>OX336399.1:177237898-178464195 GCA_946902985.2 Meconema thalassinum | reverse complement strand
TTGAAATCGATAGTCGATTCATTGTTCCCTACAATCCATTTCTTTTACTTTACTTGCAAGCTCATATTAATGTTGAAATATGCTCAAGTGTTCGGAGTGTTAAATACATCCACAAATTTCTTATATATTAAAATTCACAAGTATGTGTATAAAGGTCATGACTGCTGCATTGTTAAAATATGTCCTGAAGGCGAAACGGTGAAATACGATGAAATTACTTCTTTCCTAAATGCTAGATATGTTGGTCCAACAGAAGCCGCATTCAGGATATTTTCATTTCACGTGAATGAACAGGCACATTCTATCGTGCGATTACCAGTTCACTTGCCAAACTGGCAAAATGTTACTTCAAGCACAGTTGCGCAACACGGAATTACAAGCGTGGTTCAAGTTATATCAAGATTCGCAAGCCAGAAGTTCGTATATATATCCTGAAACACCAGTACTTTACGTCTGAAATAAGAGCAACTGCCAGTGGCAAAAAAGAAAAAAAAGGTTTCAAAAACTATAGGCCGAATGTATAATGTTTCGCCTACAGAAACAGAATGGTATTATTTACGCCTGTTATAGCTTCACGTTATAGATGCTACCAGCTTCCAGGATCTACGAACATACAAAGCAGTTGTCTATTCTACTTTTAAAGAAACAGCTAAGAAGCGAGGTTTACTGATTGTCGATTCTGAATGGCAGCGTTGTTTAGCAGAAGCGTTACAATTTCAGATGTCTTCTCAGTTACGACAACTGTTTTCTTACATATGTATCTTTCAGACCCCTTCAAATGTAAGATAGTTATGGGACATTTTCAAGAATTCATTATCAGAAGATTATCTGCAGTTTCACGAACCTAACATTGCATATCAGTTCACTCTAATACATTAGAGCTCCATGGTCTTCCCATTACTTCTCTCGAATTACCAGCTATTATTGATAATTTCCCTCAGACAAATTTACCAATGAATTATCCAAAAACTTAATGAGGATCAATTAAGTCGGATGATAAACCAAACAAATGGAAACCAAACGGTGTCGCGAAAAAAGCGCACTGCGAAAAAAGCGCAGTACGAAGAAAGCGCACAGTCAACCCTTTTGGAGTTACAAAAGGAATCCCGCCCCTATCTTCTTAGAAATAAGGAGTGTTACGCACACAGAAAATAAAAGTTGAATTCATTAGTTTCTGATTCCCATCACACTTTATCCAGGCTGTGGACTGGCTAAATGATTAATTACTAAATATTTTTAATCATTTAGGCGTATTTAAAATCAGCTTGAGTATAGCTTCGTCAATGTTAACTTTTTAAATATATTTACAGTTTTAAAGTATACTTAGGCTTGTTTTAAATCAGCATGAATGTAGCTTCGTCAATATTAACTGTTTACTATTTACATTCTTCTCGGGTCTTGCTTTTCTTCTTGAAAGAAGGTCTAGCCAAGTTTTTGTAGATATGAAACAGCTAAGGCAAGTCGTTTCCAGGCAACAGTAGGCCCTGACGAGACACGGCCGACTGGATGCGAGTAAATACAATTTACAAAAGATGGCGCGAGTAGCTTCAACAAAATGGCGTGCGTTTGTTTCAAGAAAGTCCCACATGCGTTCATATACCATTCATCCCATTGCGATGAAACTTGGGTGAGATATTCTGTACACTTCAGGTAAAGTTTCTGGCTGAGTAAATCCACTTAACAATTAGTAGCGCACGAGTAGATTCAACAAATGAGCGACGACGGGCGAAGCGTTACAACAAAGTCCTGAATGCGTTCACATACCATTCGTCCGATAGCGATGAAACTTGGGTGAGAGATTGTGTATACTACAGGCAAGGTTTCTGGCTTAGTAAATTCATGTTATAATAGGTAGCGCACGAATAGATTCAACAAATAAGCGACGACGCGCGAAGCGTTTCAACAACGTCCCGTATGCGTTCATATACTATTCGTCTGATAGCGATGAAACTTGGGTGATATGTTGTGTACACTTCAGGGAATGTTTCTGGCTTAGTAAATCCACTTAACAATAGGAAGCGCACGAGTAGATTCAACAAATGAGCGACGACGGGCGAAGCGTTTCAACAAAGTCCTGTATGCGTTCCCATACCATTCGTCCGATAGCGATTAAACTTGGGTGAGAGGTTGTGTACACTACAGGCAAGGTTTATTGCTTAGTAAATCCACGTTTTATAGTGACTTGTATTCTCTTTGACTTGTATTCTCTTTGACTTGTATTCTCTTTGACGTTTTATGTCACGTCACGGGATGAAAAGTATTCTATGTCCGTCTCCTGGTTCTAAGCTACCTCCACACCAATTTTCACCCAAATCGGTTCAGCCGTTCTTGAGTTACAAATAGTGTAACTAACACGACTTTCTTTTATATATATAGATATAAGATTATCATTATTAATATTTGACCCAGACAATGCGACCACTGTGCTGTGTTAAAATCCTTGTTCGCACTGCAGAAAGAAATCCCACTATTTTCTTGACGACCTCAGCTTCTCCGCGCATCGAGTTAACTCCCTAAACCGTTATCTTGATTCCTCGACGGTGTTCCACTTTCTCTTCCCCGCGCTACGTGAGAATATCATAACATAACACGCAGATAAGAGCGGGCATTATCCCACCTCCATTGTCCTGATCCTACACGCCATCATCTTATCTCTTAACGCACTTGTCAGGCTTCCCACCTGAGAAACAAGAGGGAAGAAATGCAACTTACTAGGGGGCGTTCTAAACTTAACGGCAGACTAATGAAAGTTTCTACGCTACGAAAATAAGTAGTTCCATCACGAAGGAATTGAGTGCTTTCTTTAGTTTTAGTCAATTTTACACTCCAGGTTGGTGGTTCCCACGGACTCAGAGAGGAAACTCACCACTACCGCCTTTCCAGGCAGTGTTGCAGTGTCCTAGAGCTGGGAACACTTGGTCGGTTTCGATACAACTGGGGAGATGTGATCAGCACTTCGCCCAGGTGGCCTCACCTGCAAAGCGAACAGGGGCCTCATGAAGGATGGGAAGGGAAGGGATGATTGCGATGAATAGGCAAGTAAGAGGGAAGGAGGCGGCCGTGGCCTTATAGTAGGCAACATCCCGGCATTTGCCCGAAGACGAAGTGGGAAACCACGGAAAACCACTTCGAGGATTGCTGAGGTGGGAATCGAACCCCCTCTACTCATTTGGACCACCCGAGGCTGAGTAGACCACGTTCCAGTCCTCATGCCACTTTTCAAATTTCGTGGCAGAGCCAGGAATCGAACCCAGGACCTCCGGGGCGGCTGCTAACCATGCTGACAGTTGCGCTACGGAGGCGACAAGTGCTTTCTTTACTTACATAAAATCCATACAAGTTCCTCATTGTTGATGATACAGAGCCAATATCTGACTCATGGGCTCGACTAGCAGTAGTAAGTTACCCGGTTTCGCCCGGGTGAATGATCATGAAGTCTTAAAGTGACCTTAAGCTCCCTGGTCTGATAACGCTCTAAGCGATGTATGATATGTATTTATTTACTTATTTATTTCTTCTCCTTCCTAGTGCAGCGAATCCACGACCTTCTAGCCGGGTTGTGCCACGCTGACACTCGAATCACCTTTCATGGTTTCCAAGCCACATGGGAATTGCGGGAAATGAGTTAGCGGATCAAACTGCAAAAGAGGCGGTATCACTGGCAAGTGATCATTTGAGTTTAAAAACAAAATATTTTACAATTTGAATGCAAACTACAGTGTGTATGTTAATAGTTTGGTATATTTTTAGCCTACTTACCTCATTTTGCAAAAATTAGGAAAAGTAGACTTATGAGATCGATCCGGGAAAATGTCTGTCTGTCTGTCTGTCTGTCTGTCTGTCTGGCAATGTGTGTGTGTCCTCCCCTTATCAACTCCTAAACGACTGCAGCTATCGAAACCAATTTGATAAGAGCAAAGATATCTGAATATCTGAATATCTCACGGCCATATTTGAAATTGACGTCAGTGCTACCAACTGCTGAAAAATCACAATTGTAATTTGAGCTCTATGTTGGATATCTCAGAAGTTACGCATGCGAACTATTCCAAAATTGGCACGCATATAGACAATAGCACTCCATATTAATTTTCTGAAGACCATGCATGCCAGTACTCCAACAAGATTGTAAGCCTGCCGATAGGTCCAATTTCTAAATGCATGTAACTTCTATATTATCGATTGGATTTCAACCAGTTGTATGTACTATGTGTACTACAGCAGATATGACTGTGCGTATTCTAATGAGCCACCAGGGCTGCCAACTGTTAATAAATGCTCTCTCTATAATTTAACCCTAATATCAATATATCAAAAAGTATACAAGCCAACAGCTCTAAACTTTGTACACGTATACTACCTGACATTCTACCTTAGCTTGGAGTAAATTACAGTATATACATCAGTGTTGCCAACACGATTCTAAGCCTGCTGATAGGTCCAGTTTTTAATGCGTATAACTTCTATACAAACAAATGGATTTCAACCAAATTTCGTATGTGCTTTGTGTACCATAACAGTTATGCCTATGCGTATTCGTAATAACAAGCAGGGCTGCCAAATGTTAATAAATGCTCTCTCTATTTGTTTAATCCTATTATCAATATATCAGAAAGTATGCAAGTATAGTACCTGCCATTCTAGATTTATTCGGAGTAACAACTAATATACCTCCGTGCTGCCAACATGATTCTAAGCCTTAAGAGATGAAACTAAGTGTATATTCAGAGTCACCAGGGCTGCCTACTGTGGTAAGTTACTCTATTACTCTATTAGTTGGTTTCGTAATTATTCTAGATAGGTCTATATATAGGGTGTCATTTATGTACTTGAGTACCCTTAAAGGGCGTGTAGGGGACAGGTATAGGATCAATTTGAGATAGGGAACCTGGGGTTGGAATGGCCTCCTAACCCCAGAAAACAGGTTTGTTTCAGGCCCTCCGCCCCTGTAAAGTAAGGAAGCGCGCCAAGTGTTACTCTGAGGTCAGGCATTCTTTCGCTGTTAACGGTCTTGGCGCGCTTCCCTACTTTACAGGGGCGGAGGGCCTGAAACAAACCAGTTTTCTGAGGTTAGGAGGCCATTCCTACCCCAGGTTCCCTATCTCAAATTGATCCTATACCCATCCCCTACACGCCCCTTAAGGGTACTCAAGTAAATAAATGACACCCTGTAGATTGGCATAAATCTGAAATTTTAAGAAAAGTAGGCTCTTTAGTTCGTCACGGAACTACATATTATGTTTAACTTATATTTGGTTCCTATCCCTCAGAAGGTTAAAAAAAAAAAAAAAAACTCCCGGCACGCTGGAAGGCGGAGGAGAATTTCACCGGATAAAGAAAATATTTTAAATTCACTTAATTTGTCAATATTGTTGTGTGATCGTTTGGGCCACCGAGGGACCACGGTACTTGTGCTGTTGTCTGCCATTTGTGGTGTTCTTGGTGGATCGTTTGGCGGCAGCTTTGCTGCTGAAATATTGAGCCTTTCTATTAGACCAGTAATCATTCATTTTATTGATGAACTCTATCTTAAGGGGCGTGGTGGCTCAGTGGTCAAGCTGTCTGCCTCTCACCAAGGCGGCTTGGGTTCGATTCCCGGTCAATGCATGTGAGATTTTCGAAGTGAAATGCCACGTCCTGTGGTTCGGTTCCCACGTAAAAGGGAGGTCCCACGGTGGGTGAGTGGATAGTGTGTCGGTCTACTAACCCCAAGATTGCAGGTTCGCTACTGGCCGTGGTAAGTGATATTTGAAAGGCGGCAAAAATACGACACGCATGTCATACGATGTTGGCATGTCAAAGAACCCATTAGAATTCAGTAGGCCGTGTTCATAATGGCAAAATTAATCTCGGGAGTTTCCGCCAACACAAAGTTCCTCATTTCTCTACTAGAAAGCGCTATAATGTTCAAGGAGCTTAGATATCTAACCTCCTCGACTTTCATGGTGATTCAAGGAACAACGAAATTCGACATGCATGCTACCCTCTGGGTGTAAAATGACAAAGCTTGCACCCGGCACCCGAGGCCATACGATATTATTATTATTATTATTATTATTATTAAGTGAGACACCGGAGGAAGTAGACGTGTGCCCGAGTGCTCCGCAAAAAGTTAAGTATAGCAAGGAAATGGTTTGCGACCGCTGTCAAGAAGGACTCTCAAGTGATGGTGACTATGTATACTGCACAGGATGCAAAGGGAAATATCATTATGAATGTACTTCAGTCACAATACGTGCGTGGAAAGGTATGGCAAAACAAGCTAAGGAGTCATGGCGGTGTCCACAGTGCCGTAGCTTCAAGAAGACAACGTCAGCATCTGTTGTCGCAAGCGGTGGAACGATGACCCTACCAGCTGCTGCCAACACTGATGACACAGCGACTCCACCTTCAACACCGGACACGGAGATAATACACGCATCGGATATCAAAGGTATGTTTTTAGAATTAAAGAAGCAGATTAGTGAACTGAAAAACCAAGTGAGTGAAAGTGTAAAAAGTGCCGACTTTATTGCGCAGAAATATGATGTGTTGATTAAGGAAACCAAGTCAAATGCAACTCTTCTGAAATCACTTACAGCAGAAATAAAAACCCTAAAAGAGGAAAAGAATCTACAAGACAAAATAATATCAGATCTAAACGAGAAAGTGCACACAATGGAACAGAACGGTAGGCAACAATACATTGAAATATGTGAAGTGCCACGCGCGAAAGATGAATGCCTGGATGAAATCGTCCACAAAATTGCTGAGACTCTAGAAGTAGATCTAAACATGTTTGATGTAGAGGAAGTTTACAGGCCCCCACTGCAAAGAAAGAACAAAATCCCCCAATAGTGGTAAAATTTAACTCCTTATCCAAAAAGAATGAATTTTTACAGAAAAGAAAAGGACAAAATTTCCTCACTCATGGGAACACTAAATCTAGGTGTTTCATTAATGAAAGTCTAACGTCATTTTACAGGGAGCTACTATGGAAAACTAAAAATCAGGCCAGAGAAAATAACTGGAAATACATTTGGGTTAAAAACGGCAAAATACTTGCGCGAAAAAACGACGAATCTGGTATATTGAGAATCTCCCGTGAGGAAGACATTAACAAAATTAGGTAACCCTCCCCCCCGCCAAAAAGAAAGAATTATTATTGAATTATTATATTAATTGATATTATGAACAGTTGGGATAGCAATATAAATGTATCTGGAATACAAAATGAACTCACATTTCTCAATATACCCGATTTCGTCGAAAATGGTAATAAGACTAGAAATAATGCTGAAATCAATATCCTCTCTCTAAATATTCAATCTATATCAAAAAACTGGGATTATTTAACCATAACCTTAGGCAAGAAAATTAATGATCTGGATATTATTTGCTTAACAGAAATTAACATACTTGAATCTAATAATTACCTATTTACTTTGGATAATTTTAATGTTGTATTTTGTAGTAGAACAAATCGTAAAGGAGGAGGCATAGCCATATATGTAAAGAACAACATGGCTATTAGAACACACAATTCATACATTTCCAATACTCATGAATCAATGGTAATAGAAATACTTCACATGAACAAAAAGATTGGATTAACATGCATTTACAGACCACCTAGCACTAACATAAATGACTTTCTTGATGAACTGGAGACACATATAACACAACACACTAGTAAGTACAGCGAATACGCCATTTTAGGAGATATCAACATTGATACTTTATCTAATGACATCAGTCTATCAGCTATCAAATATACAAATATTATGGCAACTCATGGTTTCCTACCACTTATCACTCAATGTACTCGTTATGATCCAAATTTAGACTCGAGAACATGTATTGATCACATAAACTATCGTAGCAGACTAGATCAATATACTTCTGCAGACATACAATCAGATATCTCTGACCACTACATAACATATGCAGGTATTTGGCCAAAAAATGATAAGACACAATTACAAGATAATGAATCGTACATTACGCTAATGAACGATACTATAATACACACAAGCCTTAACAACACAGACTGGACAGATTGCCTTGAATTAAAAAATCCTAATGACATATATAACAATATAACAACCAAATTTAAGGAAATCTACCAAAAAGCATCTTACATAACAACTCGTAAACACAGAAAAAGCAAACAATGGTTCACTTATGACCTAAAAATACAATGTAAGGAAAGAGACAGACTTTACAAAACAATGCTCAGAAACAAGGATAATATTACAATAAAAAATGATTACAAAGCTTTCAGAAACAAATTAAATAAGCTAATAAACAAAACAAAACATTAATATTTTAAAAATAAGATAAATAGTTCCAAAAACGATAATAAAGGAATGTGGAAAGTCATTAATGATATAACAGGTCGGAAAACACAAACTGTCAATGAAGTCATAAACAAACATTTAATTTTACATTATACTAACGAAGTGATAGTCAATAAATTCATCAATACCTTTAGTGAAAAAATGAACAGCCTAGCTCATAACTGTAGTATCAACATATGGCAATCAAATAGAAACACATTAATGAATTCCTTTACATTACTTGAAACTGATGAATATGAAATAGAAAACATAATTAAGGAATTAAAAACAGACAAATCGCCTGGGGTAGACAATATACGCTTGAGAGACATAAAGGCAACATCCAAAAAAACTATACCAATCATAACACATCTCATAAACAAGATATTCGAATCAGGCATAATACCAAAATATACTGCTCAAAAAAATTAAAGCACCACTTTTTTCAAAGGCCACCAAATTTTGAAAAGTTGACCTACAAGCTCGAAATCTCAGTATGACGTTTGTCCTGACGCCTACCAAGCATATGCTTCAGCACAACTCCCCAACTTGAGTAGTTTCGGGGTAGCACCCCGAAAACCAGCCCATTTTCGAAAACCGCAAATTGAAGTTTGCGAAAAACGCTGCAGGACTTGTCGCAGGTTGCCAAAGCAGTCGAAAATGAATGAGTCTTGCTCTTAAAGGTTCTACAAACACGTTGAAATCGTTACATTTGACGTTTGGGCATTTACAACCCCCTTCATCATCCCCTAAACATGGACTACCATTGGGGGCGTCTGAGAAGGTACCGGGTGTGTTTAACCACCTGAAAACCTGTACACCGTCCTCAGTTCCTGATTGCAGTAAGTTCTTAAGGCCTCCGGCAATGTCCACACCCCCTAACACCCTCAACTGGCATGGGACCAAACCACCCCTTCTCGATTCACCCCTAAGGAAGGTTTTAATCGAGATGTTTATCAGTGCTGCTAATGGGGGGGGTCTTCCCCTAACGTTTCAAAAAAGGAACTGTGCCTTTGTCGCCACCCCTTCCCCTGCAACCCCCGTTTGTATGATTTTTCGAATCAGGCCCTTTTTAAGGGCTGAAACGACGTCTTAATCGCTGAAAGAGCTGTAAAGGTCCTTAGAAGTAGTGGTGACACGAAATCAACCCCTTCCGATTGATGATTGACATTCCGTCCCCCAAATTCGAAATTTTTGCACCCCCAACCCTCCCTGTCTGGACGCGTAATGCGTCATGGCAGAGTTTTCAGAGTTGGATGAAAATGAAGCTTATGGCCTGCAATGGAGCCCAAAACAGCAGGCTGGATAGAAATTCATCGGTAGGTTGGGAAACGGGACCAAAATTTTTCAAAAAAGTGTACAGCCTACGGTAAGTACGCCCATGCATAGGCAACCCACATCACGTCCGTGCGTGTGGGTTGCCTATGATCGGCAATAGGTTACAAAGTTTCGCAATGGGAGAAAAATTACGTGATGTGGGTTGCCTATGCATTGGTGTTCTTACTAGAGGCTGTTAACTTTTTTGAAAACTTTTTGGTCCCGTTTCCCACCCTACCGATGAATTTCCATCCAACCAGCTGTTTTGAGCTCCATTTCAGGCCTAAAGCTTCATTTTGATCCAACTCTGAAAACTCTGCCATGACGCGTTACGCGTCCAGACAGGGAGGGTAGAGGGTGCAAAAATGTCAACTTTGGGGGATGGAATGTCAATCAAACATCGGAAGGGGTTGATTTCGTGTCACCACTACTTCTAAGGACCTTTACAGCCCTTTCAGCGATTAAGACCTCATTTCAGCCCTTAAAAATGGCCTGATTCGAAAAATCATACAAACGGGGGTTGCAGGAGAAGGGGTGGCGACACAGGCGCAGGTCCTCTTTTGAAACGTTAGGGGAAGACCCCCCCATTAGCAGCACTGATAAAAATCTCGATTTAAACCTTCCTTAGGGGTGAATCAGGACGGGGTGGTTTGGTCCCTTGCCAGTTGAGGGTGTTAGGAGGGGTGAACATTGCCGCAGGCCTTAAGAACTTACTGCAATCAGCAACTGAGGACGGTGTGCAGGTTTTCAGGTGGTTAAACACATCCGGTACCTTCTCAGGCGCCCCCAATGGTAGTCCATGTTTAGGGGATGATGAAGGGGGTTGAAAATGCCCAAACGTCAAATGTAACGATTTCAACGTGTTCGTGGAACCTTAAGAGCAAGACTCATTCATTTTCGACTGCTTTGGCAACCTGCGACAAGTCCTACAGCGTTTTTCGCAAACTTCAATTTACGGTTTTCAAAATGGGCTGGTTTTGGGGGCGCTATCCCGAAACTACACAAGTTGGGGAGTTGTGCTGAAGCATGTGCTTGGTAGGCGTCGGGGCAAACGTCATACTGAGATTTTGACCTTGTGCAGTCAACTTTCCAAATGTGGTGGCCATTGAAAAAAGTGGTGTTTTAATTTTTTTGAGCAGTATATCTGAAATACACAATTATTAAACCAATATATAAGAATGGCGATCACTTAGACTTTGGCAACTACAGACCAATATGCATTTTATCAATCCTCCACAAAATAATGGAAAAATGCTTGGATAAGAGATTGAAGAATTTCCTAAATAAATATGATATTTTAAAGGGACACCTATACGGTTTTAGGAAGGGGAAAAGTACTGAACTACTCCTGGCTGAATTAGCCAATGTAATAAATAATGCCTTAAATAAGAACAATCACATAATGGTACTTTTTCTTGACTTTTCTAAAGCATTTGACACAATAAATCACAATAAACTACTTGCTAAATTACACGATATTGGAATAAGAGGCACGACTTACAAACTATTTGAAAGCTATCTGAAAAACAGGGAAATGACAGTTATGGTCAATAACACTATCAGTGACGCAGTAGAAGGAACACAAGGTATCCCTCAAGGCAGCATTATTTCACCTACACTATATAACCTGTTCGTAAACGACATGAATGAAGCCATTAAACACAGTAGAATATTTATTTATGCTGATGACACCACTATATATACCATACATAAAGACTCTAAAACAGCTTTTGATAGACTTCAAGAAGACTTCAATAACATTACAAGATGGTGTCATGACAATAATTTGTATATAAATACAACCAAATCTAAAATAATGCACATCAGAGTTGATCACTTCACACAAGAAAAACAAGATGTTCAGTAAAGAACATATAGCCTACTTTCCTAAATGCATGGGTATTGTTATAACTCTTTGTCCTTTTCAAGGAGTATGATTGAATGTTGGTTGTAGTAGCTTGTTGAAATACAACGTGCTATAGGGATATTAAACATGAATATGAGGTGCCCTTTGCTAGTGCTACCTCTGTACCAAATGTCGTTCAATTCGGTTTCACCTTGTTTGAATTGATAGGGGGAATCGATTTGCACACATACTTGGCCATCATCTGCAAACTATTGGGCTGATGTTTTTGCAGTTTGGTCTGAATATGTTTCCCACATAAAGATATGGTGTTGCAAAATTTGGTAGAGACTAGATTATTAGGTTGGTCGTAATTACATTTTAGCTTTTAACATTTGGGTGGCCGCGATTACGTTTCCGTCAAGATAGCGGTGATATAAAACATGACACTGAGGTGCCCTTTGCTAGTGCTACCTCTGTACCAAATGTCGTTCCATTCGGTTTCACCGTGTTCGAATTGATAAGGGGAATCGATTTTCACACAAAGATGGCCGCCATCCGCAAAATATTAGGCTGATGACCTATTAGTTTGGTCAAAGGATGCTCCCTCCATAAAGGTATGTTGTTGCTAAATTTGCTAGAGATCGGATGATTAGGCTAATCGTAATTTGATTTAAGCTTTGAACATTTGTGTGGCCGCCATTACGTTTCCGTCAAGATAGCGGCGATATAAAACATGACACTGAGGTGCCCTTTGCTAGTGCTACCTCTGTACCAAATTTCGTTCATTCGGTTCCACCGTGTTCGAATTAATAGGGGGTATCAATTTTGACATAAAGATGGCCGCCATCCGCAAACTATTAGGCTAATGGCCTATTAGATTGGTCAAATCTTCCAAGGCCGACCGGGTTCGATTCCCGGTCAATGCATGTGAGATTTTCCACGTGAAATGCCATGTCCTGTGGTTCGGATTCCACGTAAAAAGGAGGTCCCGTGGCTCATGATCGCGAGATTAACAGTCACGTTAAACCACATGCTTGCTCCCTCCATAAATGTATGTTGTTGCAAAGTTTGGTAAAGATCGGATGGTTATGTTAGTCGTAATTTGATTTAAGCTTTAAACATTTGTGTGGCCGCCATTACATTTCTGTCAATATGGCGGCGATATAAATCATGACACTGAGATGGTCTTTGCTAGTGCTATCTCTGTACCCAAATTTCGTTCCATTCGGTTTCACCGTGTATGAATTAATAGGGGGAATCGATTTTGACACAAAGATGGCCGCCATCCGCAAACTATTAGGCGAATGACCCATTAGATTGGTCAAAGGATGCTCCCTCCAAAAAGGTATGCAGTTGCAAAATTTGGTAGAGATCGGATGATTAGGTTAATCGTAATTTGATTTAAGCTTTGAACAATCGTGTGGCCGCCATTACGTTTCAGTCAAAATGGCGGCGATATAAAACATGACACTGAGGTGCCCTTTGTTAGTGCTACCTCTATACATAAATTTCGTTCCATTCGGTTCACCGTGTTCGAATTAATAGGGGGAATTAATTTTGACACAAAGATGGCCGCCATCCGCAAACTATTAGGCTAATAACCTATTAGATTGGTCAAAGGATGCTCCCTCCATAAAGGAATGTTGTTGCAAAGTTTGGTAGAGATCGGATGGTTATGTTAGTCGTAATTTAACTTAAGCTTTGAACATTTGTGTGGCCGCCATTACGTTTCTGTCAATATGGCGGCGATATAAAACACGACACTGAGATGCCCTTTGCTAGTGCTACCTCTGTACCCAATTTCGTTCCATTCGGTTTCACCGTGTTTGAATTAATAGGGGGAATTGATTTTCACACAAAGATGGCCGCCATCCGCAAACTATTAGGCTAATGACCTAGTCATTTGTTCAAAAAATGCTTCCTCTATAAAGGTATGTTGTTGCAAAATTTGGTAGAGATCGGATGATTAGGTTAATCGTAATTTGATTTAAGCTTTGAACATTTGTGTGGCCGCCATTACGTTTCCGTCAAGATGACGGCGATATAAAACATGACACTGAGGTGCCTTTTGTTAGTACTACCTCTGTACCAAATTTCGTTCCATTCGGTTTCACCGTGTTTGAATTAATAGGGGGAATTGATTTTCACACAAAGATGGCCGCCATCCGCAAACTATTAGGCTAATGACCTAGTCATTTGGTCAAGAAATGCTTCCTCTATAAAGGTATGTTGTTGCAAAATTTGGTAGATATCGGATGATTAGGTTAATCGTAATTTGATTTATGCTTTGAACATTTGTGTGGCCGCCATTACGTTTCCGTCAAGATGGCGGCGATATAAAACATGACACTGAGGTGCCTTTTGTTAGTACTACCTCTGTACCAAATTTCGTTCAATTCGCATTCACCGTGTGCGAATTGATAGGGGGGGGACAGACATTCAGAGTACACACACTCACACACACACAGACACACACACACACACAGACTCACACACACACATACACACACACACACAGACTCACACACACACATACACACACACAGACAGACACACTTTTTTCGCCCTGTGTTGATCTCATAAGTCTACTTTCATTTTTTGCAAAAATCGAAAGTAGGCTAATACAAACTAACGCACCACAGCTTATCATGCATACACTAAAACATCCTGGCAGGTTGCAAATGTAACACCTTCATAAATAGTACTTCGACACAAAAATACCTAGGAATTACCCTTGATGAACACTTTAAAATGAACACACACACAGTAAACATAATAAAAAAAATTAAAAGCGCAAACCTCTACATCTTCTACAATCTCCGATTTTATGTAGATAGGAAAACTTACAAAACAATTTACAGTGCTCTGATTGAAAGCAAATTAAGATATGCTATAGCAGCTTGGGGAAATCAAAACACAACTTTAATTAATAATCTTCAAGATAGCCAAAACAGGTTCTTTAAATATTTCACTGATATCCCTTATTTTAATATTAAAGAGTTGTTTCAAATTACTGTACTGAATCTCTACTACCATGATCCAAGATTCAGGCATAAGGTCTCTCACAACATACAAACAAGAGCCATAACAAGTACTAAACATGTTAAACCTTTATGTATAAATAGCTATGGTTTCAAGAGACTAAATTATATTATACCATCACTACTTAATGAACTACCACCTGGACTGACAAACATTAACAGCAAACAACTAGCTATAAGTCGCATTAAAAAATATTACTTAACCAAACATTAACTGATAACATAAATTTATTAATATAACTACCATAGTGTAATTTTTTGTATCTTTAATTATTTACATTAATATTTTATCATTAACATTAGTCTACAAAAAAAATGCATGCACTCTTGTACTGAAATATAATCTATATATATGTTGTAAATAATAATTAATATGTCTCACAGATAATCTGTACTGTCATCAGATTCGTGAGACATATCACAATAATGTAACATAAATAGTATTTAATAAATAAATTAAATTAAATTAAATTAAATTATTATTATTATTATTATTATTATTATTATTATTATTATTATTATTAGGAGGAGGAGGTCTCGTGGCTCATGATCGCAAGATTAGCGGTCACGTTAAACTACAAGCTTCCTTTTTCCATCGAACTCTACCTTACATTCCTCGGACCATTTCCTGGACGCGTTGTGGTACATGTGAGAAAAGGCCTGGTTTCAATTGTCAGACGGTAGCGACACCTGTAATTTATTGTGTCTTGCTGAATATTAAGTTCAGCAAGATCCTTCTCAATTTGTTTGATCCACAAGGATTCATTGGCTTTACCCTTCTTGGCTACCTTGAAGATCTTATAAGACAGTCTGTGGTGGGGTGGTCCATTCTATACAGGTGGTCTTCTTCTGATTGCAACTCTGAGGTTTTCCTGATGCTTGTAGAGTTGGCAATTTGGTTTGTACCATCGTCTTCCATCCGGAAAGATCTTTGGTCCAACTATATTCTGTAAAAAGTTCCTTTCCTGTACCTCGAGGGACGTTAGGGGAGGGACTCTTCTTAGTTAGAAACAGGCACTGACAGTCCAACCGCTGTGTGTCCGGCTCTGACGTTTGGTGATGGTCGGAGAAGAGGGGTAGGGAGAACAATATAGCCAACCTACGGCAGTGAGAAGCTGTTAATAGAACCTTGAAACATGCCATCATTGTAATACTTCTCTAGCGTATTCACTATGTATCGTGGAAGTCCCACACCCCATTTGCAATTTTATGCATCATTTTGTTATTCCGACATTTTGCGGTTACAAAACCTAAATTATTCGATCGCAGTGGAATGGCGCCTTTGTTGGCGAAGTTGCTTACTACCATGAATAATGTTGTCAGCTGTACCAATCAACGCTTTTCCCGGTAAGCGAGCCTTTACATTTAGCTCGATGTTGCCATGACTCCCCATTGTGGTCCAGTTGCTCTTTGTGTTAGTGCAGGTCTGTTGTATTATTGTCTTGTGTGTGCACAATTACCGGTTAACTATGTGTAAGCATATTACTTCAGTGATATGGTCAGCAGTTTGTCAGAATTCATTTAAAAAATGTGAAATATTTTATGTAGTACACGATGTTTCATATTTCCCGGTACAGAACCGGCAACGCTGTCTCCCTCCCTCAAGAGAAATGTCACAGCCCGACACTCGGCGACAGGACTGTAGTGTCTTAGTTTGACATTCATTTATTTATATATTATCAAACCCCGGTGATAATATTCATACTAAAATGACTCATACCATAAAGAAAGCGGCAAGAAGTAATTAACAACACAGAGGATGTGATAAGAGATCAAAGGGAAGTCATTGCTCCACACACCCATCCTGACATTGGTTGGTTGGTTCTTAAGTTTAGGGGCTGCGACAACGTGGTCATGTAGGCCCGTGTACTTTGGGTGTGTGTAGAATCTGTCTGATAACCGGTGTTAATTGTGATGACTGTATTAGTGTGTGTTATCTGTTTTTTAATTCAAGTATGACTGCAGACTTTTGAATTTTTCAAATAGTTCCTACTTTTGCCGCCAAACGCCACCGTCAAGGACTACTAGGCCTAGTTCAGAACTAGACTACTAGACGCCACCGCAGTCGGCTCTTGGCAACGAACGTAGGAACCTAAGAGCGTTGTTTACATTCTTAACATATACAATTTGGCTTCATACAGGTGTAATTAGTGGAAGGTTCTTCAACATGCCATAAATCTATGACATGGGACCGCCGGCGTTACTTGCCCTCCGAAGGAAAGAATACTGAGGGATTTTAAACACTCTTAAAAAATCCGATGACTTCGGCCGGATTTGAACCCGCGACCTTGGGCATAGAAGCTCAGCATGCTACCAACTACGCCACTGAAGCCGCCCCATCCAGACTTTAACTCGACTATTTTCATACACAAAAATTACTATGTAATTCCAAACCGCCTTGTGAAACACTAATCACTGCTTACACGTTCATGTTTTGGTGTTCAATGACACCTTCGTCAGCGTAGATTGAGTATTAAAATAGTCTTAAAATTAAGTTCACAAAGACAAAAGAGAAAATGGATAGCCTTACAAAACACAATTAAAAATTTAAATAAAAAGAAACCCCACAAAAAGAATTAGAAAACATAATTCTGAATAAATAAGAATAGAATGAATATAAACGTACTTAATGGACTGCTTGTAAATCTATATATATATAACTCAATGTTGGTTTGTCTGTTATTTATATAAATCTACACCGTTTCACCGATCTGAACCAAAATTTGTATACTTACCCTTTGGAACCCAGCGGGTAACACTGTCTACTTTAAATTTCGGACAGACCACTCCATTCAGGCCCCTTGGCGACATAACTGAAAAGTCACCAAAAATACTAAACTGGGACAAAATATCAAAGTTGTCGCATAAGGACCGGACATAGCTCATTTTACGCCCCTCGATACGAGAAACAATGCTCGGTATGTCCCTGGGGGACACCGAAAACCAGATTTTAAGGCCCTAAAACAAATATTTTCAATGATATTCGCAGAAAACTATCTTCGCTCTGATAAACTGGTGGACTAATGGCTAGTCCGTTTCCATGGCAACACTACCCCAAGGTATGACATCCGATTTTCTATATATTCCTGTAGGAGGCAATGCCAATCCATTTATTATATTTTTCAAGATATATATAAACACAATAAGAACAGTATAGCGTGCCTGCCTCTCATTCGGAGGCCCCGGCTTCGATTCCCGGCTCCATCAGAGATTTTAGACACTGACGTGAGGGCTGCAACGGGGTGCACCCAGCTTCGTGAGGACAGTTGAGTAGCTGTCTGATAGTGAGGCAGCGCCCCGGACACGAAGAACAAGATTAACGGCCGAAGGGACACGATGCACTGACCACGCGTCTCCACAATATCTGCAGGCCAAATGGCTGGGAAGCGGTCGCATGATAGGACTAAGCCATTCATGGGCTGTAGTGCCAGGGGTAAAAAAAAATAGGGAAAGCGCCTTCTAATACCACCTTTAATTTTTAAACAATACAGTAGCGGCTACTAAATAAAGGTAGCGATATAGCTACGTTCAATTTCATAAACACTAGTCTCACAAATCCCGTATATTTAAGTACAAATATCAGTCTGGCCGTTATTTCAGTAGAAACGAAGCTCTATGGCGGCTACTGCCGTTTCAGTAACACTTAAGGCATCCCGCCGTCACATACCTCAATGTGAACCAGTCTATTTCACTGAAAAGAATTTCTAAGAGCGAGTATCCACTCCGGCAAAAACCACACTCACTACCTTTTCCAAGAATTTACACAAGGCATGATTTTTAAAGCACTCTTCTGTATGTTGAGGTACAGAGATATACCACATGGAAAGATACAATAAAATGTTGGCAAATCTGAGTTCAAGGAACTGCTGTTCAGAATAGGCCTTCTGTTAAATCTTCAGAAGCTTTCGGTACAGGTTATGTGGCCCATGTTCGTAACATGCAATGTTTTCCTTTGACAATGAATCTACACCATGTGCGAGAGCAACGCATTTCAAAGATCTCTAAAACACAATAATCAGGATATTGGAGAAAAATTTTAAGTGGGAGCGAAGATTCAAGGAGAAATAATGTCATCTCTGAGATTTGCAGATGACTTCGTCATCTTGGCCGATAAGCCAGAGGATTTGAATGAGTTTTTGAATGGTATGGACTCAGTCTTAAGGAAAGAATTCATGATGAAAATCAATAAATGTAAAACAAAATTATTGGATTGCAGCTGAAATAAATCAGAAACCTCTATGGATATCAAATTGGCAGGTGAAACGCTACGGGAAGTAGAAGACTTCTGTTACTTAGGAAGCAAAATATCCAGTGATGGACGAAGCAAAGAGGATATAAAATATAGGTTGGCTCAGGCAAGGAAATCGTTTCTAGAGAAAAGAAATCTGTTGACATCGAATATACATTTAGGTATTAGGAAGTCATTTTTGAAAGCTTTTGTCTGGAGCGTGACACTATAAGGAAGTGAAATTTGGACTAATGGTGCAGCAGAAAAGAGGAGAATTGAGGTGTTTGAAATGTGGTGTTACAGGAGAATGATGAAGATCAGATGGGTAGATAGGGTAACAAATGAAGAGGTATTAGGACGAGTGGGAGAGGAAAGATGTTTCTGGCGACTGCTAATGAAGAGAAGTGATAGGTTGGTAGGACACATATTAACACATCCAGGAATAGCATGCTTGGTTATGGAATGAAGGGTTGAGGACAAGAACTGTAGGGGAAGACCAAGGTTAGAATATGTTAAACAGATTGCCTCAGATGTAGGGTGTGGTAGCTATGTAGAGATGAAACGATTAGCTCAGGACAGGGCGGCATGGAAAGCTGCATCAAACCAGTCAAAAAACTGAAGACTCAAACATCAACAATCAGGAGTTTTAATTACTTAGAGCGGCATGTGAGGCAAAAGGGTTGTTGGAGATTTCAATCCCTGTTATGTAACACTGGAAGAGACTGCATAATGTACATCAGCGGCCAAGGTGAGGGATATTTTACTATAGGTCTATTAATAGCGACATGTTGACGTTCAAATCATCAATAAATGTAGCAAAATTACACCCAGAATAGCTTAAGGAAAAATCCTTTTTATTCCCCATATTCCGATAGATTTGCCATTCCAGAGTGTAAGAGTGCAGTTCCCACTTCAAACAATATTCGCAATTTCTATTTACAAAGCGCAATGACTCACAATTAACAGCAGCAGGTGTACATTTAGACAAAACCATGTTTTCCCACGCACAACGGTATGTGGCGTGCTCGGGATTATCCGGACAACAAAATCGTTATGTCTCAGCAGAAGATGGTAAAACCAAAAACGTAATTTTCAAACATGATGTAACATCGTACCATGCAGACTTTCACAACTCTGTAAAATTCCCACTTTGCTGCTCATATCAATATACTGTATGTATCAGCATTTTCAGAATTAGGATGAACCCACCTGTAGCCGCGATTGCTGTGATAGAATAGATCAATTATCAGCAATAATACATCGTCCCCATTGTCTTGATCGCGAGCGAAGCTGCGGGTACTTGCTAGTATATAATATAGTTCGATTATAGTGAATCAGACGTCGCTGCTACAGGATGTAGCTTCCAGTTATATCACAATCCTTCAGTGTGGTTTAATATTATGGTTAACCGGACGTAATGTGACTATAAATCAACCTTACTGGATAGTCTGTATCACAGTGATGTGGTCTAACCTTGAAAATATTTTCAGAAGAAACATCTCTCTTTTCTTCTCTTCTCTTAGTCGTTTACCCTCCAGGTTGGTGGAACCCACGGACTCAGCGAGGGAACTCACCACTACCGCCTCTACGGGCAGTGTTCTAGAGCTGGGAACATCTAATCGGAGTGGATACAACTGGTGAGGTGTGATTGGCACCTCGCCCAGGCGGCCTCACATGCAAAGCGAACAGGGTCCCCATGAGGGAAGGTAATGGATGGTCAGGATGGATAGGCAAGGAGGAGGGAAGGAGGCGGCCGTGGCCTTGAAGAAGGTACTTCCCCCGTAAATTGAATTATATTGATACCACGATGGCTGTATTGGAAAAATATGAAGAAAGTTATGGCTGTCATAGTTGTGACGTGGATATCTATGACGTAGGCACGGATGACGCAGACTTCACGCAAGTAGGCTGCTTGAGCTGAGATTCTTGGTGACGTCATGATTTTGTTCGAGAAAGATCTGAGATTTACGACGCAGTCGCAGGGAAACATGGAATTGTGCTGAGGAAGAAGTTACGCGATTGGAGGAGAGACTCGAACCAATGAACGATAGTTTGGAGGGAGACGGAGATTACTGAAACTACTATATTTTAGTTACTTTTGGAATGCAGAATTGTGGAAATCTATTTTCAGTTATGGCATTGATTTGGAATTTTGAAGAAATTATTTTTGAGTTTTTGAAATTTGAAAATCCGTCAAGTATAGCCAAAGTTAGAACTTCTAGCTATGACGGAGAAACAAGCTATGGAAGGGATGGATACGCCCCTTAAGAAGTTGATAAAAGGTCTTGCACAGCAGAGAGGAGCGCTCATATCTCATGTGTCTCATACCGCAGATATATTTCTGATGTCATATAGTCATTTTCGAGTGAATAAGTGAAACAAGTCGTCTTTAGCGTGTGGTAAAGCCAACCGCATTGAACGAGCTTCGAGCGTGTCGCAGTTCCATTTTACGGTGTTTGAAACTAGGCGAAGTTGAAACGCACACATTTTCAAGTCTACAAGACAATATATCAAGAGTTGACTAATGCCTTTAAGCTAATTCGATTGTGCAGTACTATATTAAAGTGTGTAGAAAGGTTGAACATTTTCAAGATTATAATTCGAAAGATATTGGCATTTTAAGTCGGCAGACAAAAGTGATTTTCTCGCCACCTGAGAAGCACTTTTAAAATATCACATTCTACGCTACGGCTGACACGTATTGCAACCGTGCTACTTCATATTGCTTTTGGTGTTACAACGCTGCATTCTAACATGGAACAATATAATATCGCAGTTCTTTCAACTATTATAACGGAAATGGAGATGGAAGGCTAAGGACTTTAATGCAATTGGGACATATATCGATGGAGTGAAATAGCAGCATGGAACTTCGCTAATCGTCTTTCTACAAAAGCGAGCATGTAGTGAATATCCAACTACACTCATGCATCGTTGTCCAACGCTGAATTATATCAAATGGCAGTGGAAGCATTTTCATACTCCACAAATATGAATATTTCTGCGGAAATAACTGCAATAAACTTCATGGCGAATTTCTGCCAGAACTTCAGGGAACTATCAAGAGAGGCCAGGGTAGACCCGGCTCACAAAGAAGAGTTTTGCCAGAAGGATGTCTATCGTATACACGGAGCAGTGCAATTTCCGGAGGAGGAAGCAGTTCTATTCTCCGAGGGCGCTGGTTCCAGGTTCGAGGACGGAGCACATCTTTTTGGTGAAATGGAACCATCACCAGTCTTATTTGGAAGATTTTCCTCTAGAACTTCAATCAACAGATAAGGTAGTCGTGAACGTTTCTTGTTTTATTTGAGTCATTTAGCGATATCTGAGCAACCATTTTCCCCATATTTTTGTCCCATATATATTTTGCCCCATATTCTTGCTTGATAATTCTGTACTCAGTACACTTCGATGAGTTATGCCTTTTTCTACGATTTATTAAGACATTGTTATGTCATTGGCATAGTTAAATAATTTTGGATCAGTTAAGACTGATATTCTATATTCTTTCAGTAATTTGCATATTTTTGGAGTCACGATTTAACTGTAAAGTTAACGATTTTCTATGGCAGATTTGAATTCAGACAGCGTGTCTTTTCTTAAAGTAATTCTTTTCAGTAAATTACTTTGACCAATTTTCTGTCATCCTCAAGAAAGAAGAATAATTAAAAGATTTTAGAGCGTTAAAATCTATTTCTGTATCGACGATCTTGGAAATACTGGTCGTTTTATGAACATGATTGCAACATAGACATTTATCGTCAGTTCTGAAATTACCATTGCATTATAGACAATTTTATGAATTATGAACTTTGATTACGATTTAGTGAATACACTATAGTAATGAACTTTTGATAGGAATTTTTCTCAATACTAGATTGGAACAATAATGTTTGCATTCCACAGTCTAATTGTATTCTATTCGACTATTATGCAGTTTAGATGAACTTTGATTGAAGATAGTATTTTTATACTGCATTACTTTGAAGATATTAATCTCAATTTTGATAGAACAGAGAGGCGTGTATAATCGTATTTGCTATTAAATTTATTTGTGATTGGCAAATTTTTACTTCATATCGATTCATGAATGAAACCCACAAAGGTTAAATAAATAACAGTTTTGAAACAATTAATGAATATAAGAATTTTTGAAGTGGAACTATGGATGTATAATCGTTAGTTCAGTGGACATGTAAAAGTCGCTGATGAATAATGCCCTTGAATAAGTGAAGGAGATTCCCACAGTAATATTAATGAAGTTGATGCAATTATAAGTGGAGGTTTTGTGTATGGATTGTGGAAGATTTTTATGCCATATATATTGAAATATATGATGAATTCTGGGCCTATTTTATGCAAATTTTGTGCGTTTGAAGCGAAGTATTTTTCCGCTGAGTTTATTGTCCAGGTCCTTTGAAAATTAATCATGTGAAATAACTGTTAAAATTAACAAGAGTGTTAAATAATTTGAGATAACGATTTTGAATGGAGGTTACCGTCACAAATAATAATAATAATAATTATTAAAACTTATGAAACCTGAATATAAGCTTAAATATAACTAACCTTCATTGGTCGATTATATCAACCTGATTTGAGTAATTATCAACCGGATAAACGTGTGGTTTAATGTATTTCTAAAATAAATAATATAAATATTGTAAATAATTATGTAAATATCTTTAACAATAATTTGTAATGAAAGGAATTAATAGAGGCGTATATAGATTTTGAATTGTCGTTTGACAATATTATAAACAATTTATTATTATTATAAACAATTAATGAGCATTTGTTATAAACATTAAGAGTTTTGTTAATATACTCTAAATAACGCTAATGAAACATATGGATTATGTAATTAAACAAGTTTTGGGATTATTAGAGTAATCCAGTAACATGTGAATGAAGCATTTAAAAGATTTGCGTGATAATATTTGAGTTGAGTTGAGGACATTTAAAGCGTTTGAAAAGGAGCTAGGCTCTGAGGTTACGAGCATATGCTAAGGCTGGCCGGACAGGTGGATCCATTTAACGACGTAGGCATGCGACATGTTGTAGGGTGGATCGCAGCTGGCCTGACAACTGTATGTTAGAGGCCAAGGTCGACCACGTAACAGGCTTGCAGTTATAAATAAAGTGTGATGTTTATGAAAGAGGAAAACAATTGCTACATGTCTCGTTCCAATTCCCTCATCCATTCCAAGTGTATTACTATTATTACGTTCTTTATAAGCTAGTGAAAGATAAAATTTTGTATGTAACGTCTACAAGTCCTACAGGAGGACATGGTTATATTGACAATGGCTTCTGATTGCCACGTGTATTTTGTTGTTTAATTTTTGTTAGAGTCACCCCTTTATGTGAAATAAATTATTGTACAGTTTAAGGTTTCTTGTTTCCGTCTTGGTTCATTTTAAATATCATGGTGGAGGTTATTGTGTGGGCATACTTTAAGTGATCCAGTTGGCAACCCATACCGGAGATTAATTTGAAGAGGTAAGTAAAGGTAAGTATGAACCCCCGTATATTTTGGTGTGTTCCACAATAATTTCTTGTTAACTGCTGTGCTCTAATCTCGGTAGTATCTGTCAGTGCCATTTTCATTGATGTAGCTGTGCCGGTGCGTTTGATTATTGGCAATCCGATTGAGGGGGCGGATATCTGACAGCCTACTATCCGGATTTACGGGGACAGTTCCATCCCGGCATTTGCCCGAAGACGAAGTGGGGAAACCACGGAAAACCACTTCGAGGATGGCTGAGGTGGGAATCGAACCCCCTCTACTCATTGGGAACACCCGAGGCTGAGTAGACCCCGTTCCAGTCCTCATACCACTTTTCAAATTTCGTGGCAGAGCCGGGAATCGAACCCAGGACCTCCGGGGCGGCAGCTAACTAATGCTGACCGCTACGCTACGGAGGCGACATCAAAAGAAACATACTAGTCAATTATGATGTTGTTAACAGAGTGGTGAAAGACGTACTTGTCAGTTATAGGATATTGTTAATAGATTGGTGAAAGACGTAAACTTTTGATGGTATAAAATTATCTAACCTTGAAATAAACCAGAAGATTCCTACTAGTTGGACTGTTCTGTTGAAATTAGCTGTTCAATTTGGTAATGCAGTACATAATCAACCCAACTGACCATGTATTGTACCCATGTGAATAATTTCCATGGAAAACATGCTTCTGCCTCCAGCTAGCATCAGTCCTCAGGCGTGTACCGTCCAACCACTGAGCAGTTGCATATTCTTGATCTGAGACTAAAAGGTATCAATTCTACAATAATAAAGCACAAATCTATTCTAAAGACTTTAATTGAGCTCTAAATCATGGCTTCACACAAACAAAAACACAATCCCAACAATATAACACAAAACAATGCAAAATTATTCCTTCAATCCACTAATATTCGCACTTTATCCTAGTAAATCCAAATGATTATTCATTTATTTACCATGAGATTAACATAAAATCCATTCTCAAGTGCGCTGATGCACTGGTAAATTCCACATAAAACTGTCACAATCTAATTGTTTATTCTCAACACATCCTACTTTACATTATGCGTACAATTGTGTTCTGTATCTCTCTTCCCACCAAAATGCTCTACCATGCATTAACCAATTTATAGGTTGCACATCCTATTTACTTGCAACTCCACTGTTGTAATTATACCCCTTTCTGCAGTTCCACTTTCTACAGTTCCACTGTATGCCGTCATGAGTTCAATTTCAAAGATTCCGTTACCGCTGTGTCGGATGGTATATTATGCTACCCTTGCGTGGGCATATCCTATGGCATCTAGTGTCCACCTTCGGAAAGAGGCGACAATGTCAGTATAAAATGCAACTTTCAACAACTCATAAGTTTGCCAAGTATTAAGTTATCAGAATGATCCTTAATTAGCAATGTGTTTCAAACCACACAAATTCATTGTACAATACAACAATGATTATTTTATTACAAACAGGGTTTCAAAGTCTGTCCACTCTAAATGTCACCCTCCAAGGGTCGTTTAAAATCTCTCCCTCGGCTCTTCCTGTATACAATGGGTCTGGGTCGGGCGGTAATAAAACACTTGCTCCGTCCCTCACTATGTTCCCTCTTTCTTTATCTCCAAGCAGTAGCATGTGGCTTTAAATACAATAGCGCAGTCTCACTGGCCTGCACATCCTATATGATCTAACTAAACTGTATGCAAGATAGGGTATGGAATTGTTTAAGCATTTATTCCTAACCTTAGGTTATTAATAGCTGGCCTCAACAGGTCCATTTACGTTATATGAAGGAACGAGATTCATCATACACGTGTCGAATTGGGCTAGCCGGCCTCTTGTTAAATGACACGGTCAGACACATCCTGCCGTCAAAAATTCACTCCCAGGAGCTGAATTTATTCAATAGCTAGTTATCGGTCGATATAAGGTGTCATTCTGAGGTGTCCATTGTTATCCTCCCATACACCACTGGATTCGAACCCGGAACATTTCATAGCAATCCTCAGAGCAAGGGTTCCTCACTAAATACGCTCTGGCAAATAATAATATCTCTGTACGCCCTTGGCTATACGAGATTTCACACGTCGATTGGATTACCTGGCTCCCCTGATGATGGTGATATGATCCCGTCCTTTAATTAGTAAGATAAAATCTATCAATTACTCTTACAAGCATATTCATCAAGCTGCAAATTCAATTCTCTATTAAACCCTTCCAGTTCCTGTATCCTTGCATATTGATTTCCATTATCATAATATACTCTGATATTAAATTCCTTTACTTAGCCCTTCACGTATAATACTACTGCTTGGATACGCACGTATTCCAATTAGCATATATCTTTTCCTTACAACCATTTTTCCCTGATGTGTATTAATTTATTATTATTATTATTATTATTATTATTATTATTATTATTATTATTACTGACATACATTCCCCATACCGACACAACGTAACCATATTCAATAACCGAACATCCGTGTTCGTTACGTTAACTTTCTATATAACTCAATTGCAGTTTTTACCTTAGTGGTAACGATTTATCCACTCAATGATGTACAAAAACATCTCAATTTGACTAAAATCAACACAACATTAATATCTCGAGGTTCTACTTCCCAAAATTGACTCTTATTGGCATATTCTATAAATTTTGAAATCACTCAACATACAGTGGACTATAATTACTACAAAATCATGGTTTTTGGGTACTCACATTGGTTAATCTGGTGGCTCCGACCAGACATTTCTTCCAGTAATGGCCACCATAATTTGCAAATTAGCAAGGCATTATCATATTCTTCACACACATTTTACATAATGTTTGCCTCACAAAACACACTGCACTTTGCTTCTCCATGTCGAAGCTGTTGTTTCCTTATTCACACAACACGTTATATCACTTTTTACACTATTAATTTCACATATATTTAAATGATCATCACTAAAATCACACGATTGCTATATACATTTCTTAATGGTTGACCTTTCCTTGCAGAATATCAGAAATGCAGGCATTGAAGATCTATCCTTCACTGCTATCCGCATTTCGTTCAAAAGTCTCGATTCTCCGCCTAAGGATTCCTAGCGGTCCCCCAATCTGTCTATTAATCTCTATCCTTAGATATATTCCCTGATATCGCATAAATATGCTTCCACGTCGTCCTGAGCATTAATTACATTGGTATCCCTGCGAAATTTCATCACTCGCATAACAAAGTTTATATCTGCGCAATCCGACATCCTATTATATGTCTAACCAATAGCTTATATATTGCGCTCGTCCATTGTACATTGTACTTGTACAATTACCACTTTCAATTGTCCTACCTTGTATATCACACGGTACATTTCCTGCGTACTCAATAGGAATCACTCGTAATGCCGACTATAAAAGTATGGCAAGACTGCCATTATTAATTGTTCTTAATAATGCCTTCCTGCATGGCTATTGTGTTGCACTTTAAACTGTTAAAGTCCGCGCGCCCCTTCCTGAACTCGGGTAAAGTGCGCTTCGCACTAGACTGCGGTTCAACTGACCCCGACTGTTCGTTCCACTGACCTTATATCCGTTTGGAGACAAAAAGTAGGTCGAAACTTTCCTTGCAGCGTCATCTCCTCTCTCCGTATATTTCTGGTCTTGAAATACCGTTTTTATGGTTCATTTTTCCTCGCTGATCACAGATCCGTCTGTGTGCTCGAGGATCGATCGGCCAATTAATTAATATTAATTGCCTTTGCCAGCGCTTCCCCACGCGGCGTCATCGGTACATCCCCAAAGACATGGTTAGATCCTGTCGCTGGCCTCATCCCTACTGTGTCAATGCGCGTTACATTAAATCTGCCTCGATTTCAATGTTGAACGGCTTATTAATTAGCCTCCTGGCCATTCATTTACATAGGTGCAATCCTCATGTCTCTGAGTTACTCCAATCACAAGTAATTATTAAATTACTCTGGTATCTTCTCATCCCCATGGACCTTTCATTCTGTAACGGGGAATAACTCGCCCATGTATTACCGTCCTGACTTGTTCCAGGCGGCATAAGTTGGTCACAGTGACTGACATGGCTCCACGAAACCACACCTCAATTCTAGAGCCATTTACAAACTGTCAAAAGTTCAAACTCTCTGCGCTATGTCCAGAATTTTATGCATCCTACAGCCCAATACTGCAGTATTCTGCTACTATTTCCTGCATTATATTAACAAATAATGTCAGAATTTGTTCATATCACAACAGTGATTTAATGTGTATTTTCTCTAGGGGTTTTTATAGCTTAAACTCCCTCAAAAGATCTTGTGTTCGTTTCTTGCTGGTATCTCTAGTCTGTACACATTTATCTCAGAGATCCACGTCCGACACCAGTCAGCCTAACACCGTTGGGTTCAGTATTTTATATAAAAAGTCGTATGAAACAATTTGGATATTTCCAAGCCAAAATGTAATGTATCGATACTTTGAGAATTAAACAACCAATATTCATGAAACAGTGGGCAACAAGTTGGAACATGCAAATGTAATTTGCTGTATTTCCTCAGCCAAGGGCAGATACTTGGTGATCTTCTCACAGCAGCTGAAATGTAGACTAGTTGATTTTTTTACTTAATAATTTTCATTGATTGTACTGGTTTTATGTTCTGCTGAGCAAGGAGAACTGACTCCAGACATAAACGTGCGTGTTATGCTGCAAAATCAAGATCCCTGGGATCAGGTAGCAGTGAATGTGGAAAGTACTTTGCGTCAAAAGAAGAAGAATCTAGAACGATAGTAAACGAGAATTGAAATAAGAAGAAGCATAAGAGGCTTCACGAACGTCACCGCCCTGAAGTAATGCGAGAGCGGTTCCGGGGTGGAGACACACGTATTGGGAGAAGGGTGTGTGGTTTTTACTGGGTAACAATCCCACACCCTTGTGGAGAGCGGACCCCCACAAGCGTCTTAGGCAAGATATCTCCACATTCACTCGTAAAAATTAATATTATTGAGTTAATAACAATTTAAAAAATACGAGCCTTACAGTAGTCGCATATGATGTGTTACATCTGACATAGAAGAAACCTCACGTGAAATTGTTGATACAACGGTTTTTATACTATTATTGGCACAAATATTAATCTATTGTAAAAGGGAGTGTTTTACAGATATTGTAGTTTATAATATGGAACTCATTTTATTAGATGATTTGTAGCTTCCACCAGCACTAGCCTAAATAAAGAATACGATATGGATCAACTAGATTAATAGACGCGACACCGCTCATAACCTTAAATTCCTTATAAACAGGTCCTCTTGATTCACAGACCAACACGTAATTTCATATGGATTCTGTTAAAATGAGTCATATTGATATGGTAAATATCGTTTAAAATGATAATCTGGTAGCAAAAATATCTACCCCGTCCGGGATTCGAACCCGAGATCTCTACATTCACAGTCATAGGCACGAATCCCATGGCTATTTCGACTACGCAAATATTGTTCACAAGATGGTGACTTATTTCCATGTTCCTATAATACTGCATTACGGAATTAAGTTCCATTTATATGTTGCTTGTTTCGATAATGTTCTTGCGTGAAATTGAGTTTAAAATGCCTTATGAATAGGCCCTCTTGTGAGTAAAGAGAATGTATTCAGTAATACTACATTACCTTTATGTGGGTTAATATTTGAATAGCCATTGTGCAGAAACATAATACCGGCAATGCCAGCTACTTACAATGTTTGATATTAAGGCATTTTATCATTTAAATACTGATACCATAGCGTATAAAAGATAAAGTGACGTGACTTGTGGAGTTTGTATGGTCCAGCCGCTAGGCAGCTCTAGCGTCGGCTAGCGCTGAGTAGAGGACGGTATCAGTACAAGCAGTTGAATGTTACTTTTCAGTAACTGAATGTTATCAGCTTACACTACGTTGCATTAGACAAGATGATCCAAATATAAAATTCTCCGCACTGAGTATATACAAAGCTGACGTCCGTTGTGTTAATTATGAAACATCAGATTGCGTCATAGGCTCATATAATAAGGAAATAAAACATGCGGACGCGGTTCAAAATGTAACTAAATGCATAAAAATCGTAAAACTACAGACCATTCACTACTGCACAAATAAAGTACAGTAAATATAATATAATACAGTATAATGACAAACTCACCCATATAACTTATAGCTCTCAGTTGTCCGAAAGTTTGGACGGCTTATGCGACGATTTTCCAGACTTTGAAGATGACTGCTCTTTCCTAATTTATTTCGTACAAAAGAAAAAGCGGCACTTCATGAAATGAAAAACGAGTTTTCCAATAAGGTCCAGTTTATGTTCCATACAACATCCTAAATCACACGGCCCTAAAACAATCTCATCAATGCTGTCCAAACACTCATAAAATATATCACCCCGCAAATTTTCAACGACTACTTCGACCTGTAAAAGAATTGAAGACACTGTCGGACGGGTGAGTTAGGTAAGGGCATTTATTGTGCAAAAGTCCTTTATATTAGTGAAAGTTGCAGCTGTTGTGTCCGACGGCCTTTCACTTTGAAGGGATGTTGCACACTTCACACAGCCGATTCCTTTCCTTAGTTGCTTGACAAAGTACCCTGCTAGATAGTGTGGGACTGCACCAGGCTTCAAGCTCCAACACATTTTCGCCATTTCGACTGTCTTTCCTTCTATAATGAAAGGGTCCGTTTTAATAAGGAAATTATCGGAGCAATGTTTGTCACATAGCCTGCATATGACTTACTTTACAATTTAATGTCTTTCCTCGGAATGGCCTTAGCCCATTTAAATAAATCATCTTCGGCTTTTGGAGGTCTAAAAAAGTGCCTACATTTTGCAGATGACTTGTCGTATCCAGATCGGCACCCGGGAACAAAACAACACGGCTAATCCACTTACACAGTTTTGTTTGACGAATCTTACCAGGTTATAATTCAGTCGACAGCACAAATGTAAAGAAATAAGTGTAAAGGCTTACAAATACTAAACCCACCAGTGTCATATCGTATGTATTATTTCGCTATCGCTTCTTGATCGCATACATTTTTCAACACCAAAAAATAAGGACTAAACGCGGCAGCATCTCTGTGTTTTCAAACTCGCGAGCGCTTAGAAAGTGACTCCCGCCAGCAACTATCAACCGCTACGCAGTCTACCGGCGGGTGCAGCAACTATCCATACTAAAGATACGGCAAATTCGGGAGTCGGCACACTTTCTATTCTAAACGCTATGCTGATACGAAGACTTCGAACATGTGCTATGTGCTTTGTTTCAATCACTTGCCACCAGAGTTCGCATGAGCGTTTGCCGTTCAGTACGTCATGGTATCAATTTCCGACACCGCGCGCTCATTGTTTCTCTTACCACTGCCAGCTGAATCTTACCACTGCCAGCTGGATCGAACGATCGAGTTGGCAGTGCGTGTTACACTTCCGTTCGATCCACCACTGCCAGCTCGATTGTTCCGATCCACTTCCGTCCCATTTTTCAAATTCACTCCCACAAAAATATCCAGCAACCGAATGGAAAGATGTTACACATCAATAATAATATCAGACACCCTGAATAAACAAGAGTCTTGAAGTGTGCTCTCCAGGGAGCGCTAGTGGTCGCTTATTGTGTAACGGGGGCAAAGTGGCGAGCATCACACAGCGTGCATTCTGAGACTCATCTATTTCTTACACATTTAAGGTTAACTCGGGATATAGAGGATGTCTCATTTAGGAGTCGTCGGTCGTAGCGTTTATGAAGGCATTTTCAAGTGAGTTTGTGACAGGCTACGTTGATTAAAGTCTTCACAGGATTGTGGATTAACACGCTATCTGTTAGTAGTTTGATCAGATTCCCCATTCACGTCTCCTTGATAAACTGCGCTCTTGCAGCTTCGGTGGCAAACTAGTGGGGTGGTTGACTGACTTTTTTTACAAACCGGCATCAGAGAGTAGTCTTCCAAGGCGTTCATTCCTGTACTGTTTTGGTCCCATCTGGTGTCCTGCAAGGATCTGTCCTTAGTCCTCTACTTTTCAACATATTCATGTTGGATCTTCCCCATGCAGCCTCCTAAGACATCTACCAATATACCGACGACACAACCCTCTATCGCAAGATCAAAGACAATAGTGACCTTGCCGCCCTGCAGGAGGATCTCAATAACATCAGTGTCTGGTGCAAAATTAACGGCCTAGCTGTCAATTCCTCCAAAAATAATCTGATCTCCCTAACCCGTAATCGAATTCCAACGGCCAAACCTTATCACTTCGAAAACACTCCGATTCCCCGTGTGCAGTGCGTCAAACCTCTTGAACTCAACATCACTTCCGACCTGAAATGGAACACCCACACCGACGCAGTGAGGAACCAAGCTGCCCGCCAACTGGGTATGCTAAGCAGAAATCTACGTGGATGCCGCACCAAGGTGAAGAGGAACGCCTACCTGAGCCTAGTGCGACCACTGCTAATTCACGCGTGCCCTTCATGGAGCCCCGGTACCAAGGCAAATATTCTTAAGCAAGAAGCGATACAAAATCGTGCCACTAAATTCATTCTTTCGAAAAACTCCAACGTAGACTCTAAAATCATACGCCAAAAATGTAGCCTTCCTTCTATTGAGAACCTATTTACCCAAATTGAGTTGTTATACCTGCGAAAACTTTTTAATAATACAGATTCATCTGCTATTTTAGACAAAATTTCCCTTGGCTAACGATCAGCTCAGAAGGGCCGCGGAGTTACGCTGTACGCTCCACCACCCAGGACTGAGTCGTACAAACTGGGTTTTGTAAATAGATCGGTCTGTGCATGGAACAGCCTACCGTGTTCTCAGAAGGCCAGCAACACTAATGCCGTTCAGTTCAAGAGGAAGCTGCGGCATTATTTGTTCAACAAGAAGGTTGTTTGCATATTAAGGCTTTCACGGCCCGGATTATTAATTGAAAAAGGAGGCAAGGTTTCTCCGAAACGTATGGTTTAAATTAAAAATACACACGGCATTAGCCCAAAAGCATGAATTATTTATATAAGAAGGTTGTTCTTCATATATTATGCCTCGATTCCTTGTTGTGCTTGTGTTTCCAGTGTATATATTGGAACAACGAAAATAAGTATTGCCACTCGCCTCGAGGAACACGAACGACACAGCCGGCTGGGACAAACAGATAAATCCACTGTTGCAGCACACTCCCTACTCGCAGGTCACGACATAAGATATGGAGACACCGAAGTTCTGTCCACCACGGTGTCTTACCGTGCCAGGCTACAGAGGGAGGCCATTGAAATCCTGAAGCATACTAACAGCTTCAATCTTAAGGAGGAAGCAGAACGTGTGAACAGAGCTTGGCTTCCAGTCCTTAATCCCCTCAAGCCTGCCCTCATTGGCCGTCGTAGACGAGAAGATGCAACAGAAGAACAGTCCTGTCCTTGATGCATTACTTTTATGTCGTACGCCGTTGCTATGGTAGCCTCTATGTGTGGGTTCTTGACTATTTATATATCTTCTGTTTACTTGTTTTACCTCGCTTAATGTAACCTGTGAACATGCTGAACGCAGTTTTTCAGCGAAACGTCAGGACCAAAAAATGTCCTTAGAACAGGCCTATAAGCCCGCGAAACAGACATTCCTATCATTTCATTTCCTTCTCATAGTTCTTTCTTTCTTTCTTTCTCTTCCTCCACACTTCCTTCATTCTTTTATTATTATTATTATTATTATTATTATTATTATTATTATTAATATTTTTATTATTATTATTTTGTTATTGTTGAGCCATGCATATCCTCTCTCATCTCTAATTATCAACTTCTCAATGGAAATAATTTTCTTCAGTTTAAAGAGCGCGATCTCGCCTTAGTGGTTCCTCCGCTGGCTCACAGAGTGCAGCAGTCTTCAGTACTTCTGGAGAGAAGTTATGATATGGTATTGCCATTCTTTTATATCCGGACTGTGACAAATATTCAACTGTTTTGGTGGCCATTGTTATTTGTTTGATTATAATGCATTGTGGGTCGAAGGCCATTGTGTTCATATGGGCTGATTGGTATCAGACATGTTGTTGTGGTCATGTTAAAATCATTTTAAAGTTTTTATTTTATTTTTATAATCGTGGTGATACCTTTGCGTATATAAATACCATTGTGAGTAATTATTTATGTAATCGACCGTAATTCTATATTTATTGTATTCTTTAAATTTTCATTTTAATTGGTACTTGCATTTTGATATGGTAGACCACGTGATTGTGTTTATGTGCAGTTCGTATAGAAAGAAAGTCGTTCTCTTTATTTAATTTTATTTTTATTTTTGATTCTTAAATGAACTTCATGTATCCTAGTTGGAGCTGTTGCATTTTTAATTGCTCTTATATCAATACTATGTAATTTATGTTTGATTTTTCTCTTAGTGGCCTTCAGAATTTCTGTACCTCAGTGAGATTGATAGGAATTTTGATAGGGCATAGCTAGGGCTAATCATTTTTGCAAAACAGTAGATGCATCCTTTATAATTAAACTTATTTATGTAAATTTTAGCTAGTTTTTTTTATTAAATTATTTTTACCTTTAAACTACCGTAACACACTAACCTAGAAGAATTGCTGAGTTTTAACACACTTGTGCTCATTTACTGGTTAGCGCTCATGCAGAGTAATGGGGACTAGCTATAGCAAAGCCTGTGGGGCCCTCCTTTCCTTTTCTTCCATCCCTAGGTACCACCAGAAGGTGGAACGAGTGATTTGCAGTGCCCGGATCTCTGAAGACCTGAGCGGCTCAACGCGCATTTCCAACATCTCTTAAAATGTATTCACAGGTGCTGTCAGTGGCAGTAGCCGCTATATCGGTGGTTGCAGCCCGTTGTCTCAATTATTATTTAGTTGTAATTATCCCTCCCTATATTATTCTGCTAAGGTCCCATTCCAGTTTTGTACCGAAAATAAGGTCCCATTAACACCAACCTACACTTATGGGGTACCTATAGGTTCAGCATAACCCAATGCGTAAGCGAAACGCACTCACTTACTCTTTAAATGCCTCACAATAAAATAAAAGTCGCCTCCGTAGCGTAGCGGTCAGCATAGTTAGCTGCCGCCCCGGAGGTCCTGGGTTCGATTCCCGGCTCTGCCACGAAATTTGAAAAGTGGTATGAGGTCTGGAACGGGGTCTACTCAGCCTCGGGTGGCCCAAATGAGTAGAGGGGGTTCGATTCCCACCTCAGCCATCCTCGAAGTGGTTTTCCGTGGTTTCCCACTTCGTCTTCGGGCAAATGCCGGGATGGTACTGCACCATTATTCCTAAAGGTCTTAAGTACAGATATGGATACAGTATTTTGGGAACGCCCTGTAACTTTCTAGCTAGCCTCTGAAGTCTATCATAACAGCTGGTCTACAGCGAGCAAAAGTTATGCTATCAAGAAGAGATCGGTAGAGCTCGTGTTTCCGACGAGAAGCCCGAAGGTCATCGATAATAATCATGTTGACTTTGTCTAACATTATATCGATCGATTCACCTGAGAATGATTAATACAAATTAAAGTATATTTAGCCCTATATGTAAGCAGTTACATATGTTAGTATGTATATTTCCATGGCAGAAAGCTATTACTAAGCAAGTATGAAAAACAGAAGATGATCTGTTAAGTCACTGGTGATTACACTTCGACTGCGATATATTTTATATCGAGTCGTGACGTATAGAGGAGTGGGGAAAGGGGATGTCGTGCTCAAGCGACCTCGTGCGGAGAGCAGGTACTTGAGAAACCGACATCGTGCAGGTATAAGCCTGGCAATAGTGAAATTGAAATCGCAAGTTAACGGGATTTTCAAAACGTGTGAGTGTGCCTATGTATGTAAGCGAGTTCGTTCGGCATTCTACGTGGAGTAGAAACTTCCTTAATGGGGATTAGACATGGTTTTAAACATGTATTATAAGTTTATCCTTACAACCGTGTGTCCACAGCTACCAACGGACCAGGCGGGAGAATACTTTCATAATCCCGACCGCCAGCTCGGCTGTATTGTCTCGTAACACTCTGCATATAAACCTTCGTGGAAATGCAGCCTAGACTTGATTCAAACTTTTCACAGTGGCTATACTTCTTTAAAAAAAAAGCACATTCTTAAGCAAGGTGTCAGAGGGAAGGAATACTATGAAGCTTATATCCATTACGATGGTAGGCTAGATTAAAATAGAAATACTGCATTAGCAGGGTGTAGCGGGGACACGTTGGCAGCAACTTTCATTTACCATGAAGTGTGCAAGCGAGTCTCGTAATGCAAGGGGACGCGTGGACTCTTGTGAACTTGCTCACATTCGCGTCCTTATATTGGAACTATTTAGCGGCTGTTCGAGTTCACCCTCGCTTCGTGACGAGTTGATAAACTGTTTGTGGTCCGGCCATCGGTATTCTAATGCGTGTGGGAAGATATCGCCAGGAGATATTGGGACCATTTCGACCGGCCGGGAGTTGTTCGAGCCTAGGAGGACTATGGTTCGTTCTCTGGAGACCCAGTTGGAGTCCGGCATGTTTTCTGTTGGTCTGGAGCCTAGTATGGCCAACGATATCCTTTTTTCCTCATCCAGATTCGCCAAAAGTACAGATCACTTCAACTTGTTACAGTAGCGTAGCGTGGACATTTTGAACTACCACACATTGCCATATTTTATTTAGTAGATTAAATAGTTGAGTAGAAAGTGCAGGTTCGATGCTTATTTCGAAGCTGACCTTCTATGATGCCAGGATTTTGACTCATAAAAATGAGTGCATCCTATGTGTATTTTGATGGATAAATTTAAAATTTCAGTAGTATTTTACAGTATTTAAACTGATATGCTCATCCTTATTTGTCGAGAAGTCAATGTAGGAGGAAGATCTACAGATTTTTTGTGTAAGAACATTTTAGTAACACAATTTTTGAGTACTCTGATTGAGTTTTACATATTCTAGTGTATTGTCCTTTAAGCACTTTCGCGAGGATTATCGTATTCTTTGAGAAGAATTTTCCTTTCCGTATTATTATTACGATATTAGGAAGTTTTCGGACCCTGTTATTCTGAATGTTACTTCGAGTCCTTTGACTATTTTTAGCCTACTTTCGATTTTTGCAAAAAATGAAAGTAGACTTATGAGATCAACACAGGGCGAAAAAAGTGTGTCTGTCTGTGTGTGTGTATGTGTGTGTGTGAGTCTGTGTGTGTGTGTGTCTGTGTGTCTGTGTGTGTGTGAGTGTGTGTACTCTGAATGTCTGTCCCCCCCTATCAATTCGAACACGGTGAATGCGAATTGAACGAAATTTGGTACAAAGGTAGCACTAGCAAAGGACACCTCAGTGTCATGTTTTATATCGCCGCCATCTTGACGGAAACGTAATGGCGGCCACACAAATGTTCAAAGCTTAAATCAAATTACGACTAATCTATTCATCCGATCTCTACCAAATTTTGCAACAACATACCTTTATGGAGGGAGCATCCTTTGACCAAACTAATAAGTCATCAGCGTAATAGTTTGCGGATGGCGGCCATCTTTGTGTGAAAATGGATTCCCCCTATTAATTCGAACACGGTGCAACCGAATGGAAGGAAATTTGGTACAGAGGTAGTACTAACAAAAGGCACCTCGCTGTCATGTTCTATATCGCCGCCATATTCACGGAAACGTAATGGCGGCCACACAAATGTTCAAAGCTTAAATCAAATTACGACTAATCTAATCATCCGATCTCTACCAAATTTTGCAACAACATACCTTTATGGGGGGAGCATCCTTTGACCAAACTAATAAGTCATCAGCGTAATAGTTTGCGGATGGCGGCCATCTTTGTGTGAAAATCGATTCCCCCTATTAATTCAAACACGGTGCAACCGAATGGAACGAAATTTGGTACAGTGGTAGTACTAACAAAATGCACCTCAGTGTCATGTTTTATATCGCCGCCATCTTGACAGAAACGTAATGGCGACCACACGAATGTTCAAAGCTTAAATCAAATTACGATTAACCTAATCATCCGATCTCTACCAAATTTTGCAACTACATACCTGTATGGAGGGAGCATCCTTTGACCAATCTAATAGGTCATTCGCCTAATAGTTTGCGGATGGCGGCCATCTTTGTGTCAAAATCGATTCTCCCTATTAATTCAAACACGGTGCAACCGAATGGAACGAAATTTGGTACAGAGATAGCACTAGCAAAGGGCATCTCAGTGTCATGATTTATATCGCCGCCATATTGACAGAAACGTAATGGCGGCCACACAAATATTCAAAGCTTAAATCAAATTACGATTAGCCTAATCATCCGATCTCTAGCAAATTTAGCAACAACATACCTTTATGGAGGGAGCATTCTTTGACCAAACTAATAGGTCATCAGCCTAATATTTTGCGGATGGCGGCCATCTTTGTGTGAAAATCGATTCCCCTTATCAATTCGAACACGGTGAAACCGAATGGAACGAAATTTGGTACAGAGGTAGCACTAGCAAAGGGCACCTCAGTGTCATGTTTTATATCACCGCTATCTTGACGGAAACGTAATCGCGGCCACCCAAATGTTAAAAGCTAAAATGTAATTACGTCCAACCTAATAATCTAGTCTCTACCAAATTTTGCAACACCATATCTTTATGTGGGAAATATATTCAGACCAAACAGCAAGAACATCAGCCCAATAGTTTGCAGATGGTGGCCAAGTATGTGTGCAAATCAATTCCCCCTATCAATTCAAACACGGTAAAACTGAATTGAACGAAATTTGGTACAGAGGTAGCACTAGCAAAGGGCACCTCATATTCATGTTTAATATCCCTATAGCACGTTGTATTTCAACAAGCTACTACAACCAACATTCAATCATACTCCTTGAAAAGGACAAAGAGTTATAACAATACCCATGCATTTAGGAGAAAGTAGGCTATATGTTCTTTACTGAACATCTTGTTCTTCAGTGTATTAACAGATTTAACTTGTATTTTCTGAGCGTGATTTTCGAAGTGGATTGACTAATGGGTCATTAGTCGCTTAGCCTTTGTTGCTAACCTAGATCCATTCTGTAGGACTAATCCATCGACATTTTCGTGTTCGGGAAGTTCAGGGAAGATCTTATTTTGAGATTGGATTTATTTTTATAAATCGCTTTTACAATCTCAGTTTGAGTGGTTGGGAGTGTTATACTTTTCTTCTCTTATGAAGTTAACACTGGATTAAATTGATATCATTGCCTTTGGTGCAATAGTTTTTCTCTATTAAGAGGGTATTTGAACGACATCCAAATTTGCGAGGATAATCCCAGGAATGACTTACTATAAGTCATACGTTTAAGAATTATGAATAATGTAATACATCAATGTAAGGCAAGTTTTCTAAAAATAGGTGGAGTATTTCTGGAATCCACTGGGCTTTATTAGTAATCTGTTACAGAATCAAATTATTTTTCTGAACACGTGTTCAGGCTTTTATTATAAACAGCTGGTTTTCATAATTTTCGATTTATAACAGTAAGGCTCCTATTATAGGTGCATGTTCGATTTTAGAGAGGCATGTATTAGGAATAATGCCCTTGTGTTTAAGTATTTTGATACAGTGCTTTGCGAAGCAAATTTTCTTGTTGAGGATTGAGCCACGTGTGCCAATCAGGAATAGATTGAATGGGGTTTCAACCCAGAGAGGCGTTGTTTTTAACCTAGTATGGTTAATATTTGGTCATAGGAGACTTTATCGCTGTTGTTATCGTGAAAATGCCTGTGTGAAGATTAATATTTTTCTGAGCAGTATTATTGAGAATCTTGAGTGGATATCCAGTTCAATATTTCCAGTAAAATTAATATAACGACTTTGCCATAGCATGTATGTTTAACAAGGATCACCGATAACTATTTAATGCTGAATCTATGATTAATTTTTGCTTAACTTAACTGTTCGGCAGAAATACCCTGAAATTAGAAATGAAACAATTTTAAGCAGAAGTGAATGTCGTGACATTAAGTCAGTGGGAGGAGAATAATCGAAATTGTTCTAGAATTTTGTGTAAATTATATTCTGTAAATATGCCATATGAATTTCATCGTTAAATAACAAGACCATATAATGCTACTGAAAATGTCGTGTAAGATTATTGGTTATAATCAGGATATTTTTGTATAAGATGTTCTTTCAGTTAATGAACCGAAATGAATTTAATTTATTCAATTCATATAATATTTTTTTTGTGTGTGCTTATCCTATGGGATTGATCATTATTATTATTATACTTTATTTTTGAAAGAACTAAAAGTTAGTTGAGATAATGGGTAATTCATTTTTGGAAGTCTTTCCCATATGTCATAGGTGAAAGACAATCCAGTATAATCAATGAGATTTTTGATTGGTCGTGGTATCGACAAAATTTATATTTCTTGTCATGTTTATTCTTGCAATAAACTAATTTATTATTTGGTTTTAATTATTGCGTGATGCTTTATAGAGGTGATGGAAGGGTGTATTAAGGGGGCCATCGCTAGGTATTTTAGGGTTTACCACACCTTTGAGATTCTTTCTTCCTCTTGAAGAATTCTTGTGTTTTGAGGTAGTCTTTTCTTTCTCTGAGCCTTGGTCAGTCTTAATACATCCTGTTAGGTATTCGAGTGGCCCTATTATCCCCGTGTCTGTTGGTAGAGCTTGGGGGTCTTTAGAGCCGGGGAATTTTCAGGTCTACGATTCAGCTGCTATCCAGGGATTCAACAGGTATTGGTAGGTAAAAGGGTACATTAGGTGGCGCCCAGCTCAGGGGCTTCGAAAAACTGGAATACCAGAGCGAATACCAGGGAGTTGAATGCCATAATTCTGCCCAAATTGAAGCTGAAAGTACAAAGTGGAAATTAGTTTTATGATCATGTAACACAGATCGCGAATTGGAACACCGTGTTTCCTGTGTGACCATGAATCAAGGCAATAAAATAATGGTGAACCAATATTTTGGCACGAACTATTGGAATTCCTATGGAACAAAGCAATTACGAGGATACTTGAGCTACTTGACTTACAAGTGGTATTGCAACCATTATTTTTTTATTTTATTTTATGTATTGGAGTGGTGCCACACGCTCTGTTAATAATTTGTTCTACTTGTTTCCGGCTGATGATCATTGCTGACATCATTAAAAATAGAAGTGTTTGTAGCAAATTTAAAATTTGAGTAATGGTAGAATCATAGACCTTCACCGATATAAACCAACACGCACTTGTATATAGGCGATCCCAAATCAAATTGGGCACTTTGTGTTTAGACATAAGCTTATTTTAAGGTAATGCCAGACAATAAGGATGAGCATGTATGGTAAATGGTGGTTGTTTGTAGATGTTCTCGCTGTGCTTTGTTGGTGTGGTATTCTTATTTCTTGTGAAGTGTAGTGAAGCATGTCTGAAGGTAATATGGTGACTGTTGGTGACGTTAAGAAGATGTTTGAAATTATTCAAAATAAAATGGACAATTTGAAACAGGACATAGAAAATATTAAGGTCCAAACTAAATCTGCATTAGACCATATGTCCGAAACTGTTATTCAAAATCAGGGTGCAGTTGCTGAAGGTATCAGGGGGGAAATTGATACTATGCAATCCTCCTTGAAGGCTATCAAAGACAGTTCTAAAAGGGTAGAAAAGAAGGTTACCAGTGTAGAATCTAATATCGAAGATATCCAGGACGATAATAGAAAAACACAACTAGATATCAGTACACTACGGGCTAATGTTGGCTTGGTACAGGTTGGCCAAGAATGAATGCAACTTGACATTAACAATATCCAAACTAGTCAAACATCAATGCAAAATAGTCAAACTTCAATGCAAACAGACATTAACAATATCCAAACTAGTCAAACATCAATGCAAAATAGTCAAACTTCAATGCAAACAGATCTTAACAATGTTCAGACTAGTCAAAGGGGAATTGAGGAAACAGTAAAGGATGTAAACTCTAATGTAAGGATTATGCAATCCCAAATCAATGATTTAAGACCAGATGTGGGATTAATAGAATCCAGTCAAAAAGAGATTCAGTCCCAAGTCAAAAATATTCAGAATGATGTAAATCAAATTGAATCCAGCCAAAATAAAATGGAGCTAGAGGTCCGAAAAATCGAATCTAGTCAAAATCAGACGGAGGTTAAGTTAATGGAGCTAGAAAAATCTAGTAAAGAGTTTCAAGTTGAGATTAGACTAGACTTTGAAAAAGTGTGAAGCTCAGTAAAAAAAAATTAGAAGCACTTCAGCTACAGTTTTCCCATGACACTAATCAGACCCAGAATAGCCTGGAGCAGTTGAAATGTGAAATGGGGACACTCCGAGCTCAAGTCACAGATCATACGAAACTTCTCAGGGATGATTTTGACATAGATTTGAAAGGGATCATAAGAGATAATATTGTAACATTTCGTAAAGATATCATGAAAATTAATGAGGAATGTTTTAAAGTTGAGAAATCTAAGTTAGAATCCAAACTTGCCACTGGTCTTGCAACTAATAGCAAAGACATAATAAATGTTAGGGAAGATCTAAGCAAAAGAATGGATGGAATTCAAAATACACAGGTTAATAACATATCCGATTTAGAGAAACGTATTAACAGTGTTGAAACTAAAGTCGACCAAAGTAAGATAGAGTTAAATGAGGTCAGGGAGAAGAAAACTTCCGAGATTAATGAAATTAGAAAGGGTCTCGAGCAAATTAATCTAGAGGGGCATATCAATCTAGATACGCTAAAGGATCAATTGCGATCACTTTAGCAGTCCGATTTTAGAGTTGTAGTTGAACAACCTGAAGTGATAGTACCTGATAGTAGAGAAAGGATGATGCAGGAATCTCCCAATAACGAACCCAACGTTCGGCTCAGTCAAATGGAACATCCGAGTCCCATTCGAACAAGCAGGGAGACGTTTAGTTCTCCGAACCCCAACGTAGGCGTGGAAGATTATACTTCGAAATCATTGGAAAGGACACCGAATGTAACCATAATAAGAAATTTTGATGACAAACCTAGGAAGTTTAGCAACTTGGATGGAATGACACCAATCGAATTTGTAAGGGCATTAAGAGATTACTTTTTGGAGTCACACGTGCCACGTGAGCGTGAGCTACGTATGGTGGAAAGGTTTCTTACCGATGCTCCGTTACAATGGTTCAGGGCCTTTCGTTACACATTTGACAATTTTGAACAGTTTTCCGAGGCCTTCATACAAAGATTTTGGTCGATCGAGGTCCAACAAAATGTGAGATCGGAAGTCTATTCACGCAAGTACTCCAGTACAGGACCAACCAGCTATGCTGAGTACTTTGCGTGTCAGTTAGCAAAACTCCGTTTTCTCCAGCCGCCGTTAACCCAGGAAGAACTCCTTGAAGCTATCTCACGTCAATTGCCTGCGGAAGTAAGGAGATCAATTATTTCTTCCGGAGTATCGTCTTTAACGTCGTTAGATGACTTGTTACGTCGATTAGATCACATGAGGATGATGACGCAACCTACCATAGTCAAAAATGCCAGGCAGGAATCGAATGTTGTAAACGCGGTAATGATGAACCGTACACAGCAGACGGATCGTTTTGAGCAAAGAAGAGATGATAGAATGGGTCCTATTAGAAATACCCATCAGGAAGAGAGGAGATGGGAAAACCAACGTAGGGACGCCCAAGAGAGGCCATGGCAACGTCACTACGAGGAGAGAAATTTCTATCGAAGAGATAATGATCGAAACCGGAATGATCACCGAGAAACGCCTTATAACAGGAATTACAGATATGATCAAAATAATCGAGATAACAGATATAATAGGAATGATAGGGATACCCGTGACAACAGAGATAAGAGACAAATTCAAGGGTACTCAAGATACAACAATTATCGGACGGAGGCGTCCGATAAGAAAGTGCAACAGGAGATGCTCAAGAGAGGGCGAGATAAGTCCACGGAGGTTGGACGAAGAAAATCGAAGGAAAGAAAGGATGAAAATCCAGATAAGTCACAACCCAGCAGTAGCAGAGAAGGTCGGAGTTCAGAAAGAACGCCTGATCGGGACAAAGGAAAAACATTTTCGAAAAGAAATTAAGCACTGAGATGTCACGCATTCTACCTGTTCACGACTACAAGAAAGTGATTACCATGACAGAGAAGTCATTATAATAAAATGAAATAATTGTTTTGAGGTAGTAAGCCTAAATGGAAGAGAAACGATAGGTCGTTTCAATGCAAAAAAAAAACCTGAAAAGATATGTGAAGAAGATAGTCTGAGTGTTGACTGAATAATGCTACATATGCCGAGATTACCTGGAATGGTGTAAATAAAAGCTGAGGAGACTTTTATTTAAGGTATCAAAGGGAAAATGCACCATTATTCCTAAAGGTCTTAAGTACAGATATGGATACAGTATTTTGGGAACGCCCTGTAACTTTCTAGCTAGCTTCTGAAGTCTATCATAACAGCTGGTCTACAGCGAGCAAAAGTTATGCTATCAAGAAGAGATCGGTAGAGCTCGTGTTTCCGACGAGAAGCCCGAAGGTCATCGATAATAATCATGTTGACTTTGTCTAACATTATATCGATCGATTCACCTGAGAATGATTAATACAAATTAAAGTATATTTAGCCCTATATGTAAGCAGTTACATATGTTAGTATGTATATTTCCATGGCAGAAAGCTATTACTAAGCAAGTATGAAAAACAGAAGATGATCTGTTAAGTCACTGGTGATTACACTTCGACTGCGATATATTTTATATCGAGTCGTGACGTATAGAGGAGTGGGGAAAGGGGATGTCGTGCTCAAGCGACCTCGTGCGGAGAGCAGGTACTTGAGAAACCGACATCGTGCAGGTATAAGCCTGGCAATAGTGAAATTGAAATCGCAAGTTAACGGGATTTTCAAAACGTGTGAGTGTGCCTATGTATGTAAGCGAGTTCGTTCGGCATTCTACGTGGAGTAGAAACTTGCTTAATGGGGATTAGACATGGTTTTAAACATGTATTATAAGTTTATCCTTACGACCGTGTGTCCACAGCTACCAACGGACCAGGCGGGAGAATACTTTCATAGTCCCGACCGCCAGCTCGGCTGTATTGTCTCGTAACACTCTGCATATAAACCTTCGTGGAAATGCAGCCTAGACTTGATTCAAACTTTTCACAGTGGCTATACTTCTTTAAAAAAAGCACATTCTTAAGCAAGGTGTCAGAGGGAAGGAATACTATGAAGCTTATATCCATTACGATGGTAGGCTAGATTAAAATAGGAATACTGCATTAGCAGGATGTAGCGGGGACACGTTGGCAGCAACTTTCATTTACCATGAAGTGTGCAAGCGAGTCTCGTAATGCAAGGGGACGCGTGGACTCTTGTGAACTTGCTCACATTCGCGTCCTTATATTGGAAATATTTAGCGGCTGTTCGAGTTCACCCTCGCTTCGTGACGAATTGATAAACTGTTTGTGGTCCGGCCATCGGTATTCTAATGCGTGTGGGAAGATATCGCCAGGAGATATTGGGACCATTTCGACCGGCCGGGAGTTGTTCGAGCCTAGGAGGACTATGGTTCGTTCTCTGGAGACCCAGTTGGAGTCCGGCATGTTTTCTGTTGGTCTAGAGCCTAGTATGGCCAACGATATCCTTTTTTCCTCATCCAGATTCGCCAAAGGTACAGATCACTTCAACTTGTTACAGTAGCGTAGCGTGGACATTTTGAACTACCACACATTGCCATATTTGATTTTGTAGATCAAATGGTTGAGTAGAAAGTGCAGGTTCGATGCTTATTTCGAAGCTAACCTTCTATGATGCCAGGATTTTGACTCATAAAAATGAGTGCATCCTTTGTGTATTTTGATGGATAAATTTAAAATTTCAGTAGTATTTTACAGTATTAAAACTGATATGCTCATCCTTATTTGTCGAGAAGTCAATGTAGGAGGAAGATCTACAGATTTTTTGTGTAAGAAAATTTTAATAACACAATTTTTTGAGAACTCTGATTGAGTTTTACATATTCTAGTGTATTGTTCTTTAAGCACTTTCGCGAGGATTATCGTATTCTTTGAGAAGAATTTTCCTTTCCGTATTATTATTACGATATTAGGTAGTTTTCGGACCCTGTTATTCTGAATGTTACTTCGAGTCCTTTGACTATTTTTCTTCAGTTTATTAACAGATTTAACTTGTATTTTCTGAGCGTGATTTTCGAAGTGGATTGACTAATGGGTCATTAGTCGCTTAGCCTTTGTTGCTAACCTAGATCCATTCTGTAGGACTAATCCATCGACATTTTTGCGTTCGGGAAGTTCAGGGAAGATCTTATTTTGAGATTGGATTTATTTTTATAAATCGCTTTTACAACCTCAGTTTGAGTGGTTGGGAGTGTTATACTTTTCTTCTCTTATGAAGTTAACACTGGATTAAATTGATATCATTGCCTTTGGTGCAATAGTTTTTCTCTATTAAGAGGGTATTTGAACGACATCCAAATTTGCGAGGATAATCCCAGGAATGACTTACTATAAGTCATACGTTTAAGAATTATGAATAATGTAATACATCAATGTAAGGCAAGTTTTCTAAAAATAGGTGGAGTATTTCTGGAATCCACTGGGCTTTATTAGTTATCTGTTACAGAATCAAATTATTTTTCTGAACACGAGTTCAGGCTTTTATTATAAACAGCTGGTTTTCATAATTGTCGATTTATAACAGTAAGGCTCCTATTATAGGTGCATGTTCGATTTTAGAGAGGCATGTATTAGGAATAATGCCCTTGTGTTTAAGTATTTTGATACAGTGCTTTGCGAAGCAAATTTTCTTGTTGAGGATTGAGCCACGTGTGCCAATCAGGAATAGATTGAATGGGGTTTCAACTCAGAGAGGCGTTGTTTTTAACCTAGTATGGTTAATATTTGGTCATAGGAGACTTTATCGCTGTTGTTATCGTGAAAATGCCTGTGTGAAGATTAATATTTTTCTGAGCAGTATTATTGAGAATCTTGAGTGGATATCCAGTTCAATATTTCCAGTAAAATTAATATAACGACTTTGCCATAGCATGTATGTTTAACAAGGATCACCGATAACTATTTAATGCTGAATCTATGATTAATTTTTGCTTAACTTAACTGTTCGGCAGAAATACCCTGAAATTAGAAATGAAACAATTTTAAGCAGAAGTGAATGTCGTGACATTAAGTCAATGGGAGGAGAATAATCGAAATTGTTCTAGAATTTTGTGTAAATTATATTCTGTAAATATGCCATATGAATTTCATCGTTAAATAACAAGACCATATAATGCTACTGAAAATGTCGTGTAAGATTATTGGTTATAATCAGGATATTTTTGTATAAGTTGTTCTTTCAGTTAATGAACCGAAATGAATTTAATTTATTCAATTCATATAATATTTTCTTTTGTGTGTGCTTATCCTATGGGATTGATCATTATTATTATTATACTTTATTTTTGAAAGAACTAAAAGTTAGTTGAGATAATGGGTAATTCATTTTTGGAAGTCTTTCCCATATTTCATAGGTGAAAGACAATCCAGTATAATCAATGAGATTTTTGATTGGTCGTGGTATCGACAAAATTTATATTTCTTGTCATGTTTATTCTTGCAATAAACTAATTTATTATTTGGTTTTAATTATTGCGTGATGCTTTATAGAGGTGATGGAAGGGTGTATTAAGGGGGCCATCGCTAGGTATTTTAGGGTTTACCACACCTTTGAGATTCTTTCTTCCTCTTGAAGAATTCTTGAGTTTTGAGCTAGTCTTTTCTTTCTCTGAGCCTTGGTCAGTCTTAATACATCCTGTTAGGTATTCGAGTGGCCCTATTATCCCTGTGTCTGTTGGTAGAGCTTGGGGGTCTTTAGAGCCGGGGAATTTTCAGGTTCTACGATCCAGCTGCTATCCAGGGATTCAACAGGTATTGGTAGGTAAAAGGGTACAGTACCTACTGTAAGGCCACGGCCGCCTCCTTCCCTCTTCCTAGCCTATCCATCCCTATCTTCCAACCATTCCCCTCCCTCATGAGGCCCCTGTTCTCTTTCAAGGTGAGGCCGCCTGGGCGAAGTGCTGATCACACCTCCCCAGTTGTATCCATCCCGACCAGATGTTCCAAGCTCCAGGACACTGCCCATAGAGGCGGTAGTGGTGAGTTCCCTCGCTGAGTCCGTGGGAACCACCAACCTAGAGGGTAAATTGACTAAATAAATAAATATACCTTAAAACATGTATATTTACAATGGAATAATTTATTTATCGTATGGCATACATGAAAATTATTTACAATTTGACATCAATTTCCGAAACGTAATGAAGTGCCTGTGGTGTCCCTAGGAAGAAATCGCTGAAGTCACCACTGTATGATGTTTGTGGGCATTCCTGAACTAGGTGCCGAACAGTCTGTCTTTCAGCACCGCACTCGCAACATGACGAAGACTTTTTCCTCCCCTTGTACAGGAGATCGCCGCATACACCGTGATTGGTCCGGATTCTATTTAATTTTGACCAGGTCTTTCTAGGCTGAGTGAACCCTGGCACCTGCTCAGTTATGCATGGCATTACTGTACTCTCTGGAGGGGCAAACGAATTCCAATCAGAAGACCATCTCTCAATCAGGTTGAATTTGTTAGTTGCAAGATTCTCCGCTGTGCAGATAGGTGGGTGTCTTGAACGTAAACGTTTCACATGTAGATCACCAATGTCTCCATGGATTGGTAGTTGTTTGTTGATCTGGATCTTTCTATATTCTCTTATCAAAATGTTGCATCGCCGCAAAGGAGGAGGTGGGATGTGGCTGAGAATAGGAAGCCATTGTGTAGCAGTTGACATAATTGTTCCTGTTATCATGCGCATGGTGTTATTCAATTGTACATCTATTAATCTTACATGCGGACTATTTATCCGCACAGGAGCACACTACTCAGCAACAGAATAAACTAAACCTAGAGCTGAGCAACGGAATAATGAATGAATGCAACACGGTAACCATGGTAACAGAATCTCAGAGGTCCATCTATTTCTGTAAGACGCAATGCAATTCCAATTATTACATTACTGTGAAAGTTTCCAGACGGTTATAAGGTTATCTCTGAACCAAATTAAGCTGTAAAATCCATCAATACATACAGCATAATGCGCTTAAGGGGGTCAAGGGGCACTCTAGAATTTTTCACGCAATTTTCACGTGTGAGTGTGGTACGAAAGGTCTTTTTCACCCGACTATAAAGGGTCTCCGAAAAGCACATTTAAAGACCCTTAAATTAACAGTGTCTGTGATATTCCCAGAAAACTAACTTCGCTCTGATATACCTACGAAGGAGTGACAAACCTCTAACCACTGCACCAGTAGCTGAACTGATGAAGTCTGATTATTCATACCAAGAATAAATCAGTCTTAGCATTCATGATTGAGATTTTGCTAAGTGTACTCTTTACAAGTAGAATATTCGCGGGCGAAGCCGCGACGGGTAATGCTAGTTTTTATTATTATTATACCGACCAGTGAGAGAGGGCGCTAACGCGGCAGGCCATGCCTCGCTGGCAACTGGAGAGCGTGGGTTGGAATCCCACCTCGGCCTTCCTGAAAATGGTTTTCTTGATTTCGCATTTTCCTAAAGATAGTTCAGGGTTGGCATATTAACAATTGATATTGTAACTTTCAGTCGGATATAGCAAAATAATTTCAATTCAATGGAATATGTGAAAAAAGTAACCTCAGAAAGTATTCAAATATATTCATATTTTGCGTTACAGGAGAGCTAATAAGAATGGCATTTTCCCTCGTCAAGCGAGCACTGTCTGATAGGCTACATCAGGATTTCACAATCTTTTTATGACCGTCACCCACTTTTGAGATTTATAATTTGTTTTCGCCCACCTCATTTCAAAAAACGTACAAATCTTAAAATTACTAACACATACATTCAAATACCTACATATAAGTTGAGAAATGAGGATTTTTACGGACATGTTTCTTAATAGGTACATCATGTTTATTTAGGTATAATTAAGTACATTAAAATTTTACAAATAATAGGCCTAAAAAGGAATAACAATTAATGAAATTAATTAAAGAAAAAAATAAAATTAAAACTACATTAATTTTATATCTAATTAATTAAACAACATGAATACCTATGTCTAATTAATGTTAGGAATGGATTTGAAGAGTTTCAATCAATTTGTTGATGTCAGGAGCCATTTTTGTTAGAACAATTCTAAGATCTCCTCGATTTTCAATTTCTAACCTATTTCTAGATTTCGCGGCAAGATTATTTGACATAATTAAATTACTTGTTTGCAATTTTATTTTATTACTTGTTTGTATAGGCAAAAACTTCTCGGTCATATTGTACCTATAAAAAGCTGAATTATTTGCCTACCACTTTTTTTCAAATCGCCCATTGAATTCACATTCTGTCAGTTTCGCCCACTGGCGTGCTAAAATCGCCCACTACTGGGCGAATTCGCGCAGTTTGGGAACCTCTGGACTACATAATACAAGACAAAAGAGCTATACAACACATTACCAAATCCACAATGACACCCACAAACAGTCTCCGGCCCCCAAAAGCAAAATACAACCGTCAGAAAACTTAGAAATAACGATCCCATTCACAAACAGTCTCCCCCACCTAACGAAAATAAAGGAGTATCACTGACACTAAAAGAGTAACGAGCGTGACGTGAGAGACGCTACAGTTCCAGTTATTGAATTTAATTAGTAACGTGGTAACTCCCCAATCTATTATACAGTGAGGCCCTTCCCTATAGCACCGACCGTTTCTTGGGTCATGTGACGCGCGGAGAGCGTAGAGTCAGCGCCACTTGACTAGCATCTACCGTTACACAACAGTGGGACGGGAATCACCGCATGTGATCATAGCATTGATTACATTCCCAGTCGGCGGCTTCGGTGGTGTAGCTGATACCATGCGGAGTATCAATGCCCAAGATCGCGAGTTCAAACCCGGACGAAGTTGTCGATTTTTTAAGAGCGTGAAAAGTCTCTCAGTATGCCTGCCTTCGGAGGGGGAAGTAATGCTGGTGGTGCCATGCCACACTTGTGCGAAGCCAAAATTTGTAGGTAGGAATTGGTCGCTCTATTAGTTCCAACATTCGCTGCCAGGTGCTGTCTGCAATGCCATCTAGAAGGCAAGTTCGCAAGCTAGGTGTAGTGGACGGTAGCATTTGGTAGCAAAATTAGGAACTACTTGAAATTACTCTCTGCAGTCCTTACCTGAATTAAAAAACAGATTGTATTTATTTATCGTATGGCTTTTAGTGCCGGGAGTGTCCGATGACATGTTAGGCTCGCTAGAGGCTGTAACTGCTTCAAGCGGACACCCATGAGGTGAGCTACAAGTTCCGTTCAATTTTATGTAATTCCAACTTTCGCTACCAGATGTCACTGATACCTAGTGGTGAACGTTGGAACTTTGATGGAGGTTTCCAACGAAATCTATCCTAGAAATTTAGCTTCACAAAAGTTTAGTCTGTGGAAGGATCTTTTACATGTCATAAATCTATGACATGGGACCGCCGGCTTTACTTCCCCTCCGAAGGAAGGCATACTGAAGGATTCTAACGCTCTTAATAAATCTGACGACTTCGGCCGGGTTTGAACCCGCTATCTTGGGCACAACAGTTCAGCATGCTACCAACTACGCCACCGAAGAAAAAAATAGATAACACACACTAATACAGCCATCACAATTAACACCGGTTATCAGACAGATTCTACAGTACACGCACCCAAACCGTGTTGCCAAATCTTGAAATGGGATAGAACTAAACCCTATGCTTCAAAACACCAGAAAAGCACTTGCTGGACTCTATGATTCGAAACACTAGAAAAACACCAAAAATTATAAATATATAAACGGCTTTTTACTTACATTTCTTTCAATAAAAGTCGTTTTCTTCACTTGCGGAGTCTGCTACCGCTATTACATCTTTAGAGCAGGAAGGTGTAGTACTGCTGTAGCTCTGCATACTTCCAATTTTGGCCACTATTATATCCTTCGGAAGTTCGTAGTCATGATAGCATTTTCCCTCTGTTTTAGTCCAAATCACACACACAGAATGGAATGCCATTTTTGAACTTTCATGCGATTTCTTTGCTTTGTTTTCACCAATTAAATTTGGCTAAGCTCTCTCCCTTCATCTGCATTAGAGTGAGGGACCGAAAGTACATAAACAGCCTACGCATGAACTAGGAAATCCCCTGGGAGATGGGAAGAAAATAGATTCCTTGTACAAGTGAACTTGCACTGAGCCCTGTATGATGCGCTTACTTAGCACTTATGCACGCGAATGAGAATTTCAGGGACTTCCCTTGTTGGAGTGTTGATCTTGACACGTGTAAGGCTGAACATTGCCTATCTTAATTGATTATTATTATTAACAGAAAAGCGCACGAATGTGCATAACATAGATTTACACTAGTGAAACAAACATGTTACAAAAGAGTTAATTGATGTGAAAAACATCATTATCCAGTAATCAATCAGGAATGTGTGCATTAAACCATTCATTCATGACCACTCATTATATTGTGAATTGAATGTTATTTGTGAAATAGAGCAACACTGTTCATTTTAAATGTTAGTCCTTGCTATAATCACAGAGTGATTTCTGGTTATTTTTACATCGTGTGATGTGATATGTGTCACAGAACTGGTCACATAACGAGCACACGCAGAGTTCATTTGGGGCGTGGTAGGACATGTTTTTACATATTTTATGGTGGTACCCATGTACTGCTAACTTTATCACCACATGTATTAGTTTCTGATTGGCGCTGGTCCAGTTCCGGTTGATCATGGCATCCGTGCTGTAAAATTCTAGCGGAATGCCTTCTCTCTTATCTCTTCTCTCTGCTAGGTGCGCTTCAGCATTCTTTGTTGATGGAAGCTGTAATTTTGTTCTTATTTCTTAATTGATTAACTTTATTAAAACAATTACATGGCTTCCAGGATTTACTTATTTGTCATAGGAGACAATTTCATGAAAAATCCGTTAAGCACCAGATTTGGCACTGGCTTTATTGAAATAACACCAGTGTTGATGCATATCATACATCTAATGAAATTGCATGTGCTTTTATCATTTAAAGCATTCACCCTTCACGTAAAATGAAACACACATTCAGTCACTCATATTCTTATTGCCCAGAACCATTAGGCCATTGTCGAGTGTTTGCATCACAAGCACACAGGCCTGCTGCTTCACGATACAAAAAGGCACCAAACGTATCTAAGGTGCCGTGACTCTTGCCTCACGACACAAAGACACCAAGCGTATCTATGATGCCGTGACTGGGAACGGAACAACCAGTATTTTGCTATGGCGCTATTAGAACATTTCTGGCACCAGACGAACTTCAGAAACACCAGATCTGGTGCTAAAAGCACCAAATTGGCAACACTGCACCCAAAGTGCATGATCGCGTTGTTGCACCCCCTAAACTAAGGAACCAACCAACCAACATTCCCAGTTGGCAAGATACCTTACTTCAGAGAGTGTAGTGTCCCCGTTAACCGGCAGTGAATCGGACGACCCGGCGAAAACATCACAATTCATGCCGATAACACAAGACATATATAAGATAAAGAACAAAAATGATTGAGGTCCGGGTTTGAATGTTTAAAAAAAAAATGCCGGTGGATACGAGAACTCAAGTAGTCTCAGGGGTGGTTAACAGGATATAGGTGTAACAGGTTAAATCAACCCACTCCCAAACCTAAATCAAAGCAATAGCACAATAGAAATCAGAAGATAAGCAAAAATAATAAGATAAAATAAGCATCCGTTTATTGGCAACTCATCGACCAACACATAAAAATAGAAATCCCTAAAGCCTGTCTTGCCTCAGAGATTCGGTCTAAATTAAAGCTTCATGTGGATCGATGCAAAAGAAAAATATTTAAAGTCCAATTAAAAAGAAAATTAATGTTTAAATGGTCAACGAAGCCTTGGATATAAATAAAATTAGGAGATCCTCGAAGAAAATTAAATAAAATAAAAACAGGGTAGATTCGGTCATATTTGACTATGTGATCCATTAAACACCCTGAATGTCCGTCAGGTGGTGTTTCCAGTCTATCACAAACACACTCACTTGAGATTATGATTAAAGAAAAATCTATATAAAAAATGTATCTTGCCTCGGTGTAAAAGTATATATCTCCATTCTAACTAGTGCGACCAATGAGAAAAGTAATTAACTATATCACCAATTATTAACAGTAATTATTGCCGTAGAAATATTTGTCCAGCTTGACCACTAAATCAAGATTAAATTCACTATTGACAATTATCATAGGCTACAACTTGTTATCTACATTCTTTCAAATAGAAGAATAAATTTCATTAGAAGAATATCCAAAGCCTCCGTGGCTTAGGCGGCAGCACGCCGGCCTCTCACCGCTGGGTCCGTGGTTCAAATCCCGGTCACTCCATGTGAGATCTGTGCTGGACAAAACGGAGGCAGACAGGTTTTTCTCCGGGCACTCCGGTTTTCCCTGTCAAAATTTCATTCCAGCAACACTCTCCACTATCATTTCATTTCATCTGTCATTCATTCAATCATTGCCCCAGAGGAGTGCATCAGGCTTCGGCAGCCGGCACAGTTCATATCCTCGCCGCTAGATGGGGGCTTCATTCATTCCATTCCTGACCCGGTCGGAGACTGGAAGCAGGCTGTGGATTTTTCAGAAGAATATCCATGCTTTCCAAATCTATCAGACACTCATCTCAGGTCTATGTCTCAAATATTATGATATCCAAATTATTTTGCAAGTTATTTCAGAGTCTCATTACCCTTATTACTCATAATGTTGCAACAAATTTGCATCCCTCATTATCATTTGTACAAAATTCAAATTTTATGTTTCAATAATATGTGACAACCAAGTGATTCTGTTTCTATCCATTCGATGGTTAGTTTGTAATATAGTCCACTTGATTAAATGCAAAGTGATTGGACTATCATTTATACGCTTATATCAATGCTTAATTTACAATCATTTGCCTATACTTAACGTAGTCATGCCGTTTGGAATGACCTCACACCAATAATGATTATTATAAGTAATATTTTTTTTATATTCACCACGTGTTTCATTATTCTACTATCTTTCTTTTTTATTAAACACCAAGATTAATCTTCAAACCATTTTCGAATTGTTCACAGCATATGTGAATTATCACCTTAAATTATTATCTTATTTTATTAAATCTCTTTTCTTTTTTTTTAAATAAACACACCAACTTCACAGTTTAGTGCAGAAAAATGTATAATTTATTTATTCGTATCAGAAGCAATACATCATGTAAAATTAGCATAGATAACTTTTTTTTAAATAAAAACACACTAAAGGTACTTTCAAAATAACAATTAAATTACATCGCACCAAAATTTGGCAAGATCTCGTCCATTTGGTGTGGCCTGAACTACATCCTGCATAGTGCAAATGAGAGGGCAGGAGTTGCAATGGAGAAGGTGCGCCATGGTTTGTTCTTCTCCGCAGGCGCAAAAGGTTGACTCATCGGAAAGGCCCCACTTCTTCATATTGGTCTTAGATCGACCGACCCCAGACCGCAGCCTGTTCAGACTCTTCCATGTAGGCCACGACTCTTCATAACAGGCAGGAAGAGTTTCAGATGGAACCATCCATCCGTTGAGATTATTGTTTCTGGATCTCCCGGAAGTTAGCCTTGATGATTGAGGTGAATCCGACAGGCACTCAGTAGAGTGTAGGAAACTTCGCCTAGATTTCAATCGTTGTTGAGCAGGTTGATAATTATGTCGAGGATGTGTCTGGGAAACTTCTACTTTAGATTTTTCATGTTTGGCAGCTACTTCACGTCTAATATCTGGGGGAGCAATGCCAGCCAAGCAATATACCTTGTCACAAGGTGTAGATCTTAGGCAACCAGTTATAAGCCGACAAGTTTCATTTAAAGCAATATCTACCTGTTTGGCATGACATGATCTATACCAAACAGGGCATGCATATTCTGCTGCAGAGTAGCTCAGTGCTAAAGCAGTAGTTCTCATTGTTTGAGCTTGCATTCCCCAGTTGGTACCACATAACTTGCGAAGAATGGAATTTCGCGTAGATACTTTGTGCTTCGTGTTACCACAATGTTTTTCATACGTGAGTGCACGATCCAGAGTTACCCCTAGATATTTAGGTGTAGAGCAATGATCCAAAAGAGCACCCTCCCAGAAAATCTTCAGTTTTCTTCTTGCCTGCATATTCTTTAAGTGAAAAGCGCAAACTTGCGTCTTTGAGGTGTTAGGCTTTAGATGGTTTTCTCTGTAGTATGGACTCAATTCATCTAAGGCTGCCTTTAATCTCCGTTCAACACTCTCAAACTGATCACCCTGGGTGAGAATAGCTCGATCATCTGCATAGATGAAGCTTTTAGTTCCTTCTGGCAAGGGTTGATCATTCGTGTAAATATTAAATAATATTGGAGACAAAACACTACCTTGAGGTAGGCCATTCCGGAGATTCTTCCAACGACTATGTCGCCCTTGGAAATCTACAAAGAATCTTCGATTTTCAAGAAGACATCGAAGAAATTCAGTCAGCTTGTTGTCCTTGGTCATCTTATGAAGTTTACTCAACAGAATTTGGTGGTTAACTGTGTCATAGGCCGCAGTTAGGTCGATGAAGACTGCCCCAGTTATTTTTCAATTTTCAAAACCATCTTCAATATATTGGGTCAAATGGAGTATTTGTGATGTACAATTCTTCCCTCTTCTAAAACCAGCTTGCTCGGGGATCAAAAGTGGTTCAACTATATTTGCAAGCCTTACCAGAACCATTCGTTCTAAGATCTTGAATAAATGACAGAGCAAGGATATTGGTCTGTAATTTTTAGGATCATGGGGATCTTTTCCTGGTTTGAGGAATGCTATAACTCTAGATTTCCTCCAGATTTTGGGTATTCTGCAGGTTCGAATGCAATTGTTAAATAGATTGAGTACCCATTCTCTAGTAACAGGTCCAAAGTTCTTGATTTGTTGAATACAGATTTCATCTACACCAGGAGCCTTTCCATTTTTGCTGATATGTATAGCGTCATTTAGTTCTGCCAAGGTAAAGGGATTAGAAAGTATACTGGTCTCTGGTCTGAATTTCGGCCTAGTATCCACTTTTGTTCTAGAACTGGAGTTTATAGACTTGCCATTTTGGACGAGTTGGTGAGCAATTTGGTTTGCAGATACGTTATAAGGAGAAGATGATTTATTAGGATCATTACTGAGACGCCTGAGTAGCCTCCAGGCCTTATGGCTACTCCTATCCATGTTAACTCCTTCCATCAATTTTAACCACTGTTCTCGTTTAGACTCTGAAATAGCAGAGATAAGTTGTTGTCCGCTTGCAATAGTTTCAGCACTAAAAGGATCCCTTTCATACAAATTGAAGTAGTTTGTCAGTAAGGCAGATGTTTCCTGGGAAAGACCTTGTATGTAATTAGTTCTGCATCCTCTTGGAATGGCTTCTTTAGAACACGATCTAATGGCATCAATAAATTGATCATATGCCTCTGGTATGGGACTGATTGTACTCATCTTTGTATCTAAAGAGGAAGTAAAACATTCCCAGTTTGCCGTTTTGAAATTGTATCTTCTCTTAAAATAAACACTCTGTGGCCTGACGGCTGCTACTAACTGGCACATTATTGGACGATGTTGTGAGTTAGGAATAGGAAGGCAAACAGATTTAATACACTGATGGGCAATCTGATCACTCACAAAAATAAGGTCTGGATTATATCCACGTTTCCACCTTCTACTGTTGAAGGATGAAGGAAGTTTGTTATCATGTATGAGGGACAGTTGGTGTGATTCCGCCCAATGCATAACAGCTTCTCCATTCTCATCATCATGTGGATAACCCCATATAATGCTGTGGCTGTTGAAATCACCCACGAAGGTGGACACTTTCTCCAAATTCAGATTATCAGGTTGTCTGAATGAAAAGCTTACCTTTGGGGGTTTATAAATGGAAAAAATGATTGAGTTACTCAATTCTATCGCAATAATTTCTATGTCATTGTCAGATGTGATGGAGGTTGCAAGAATCCTGATATCTGGTTTAGTGAAGATGGCACTTCCATATTGGCCATGAGGACGTTCGACTGCCAATCTCATTCCAGGGATTTTAGGACGTCGTTGATTAACATCCCTATGAGTTTCTTGTATACATAAAACATCACAATTATGTTTTAGGCATAATTCACGTAAAAGATCTTCTTTACAAGAAGACAGTCCTTCAATGTTAAAAGAAATAATTGTTAAATTAATGTATAATTATTACCCTATAATCATTATGGCTTCCCTTCGATCACATAATTGGCCTGTCTAAATTATAATATAAATAATATAATGTAGGCCTGACTAGAAGCAATGTCAAATGTATAAACGTTCAAGCAAAAATAGCAAAACGTGCTTGAATTAATTCAAATTCCCAAAGCAAAGAGTATGGGAGAAGAAAATATGAAAGTATTGAACAGATAATCAAGCTTAGCAAATCATAATAATATTCGCCAATATCTGAAGTTAAGATCCAAGAATTTAAACCTAAATTTTACTATAGCTCTCAATATCAAATTAGTTACAGGCATCTAGTATATTCCATCGAAAATACAGTCGAATAGACTATCAAGTATTCGACCAGAACTATAGGCTTGCTCCTATGAAGTTCCAACGTCCAAAAGTAGCAAAATACTATCATCCGTGCGGCTTCGGTGGCGTAGTTGGTAGCATGCTGAGCTTCTATGCCCAAGATAGCGGGTTCAAACCCGGCCGAAGCCGTCGGATTTTTTAAGAGCGTTAAAAATCCCTCAGTATGCCTTCCTTCGGAGGGGAAGTAAAGCCGGCGGTCCCATGTCATAGATTTATGGCATGTTAAAGATCCTTCCACTAATTGCACCTGTGTGAAGCTAAATTGGATAGGTTAAGAATGTAAACAACGCTCTTAGGTTTCTACGTTCGTTGCCAAGCGCTGACTGCGGTGGCGTCTAGTAGCTAAGTTCTGAATTAGACCTAGTAGTCGTTGACGGTGGCGCTTGGCGGCAAAAGTAGGAACTATTTGAAAAATTATAAGTTGCAGTACTTAAAATTAAAAAACAGATACACACACTAATACAGTCATCACAATTAACACCGGTTATCAGACAGATTCTACACACACCCAAAGTACACGGGGCTACATGACCGCGTTGTCGCAGCCCCTAAACTTAAGAACCAACCAACCAACCAACTATCATCCGAATTTGAGATGGATTTATAGAATATCCGAAAAATATTACCTGGATCGCAGAATAAGGCAATGTGGGTTATGTCCTTCCAACATCCAATAGCATATCCATGTGAAATATTACATCAGATATCCTTCGTAGACGTAGAATAAATCTGGCTATTAATGATAATAATAATCTTCAATCAATCAAATAATTCACCACTGATTTGCTTAATCCAATACCTTCACCATCTTATCTAAATTCAAATCTACTCCCAATTCAACTTCAATATTAGCTCAATTCTATGATATAGAGTAATACTGAGTAGTCAAACCACTCACTACTAAATGAAGAAATATTCTGGCTCACAAACTCGAAGAACTAAGAAAGGATGGTGCAAGGTTAGTAGGCCTATGTTCCTGGTGTGAAGAATTTCCAGATCCAGTGAAGACATCCCCATCTTCATCCAGTACCATCCGCCACCAAGTCCAAAGCTGCAGGAATCCATCTTCAGTCATCTTCCGAAATTCTTGCAAGAACCGAACCCGGGTGTTCCAGCCCCATGGTGGCTATCTCCATCTCCCTCGATGTAGTCATCATGGTGTTCTCATGGCTTCATTCTGGCGTGGCTATCACTCCATCTCGTTCCTTTATGTACCGGACTAGTACTCCATATTTTCAGTAAATATTTCCATTTCCAAATTTCTCATTGACACTCCAATAGCACAAGTTGGAAAATGCCATAATTCCATTCTGGAAATTACAAGTCCTTGCGCCAAGCACAGTTCATATTGGAACACGACTCTTTCTATCCACTAGTCTTCACAGCTGTATATTGGCAGTCAGTTGAAAGCATTCACAGCTATTCATGAAATTCGTTTGCATCCTCAAATCACGCAATGCATTAGCGGGTCGTCCTACGATGGGAAGTACTCGAGTGTTCCCGAACGTTCGTTCATACAAGATGCCGTAATGTAACCCGCTTGTAAAGTTAATTATTTCGCTTTTCAAGCCAAAAGCATTTTCATAATTATGCACACGAAACTCGGCCGTCAAATGTTTCGATTGCGCACGGTAACTTCGGCGATATGTAATTATAGGGTCTTTCATAGACTCTATTACAATCCACTCCCGATACACTGTGATGTTGCATTCACGGCCCTTCACAATCACGACCGGATATAAAGTCACTCACGTACATCACGACGTAGTACTGTATCGTACGCGCACAACAAGCATCTGTCTGCCTGTCTCGACCTGACAAGTTGCCGTAGACAAGGCCTGACCACGTGGTCAGCCGGAGCGCGCTCTGCCGGAGATAGAATTCAGATACGCGTGACGGCACTCAACCTAGTGGCCGCGCGCACAGCGATGACATACAGCGCTGGCGGAGTTGCCAAACCGCGCTTATATTGGGGGACTATGTTGGGCACATTAGTGAAGTAGCCTACTGCTGTCTGTCTCGTATCCCATATGATTGTTAAATACTGTGCGTTAAAAAGTGTAAATGTGTTAAAGTAGTTTGGCGCTACGCTCTTGTTAGCGCCAGTGCCTTGCTACACACGCGGCTAGCCACAGTGCCCAGGCCGTCACACGGCCACCGCGACTCTCCGTTAGATATGGAAGGGCCTCACTGTATTAAGCTTAATGTTGGTCTGTCTGTTACTTATACAAATCCACACCGTTTCACTAATCTGAACCAAATTGTATGTACTTACCTTTTAGAACTTTGCGGGTTACACTGTCTGCTTGAAATTTAAGACATCCCTCTCCATTTCTTAGATTTAGGCCATTTCGCACAGGGGCAAAGTATGGAACAACGCTAAGTGGCAAAAACAGTCACTATTGCTCCCTCATAAGCTCGGGACATCCGAAGTTTTCCGAAGTGCTCCGATTATCTTCCTACAGCGCTATAAGGCAGAAGACGCCACTTATGCTCTCCACTTTTCTAACAGAGAATGAGATATAGGCAGCGTCTTTTATTTCAATTACACCTCTTTCTGCACATATTTTTAAATTCGTTACTGAATTACATGTGTCAGTAGTTAGTAAATAGCCGTTCCTATGTTCATTATTGTCATTAGGGTTAACTGGATGTGAGGTCCATTATATTACTTATCACCACCACAAAGAGTTCAAAATATTTTTAGCCTACTTTTCTCATTTGGCAAAAATGAGGAAAACGTAGACTTATGATATCGATCCGGGAAAATGGTGTCTGTTGGTCTGTCTTTCTATCTGTCTGTCTGTCTGTCTGTCTGTGTATGTCCCCCTATCAACTCCTAAGCGGCTGCAGCTATCGACACCAAATTTGGTAAGCGTAAAGATCTATAAATGAATATCTCACGGCCATATTTGAAATTGACATCAGTGTTACCAACTGCTGAAAAATCGCAATTGAAATTTGAGCTCTATGTTGTATCTCTCAGAAGTTATGCATGCGAACTATTCCAAACTTGGCACACATATTGCTAATAACATTCCAGATTAATTTGCAGAAGTCCATACATGCCAGTGTTGTCAACATGATTCTAAGCTTGCCGATAGGTCCAATTTCTAAATGAATGTAACTTCTATACTATTAATTGTATTTCAACCAAATTTCGTATGTACTATATAAAATACAACAGATATGACTGTGCGTATTCTAAAGAGCTACACGGGCTGCCAACTGATAATAAATGCTCTCTCTATGTGTTAACCCTAATATCAATATATCAGAAAGTATGTAAGCAAAAAGCTCTAAACTTTGCACAATTATAGTACCTAAGATTCTACTTTATATTGGCATAACTTATAAACATCAGTGCTGCCAACACGATTTTAAGCCTGCTGATAAGTCCAGGTTTAAATGGATTTCAACCAAATTTCGTATGTGCTTTGTGTACCATAACAGTTATTGCTATGCGTATTCGTAAGAAATAGCAGGGCTGCCAACTGTTAAAAAATGTTCTCTCTATTCGTTTAATCCCAATATCAATATATCAGAAAGTATGCAAGCTATGAGCTCTAAAGTTTGCACTCGTATAGTACCTGACATTCTAGATTAATTTGCAGTAACTAATATTCCTCAGTGCTGCCAACATAATTCTAATCTTTCTGATAGTTTCAATTTTTAATCACATGTAACTTCTATACTAACAAATGGATTGTATCCAAAATTGGCACTATAGTATATCGTAATATTTCAGATTAATTCTGAGCATCACATACATGACATTGTTCCCAACATGATTTTACGCGCACTGATATATCCAATATCAAACAATATGTAACGTCTCCATACTATCAATTAGACTTCAACCAAATTGTGTATGTGCATTCTATACCCCAGAGGTGTCCGCATGAAGCAGCTGCAACCTCTGGAGTAGGTAATATAAGCTGAAGCTGGGACAGGGGCTAATGCGCAAGATGGCGGCCGCGCGCAGCCAGCCCTATGTTATTCTTAGAGAGGGGACAGTCATAGCTGGGCCAGGGGCTAATGCGCAAAATGGCCACCGTGCCCTGAGACCGTGAATGACGTCACAGGGACAGTTCGGCCTTGTAGTTGCTAAATGGAATATTTATTATTATTATTATTATTATTATTATTATTATTATTATTATTATTATTATTATTATTATTATTATTATTATTATTATTAGGTAATCATGGATTGATTATGTACAATCAAGACCAGCCTTATATTGTCCACTTTTTGGTGTAGTGGCTAGCATTCTTATCTGTTACTGTGGAGGCCTGGGTTCGAGTCTTGGCTCTGTCAAGATTTTTAATTTTGGGCTGGGCTTGGAACGGGGTACACTCAGCCTCATGAGGTGAAAGTGTGAAAATGGGGTTTTATTTATACCTCAACTTTTACTCTTGGCAAATGCAGGGGTATATCTTAACTAATGGCCACGGCAGCCTCCTTTTTAATCCTTATTTTATTACAAATACACACACTAATACAGCCATTACAATAACACAGGTTATTAGACAAATTCCACACTCAACCAAGTACGCGAGGCTATTTGTCAAAAATGTCACGAAACCCTAAAAGAAGCAAAAAAAACGAGGTCAGGGTTTGATTCCAACATTAACCAAGAAATTTAATTCTGGGCTGAGGGTTGGAACGGGGTACACTCAGCCTTGTGAGGCAAAATTAAAAATAGGTGGTTTTAATTCATACCTCAACCATTTTGCCGAACCGAACTTCACCTAACCTCGACTAACCTAACCTAACCTAACCTAACCTTACCTAATCTAACATAACCTCAGTTCACCGAACCAAGCATTTCCTCACCTAACTTTACCTAACCTAACCTAACCTATTTTTACCTAACCTAACTTTACCTAACCTAACCTATTTTTACCTAACCTAACTTTACCTAACCTAACCTTTAAAGCTAAGCCAAGGGCTAATCAACACACCCAAAGTATGTAAGGGCACATGCAACTATCTTTTTGCTAGTCTTATAGAGAGTAAGGTAAAGCTAACACATGCACTGTGGCTACTGTGCAACATGTTCGCTACACACAACCAGCTTAGGATTACAAAGTCAGTTAAGTTTTAAAAAGTAAAAGCTTTTATTCATTTTTTGTTATTTTATTTTCGTATTTCACTCATTGCAATTTGTCAATTTTCAATTTACAGTTTTTAAAATTTTAGTTTTTGGTTTTTGCATTTTGTCAGTATGGAAACATGGATTTTTTCAATTTTGTTGTTTACATGTTTTTGATTTAGTCCATGTCGAAAGTTCATATTTGCAAAACACGATTTTTAATTACATATAACAAGGCTGTATACCTTATCCCAAAGCATATAGGTAATACATGGGTTATACTATACTTTTGACTATCTAGTTTTAGCTACCTAAGGGTAGTTTCTCAACATTACTAGAGGTTAACAGTAGGATTGGGAGTGAGAAGTGTAAAGTAATTAGAAAAGTACAAGCAGTGTCCATACAATATTGTTTATTCATTTTAAATACATTTACAATGTTTACACATAATAAATTTTTCTTGTTTTAGGATTTTCATATCCATAACGTAACCCTTTAAGCATGGTCAACGGTTGAGTAATGACCATAGGCATGTGTACCTATACCACCCGAATCAATTACTCTTTTATCATCACCAGGACACAAAGCAATTTTGTTTAGTCTTATAGATGATATGTTATGTTGCTTAAAAGCGATGATGTTCCTTGGTATTCTTTTTACATTGTTTTTCATGACACAATCATTATAATCTTGAAAGCTTATACAATTTTTGACAACACCTCTGCTAATAACTTGAATCTTTTTGATTTCTTTACCATTTATATCTAAAGCGTACATTTTAGCTCTAAGTCCAACAAATGCTTTTATAATTTGTCCACAAGCCTCGTCTTTAAATTTCCCCAACGTTTTCTTGTTTGATGTAGAGTAACATATGTGATTAGTAGGATAATCTGATGTGTCCAGGTGTTCTAGGAAATCCAACTTGTCTTGATATACATCTTGGGTGTTAACCAAATAAAGGAACGAGTCGGTATCCATATACATGAGTTTAAGATTGTCCATGCCATAATAGGGTAGCAGGACACCATGGGGAATACATGAGAGTTTTTGAAATATCCAGTATACACATTCCAATATATATAGGCTTATTGAATACAATGTTACGTTTGGCCATGTGGAAACCAGCTAGGTTAGAACCATTAATTGTTCTGTCAATAAATGTCGGCTTTGCTATTAGCTTTTCTGCCTTTTTGCTGTCAGTCACAAGACGTATGTCTATTCTTTTACGAATATTTTCCATTGTTTTTCCAAAAATGGCATTGTTGAATAATTTGTAAAAAAAAAATTCAAAATCATTTTTGGCTTGTTTTCGAAGGTTGTTATTAAAATCAACATATGCCTTCAGCCAAGGTCTTTGTTTAAACTCTAACACACGATGAATTTTTACCAATTTTAGTCCATGATCTAGAGCCTGTTTAAGTGCCATGTAATGAACAACGTACCGCCTTCGATTTCCAAGATGAGGAATTAGTTTTTTCAAAGACGAATCCTTAGGTTGTGTACACTCTGGTAGGAAAGGTTACTCGTTGTGTAGATCATGAAGGTCAGATGGGTAATCAACATCAACGTCTAGAATGTATCCCACAGGATCGTCTTCCTATAACGTTTCTAGATCAACAGTATCTGGAGAAACCCACTGAAATCCACCATAAGGAAGAGTGTGACACATAGCCCACCCATATTGGTTGTTGGCATCTTCATAGGTAATAAACTGTGACGGTTTCTCAGAATCATAGGTTTTCATGTATTTATTGTTAGCTTCATCATACCGATGAGACAGCTGGCATATGCCTCCACGTATTCCAGACTCGATTAGAAGAATCTGATCGTAATCCTGTAGCAATTCCAGTTCAATTCCAGTGTAAAGGAGCATTACCAGGCGATGTAAAGAAGTGTGCAGCATCCACTCGGTATGATTCTAGTGTTTTGTTTCGAAAAGTTTCAAAGCTGTCTGCAAGAAGAAGTACATCTGAAGTTAGGTAAAGGTCGCTATATTCCCTTAGAGTATTAATGTTGAACTGGTTCCAGACATTTTTAGCATGCTCATAGTCATCTTTACTAACATCTTCTTGACTTAATTTGTTAAAGAATGCCTCTTTTGGAGGTAAACACGTTTCACTTAACTGCATTTCTACATAATATGAGTGGCTACGACGCAAATTTCATTGTAAAGCAATTGGGGTGTACTACTGAGAGAGTGGACGGTATCCCTAACTCCAAAGAAAAGTACATCTCTTTCACCAAATATGTTGGAAATGTCAAGCTTCGATTTGTGGATACGTGTCGATTAATGCCTAGTAGTTTGGAAAACTTAGTTACCAACTTAACATTATACCCTGAAACAGACAAGTACTTTGGAAAAGAAAATGCAACGCTCTTGACTCGTAAAGGTGTATTTTGTTATGATTACATTGATTCAAGGGAAAAGTTAAGTGAAACGTGTTTACCTCCAAAAGAGGCATTCTTTAACAAATTAAGTCAAGAAGATGTTAGTAAAGATGACTATGAGCATGCTAAAAATGTCTGGAACCAGTTCAACATTAATACTCTAAGGGAATATAGCGACCTTTACCTAACTTCAGATGTACTTCTTCTTGCAGACAGTTTTGAAACTTTTCGAAACAAAGTCACAGTTTATTACCTATAATGATGCCAACAACCAGTATGGGTGGGCTATGTGTCACTCTCTTCCTTATGGTGGATTTCAGTGGGTTTCTCCAGATACTGTTGATCTAGAAACTTTATAGGAAGACGATCCTGTGGGATACATTCTAGACGTTGATGTTGATTACCCATCTGACCTTCATGATCTACACAATGAGTAACCTTTCCTACCAGAGTGTACACAACCTAAGGATTCGTCTTTGAATAAACTAATTCCTCATCTTGGAAATCGAAGGCGGTACGTTGTTCATTACATGGCACTTAAACAGGCTCTAGATCATGGACTAAAATTGGTAAAAATTCATCGTGTGTTAAAGTTTAAACAAAGACCTTGGCTGATGGCATATGTTGATATTAATAACAACCTTCGAAAACAAGCCAAAAATGATTTTGAAAAAAATCTGTACAAATTATTCAACAATGCCATTTTTGGAAAAACAATGGAAAATATTCGTAAAAGAATAGACATACGTCTTGTGACTGACAGCAAAAAGGCAGAAAAGCTAATAGCAAAGCCGACATTTATTGACAGAACAATTGGTGGTCCTAACCTAGCTGGTTTCCACATGGCTAAACGTAACATTGTATTCAATAAGCCTATATATATTGGAATGTGTATACTGGATATTTCAAAAACTCTGATGTATTCCCACCACTATGATGTCCTGCTACCCTATTATGGCATATACAATCTTAAACTCATGTATATGGATACTGACTCGTTCATTTATTTGGTTAACACCCCAGATGTATATCAAGACAAGTTGGATTTCCTAGAACACCTGGACACATCAGATTATCCTACTAATCACATATGTTACTCTACATCAAACAAGAAAACGTTGGGGAAATTTAAAGACGAGGCTTGTGGACAAATTATAAAAGCATTTGTTGGACTTAGAGCTAAAATGTACGCTTTAGACATAATTGGTAAAGAAATAAAAGATTAAAGGTATTAGCAGAGGTGTTATCAAAAATTGTATAAGCTTTCAAGATTATAATGATTGTGTCATGAAAAACAATGTAAAAAGAATACCAAGGAACATCATCGCTTTCAAGCAACATAACATATCATCTACACACATCAAAAAAAGTTTTGCATCACCTCGGTTCCAAGAGTTCCGGAACCGTTAAATACAAAGGGAATAGAGATCAACACAAACAACATTTCAGCTCGTTTTATTGCTCATGAGACCCACACATTGCATGTTGTACCATCATACAGCTAGACGTTCAGCATTTGTGGTCCAGATTGCAGTACACACCACTACCTCTAATACCCAGTAGCACGTCCTCTTGCATTGATGCATGCCTGTATTCGCCGTGGCATACCATCCACAAGTTCATCAAGACACTGTTGGTCCAAATTGTCCCACTCCTCAACGACAATTCGGCGTAAATCTCTCAGAGTGGTTGGTGGGCCAAGACGTCCATAAACAGCCCTTTTCAACATATCCCAGGCATGTTCGATAGGGTTCATGTCTGGCGAACATGCTGGCCACTGTAGTCGAGCGATGTCGTTATCTTGAAGGAACGCATTCACAAGATGTGCACGATGAGGTCGAGAATTGTCGTCCATGAAGACAAATGCCTCTCCAATATTCTGCCGATATGGTTGCACTATGGGTCGGAGGATGTCATTCAGGTATCGTAAAGCCGTTTAGGAGCCTTCCATGACCACCAGTGGCGTACGTCGGCCCCACATAATGCCACCCCAAAACATCAGGGAACCACCACCTTGCTGCACTCGCTGGACAGTGTGTCTAAGACGTTCAGCCTGACCAGGGTGCCTCCAAACACGTCTCCGACGATTGTCTGGTTGAAGGCATATGCGACACTCATCGGTGAAGAGAACGTGATGCCAATTCCGTGGGGTCCATTCAGCATGTTGTTGGGCCCATCTGTACCGCGCTGCATGGTGTCGGGGTTGCAAAGCTGGACCTCGCCATGGACGTCGGGAGTGAAGTTGCGCATCATGCAGCCTATTGCGCACAGTTTGAGTTGAAACACGACGTCCTGTGGCTGAACGAAACGCATTATTCAACATGGTGGCATTGCTGTCAGGGTTCCTCCGAGCGGCAATCCGTAAGTAGCGGTCATCCACTACAGTAGTAGCCCTTGGGCGGCCTGATCGAGGCCTGTCATCGACAGTTCCTGTATCTCTGTACCTCCTCCATGTCCGAACAACATCGCTTTGGTTCACTCTGAGACGCCTGGAAACTTCCCTTGTTGAGAGCCCTTCTTGACACAAAGTAACAATGCGGACGCGATCGAACTGCGGTATTGACCTTCTAGGCATGGTAGAACTACAGACAACATGAGCAGCGTACCTTCGTCCTGGTGGAATGACTGGAACTGATCGGCTGTCGTACCCCCTCCGTCTAATAGGCCCTGCTCATGCATGGTTGTTTACATCTTTGAGCAGTTTTAGTGACATCTATGAACAGTCAAAGGGACTGTATCTTGGATACAATATACACAGTCAACGTCTATATGCCGGAGATCTGGGAACCGAGGTGATGCAAAACTTTTTTTGATGTGTGTATATGACTAAACAAAATTGCTTTGTGTCCTGGTGATGATAAAAGAGTAATTGATCCGGGTGGTGTAGGTACACATGCCTATGGTCATTACTCAACCGTTGACCATGCTTAAAGGGTTACGTTATGGATATGAAAATCCTAAAACAAGAAAAATTTATTATGTGTAAACATTGTAAATGTATTTAAAATGAATAAACAATATTGTATGGACACTGCTTGTACTTTTCTAATTACTTTACACTTCTCACTCCCAATCCTACTGTTAACCTCTAGTAATGTTGAGAAACTACCCTTAGGTAGCTAAAACTAGATAGTCAAAAGTATAGTATAACCCATGTATTACCTATATGCTTTGGGATAAGGTATACAGCCTTGTTATATGTAATGAAAAATCGTGTTTTGCAAATATGAACTTTCGACATGGACTAAATCAAAAACATGTAAACAACAAAATTGAAAAAATCCATGTTTCCATACTGACAAAATGCAAAAACCAAAAACTAAAATTGTAAAAACTGTAAATTGAAAATTGATAAATTGCAATGAGTGAAATATGAAAATAAAATAACAAAAAATGAATAAAAGCTTTTACTTTTTAAAACTTAACTGACTTTGTAATCATAAGCTGGTTGTGTGTAGCGAACATGTTGCACAGTAGCCACAGTGCATGTGTTAGCTTTACCTTACTCTCTATAAGACTAGCAAAAAGATAGTTGCATGTGCCCTTACATACTTTGGGTGTGTTGATTAGCCTTTGGCTTAGCTTTAAAGGTTAGGTTAGGTAAAGTTAGGTTAGGTAAAAATAGGTTAGGTTAGGTTAGGTAAAGTTAGGTGAGGAAATGCTTGGTTCGGTGAACTGAGGTTATGTTAGGTTAGGTAAGGTTAGGTTAGGTTAGGTTAGGTTAGTCGAGGTTAGGTGAAGTTGGGTTCGGCAAAATGGTTGAGGTATGAATTAAACCCACCTCTTTTTAGTTTTGCCTCACAAGGCTGAGTGTACCCCGTTCCAACCCTCAGCCCAGAATTAAATTTCTTGGTTAATGTGGGAATCAAACCCAGACCTCGTTTTTTTATGCTTCTTTTAGGGTTTCGTGACATTTTTGACAAATAGCCTCGCGTACTTGGTTGAGTGTGGAATTTGTCTAATAACCTGTGTTATTGTAATGGCTGTATTAGTGTGTGTATTTGTAATAAAATAAGGATTAAAAAGAGGCTGCCGTGGCCATAAGTTAAGATATACCCCTGCATTTTCCAAGAGTTAAAGTTGAGGTATAAATGAAACCACATTTTCACACTTTCACCTCATGAGGCTGAGTGTACCCCGTTCCAACCCTCAGCCCAAAATTAAAAATCTTGACAGAGCCAAGACTCGAACCCAGGCCTCCACAGTAACAGATAAGAATGCTAGCCACTACACCAAAAAGTGGACAATATAAGGCTGGTCTTGATTGTACATAATCAATCCATGATTACCTAATAATAATAATAATAATAATAATACTAATAATAATAAATATTCCATTTAGCAACTACAAGGCCGAACTGTCCCTGTGACGTCATTCACGGACTCAGGGCGTAGCGGCCATTTTGCGCATTAGCCCCTGGCCCAGCTATGACTGTCCCCTCTATAAGAATAACATAGAGCTGGCTGCGCGTGGCCGCCATATTGCGCATTAGCCCCTGTCCCAGCTTCGGCTTATATTACCTACTCTCTGGCGAGACGAACAGCCATACGATAAATAAATAACCTTAGGAGATGGAACTGAGAATATATTCAGAGTCACACGGGCTGCCAACTGTAGTAAGTTACTCTATTTCAGGTGTATTTCAAACTGCAGTACTTAGAAATGTTAGTATTACCAACATGATTTCGTCATTATTCTAGATAGGTCTACTATATAGATTAGCATGAATCTTCAATTTTAAGAAAAGTAGGCTCTTTAGTTCGTCGCGGAACTACTTGTTTTATATTAGTTTGTTAGTTTGATGTGTCAGTTCGATAGTAATTCATTATCGTCCATAAAAGAAAACAAGTAGTTCCGTGAAGAATTAAACAGCCTATTTTCATATATCCTACTAATAATAATTGCCCCTATCAACATACAAATTGTCAGTTTGATTGCTGTAATTGATTCGTAAATATTGAGAACCGTCTAAATATTTTGGATGGTCACCATGTTGGATTTTATATTATTGGCCTTAGAATTAAGTACTATTACATGAAGATTATTGTGTAGGTGTTTAATTCAAACTTCAATCGCATGATTACGACACAAGGAATAAAAGCCGGGATTTTAAAATTTCGCTCAGCCGCCATCTTGTGGTTATGAAATAAATTTAAATGAATTACATGCCAGTCGATTATAATTTGTATAAGAATATACCGTATCAAGTTTCACTGCGTTCGGATGGTTAAAACGCAAGAAACGTCCATTTGAATATTTAAATTTCACGTAGCCGCCATGTTGGATTTGTGCTCGCCAGGTTATTGAACGTCCCAAAGGTGAACTTATGCTTATAGCCTCTATACATTTACAAAATTTCAGTTTGATTGCTGTAGTAGATTAATAGATATTGAGAGCCGTCTAAATATTTCGGATGGTCGCCATGTTGGATTTTAATATATGTAGGCCATAGAGTTATGTTCTATTAGATGATGATTATTGTGTACGTTCATTATGCAAATGTTGATTTCGATCCCATGATTAGAGCACAAGAAATAAAAACTTAATTTACGAAACTCGCACAGCCGCCATCTTGAAGTTACGTAAACAATTGAACTAAATTAGATACCAGTTCATTACAATGTGTCCAAACATTTCCTGTACGAAGTTTCATTGCGTTTGAATCATTAAATCGCGAGAAAAGTCTATTTAAAACTTTCACATTCGCTTGGCCGCCATGTTCGTATTGTAGTTACCAGATTTTCAAAAGTCACATAGGTGAACTTCTTGTCGTTCCCTTTATCACCGTACAAAATTCCAGGGTGATATCGGTAATAGTTTCGGAGATATTGAATGCTGGTGAAATATTTCGCACAGCCGCCATGTTGGATTGGTGAGAGGTAACAAAATTTGAAGGAAACGGTCTGGGTTGCCCAGAATAGTGCTATGAACTTACCGAATTTCATTGAAATCGCTCCAGCCGTTTAGAAGTTATTGGGGACACACACACACACACACACGCACTCGCACACACAGACAGACACACTGACAAAAGGTGATCTTATAAGCATATTTTTTTCATAAATGAAAATAGGCTAAAAATCCACCAGGCGAAGTCGGGTACTACTGCTAGTCCTGTATAAAACGTTAAACACAATTCTTCAATTTCCACGGCTTGAATCTAAACACCTTTCTACCGAAGCGTAAATCATTATCATCATTATCACTTGCTGCTAATGGATCTGTTGTGCAATGTATCACGGCTTAACGTTCAATAACAAATACTCTACGTATTAATTACCATTCATTTGCATGATCATTTTGTAGTGAAGTACACAAGCTCACAAACCAGCGACCTCAAACAACAGTGCACAGTCCAATTTTCTGTAACTTCTGCAGAAATGTAGAAACGTAAAATGATTTCTGAAGTGGATACCATATAAATAATAACCGAAAAACTGTCAAGAAAGTCCCATATTTACAAAAATATGCCCAGATTCTTCAATATTTTCATAATTTTAGATATGTGCCATGTTAATCTACGAGCCATTAGCTTTCTAACGGTACTTCATAATTCATCCCTGAGGCTACTTTCCTTATACTTTCGTTATGCTTTAGACCAGGGGTGCACAACCTATGTATAAGTGGGGGCAAAGTTTATTTGTACATAATAAGTGGCGGGCCGCAAGTTGCCTTTCCACATAGAGGGGCGTGGTGGCTCAGCGGTCTAGCTGCATGCCTCTCACCAAGGCGGTCCAGGTTCGATTCCCGGTCAATGCATGTGAGATTTTCGAAGTGAAATGCCATGTCCTGTGGTTCGGATTCCACGTAAAAAGGAGGTCCCGTGGCTCATAATCACAAGATTCACGGTCACGAAAAACTACAATCTTCCTTCCTTCCTTTTCCTCTCCACATAGAACCTTGCCAAACCCCACCGCTAAAGCTAATTTTACTATTATCTGAATAACCTATTTTATCAGCAGACAAAAAAATGTTTTTTTTTTATTTTATTTTTTTACCGTCAACTTGAGCCTCTATGGACTGCGTGTTAACAACCACTTTCATTTCAGTGTCTGCGTCTTGTTTGTTTGCCGGCTTTGACATCTATCATCTTGTTCTTCCGCTCCTCTGTCAAAAGGCCTTTTCGTCTTCTGGGTTCCGCCTCCACCATAAAACCCTGATAGCTTTTCACCATCCTTCTGGAACTATTCCTGTCTTTGATTTTATCCTCCATAATGCCCACCTGTCTCATATCCTTTTCACACTCTTATAATTTTACCATTTTAATATTAAGATTGTAAAATTAATAAAATTATGAACATTAAAATGTTAACGAAAACAAACATTAAAATTAATGGTAACTAAGAGTATGTTAAAATAATTAAAATTAAATGTAAATCAACACAAATAAAATATATTTAATACTATTCTGTTCCATAAAGGATTAATTTCAAGTCAACATAAAAAGAAGCCACCAAAATTCAACAAGGAATTTACAGTAGAAGACAACAAGACGGGATAAATGTTAACCGTAACATGAGCCAGGAACAATATAGGCATAATAAGTGATAATAATGAACAACTACAACTTGAATTATAGACCTCATAAATAACAGAATCGATTGACTGCAAAGCAAGACCAGTTGGCATTACATGGAAATTCAAGATATAGTAATAGGAATGTCTGTTTCGCGTTCTTATAGGCCGTGTTCTAAGGACATTTTGTTGTCCTGACGTTTCGCTGAAAACTGCGTTCAGCATGTTCACAGGTTACATTAAGCGAGGTAAAACAAGTAAATAGAAGATATATAAATAGTCAACAACCCACACATAGAGGCTACCATAGCAATGGCGTACCACTTAAAAGTAATGCATCAAGGACAGGCCTGCTCTTATGTTGCATCTTCTCATCTACGACGGTCAATGAGGGCAGACTTGAGGGGATTAAGGACTGGAGGCCAAGCTCTGTTCACACGTTCTGCTTCCTCCTTAAGATTGAAGCTGCTAGTTTGCTTCAGGTTGTCAATGGCCTCCCTTTGTAGCCTGGCATGAAAAGACACCGTGGTGGACAGAACTTCGGTGTCTCCATATCTTATGTCGTGACCTGCGAATAGCGAGTGTGCTGCAACAGTGGATTTATCTGTTTGTCCCAGCCGGCCGTGTCGTTCATGCTCCTTGAGGCGAGTGGCAATACTTCTTTTCGTTGTTCCAATATATACTTTGCCACAATAGCACGGGATTGTATAATGCCCTGCCACGGTATGAGGATGTCCCTTATCTTTAGCGGACCTAAACATGTCCTTAATTGTTCTCGTAGACCTGTATATGGTCTTTATATCATGGGACTCGAGTAGCCTCCCTATTCTGTCCGTGACCTTTTTTATATATGGAAGGCAAGCTCTAGCCAGGGGCTGCTTGTCTCCAATTACCCTTGTAGTTGGACGTCTTGGATGGAGTGCTCGCTGGATATCTTTCTGGCTGTACCCATTGGCGCGTAGGGCCTCGTTGAGGCACTGTGTGATTCGACTTGTCCTCGTTACCATGTTGTGGAATGCACAAAGCAAAATAGGCCTAAAATAGACTTATGTTTACATGAAATGTAATATCTTTATATACACAATTTGTGTGCCTTATTAAATTAATTATTAACGCAAAGCGGTCGTGAAACTTGCTTTAAGTACATTTGAAAACATGTCTGGTACTGAATGAATGCATTCCAATCAATATTTAATATCTAACTGTAATAATTGGTATATAACCATACGCGCTAATAAGAACCGTAACAAAATGCCGTAACTGATGTTGGAAAAGTGTGCAAGTGGTATCGCGCCTGCTTGCTCTTTTGAAGATCCCGGGTTCAAGTCTATCCAACGGAGAAAATTTTTACTTCTTTTTTTCTTCTTTTCTTAGTCGTTTACCCTCCAGGTTGGTGGAACCCACAGACTCAGCGAGGGAACTCACCACTACCGCCTCTACGGGCAGTGTCCTAGAGCTGGGAACATCTAATCGGAGTGGATACAACTGGTGAGGTGTGATTGGCACCTCGCCCAGGCGGCCTCACCTGCAAAGCGAACAGGGGCCTCATGAGGGAAGGTAATGGATGGGCAGGATGGATAGGCAAGGAAGATGGAAGGAGGCGGCCGTGGCCTTGAAGAAGATACTGCCCCCGTAATTGAATTATATAGAGACCACGGTGGATATTTTGGAAATTATAGCGAAAGTTATGGCTGTCATAGTTATGACGTGGGTAGTCATGACGTAAGCACGGATGACGCAGACGTTATGCCAGCAGGCTACTTGAGCTGAGATTCTCAGTGACGTCAGCATTTATTCGAGAAGGATCCGAGATGTACGACGCAGTCGCAGGAAACGTGGAATTCTGCTGAGGAAGAAATTATGCTATTGGAGGGGAAGCTCAAACCAATGAACGATAGTCTGAAGGAAGACGGAGATTGCTGAAACTATGGTATTTTTATTACTTTTTGGAATGCAGAATTGTGGAAATCCATTTGCAGTAGAGGCATTGTTCTGGAATTTTGGTGAAATTTATTTTCAGTTTTTGAATTTTGAAAATCCGTCATGTATTGACGAAGTTGGAACTTCTAGCGATGACGCAGTAACACGCGATGGAAGGGATGGATACGCCCCTCATGAAGTTCATAAAAGGCCTTGCGCAGAAGAGAGGAGCCTCATTGTCTCATTCTCTCAGATTATAAATCGTCTGATATTCAATCGTCAGATCTCAAATAGTCATTTCAGTGAAACGTCGAGTGAGATTAGTAGTGAAAAAGTTGTCTTTGTAACGCGTGGCGAAGCCACTGCATTAAACGAGAGTCGAACATACAAGCAGTGCAGGTTTACTGTGAAGTAAATCTAGGTGAAGTTGAAACGACCCTTATAACGCTTCTACAAGGTTAGCTGTGAACAGTTAGCGGTCGCTTATAAGCTAATTCTCTTGTGCATTGCTACAGTAAGGACTGTAGAAAAGCTGAACAATTTCGAGGAAGTATTTTGGAAGTTATTGACAATTTTAGACGACTGACAAAAGTGATTTTCTCGCCACAGGAGAAACACTTTGTATAGCCAGACTCTACGCTACGGCTGACAGGGCTAGTGAAATAGGGAGACTTCAGATTGCTTTTGTGACACAACGCTACAGTATTATGGAGCAGTCTAATATGGCAGTTTGTTCTTCTAATACTATTACCGAAGAGAAGATGGAAGGCTAAAGGACTTAATGCAATTGGGACATATTTCAACGGAGTAAGATAGCAGCATGGAACTTCGCTAATTGCTATTCCATACAAGCGAACATGTGGTAAATAACCATCTACACCCATGTTTCGTGATTAAAGGCTGAATACTATCAAACAGCAATAGAAATGATTTCATACTTTCTGAATATGAATATTTCTTCGGAAATTTATACAAAAACTTCATGGCGATTTTCAACTGGAACTTCAGGGATTTTTCAAGAGAGGTCAGGGTTGTCCCGACTCACAAAGAAGATTATTGCCGGAAGGATGTCGTTCGTCTTCGTGAAGCAGTTCGATTCTCCGATGGTGCTGTTTCTGGTTTCGAGGATGGAGCTCAGCTTTAACTTGGTGAAATGGATCCATCAACAGTCTTCTTTGGGGAATTTTCCTCTGGAACGTCAATCGGCAGATAAGGTAGTCGTGAACGTTTATTGTATTTGAGTTTCTTAGCAATATTTGAGCAACCATTTTTCCCATATTTTTGTCCTCATGTATTTTTTATGCCCGATATTCTTGTTTGAGATTCCTATTCTCAGTACACCTTGATGAGTTATGCCTTTTTCGACGTTTTATTAAGACATTGTTATGTCATGGGCATAGTTAAATGATTTTGAATCAGTTGAGACTGATATTTAGATTTTTCAGTAATTTGCTTATTTTTGTAGTCACGATTTGACTGTATGTTAATGATTTTATGGCAGATTTAAATTCAGACAGCGTGTCACTTTATTAAAGTAATTCTACCCCAGTTTAATTACTTTGACCAATTTTCTGTCATCATCAAGAAGGAAGAACATTTAAATGATTTTAGAGCGTTAAAATCCAGTACGTTGTCGACGATCTTGGAAATACTAGTCGTTATTTGAATTGATTGCAACACAGACATTTATCGTCAGTCATGAACGACCATTGCATCTTAGGCAATTTTGTGAAAGATGAACATTAATTATGAATTATTGAATGCATTAAATTCGTGAAACTTGTGTTAGGTTTTTTCTCATATAGAGATTTATATAATGATGTTTGCATTCCCCAGTCTAATTGGATTCTATTCGACTATTTTGCAGTTAGTCGCACTTTGTTTGATGATAGTATTTTTATACTACAATTCTTTGAAGATGTTAATCTTAAATTTTGATAGACCAGACAGGCGTATATATGCGTATTCACTATTAATTTTGTTTGTGATTGGCAAATTTTTATTTCATTTCGATTCATGAATGAAATCCACGAAGTTTAAATGACAACAGTTTTGAAACAATTAATGATATATGAATTTTTAAGTGGAACTATGAATGTATAATCGATAGTGCAGCGGACATGTTGAAAGTCGCTGATGTATAATGCCCTTAAATAAATGAAGGAGATTCCCACAGTAATTAATAATGATAAAGATTGTGTTAGGGGAGGCTTTTGTAAATGCTGTGGAAGATTTTGATGCCGTATATTTTAATATATGAAGAATTTTGGGCTATTTGAATGCAGTTTGTGCATTATTTTGTAAGCGAAGTATTTTCCGCTAGAGTGTATTGTCATAGTTCGTTGAAAATTAATCAAGTGAATTTACTGTTATAATTAACAAGAGTTTTGAAAGAATTTGAGATAAGATTTTGAATGAAGATTACCGTCACAAATAATTAAAATTATTACAACCTTTATTAAACCAGATTGTGACATTTACATGTATAAATAACCTTCATTGGTCGATTATATTAAACACGATTATGAATTTACCAACCGGATAAAACATGTGGTTCAATGTATTTCTTAAATTAATAATTTAAATAATTTAAATGTTGATATTGTAAATAATAAATGTAAATATCTTTGACAATAATGTGGAACGAAAGTAATGTTAAAGGCATGTTTAAAAATTTTGGTAATTATCTTCGACAATATTATAAACAATTTCTAATTGTTATAAATAATTTATGTGATTTTGTTATAAACATTTAAGAGTGTGTTTTATACTCTAAACTATGCTTATTAAACATTTGGATGATAACTTAACAAGTTTAAGGATAGTTAAAATAATCCAGTGGGATGTGAGTTAAGCATTTGAAAGATTTGCGTCAATATGTATGAGTTGTCTTGTAGACATTTAAAGCTTTAAAAGGAGCTGAATTCTTACGCAAGTGTGGCGTGACGAGGGAGCCCCATTTGACAGGTGTGAGCCAGGTTGAAGGGTAGACCAGCCGGCCAGACATCTGGTTATCAGCGGGTGAGGTCGATACTCTGGCCTTGTGCCTATTAATACAAGTGCAATGTTTATTAAAAGAAACCAAATGCTCTATATATGTCGTACCCTGACTTCCTCATCCAATCCAAATGTGTTTTAAAATGTTACGTTATTTTGAGCTCATGGGAGCTAACATATTGTTTGATAATTTGCAAGTCCTTTAGGAGGACGTAGTCAGATTGACATAGGCTACTGATAGCCACGTTTATTTTGTTGAGTTGTGAAAATCATACTCTTTATTTGAAAATAAAGCTTTTGTACACAGTTCAAAGTTCTTGTCTTCGGTCTGGTTCATTTTTAAATGTCATGGTGAAGGTTATTGTGAGAGCATACTTTAAGGATCCTGTTGTCAACCCAATCCCCGAGATACTTATAAGAGGTAAGTAAAAGTAAGTATGAAACCCCGTCTATTTTGGTGTGTTCCACAATAATTTTTCTTGGTAACTTCTGTGTTCAAACCTCGGTAGTATCTGTCAGTGCCATTTTCATTGATGTAGCTGAGCTGGTGCGATTGATTGTTGGCAATCCGATTGAGGGGGCGGATATCTGACAGCCTACTATCCGGGTAAACGGGGACAGAAGGATTGGCGCCCAACGTGGGGCTGATTCAACATAACTGGATCACCAGGTTGAACGCCAGTAGGATTGACAAACCTAAAACGTGTGGATCGATTAGACTCAAATAAAGAGGTTGATTCTTTGTTAGATGTCTAGGCCAATTGTAGAATTTAAGAGTGAGATTATATAGGAATTAAAGGTTGCATTGTATTAGGAAAATTACACTCAGAAAAGATCAGATCTTATACAACTTGAGAAAGGTTAAATGGGCTGGAAACTTAGGAAAATCGCCTATGATCTGGAATCTTATTTTATTTGACCAGCTTATGACATTTTAGTCATATTAAAGATAAAATTAAATTATTTGGATTGTAAATGTAAAATTATTTGTGATAGGATATTTTAAAATGAGCCAGGGAAATTTGAACATGTGCTTGAGTTTGTTTCAACATAAAGTGTCTTCGAAAGTTAATTATAAAGTAGTTATAAGTTAGATTTAAGACAGAAAATTGATCAAATTCATATATGGTGAAAAGTGTTGCTCAAATGTTGTTATTTTGCTCTTTTGATGTATGTCCCTACAGCAGTCTAATTTTTGTATAATATTGTAATGGCAGATGAAAGTTTGAAGATGATGTTAGCGGAGATGTCTGCTAACATGAATAGTAGTATGAAGCAGATGCTGAATGAAAGTATGAAGGAGAATAATAGTCGAATGGAGGAGAATGTTAGTAATTTGTCTGCTAATTTGAAAGCTAGCATGAGTGAGAGTATGAAGGAGAATGCTAGTCGAATGGAGGAGAATATGAAAGCTCTTCAGACCAGTTCTGCTAACTTAGAGGATAATATGTCGCGTTTACAGATTAATACCCAAGGAATTGAGAATACTGTAACTGACATGCGCTCCGACATGTCCAATGTTAAAATAGATGTGTCTAATATGCATAAAAATGTTGCTGATGTTAAAATAGATGTTGCTAATGTGCATAAGGATCTTACAATGTTGAATTTAGATGTTGCTAATGTCCGTAGTGATATTTCTTGTGCTAGGGCTGAGGTAGTTGTTGTCAAAAATGATGTTGCGACTGTCCAAGACAAGGTTGAGGAAGTCCAAAGAGGAATCCAAAATGTTAGAACTGATGTGTCCAATGTTCAGGTTGATATTAATAACATTCATTCGGATGTAAACGAGATGCAAAGTGACATAAATAAAATTCAGGTAGAGGTCAACACAGTTTTCGTAGACGTTGCTAAAGTCCAAACTGATGTAAATAAAGTCAGGGAAGAGATAGAAAATTCGAAAACTCTTTGTACACGTAATATAAGTGCATTAACGACTAGGCTAGTTGATGAGTCAGTTAGAACGACAGCGTCTTTAGAAGGTTTAAAGTTTGATGTAGAGGTCATGAGAACCCAAGTATTAGACCATAATAAAGTATTGAAAGAGGATATCGAAATAGACATAGCAGAAATGTTAACGGCAAATGTAGCAATATGGAAAGACGAGTGGAATAGGTCAAGTGGGGAACATGTAACCCAAATTCAGGATCGTATTGAAAGGAAACTTGCCAGTACTCAAATTGATATTAACAATGAAGTAGTACAGATTAGGAAAGATTTAAGCGTCAGGATGGATTCGCTATCCGAAAGACAAGTTGAAGATAGAACACAACTAGGTCGGGATGTGCAAACATTAAAATCTGCATTAGAGGAACAGATTCATAAAGTTGTCTCTGATGTGAATGAAACGACGAGTAAACTGCAGAATTTGAAGTTAGGAGAGGCTAATTTAATGGAGACCTACAAAGAAGAGTTAATCAAGAAAGTCTTAACGGAAATCACTGACAAGGATACAGTAGGCTTGGCTTGCGAAACCAGTAGGAATTATGCCAGAAGATATAACCTAGATCCAGAAGAGAGAGACGTGACTCCTGAAGAACGTATATCCAGATTCAGGGAGGAAGATGACGAGAGGAATATGGAACCTGAGTGGAACTATCGTGATAGTGGGAAAAACTACCCGGATTCATATCCGAGGAACGTAACGGTCATCAGGAATTTTGAAGATAAACCGCAAAAATTCAGTAACACGGATAGTTTGACACCTATCGAATATGTAAGGAACCTCAAAGATTATTTCATCGAAGCTCACATTCCCAGAGAGAGAGAGATGAAGATAGTGGAGAGATATTTGATTGGAGGACCCCTCGAATGGTTTTTGCGCATTTAGATACACATTCAGTAACTTTGACGAGTTTGCAGAGGCATTAATCAAACGATTTTGGTCCATAGAAGCGCAGAATTCGTTAAGAGCGGAGGTGTATTCAAGAAAATACTCCGGTACTCTTCCAACGCGGTACGCTGATTTCTTTACGAGTCAATTATCCCGCTTGAGATTCTTACAACCCCCATTGTCCACGGAGCAACTTATTGATGCGATTTCTCGTATGCTGCCAGTTGAGGTGAGAAGACTAATAATTTCATCAAACATCAGGGATTTAACCAGCATGGATGAATTACTGAGGAGGTTAGACTACACAAGTCCAATGCCTAACGTGGTACAGAAATGTCAAAGGCATGAATTTAAAGAAATAAACACTGTATATATGGACCAAGTCCAACAAACTGACAAGCCAGATGAGGAGAAAACTGACAATGTAGGTCCTCACAGGAATAATCAGTTTCGAAATAACAGATCGCAAGGTTACCGACCGTATCAACAGAGAAGAGGCTGGAACTATAACCGAGGAAATTACAATGGAAGAGGCAGATATTATAACAATAATGGTTATAACCGAAATTATAATAGGAATAACCAGAGCCAAAACAGAAATCAGAATACTCAAGGTCAGGTTATGACACCCGATCAGTATCAGGAAAGAGAGAAGGAAAGCCAGCAATACCTAAAAGAATTACGGGGAAAAGAAGCCGATAACCAAAAGAAAAGGGAGGATGTTGTAATCGTTCCTGGGCCTTCTACGAGCCAACAGAATTTTGAGGTCGGTAACACAAAAAAAAACGCCAATTTCTCAACGTCAGTGAGAACCTGTAAATACATTGCCACACCACACCTGATTACGATTAATGAGATATATGAAGTGACTGATGAAGATTTGCTAGAAGAGAGGGGTATCGTGAAAGAGGAAAGACCATGTGCCTTACCTATTATTTCTGTACGGATAGATGGCCAACAGTATAAAGCCCTGATGGATACTGGTGCAATTATCTCCATCATTTCAGAGGAATGTTATCAAAGTCTGCTAAGAGGAGAGAACATGACAGTTCTACCTGTTTCTACCGTCAAAGTGAGAGGGATATTCCAAGATAAGGCAGTGAAGTGCAAGATTCAAGTGTTATTGAACTTTGAGATCAATGGAAGGAATTATGAACAGATCTTCATTGTGGTGAGCAAGATCAATTTTGATATGGTGCTTGGAATCGATTTTATATCGAAGGTCGGAGCTATTATTGACATGAAGAACAGAAGTATTAGCTTTAATGATGGGTACATAATCACAGAAGAGATAGAAGAACAGGACGTGAAAAACAGTCTGGAAATAGACCTTAGGGAAGAAATTTTGAATACTATAGTTAATGAAGTGGAAAATTTATCAGAAATACCCAGTAGAAAAACTGAAGGATTTGAAGAAATTCAGGGGGAATTTGAGGATCTGATAAAGGAATTCCAAGATATTTTCGATGAAAAGCCAGGATTGATTAAGGATTATAAATACAAGATAAGGCTGACAGATGAAACCCCTTACCAGAAGAGAATATACCCCATTCCTGAGAAATACTATCAAGAAGTACGAGGGTTAATCAGAAAAATGGAGGTAGACGGGATTATTAAAAAACAGGCGTCGTCTTATATAAACCCCATCACAGTAGTGAAGAAAAGTAATGGTCAGATACGTCTTTGTCTCGATGCCAGGACCATTAACTTGAAGATTCTTCCAGAAAATGACCGACCACCCAAGATTAGAGATCTGCTTCGAAAATTCAAAGGGAGAGCATGTTTCAGCGTTCTTGACTTGACGCCTTCATTTTATCAAGTTCAGCTAGAAGAAGATAGTATGCAGTACACTGGATTCCTATTTGACCAGACGTCATGGGTCTTTGTCCGAATGCCTTTTGGTATGGTTAACAGTGGACCAGCACTTATTCGAGCACTTGATAGTAAGCTCACTGACGAAGTGAAAGAAAATGTAATCTGCTACATCGACGATTTAATCGTATCTTCACCCAGCGCCGCAGAACATTTAGTGCACTTGAGAAAGTTGTTCGAGAATTTACGGGAGGCCAATATCAAGGTGAATTTTGGAAAATGTCAATTCTTGAAGCAGGAAATAAATTACTTGGGGCATACTATTGATAAAGATGGATATCATCCCAACATGAAAAAAGTAGATGCGATCACGAGAATTCCAAAGCCAACTAAGGTGAAACAAGTCAGAGAATTTGTAGGAGCATGCCAATTTATTAGCAGCCACTGTCCAAGATACTCGGAAATTATGGCTCCTCTGTATGACTTACTCAAGAAGAATAACAGATGGAAATGGAGTACCGCTGCAGACGAGGCTTTTGAGAAAGCAAAAGAGATGCTCAGAAATAATGTGAAACTGGAGTACCCAGACTTTGAGAAGGTGTTCTATATTGAGTCCGATGCATCAAGAGTAGGCATTAGTGCAGTCTTATACCAGAAAGACGAGGCAGGCAACAAGCACTACATTGCGTTCACTAGTCGGAAGTTGAAGAAACACGAGGAAAATTACTTCACGACGGAGCTTGAAGCGTTAGCTTTTGTAACAGCATTGCAAGCCTGGAAGAAAATACTGCTGGGACATAAGGTCATCATTATTACTGACCATAAAGCACTACAGTTTATGCTGCAAACTGACATGTCGAGTGATAGATTGACACGTTGGGCTTTGTTCACCCAACAGTTTAACGCCACTATCGTCCACCAGCCTGGGAAAGATAACTTACTGGCTGATGCTCTATCACGTAACCCTATTAAAAATGTGCAGATACACCATGTACAATTGGAGCAAGAAGATCAAGAAACCGTTAGGAGGTTAGCCCGAATCGGTGTGTCACAGAAGAGACACGCTCCAATAAGGAAAATGTACAGGTTCCTCAAGGGTTACATGGACAATACTGATGTTGACTATGTAGCTACACGGAGAAATTCACGACACTTTGTCTTGAGTGGAGACATCGTATGCAAGTATGCTGACTCTGCGCATACAAAACTCCGAATAGTCGTGCCACCTAAACTTGTTGTCAATTTAGTGTGGGTAGCTCATCACGCAACTGGACATGCCGGTTTAGATAAGACTCTTAATACTCTTCAAGAGAGATTTATCTGGACTAACATGCGTTCCAGCATTGCCAAGGTCATTAGATCTTGTGACAAATGTCAAAGAGCAAAGTATGCTTCTGCTTTATTAAAAGGAAAACCGAAGGCTATGATTCCTTCTAAGCCAAACGAACTGATGGCGACGGATATATTTGGCCCCTGTCCGAAGGGATATCAGGGTAACCAGTACCTGTTGGTTACCGTGGATGTTTTCTCAAAATTTGTTACAATGAGTCCCATGCAGAAAGCTAACACAAGGAACGTAGTAAGCAGACTGGAAAATGCTGTATTTCCTAAAGCTGGTATACCGGAATATCTACTGTCAGATCATGGAACGCAGTTTACATCCGTGGAATTTGCAGCGGATATGGAAAGGCTTGGCATTAAGCACTTATTTTCAAGCGTGCGTTACCCAGAATCGAATTCCTCAGAAAGATATATGGCTGAATTTTCGAAATTCTGTCGAATTTTCTGTCCTAATGATCATTCTGGTTGGGTGAGATTTGTACCCCTTATAGAGGAATGTCTGAACTCTACAGTGCAGGAGAGCACAGGAGAAGTGCCAATGCGACTTCATCTAGGAAGAAACCCAGAAAGGCCGTGGGATAATCTTTTCAACCACATTCCTAGAGATCCCGACCTAGGAAGGCAGCAGAGGATTGACAAGGCGAAGGAGCAACTCCAGAAAGCAGCAGAGAAACGATTGAAAAGAGTAGCTGGAAAACGCTTTGGTGCACCCTTACAAGTTGGAAATCTTGTATTATTACGCAGACCTGTCAAGGCTGATATGAGCAAGAAAATATACCCCAAATTTGGAAATGTATTCATGGGGCCGTTTAGGATTACGAACGCCTATGGAAACAACTGCTATGAACTCTACGATGATGAGAATAACGTCATTTACGGCAAGTTCAATGCTGGAAATTTAAAAAGATACTATCCTAGAGTAAGCCAGTAATAATTCAATTTCGTGTTCAAGAGAGTTGAGGTACTTGTAACACTGAGTTTAAAAACAATTTGCAACTGTTTTTAAAACGTGGTGAGAGGAGAATGCCCCCGTAATTGAATTATATAGAGACCACGGTGGCTATTTTGGAAATTATAGCGAAAGTTATGGCTGTCATAGTTATGACGTGGGTAGTCATGACGTAAGCACGGATGACGCAGACGTTATGCCAGCAGGCTACTTGAGCTGAGATTCTCAGTGACGTCAGCATTTATTCGAGAAGGATCCGAGATGTACGACGCAGTCGCAGGAAACGTGGAATTCTGCTGAGGAAGAAATTATGCTATTGGAGGGGAGGCTCAAACCAATGAACGATAGTCTGAAGGAAGACGGAGATTGCTGAAACTATGGTATTTTTATTACTTTTTGGAATGCAGAATTGTGGAAATCCATTTGCAGTAGAGGCATTGTTCTGGAATTTTGGTGAAATTTATTTTCAGTTTTTGAATTTTGAAAATCCGTCATGTATTGACGAAGTTGGAACTTCTAGCGATGACGCAGTAACACGCGATGGAAGGGATGGATACGCCCCTCATGAAGTTCATAAAAGGCCTTGCGCAGAAGAGAGGAGCCTCATTGTCTCATTCTCTCAGATTATAAATCGTCTGATATTCAATCGTCAGATCTCAAATAGTCATTTCAGTGAAACGTCGAGTGAGATTAGTAGTGAAAAAGTCGTCTTTGTAACGCGTGGCGAAGCCACTGCATTAAACGAGAGTCGAACATACAAGCAGTGCAGGTTTACTGTGAAGTAAATCTAGGTGAAGTTGAAACGACCCTTATAACGCTTCTACAAGGTTAGCTGTGAACAGTTAGCGGTCGCTTATAAGCTAATTCTCTTGTGCATTGCTACAGTAAGGACTGTAGAAAAGCTGAACAATTTCGAGGAAGTATTTTGGAAGTTATTGACAATTTTAGACGACTGACAAAAGTGATTTTCTCGCCACAGGAGAAACACTTTGTATAGCCAGACTCTACGCTACGGCTGACAGGGCTAGTGAAATAGGGAGACTTCAGATTGCTTTTGTGACACAACGCTACAGTATTATGGAGCAGTCTAATATGGCAGTTTGTTCTTCTAATACTATTACCGAAGAGAAGATGGAAGGCTAAAGGACTTAATGCAATTGGGACATATTTCAACGGAGTAAGATAGCAGCATGGAACTTCGCTAATTGCTATTCCATACAAGCGAACATGTGGTAAATAACCATCTACACCCATGTTTCGTGATTAAAGGCTGAATACTATCAAACAGCAATAGAAATGATTTCATACTTTCTGAATATGAATATTTCTTCGGAAATTTATACAAAAACTTCATGGCGATTTTCAACTGGAACTTCAGGGATTTTTCAAGAGAGGTCAGGGTTGTCCCGACTCACAAAGAAGATTATTGCCGGAAGGATGTCGTTCGTCTTCGTGAAGCAGTTCGATTCTCCGATGGTGCTGTTTCTGGTTTCGAGGATGGAGCTCAGCTTTAACTTGGTGAAATGGATCCATCAACAGTCTTCTTTGGGGAATTTTCCTCTGGAACGTCAATCGGCAGATAAGGTAGTCGTGAACGTTTATTGTATTTGAGTTTCTTCGCAATATTTGAGCAACCATTTTTCCCATATTTTTGTCCTCATGTATTTTTTATGCCCGATATTCTTGTTTGAGATTCCTATTCTCAGTACACCTTGATGAGTTATGCCTTTTTCGACGTTTTATTAAGACATTGTTATGTCATGGGCATAGTTAAATGATTTTGAATCAGTTGAGACTGATATTTAGATTTTTCAGTAATTTGCTTATTTTTGTAGTCACGATTTGACTGTATGTTAATGATTTTTATGGCAGATTTAAATTCAGACAGCGTGTCACTTTATTAAAGTAATTCTACCCCAGGTTAATTACTTTGACCAATTTTCTGTCATCATCAAGAAGGAAGAACATTTAAATGATTTTAGAGCGTTAAAATCCAGTACGTTGTCGACGATCTTGGAAATACTAGTCGTTATTTGAATTGATTGCAACACAGACATTTATCGTCAGTCATGAACGACCATTGCATCTTAGGCAATTTTGTGAAAGATGAACATTAATTATGAATTATTGAATGCATTAAATTCGTGAAACTTGTGTTAGGTTTTTTCTCATATAGAGATTTATATAATGATGTTTGCATTCCCCAGTCTAATTGGATTCTATTCGACTATTTTGCAGTTAGTCGCACTTTGTTTGATGATAGTATTTTTATACTACAATTCTTTGAAGATGTTAATCTTAAATTTTGATAGACCAGACAGGCGTATATATGCGTATTCACTATTAATTTTGTTTGTGATTGGCAAATTTTTATTTCATTTCGATTCATGAATGAAATCCACGAAGTTTAAATGACAACAGTTTTGAAACAATTAATGATATATGAATTTTTAAGTGGAACTATGAATGTATAATCGATAGTGCAGCGGACATGTTGAAAGTCGCTGATGTATAATACCCTTAAATAAATGAAGGAGATTCCCACAGTAATTAATAATGATAAAGATTGTGTTAGGGGAGGCTTTTGTAAATGCTGTGGAAGATTTTGATGCCGTATATTTTAATATATGATGAATTTTGGGCTATTTGAATGCAGTTTGTGCATTATTTTGTAAGCGAAGTATTTTCCGCTAGAGTGTATTGTCATAGTTCGTTGAAAATTAATCAAGTGAATTTACTGTTATAATTAACAAGAGTTTTGAAAGAATTTGAGATAAGATTTTGAATGAAGATTACCGTCACAAATAATTAAAATTATTACAACCTTTATTAAACCAGATTGTGACATTTACATGTATAACTAACCTTCATTGGTCGATTATATTAAACACGATTATGAATTTACCAACCGGATAAAACATGTGGTTCAATGTATTTCTTAAATTAATAATTTAAATAATTTAAATGTTGATATTGTAAATAATAAATGTAAATATCTTTGACAATAATGTGGAACGAAAGTAATGTTAAAGGCATGTTTAAAAATTTTGGTAATTATCTTCGACAATATTATAAACAATTTCTAATTGTTATAAATAATTTATGTGATTTTGTTATAAACATTTAAGAGTGTGTTTTATACTCTAAACTATGCTTATTAAACATTTGGATGATAACTTAACAAGTTTAAGGATAGTTAAAATAATCCAGTGGGATGTGAGTTAAGCATTTGAAAGATTTGCGTCAATATGTATGAGTTGTCTTGTAGACATTTAAAGCTTTAAAAGGAGCTGAATTCTTACGCAAGTGTGGCGTGACGAGGGAGCCCCATTTGACAGGTGTGAGCCAGGTTGAAGGGTAGACCAGCCGGCCAGACATCTGGTTATCAGCGGGTGAGGTCGATACTCTGGCCTTGTGCCTATTAATACAAGTGCAATGTTTATTAAAAGAAACCAAATGCTCTATATATGTCGTACCCTGACTTCCTCATCCAATCCAAATGTGTTTTAAAATGTTACGTTATTTTGAGCTCATGGGAGCTAACATATTGTTTGATAATTTGCAAGTCCTTTAGGAGGACGTAGTCAGATTGACATAGGCTACTGATAGCCACGTTTATTTTGTTGAGTTGTGAAAATCATACTCTTTATTTGAAAATAAAGCTTTTGTACACAGTTCAAAGTTCTTGTCTTCGGTCTGGTTCATTTTTAAATGTCATGGTGAAGGTTATTGTGAGAGCATACTTTAAGGATCCTGTTGTCAACCCAATCCCCGAGATACTTATAAGAGGTAAGTAAAAGTAAGTATGAAACCCCGTCTATTTTGGTGTGTTCCACAATAATTTTTCTTGGTAACTTCTGTGTTCAAACCTCGGTAGTATCTGTCAGTGCCATTTTCATTGATGTAGCTGAGCTGGTGCGATTGATTGTTGGCAATCCGATTGAGGGGGCGGATATCTGACAGCCTACTATCCGGGTAAACGGGGACAGAAGGATTGGCGCCCAACGTGGGGCTGATTCAACATAACTGGATCACCAGGTTGAACGCCAGTAGGATTGACAAACCTAAAACGTGTGGATCGATTAGACTCAAATAAAGAGGTTGATTCTTTGTTAGATGTCTAGGCCAATTGTAGAATTTAAGAGTGAGATTATATAGGAATTAAAGGTTGCATTGTATTAGGAAAATTACACTCAGAAAAGATCAGATCTTATACAACTTGAGAAAGGTTAAATGGGCTGGAAACTTAGGAAAATCGCCTATGATCTGGAATCTTATTTTATTTGACCAGCTTATGACATTTTAGTCATATTAAAGATAAAATTAAATTATTTGGATTGTAAATGTAAAATTATTTGTGATAGGATATTTTAAAATGAGCCAGGGAAATTTGAACATGTGCTTGAGTTTGTTTCAACATAAAGTGTCTTCGAAAGTTAATTATAAAGTAGTTATAAGTTAGATTTAAGACAGAAAATTGATCAAATTCATATATGGTGAAAAGTGTTGCTCAAATGTTGTTATTTTGCTCTTTTGATGTATGTCCCTACAGAAGTCTAATTTTTGTATAATATTGTAATGGCAGATGAAAGTTTGAAGATGATGTTAGCGGAGATGTCTGCTAACATGAATAGTAGTATGAAGCAGATGCTGAATGAAAGTATGAAGGAGAATAATAGTCCAATGGAGGAGAATGTTAGTAATTTGTCTGCTAATTTGAATGCAAGAATGGAGGAGAATGTTAGTAATTTGTCTGCTAATTTGAAAGCTAGCATGAGTGAGAGTATGAAGGAGAATGCTAGTCGAATGGAGGAGAATATGAAAGTTCTTCAGACCAGTTCTGCTAACTTAGAGGATAATATGTCGCGTTTACAGATTAATACCCAAGGAATTGAGAATACTGTAACTGACATGCGCTCCGACATGTCCAATGTTTAAATAGATGTGTCTAATATGCATAAAAATGTTGCTGATGTTAAAATAGATGTTGCTAATGTGCATAAGGATCTTACAATGTTGAATTTAGATGTTGCTAATGTCCGTAGTGATATTTCTTGTGCTAGGGCTGAGGTAGTTGTTGTCAAAAATGATGTTGCGACTGTCCAAGACAAGGTTGAGGAAGTCCAAAGAGGAATCCAAAATGTTAGAACTGATGTGTCCAATGTTCAGGTTGATATTAATAACATTCATTCGGATGTAAACGAGATGCAAAGTGACATAAATAAAATTCAGGTAGAGGTCAACACAGTTTTCGTAGACGTTGCTAAAGTCCAAACTGATGTAAATAAAGTCAGGGAAGAGATAGAAAATTCGAAAACTCTTTGTACACGTAATATAAGTGCATTAACGACTAGGCTAGTTGATGAGTCAGTTAGAACGACAGCGTCTTTAGAAGGTTTAAAGTTTGATGTAGAGGTCATGAGAACCCAAGTATTAGACCATAATAAAGTATTGAAAGAGGATATCGAAATAGACATAGCAGAAATGTTAACGGCAAATGTAGCAATATGGAAAGACGAGTGGAATAGGTCAAGTGGGGAACATGTAACCCAAATTCAGGATCGTATTGAAAGGAAACTTGCCAGTACTCAAATTGATATTAACAATGAAGTAGTACAGATTAGGAAAGATTTAAGCGTCAGGATGGATTCGCTATCCGAAAGACAAGTTGAAGATAGAACACAACTAGGTCGGGATGTGCAAACATTAAAATCTGCATTAGAGGAACAGATTCATAAAGTTGTCTCTGATGTGAATGAAACGACGAGTAAACTGCAGAATTTGAAGTTAGGAGAGGCTAATTTAATGGAGACCTACAAAGAAGAGTTAATCAAGAAAGTCTTAACGGAAATCACTGACAAGGATACAGTAGGCTTGGCTTGCGAAACCAGTAGGAATTATGCCAGAAGATATAACCTAGATCCAGAAGAGAGAGACGTGACTCCTGAAGAACGTATATCCAGATTCAGGGAGGAAGATGACGAGAGGAATATGGAACCTGAGTGGAACTATCGTGATAGTGGGAAAAACTACCCGGATTCATATCCGAGGAACGTAACGGTCATCAGGAATTTTGAAGATAAACCGCAAAAATTCAGTAACACGGATAGTTTGACACCTATCGAATATGTAAGGAACCTCAAAGATTATTTCATCGAAGCTCACATTCCCAGAGAGAGAGAGATGAAGATAGTGGAGAGATATTTGATTGGAGGACCCCTCGAATGGTTTTTGCGCATTTAGATACACATTCAGTAACTTTGACGAGTTTGCAGAGGCATTAATCAAACGATTTTGGTCCATAGAAGCGCAGAATTCGTTAAGAGCGGAGGTGTATTCAAGAAAATACTCCGGTACTCTTCCAACGCGGTACGCTGATTTCTTTACGAGTCAATTATCCCGCTTGAGATTCTTACAACCCCCATTGTCCACGGAGCAACTTATTGATGCGATTTCTCGTATGCTGCCAGTTGAGGTGAGAAGACTAATAATTTCATCAAACATCAGGGATTTAACCAGCATGGATGAATTACTGAGGAGGTTAGACTACACAAGTCCAATGCCTAACGTGGTACAGAAAGGTCAAAGGCATGAATTTAAAGAAATAAACACTGTATATATGGACCAAGTCCAACAAACTGACAAGCCAGATGAGGAGAAAACTGACAATGTAGGTCCTCACAGGAATAATCAGTTTCGAAATAACAGATCGCAAGGTTACCGACCGTATCAACAGAGAAGAGGCTGGAACTATAACCGAGGAAATTACAATGGAAGAGGCAGATATTATAACAATAATGGTTATAACCGAAATTATAATAGGAATAACCAGAGCCAAAACAGAAATCAGAATACTCAAGGTCAGGTTATGACACCCGATCAGTATCAGGAAAGAGAGAAGGAAAGCCAGCAATACCTAAAAGAATTACGGGAAAAAGAAGCCGATAACCAAAAGAAAAGGCAGGATGTTGTAATCGATCCTGGGCCTTCTACGAGCCAACAGAATTTTGAGGTCGGTAACACAAAAAAAAAAAACGCCAATTTCTCAACGTCAGTGAGAACCTGTAAATACATTGCCACACCACACCTGATTACGATTAATGAGATATATGAAGTGACTGATGAAGATTTGCTAGAAGAGAGGGGTATCGTGAAAGAGGAAAGACCATGTGCCTTACCTATTATTTCTGTACGGATAGATGGCCAACAGTATAAAGCCCTGATGGATACTGGTGCAATTATCTCCATCATTTCAGAGGAATGTTATCAAAGTCTGCTAAGAGGAGAGAACATGACAGTTCTACCTGTTTCTACCGTCAAAGTGAGAGGGATATTCCAAGATAAGGCAGTGAAGTGCAAGATTCAAGTGTTATTGAACTTTGAGATCAATGGAAGGAATTATGAACAGATCTTCATTGTGGTGAGCAAGATCAATTTTGATATGGTGCTTGGAATCGATTTTATATCGAAGGTCGGAGCTATTATTGACATGAAGAACAGAAGTATTAGCTTTAATGATGGGTACATAATCACAGAAGAGATAGAAGAACAGGACGTGAAAAACAGTCTGGAAATAGACCTTAGGGAAGAAATTTTGAATACTATAGTTAATGAAGTGGAAAATTTATCAGAAATACCCAGTAGAAAAACTGAAGGATTTGAAGAAATTCAGGGGGAATTTGAGGATCTGATAAAGGAATTCCAAGATATTTTCGATGAAAAGCCAGGATTGATTAAGGATTATAAATACAAGATAAGGCTGACAGATGAAACCCCTTACCAGAAGAGAATATACCCCATTCCTGAGAAATACTATCAAGAAGTACGAGGGTTAATCAGAAAAATGGAGGTAGACGGGATTATTAAAAAACAGGCGTCGTCTTATATAAACCCCATCACAGTAGTGAAGAAAAGTAATGGTCAGATACGTCTTTGTCTCGATGCCAGGACCATTAACTTGAAGATTCTTCCAGAAAATGACCGACCACCCAAGATTAGAGATCTGCTTCGAAAATTCAAAGGGAGAGCATGTTTCAGCGTTCTTGACTTGACGCCTTCATTTTATCAAGTTCAGCTAGAAGAAGATAGTATGCAGTACACTGGATTCCTATTTGACCAGACGTCATGGGTCTTTGTCCGAATGCCTTTTGGTATGGTTAACAGTGGACCAGCACTTATTCGAGCACTTGATAGTAAGCTCACTGACGAAGTGAAAGAAAATGTAATCTGCTACATCGACGATTTAATCGTATCTTCACCCAGCGCCGCAGAACATTTAGTGCACTTGTGAAAGTTGTTCGAGAATTTACGGGAGGCCAATATCAAGGTGAATTTTGGAAAATGTCAATTCTTGAAGCAGGAAATAAATTACTTGGGGCATACTATTGATAAAGATGGATATCATCCAAACATGAAAAAAGTAGATGCGATCACGAGATTTCCAAAGCCAACTAAGGTGAAACAAGTCAGAGAATTTGTAGGAGCATGCCAATTTATTAGCAGCCACTGTCCAAGATACTCGGAAATTATGGCTCCTCTGTATGACTTACTCAAGAAGAATAACAGATGGAAATGGAGTACCGCTGCAGACGAGGCTTTTGAGAAAGCAAAAGAGATGCTCAGAAATAATGTGAAACTGGAGTACCCAGACTTTGAGAAGGTGTTCTATATTGAGTCCGATGCATCAAGAGTAGGCATTAGTGCAGTCTTATACCAGAAAGACGAGGCAGGCAACAAGCACTACATTGCGTTCACTAGTCGGAAGTTGAAGAAACACGAGGAAAATTACTTCACGACGGAGCTTGAAGCGTTAGCTTTTGTAACAGCATTGCAAGCCTGGAAGAAAATACTGCTGGGACATAAGGTCATCATTATTACTGACCATAAAGCACTACAGTTTATGCTGCAAACTGACATGTCGAGTGATAGATTGACACGTTGGGCTTTGTTCACCCAACAGTTTAACGCCACTATCGTCCACCAGCCTGGGAAAGATAACTTACTGGCTGATGCTCTATCACGTAACCCTATTAAAAATGTGCAGATACACCATGTACAATTGGAGCAAGAAGATCAAGAAACCGTTAGGAGGTTAGCCCGAATCGGTGTGTCACAGAAGAGACACGCTCCAATAAGGAAAATGTACAGGTTCCTCAAGGGTTACATGGACAATACTGATGTTGACTATGTAGCTACACGGAGAAATTCACGACACTTTGTCTTGAGTGGAGACATCGTATGCAAGTATGCTGACTCTGCGCATACAAAACTCCGAATAGTCGTGCCACCTAAACTTGTTGTCAATTTAGTGTGGGTAGCTCATCACGCAACTGGACATGCCGGTTTAGATAAGACTCTTAATACTCTTCAAGAGAGATTTATCTGGACTAACATGCGTTCCAGCATTGCCAAGGTCATTAGATCTTGTGACAAATGTCAAAGAGCAAAGTATGCTTCTGCTTTATTAAAAGGAAAACCGAAGGCTATGATTCCTTCTAAGCCAAACGAACTGATGGCGACGGATATATTTGGCCCCTGTCCGAAGGGATATCAGGGTAACCAGTACCTGTTGGTTACCGTGGATGTTTTCTCAAAATTTGTTACAATGAGTCCCATGCAGAAAGCTAACACAAGGAACGTAGTAAGCAGACTGGAAAATGCTGTATTTCCTAAAGCTGGTATACCGGAATATCTACTGTCAGATCATGGAACGCAGTTTACATCCGTGGAATTTGCAGCGGATATGGAAAGGCTTGGCATTAAGCACTTATTTTCAAGCGTGCGTTACCCAGAATCGAATTCCTCAGAAAGATATATGGCTGAATTTTCGAAATTCTGTCGAATTTTCTGTCCTAATGATCATTCTGGTTGGGTGAGATTTGTACCCCTTATAGAGGAATGTCTGAACTCTACAGTGCAGGAGAGCACAGGAGAAGTGCCAATGCGACTTCATCTAGGAAGAAACCCAGAAAGGCCGTGGGATAATCTTTTCAACCACATTCCTAGAGATCCCGACCTAGGAAGGCAGCAGAGGATTGACAAGGCGAAGGAGCAACTCCAGAAAGCAGCAGAGAAACGATTGAAAAGAGTAGCTGGAAAACGCTTTGGTGCACCCTTACAAGTTGGAAATCTTGTATTATTACGCAGACCTGTCAAGGCTGATATGAGCAAGAAAATATACCCCAAATTTGGAAATGTATTCATGGGGCCGTTTAGGATTACGAACGCCTATGGAAACAACTGCTATGAACTCTACGATGATGAGAATAACGTCATTTACGGCAAGTTCAATGCTGGAAATTTAAAAAGATACTATCCTAGAGTAAGCCAGTAATAATTCAATTTCGTGTTCAAGAGAGTTGAGGTACTTGTAACACTGAGTTTAAAAACAATTTGCAACTGTTTTTAAAACGTGGTGAGAGGAGAATGCCCCCGTAATTGAATTATATAGAGACCACGGTGGCTATTTTGGAAATTATAGCGAAAGTTATGGCTGTCATAGTTATGACGTGGGTAGTCATGACGTAAGCACGGATGACGCAGACGTTATGCCAGCAGGCTACTTGAGCTGAGATTCTCAGTGACGTCAGCATTTATTCGAGAAGGATCCGAGATGTACGACGCAGTCGCAGGAAACGTGGAATTCTGCTGAGGAAGAAATTATGCTATTGGAGGGGAGGCTCAAACCAATGAACGATAGTCTGAAGGAAGACGGAGATTGCTGAAACTATGGTATTTTTATTACTTTTTGGAATGCAGAATTGTGGAAATCCATTTGCAGTAGAGGCATTGTTCTGGAATTTTGGTGAAATTTATTTTCAGTTTTTGAATTTTGAAAATCCGTCATGTATTGACGAAGTTGGAACTTCTAGCGATGACGCAGTAACACGCGATGGAAGGGATGGATACGCCCCTCATGAAGTTCATAAAAGGCCTTGCGCAGAAGAGAGGAGCCTCATTGTCTCATTCTCTCAGATTATAAATCGTCTGATATTCAATCGTCAGATCTCAAATAGTCATTTCAGTGAAACGTCGAGTGAGATTAGTAGTGAAAAAGTCGTCTTTGTAACGCGTGGCGAAGCCACTGCATTAAACGAGAGTCGAACATACAAGCAGTGCAGGTTTACTGTGAAGTAAATCTAGGTGAAGTTGAAACGACCCTTATAACGCTTCTACAAGGTTAGCTGTGAACAGTTAGCGGTCGCTTATAAGCTAATTCTCTTGTGCATTGCTACAGTAAGGACTGTAGAAAAGCTGAACAATTTCGAGGAAGTATTTTGGAAGTTATTGACAATTTTAGACGACTGACAAAAGTGATTTTCTCGCCACAGGAGAAACACTTTGTATAGCCAGACTCTACGCTACGGCTGACAGGGCTAGTGAAATAGGGAGACTTCAGATTGCTTTTGTGACACAACGCTACAGTATTATGGAGCAGTCTAATATGGCAGTTTGTTCTTCTAATACTATTACCGAAGAGAAGATGGAAGGCTAAAGGACTTAATGCAATTGGGACATATTTCAACGGAGTAAGATAGCAGCATGGAACTTCGCTAATTGCTATTCCATACAAGCGAACATGTGGTAAATAACCATCTACACCCATGTTTCGTGATTAAAGGCTGAATACTATCAAACAGCAATAGAAATGATTTCATACTTTCTGAATATGAATATTTCTTCGGAAATTTATACAAAAACTTCATGGCGATTTTCAACTGGAACTTCAGGGATTTTTCAAGAGAGGTCAGGGTTGTCCCGACTCACAAAGAAGATTATTGCCGGAAGGATGTCGTTCGTCTTCGTGAAGCAGTTCGATTCTCCGATGGTGCTGTTTCTGGTTTCGAGGATGGAGCTCAGCTTTAACTTGGTGAAATGGATCCATCAACAGTCTTCTTTGGGGAATTTTCCTCTGGAACGTCAATCGGCAGATAAGGTAGTCGTGAACGTTTATTGTATTTGAGTTTCTTCGCAATATTTGAGCAACCATTTTTCCCATATTTTTGTCCTCATGTATTTTTTATGCCCGATATTCTTGTTTGAGATTCCTATTCTCAGTACACCTTGATGAGTTATGCCTTTTTCGACGTTTTATTAAGACATTGTTATGTCATGGGCATAGTTAAATGATTTTGAATCAGTTGAGACTGATATTTAGATTTTTCAGTAATTTGCTTATTTTTGTAGTCACGATTTGACTGTATGTTAATGATTTTTATGGCAGATTTAAATTCAGACAGCGTGTCACTTTATTAAAGTAATTCTACCCCAGGTTAATTACTTTGACCAATTTTCTGTCATCATCAAGAAGGAAGAACATTTAAATGATTTTAGAGCGTTAAAATCCAGTACGTTGTCGACGATCTTGGAAATACTAGTCGTTATTTGAATTGATTGCAACACAGACATTTATCGTCAGTCATGAACGACCATTGCATCTTAGGCAATTTTGTGAAAGATGAACATTAATTATGAATTATTGAATGCATTAAATTCGTGAAACTTGTGTTAGGTTTTTTCTCATATAGAGATTTATATAATGATGTTTGCATTCCCCAGTCTAATTGGATTCTATTCGACTATTTTGCAGTTAGTCGCACTTTGTTTGATGATAGTATTTTTATACTACAATTCTTTGAAGATGTTAATCTTAAATTTTGATAGACCAGACAGGCGTATATATGCGTATTCACTATTAATTTTGTTTGTGATTGGCAAATTTTTATTTCATTTCGATTCATGAATGAAATCCACGAAGTTTAAATGACAACAGTTTTGAAACAATTAATGATATATGAATTTTTAAGTGGAACTATGAATGTATAATCGATAGTGCAGCGGACATGTTGAAAGTCGCTGATGTATAATGCCCTTAAATAAATGAAGGAGATTCCCACAGTAATTAATAATGATAAAGATTGTGTTAGGGGAGGCTTTTGTAAATGCTGTGGAAGATTTTGATGCCGTATATTTTAATATATGATGAATTTTGGGCTATTTTGAATGCAGTTTGTGCATTATTTTGTAAGCGAAGTATTTTCCGCTAGAGTGTATTGTCATAGTTCGTTGAAAATTAATCAAGTGAATTTACTGTTATAATTAACAAGAGTTTTGAAAGAATTTGAGATAAGATTTTGAATGAAGATTACCGTCACAAATAATTAAAATTATTACAACCTTTATTAAACCAGATTGTGACATTTACATGTATAACTAACCTTCATTGGTCGATTATATTAAACACGATTATGAATTTACCAACCGGATAAAACATGTGGTTCAATGTATTTCTTAAATTAATAATTTAAATAATTTAAATGTTGATATTGTAAATAATAAATGTAAATATCTTTGACAATAATGTGGAACGAAAGTAATGTTAAAGGCATGTTTAAAAATTTTGGTAATTATCTTCGACAATATTATAAACAATTTCTAATTGTTATAAATAATTTATGTGATTTTGTTATAAACATTTAAGAGTGTGTTTCATACTCTAAACTATGCTTATTAAACATTTGGATGATAACTTAACAAGTTTAAGGATAGTTAAAATAATCCAGTGGGATGTGAGTTAAGCATTTGAAAGATTTGCGTCAATATGTATGAGTTGTCTTGTAGACATTTAAAGCTTTAAAAGGAGCTGAATTCTTACGCAAGTGTGGCGTGACGAGGGAGCCCCATTTGACAGGTGTGAGCCAGGTTGAAGGGTAGACCAGCCGGCCAGACATCTGGTTATCAGCGGGTGAGGTCGATACTCTGGCCTTGTGCCTATTAATACAAGTGCAATGTTTATTAAAAGAAACCAAATGCTCTATATATGTCGTACCCTGACTTCCTCATCCAATCCAAATGTGTTTTAAAATGTTACGTTATTTTGAGCTCATGGGAGCTAACATATTGTTTGATAATTTGCAAGTCCTTTAGGAGGACGTAGTCAGATTGACATAGGCTACTGATAGCCACGTTTATTTTGTTGAGTTGTGAAAATCATACTCTTTATTTGAAAATAAAGCTTTTGTACAGTTCAAAGTTCTTGTCTTCGGTCTGGTTCATTTTTAAATGTCATGGTGAAGGTTATTGTGAGAGCATACTTTAAGGATCCTGTTGTCAACCCAATCCCCGAGATATTTATAAGAGGTAAGTAAAAGTAAGTATGAAACCCCGTCTATTTTGGTGTGTTCCACAATAATTTTTCTTGGTAACTTCTGTGTTCAAACCTCGGTAGTATCTGTCAGTGCCATTTTCATTGATGTAGCTGAGCTGGTGCGATTGATTGTTGGCAATCCGATTGAGGGGGCGGATATCTGACAGCCTACTATCCGGGTAAACGGGGACAGTACCATCCCGGCATTTGACCGAAGACGAAGTGGGAAACCACGGAAAACCACTTCGAGGATGGCTGAGGTGGGAATCGAACCCCCTCTACTCATTTGGAACACCTGAGGCTGAGTAGACCCCGTTCCAGTCCTCATACCACTTTTCAAATTTCGTGGCAGAGCCGGGAATCGAACCCAGGACCTCCGGGGCGGCAGCTAACTAGGCTGACCGCTACGCTACGGAGGCGACTTTACTTCTTTTCAATTATTTTATTATATCCTCCTCACGTCGTACAACAATATTGCAACTTAGTTTTGTCTACATAATCTACGAGGACGATAGTAAACATGTTTTCTCTCATAACATTCTATTTTCCCTAAATACTGTTTAAAACCATGGACGGATACGATTCATGATAACTATTAGAATTTAAACAGTTCAAAATTCATCCCAGAATAATAATAATATGACACGTTCTGTATTTACTGGATATTCGCGAACTGAATCGAATTTAGGAGGCAGGTCGGTCGCGACAAGGGTGATAGACTTCATATAGCCTAATGATTGTGTTGAATGTTGTTGGCAATTCTAGGTGGGCTCTTGTTGAAGGGCAGGCATTTTTAGATGCCAAGCACATAATTATGTGCGGGAAAGTGCTAGAAACAGAAGATTTTATGTGACTTGAAGCTTTATGCTAACAAACTAGTAATTCGAAAGGCGTACATTATCCGATTCAAAATGAAATTCGGTTACCAGTTACCAAGAAAAAAAATATTTTCAGGAATATGTAGGCCTAATAAGCGTGGAGTCGTTACATTGCTTTACATACTTCAGTAAGTAGATACATTTAAATTTGGAAGATATACCGGTAGTCTAATACTTTCGAAGTCAATACTTCAATGACTGTAGCTTAGCCTACAAGTTGACTATCGTATAAAGATTTTTTAATTTTTAATAGGCGCCTGATTATAAACTTAAAAGACCAGAGCTTCACAGATTTGAAGCAGCTATGGGGCAAGTTAAAGAAAGTCGACCACATGTAGGCCTACGATCAAGCGAACCCTAAAAGTAATTTTTGCCACATGGGAAGAACAGCTGTCAAATCGACCTTGCTAAGTCGCCTAGTTTGTAGTGCAGGGAAGAATGTAGGGTACTGGATATTGTAAGAAATTGATTAGTTTTTATTAATATATAACTCTCCTTTGTAAAATGCCAACCGCATGCGATCTATCCTTCGAAATCGGCTTTGCGACGCGAAGTAATCGACTCCATTCCGTCTGGGTCTGAAAAGCTTTCTTTTTGTGGTAGTAATGCATTGATATGGCAATTATTGTATTCGAAGAGCACAGCGGAAATGAGCAATTATATTATTCATCTTTTAGACTCAATTTTTGGGAAAATAACTGAAAAAACGAGAGAAGAGCACACCCATCAACTCAAATCACATGTTCTTGCATCCCTTTGTTATGATTCCATCACCCTTCCGCTAGTTCCAGATAACGGCAGCACCGACGCTTGAGTTTCACACAAACGCTGTTCAGAGAAAATATAGTTTCGTTCAGATGTATTTATTCGAGGGCCTACCAACATAACAAATGTAGTTGTTAATGTTGTCGCTAAGATCTCTACTAGAACGAGAAAAGCAATCCGATTGGTTGTTGTACTCAAAGTTCCATGCAAACTGCCAGGAAAAATAGCATCTGTTCAATTTCGTGAGTTGTATGGAAGCTACCATGGAAAGCAGAACCTAGTATGGAAGGTACAAATCACACGGTAATAGACGCGTGTATACCTGCGTGTATACCCGTACTGGTAGAAGCTTCCATGCTAGCGAGTGTCGTGTGATACAGGCTTATGTAACCTGTGAACATGCTGAACGCAGTTTTCAGCGAAACGTCAGGACAATAAAATGTCCTTAGAACACGGCCTATAAGCCCGCGAAACAGACATTCCTATTTCAACGCCGGTCGTGAAAGTCTGAATTTTTACTCAAGATATAGTCTCTCTATATTATATAAACAAGATGTTCAGTAAAGAACATATAGCCTACTTTCTCCTAAATGTATGAGTATAGTTATAACCCGTTGTTATTATCAAAGAGAATAATAGAATCATTTCTTGGTTGAAGACCTTAGAAACTATTTACCTCTATCAAACGCCACAACCTAGAAAAAAACTGCTACCATCATTGAAGAAAGAAAGATAAGAATTATCTCAAGAATGTTATGCACCTGGAGACATAATCGACCGGACTGGCTGCGTGGCTCAGCGATAACGTTCTCGCTTGCTGGGCCCTAGGTTGCAGGTTCGTATCCTGGCGCAGTCAGCTGGCATTTGAGGGTGCACAAATGCGAGGGAGCCGTGTCAGTAGATTTACTGGCACGTTAAAGATCCCCTTCGGGCCAAAATTCCGGCACCCCGGCGTCTCTAAAAGCAGTAGTAGTTAAAAGGGACGTAAAACCAATAACATTATTATTATTATTATTATTATTATTATTATTATTATTATTATTATTATTATTAATAATATTATTATTATTATTATTATTACATAATCAACCTGCCGTGGGCAACATCCAACTTTGAGTTGAGGCATATCTTTACACGTCTGGTTGTGCATGGCTTTCACAACCCTAATTGAATTAACAAATCTTTCCATGGCCCTACAGAGACGTGTGTATACAAACTATGTGGATATTTTCGATTGCTATTTGCCTGAAATAAAAGTATTTAATAACCTGAACTAGCACCAACGGCTAGAATTCAGTTACTATGTGAAATCGTTTTGTTCTTTACTTCAAATAACATTTTCAAATAACACACAATAGGCTGTTACAAACCCTTTAAAATAAAAAGTAAAAATGTATCACAGTATCATCTTGTCATTCTTCAAATTCGATGAGCATAGAATGCCAATGGTATACTAATCAATGGAGTCCCACGTAGACCAGTCGTGACATCTAGTGGAGAAGTATCGAACAATATAATCCTAACAGGGCGAGTGCATTCTAGCGGCCATAAGAAGAAACTTTTCAATAAAATCTGGAAGTTAATAAGTAGGCCGGCGTGCAGTTACCTTTTTGGCTGCTAGATGTCTCGAGCAAATCTGCTGGCGAATTATGTTTTAATTAAATATATATTTTACATCGTAATATGCACAATATAACGCTTAATTTTAAAACGTCTGAGTCATGACAAAACAATAAATATATAAAATTTCAAGCAAAAAAACCTAACTCTGATGGGATTTGAACCATAGGAATATGAGTGAGAGGCCAACGCTTTACCACGGAGCCAATTGTGCCAACGAACAACGTTTTATATAAAATGACTTAGATAGAACTTGTTAGCAAATAATGATTTAGACTAAACATTTTCATCAGTGGAGTATATTATTTATATATAAAGCATTTCATACAAAGTTTATTTATTTTGTATCAGTACGCTATATTGCATGCAATACTCAAATTAGTGAAATATAAGTCAGGCACAAGATATCCGCTGCCATCTTGTCTTCTTGCTGAGACGGCTCAGCTTTTTAAAATCACTTCTGCACTATAGTATTACAAAATAAACTTTTAATTTCGAACGTGCCTCCTCCTTTAGAACAGTTATAACGATTCTCGGCTCGATAATCGGAACTGGTGGGTCCCATGATATGGATTATAAAGTTTGCATAATTCGCACAGACGCCATCCTGAAATGGTACGGCGGATGACCTTGTAGTTTGGTCACAAGACGCGTCCTATATGAAGGTATGTTGTTACCAAATTTGGTAGAGATCGGATAATTTGGTTAGTCGTTATTTGATTTTACGTTTTGAACGTTTGAGTGACCGCCATTCAGTTTTGGTAAAGATGGCGGCGATATAAAACATGGCACTGAGATGGCCTTTGCTTGTTCTACCTCTGTACCAAATTTCGTTTAATTAGGTTTCACCGCGTTCGAATTGATGGGGGGGGGGGGACAGACATTCAGAGTACACAGACTCACACACAGACTCACACACAGACTCGCACACACTCAGACAGACACACATTTTTTGGCCCTGTAGTGATCTCATAAGTCTACTTTCATTTTTTGCAAAAATCGAAAGAAGGCTAAAAATATCAATGTTACGCGATAGTTTGTCTGTGGTTATGTGGGTATGTCTCCGATGCGTTCATATACCATTCATCCGATTGCGATGAAACTTGGGTGAGATGTTGAGTACACTCCAAGGAAAGTTTCTGACTTAGTAAATCCATTTTACAATAGGTAGCGCACGAGTAGATTCAACAAATGAGCGATCCCGCGCGAAGCGTTTCAGCAAAGTCCCGTATGTGTTCATATACCACTCATCCGATAGCGATGAAACTTGGGTGCGATGTTGTGTACACTTACGTGAAGGTTTCTAAATTAGTGAATACATTTCACAGTAGATAGCGCACGAGGAGATTCAACAAATGAACGACGACACGCAAAGCGTTTCAACAAAGTCCCATATGCATTCATATACCATTCGTCCGATTGCTATGAAACTTGCGTAAAATATTGTGTACACTTCAGGGAAGGTTTCTGGCTTAGTAAATCCACTTTACAATAGGCATCGCACGAGAAGATTCAACAAATGAGCTACGACGCTCGAAGCGTTTCAACAAAGTCGCGTATGCGTTCATATACCATTCGTCCAATAGCGATGAAACTAGGGTGAGATGTTGTGTGCACTCCAGGAAAGGTTTCTGGCTTAGTAAATCCATTTAACAGCAGATAGAGCACGAGTAGAATCAACAAATGAGCGACGACGCGCGAAGCGTTTCAACAAAGTCCCGTATAAGGTCATATACCATTCATCCGATAGCGATGAAACTTGGGTGAGATGTTGTACACACTCCAGGGAAGGTTTCTGGCTCAGTAACTCAATTTTGCAATAGGTAGCACACGAGTGGATTCAACAAATGAGCGACGACACGCGAAGCGTTTTAACAAAGTCCAGTATGCGTTCATATACCATTCGTCCGGTAGCGATGAAACTTGGTGAGATGTGTGTACCCTTCAGGGAAGGTTTCTGGCTTAGTAAATCCACTTTACAATAGGTAGCGCACGAGTTGATTCAACAAATGAGCGACGAAGCGCGAAGCCTTTCAACAAAGTTCCGTATGCGTTCATATACTATTCGTCCGATAGCGATGAAACTGGGGTGGGATGTTGTGGACACTTTCGTGAAGGTTTCTAACTTAGTAAATTCATTTTGCAGTAGGTAGCGCACGAGTAGATCCAACAAATGAGCGACGACACGCGAAGCGTTTCAACAAAGTCCCGAATGCATTCATATAGCATTCGTTCGATAGCTATGAAACTTGGGTGAGATGTTGCGTATACTTCATGGAAGGTTTCTGGATTAGTAAATCCACTTTACGATGTGCAGCGCACAAGTAGATTCAACAAATGAGGGATGACGCACGAAGCGTTTCAACAAAGTCCAGTATAAGGTCATATACCATTTGGCCGATAGCGATGAAACTTGGGTGAGATATGGTGGACACTCCAAGGAAGGTTTCTGGCTTAGTTCACAGTAGGTAGCACACGAGTAGATTCGATAAATGAGCGACGATATGCGGAACGATTCAACTAAGTCCCTATGTCGTCATATACCATCAGTCCGATAGCGATAAAACTTGGGTGAGATGTTGTGGACACTTACGTGAAGGTTTCTAACTTAGTAAATACATTTTACAGTAGGTAGCTACAGAGTAGATTCAACAAATGAGTGACGAAGCGCGAAGCGATTCAACAAAGTCCCGTATGCGTTCATATACCAATCGTCCGATGGTGATGAAACTTTGGCGAATTGTTGTGTGCCCTCCAGGAAAGCTTTCTGGCTTAGTAAATCCTGTTTACAATAGGTAACGCACGAGTAGATTTAACAAATGAGCGATGGCACGCGAGTTGTTTTAACAAAGTCCTGTATGCGTTCATATACCATCCATCCCATTGCGATGAAACTTTGGTGAATCGTTGAGTACACTCCAGGGAAGGTTTCATTCAGGCATAGTATATCCATTTTACAATATGTAGCGCACGAGTAGATTCAACAAATGAGTGATGGGTCGCGAATCGTTTAAACAAAGTCCCGTATGCGTTTATATGCCTTTCATCCGATTGCGATGAAACATTGAGATGTATACACGCCAGGGAAGGTTTTCAACTTAGTAAATCCATTTCACAATAGGTAGCGCACGAGTAGATGCAACAAATGGGTGACGACGCGTGAAGCGTTTCAACAAAGTCCCCTATGCTTTCATATACCCTTCATCGATTGCGATGAAACTTTGCAAAGTTGTTGTGCACGCTCCCACGAATGTTTCTAAATTAGTAAATCCGTTTTACGATAGCTTAGAGGCAGTTAACGGAAATTGAAAATCATATTATGTATCCAAAAGCACTTCAAGAAACTGAATTTCAACGCCAACACTTTCTTTGATTGGCAATGCAACGCATGCCGGGTTCAGCTTGTATTTAAATAAATTAGGACAGCCTTGTTGGGGGCGGGATTGTTGGAGGATAGAGAGATTATAGTTTGACTCTAACATGTAGAGTTTTTTTAAGTTATGTACTGTACCCGATACCTAGTTGAGGCTATCGGCTACGCCAGCTGACATTGAGCCGTAGTTGAGATTTATGGGAAGAGTTGTAAAGATAGCGCTCACATCGAGTCGAGAAGAATGTTAGGAAATGACGTAGAAGGCCAAGGATCAAGAAGGCACTGCCAGTCAAGCAGATGGAATTATGGGAAGAATAATAAAGTTTTATTAAGATCTTTACGGAACATAGTATTATATCATCTCAAAAGAGAAGAAATGTCAAGCATTATATATGGTAATAACTTGAAGAAAGACAGATAATCCCTTAAGTTATTGTATAACTTAATAGCCGAGATGATGGTGGTCGAGATTATACTTGTGACGCACGACCGCAAAAGGTGGGGGAGCATCACGTGACAGCGCCAGGTAGGAGCTGGTCAACGGAGTCTAGAGACATCAGTCGAGTTCAGTCGTCAGGGCTGAGTGGTACACATGCGCAGAGCGTACGGCAAAGCTGAGCGGTGCACAGCACTTGTTAAGTAAAGTGAAGGCGACAGTATTTACTTCACCAGGCAGAGAGCAGGAAGTAGGTCAGTGAGCCAAGGCAGGCGACGCACGGTAGGCGGCGAGAACCGGTTACGAGGCAAGCTGTGCGGGCCGTGGAAGCAGGAGAAACGCCGGGGTCAGAACAGCATTATAATACGAGTTTGAGAACTTTATTTCGAGCTGATTTTGTAACGCAGAACATTACAGCGAAGCGGCATGGCGAGGCCGGCTTTAAGCGTAGATCATTCTGGAACAGTGCAGTAGATCCGAACGTGCTAGTTCCGACTTTTATACGCAGGCAATATTAAAGAAGCTGAACTTCATTTCAGCATTCTGTTACAACATTGAGTTGGGACTTGTATTCAGTAATAGAATTGTGCAGGCAGATAGTTATAATATACTGCAATAATGAACTTAGATATTCAAATGACATTACGACTATGCATTTCATAACGGAACATGTAGAGCGACCATGGGGTCCAAACAACATTAACGCTTTTAGGCGAACGAAATGTTACAAGTATATGCACTTATGAACATTGGCACGTGCATTAATAGAATTCTTTTTCTTGAATTATTATAAAATATCGAGTACGAACACAGCTACAGGGTGTTTAAAAAACTTATACACTCTCATAAATAAAATTTATTTTCTGCAAGTGAGACTTAACCGCTGTGGAGATTGAACTTTTAACAAGCAAACCGAACATTGTATGGGACAGTGGCGTAACGTAGAAGAAGAATATGGGGTACGCTGCTTTCATGAACTTTTACGTAAGGATTTGGACAGTATCCATTATGGATAACATGCAGTTCATCATGTCAGAGTAAACGAAGACAGAGACGCGATGGCACCACAGTGCAATGGATTCGATTCCTGAAGAAGAGGAGTTCTAACAGCTGATTCACTTGGGATATGAAGGCGATCGTTATTGCGTGGGTGAAACGATATTCACGTCGATCTTTCGAGAAATTTATTACACACGAGAATAATCGACGATCTTTGAAATATATTAACAGCTGATATGAGAAGGTACTGTAAGAGTTATGACTTTCTGATATGATGTTTTCGTGGACACTGGGCATACATGTATACATTTTTCTAGTAGGAGTTATACGATTATTTAGACATGGCTTAAACATTATTTGCTCCAAATTTTGCTAGAATATGGCGTTACCATATGATATGGCAGGCACCATTATACGAAATTCTCACCATTGGTTGGCTTTATTAAGCAGATGTTTGGTCTTTTAGACATTTTCCAGTATGGATAGTTTTCTTGGATAGTTATTTTTTTGTGGCGAGTATTTCGAACTCGTGATCTGCAATTGGATTATTTAAATCACTTCGTCAGTTCATTGCATACTAGCGAGTGTGTATTATTCATCAGTAGGGATTTTTCCATTGGATTGTTTGGAGATATTAAGATGTTATTCACTCAAGTGAATGAATATCGCTTTTATGTGACAACTAGAGACTTGTTGATTCCAATCTGGTACATTCACTCATTAGACGACGAGATGGGGCCTTTCGTATATATACGATTGCGTGGTGGTACACATCTTTACCCATCGTTCAGGGCATTATCATGTTAGACGACGGGGCAAGGCCTTTCGTATTTATACGATTGTGTGGTGGATACTCATCTTACTTGCCATTGAGGGACTCATTTTTATCATCCGAGTGTACTTGAGATTGTAAGAGGATCAAACAAGAAACTACTAGTCACATATCAGTCGAATTTTGTTAAATAAATTAGAAATAAATGTCAGCAGGGTTACATTTGTAATTCTTGTTTGCCAATCCAATATTTTGTTGCTATACTATTTTGAGAGTACTTTCAGTTAACAGCTGATACAGCTGATGCTTTTGATAATTTTTATGATTGAGTTTGATACCTTTGAGAAGGATTTAAAGTAATTGAATCTTGTAAGATGAATCATTAATGGTCAGATTTATTTTAAGGCAGATCAGTATTGCATATTTTGATGTGAGAGATTATAGCACATTGGTGTTTTTCTGTGAAGTGAATTATGAGAATTTTAAGCGAATTTTTGCTATTTGAAAGCAGATCTTGAATTTGATTACGATTACTAAGGTAATATTTTTCCTAATTGTTTAAGAAGTTGTCTAGATGTGATCAGATTAATTACAGTTATTGGAGATTGTGTGCGTTGATAATTTGAAGCCAGTTATATAATTTGTAGATAATGCAACGTGATTAAGTGAAGTTTGTGATAGGCATTTTGTGGAAGTTGCCAAGTGGAGGTTGCAATATTGCTAATGTATTTTGAAGCAGACATGAGGTTGTCGAACCCAGTCTAGCATAATTTTGAGATTCATGCTGTGCGCTGAATATTTATGGAGTTTTGTGGAATAATTGTGGTATTCAAATGTGATATTTGATAAAATGAGAATATATAATGAAGTTGTGGATAGTGAGATCCAACGTGAATTTGTGAAGGCAATAATATTTTTTGGCATGATAATTGAATACGAGATATAACTTGGAAGTGATAAAACTGTAAGACAACGTTCTATAACCCATAATAAACAATTTGTTAGGAAATTAAACAAATAAATAATGTTGATGATACAAGATTTTCTGATAATAATAATTAATGGAATAATAATCTGAAATTTAAGCATATTAATGATCTGACCTAATGAAATAAAAATCAGAATGACTAGATGAAATAATAAGAATCTAAATAACCAGAAGAATAAAATTTAAATAAGTTGATAAATTAAATTTTGGAATAAATCAATGAATTAAATAAATGGATGAATTAAAGATTGAATAAATAAGCTGATTTAAATAAATTAATAGATGATTAAATAGATGATGAATAACTGAATTAGAAGGTAATAATTAATTAAAGAAGCTGATGATTAATAAATTTAAATGGATTTAAATAAATTTAATTGAGATATGATTTGAAGAATTGCAACTTGAGTTGATGAATTAAACTATTTATATTGATGATTTAAGATGATTTAATCTGAAAGAGATGATGAAATGGGAGTTTGTGAATAATTAGAGAGCATAAAGAATTGATGATTATAATATTCATTTAAATGATTTGAGGATAATGAATTAGTTATTCTGACATGAATATATTGAAGTTTGAGATGAGAACTAATGTGAGAAATATTTAATTTTGATGATGATGATGATTATGACCAATGAGTAGTGGATTTTCTGTGATTCACAAACAAGCAATTATTAATGACAGTGTAAATAGTGTAAATTAATTATTCGATGTTTAGGAGCCTTTTACTAACATATTCAGCATTTGAATAATGCCATGCAAGCCATAAATTATGTCATATTTAAAATATGTGATTATAATATGTGTGTTTAGACAGATTAACAATATTTTTACATCCACATTCATGATGTTAATTTAAAGAGAAGTTAAGTCTCAGTTATCACGAATGTCAGTGACGCAAAGACATAGTGCTACGGTGATCCTGAGAACCCAAGAGAACTTTAGAAATTTTTTCTATTTTATGTGGATTAAATACACTTTGTGTAGAATAGAGATGGTTCGATTTCTGGACAATGACAATTTAACGTTGGCATTCGCCCATGCTCTCAGGTAGGATGAGTGTTTAATATGTCTGTCTGACTATCAAAGTTGAATAAATTTGTTTTTATCTTAGTTGTGATCTGATGATGATGTGATTTTCCTTTTTCTTTCCTTGTCTTGATTAAGGCTTAACCAGGAAGGATGTGGTTTGCTAGGGATTCAGTTGATGGCGCCCATTTATATTTGTATTTTTAGCCTACTTTCGATTTTTGCAAAAAATGAAAGTAGACTTATGAGATCACTACAGGGCGAAAAAAAGTGTGTCTGTCTGTCTGTGTGTGTGTATGTGTGTGAGTCTGTGTGTGTGTGTGTGTGTGTGTGTGTGTGTGTGTGTGTGTGTGTGTGTGTGAGTGTGTGGACTCTGAATGTCTGTCCCACCCTATCAATTCGAACACGGTGAGCGCAAATTGAACGAAATTTGGTACAAAGGTAGCACTAGCAAAGGACACCTCAGTGTTATGTTTTATATCGCCGCCATCTTGACGGAAACGTAATGGCGGCCACACAAATGTTCAAAGCTTAAATCAAATTACGACTAACCTAATCATCCGATCTCTACCAAATTTTGCAACAACATACCTTTATGGGGGAAGCATCCTTTGACCAAACTAATAGGTCATCAGCCTAATAGTTTGCGGATGGCGGCCATCTTTGTGTGAAAATCGATTGCCCCTATTAATTCGAACACGGTGAAACCGAATGGAACGAAATTCGGTACAGAGGTAGTACTAGCAAAGGGCACCCCAGTATCATGTTTTATATCGCCGCCATCTTGACGGAAACGTAATGGCGGCCACACAAATGTTCAAAGCTTAAATCAAATTACGACTAACCTAATCATCCGATCTATACCAAATTTTGCAACAACATACCTTTTTGGAGGGAGCATCCTTTGACAAATCTTATGGGTCATTAGCCTAACAGTTTGCGGATGGCGGCCATCTTTGTGTCAAAATCGATTACCCCTATTAATTCGAACACGGTGAAACCGAATGGAATGAAGTTTGGTACAGAGGTAGCACTAGCAAAGGGCACCTCAGTGTCATGTTTTATATCGCCGCCATCTTGACGGAAACGTAATGGCGGCCACACAAATGTTCAAAGCTTAAATCAAATTACGACTAACCTAATCATCCGATCTATACCAAATTTTGCAACAACATACCTTTTTGGAGGGAGCATCCTTTGACAAATCTTATGGGTCATTAGCCTAACAGTTTGCGGATGGCGGCCATCTTTGTGTCAAAATCGATTACCCCTATTAATTCGAACACGGTGAAACCGAATGGAATGAAGTTTGGTACAGAGGTAGCACTAGCAAAGGGCACCTCAGTGTCATGTTTTATATCACCGCCATCTTGACGGAAACGTAATGGCGGCCACACAAATGTTCAAAGCTTAAATCAAATTAAGACTAACCTAATCATCCGATCTCTAACAAATTTTGCAACAACATACCTTTATGGAGGGAGCATCCTTTGACATATCTTATAGGTCATTAGCCTAATAGTTTGCGGATGGCGGCCATCTTTGTGTCAAAATCGATTACCCCTATTAATTCGAACACGGTGAAACCGAATGGAATGAAGTTTGGTACAGAGGTAGCACTAGCAAAGGGCACTTCAGTGTCATGTTTTATATCACCGCCATCTTGACGGAGACGTAATGGCAGCCACACAAATGTTCAAAGCTTAAATCAAATTACGGCTAACCTAATCATCCGATCTCTACCAAATTCTGCAACAACATACCTTTATGGAGGAAGCATCCTTTGACAAATCTAATAGGTCATTAGCCTAATAGTTTGCGGATGGCGGCCATCTTTGTGCCAAAATCGATTACCCCTATTAATTCGAACACGGTGAAACCGAATGGAATGAAATTTGGTACAGAGGTAGCACTAGCAAAGGGCACCTCAGTTTCATGTTTTATATCGCCGCCATCTTGACGGAAACGTAATGGCGGCCACACAAATATTCAAAGCTTAAATCAAATTACGATTAACCTAATCATCCGATCTCTACCAAATTTTGCATCAACATACCATTATGGAGGGAGCATCCTTTGACCAAACTAATAGGTCATTAGCCTAATATTTTGCGGATGGCGGCCATCTTTGTGTGAAAATCGATTCCCCCTATTAATTCGAACACGGTGAAACCGAATGGAACGAAATTTGGTACAGAGGTAGCACTAGAAAAGGCCACCTCAGTGTCATGTTTTATATCACCGCCATCTTGACGGAAACGTAATCGCGGCCACCCAAATGTTAAAGGCTAAAATGTAATTACGACCAACCTAATAATCTAATCTCTACCAAATTTTGCAACAACAAATCTTTATGTGGGAAGCATATTCTGACCAAACTGCTAGATCATCAGCCCAATAGTTTGCAGATGGTGGCCAAGTATGTGTGCAAATCGATTCCCCCTATCAATTCAAACACGGTGAAACCGAATTGAATGAAATTTGGTACAGAGGTAGCACTAGCAAAAGGCACCTCAGTGTCATGTTTTATATCGCCGCCATCTTGACGGAAACGGAATGACGGCCACCCAAATTTTAAAAGCTTAAATCAAATTTCGACCATCCTAATAATTTGATCTCTACCGGATTTTGCAACAACATGCCTTTTTGTGGAAAGCATCTTATGACTGACTACAAGGTCATCAGCCCAATAGTTTGCAAATAGCGGCCATGTATGTGTGCAAATCCATTCCCCAGATCAATTCAAACACGGTGAAACCGAATTGAATGAATTTTTTTACAGAGGTAGCACTAGCAAAGGGCACCTCATATTCATGTTTAATATCCCTTTAGCAAGTTGTATTTCAACAAGCTACTACAACCAACATTCAATTATACTCCTTGAAAAGGACAAAGAGTTATAACAATACCCATGCATTTAGGAGAAAGTAGGCTATATGTTCTTTACTGAACATCTTGTTTTAATTAAATTTAAACCCCTAACGACCCTGGAGATACTTTATCTCGTGTTACCCTCTGCTTTTGAGATATTTCAACTGAATTTCCGACACATTCCTTATTTGACTAGGTGTTCATTTAACTGCGCTCTGTCCTGGAAATCCAAGAATGCGATGTAATAGCAGATGGGTCATCGCATCCCCAGGACGAACGGGTACAGAGAGAGAGGGAGAATTGGCTTTACCCATCTGTGGGGCTTCGATTTTGTTTATTCTATGGAATCACATCAGATTTAGATTACGGAGTGATTGATCTCAATTTCATTTAATTGTGTTATAACATTTATTAAACTTAGTCTGACAATATACTTGTATGCCCATTCCAGTGATCATGTTAATCATATTAGTGTTATATCATGTTTAGTTATAAGTCATTTTTCTTATACCCAAGTGAATGCAGGAATTGATACATTGTGATGTGTTGTTGTCTAACGTCTCTGAATAAAACGTTTATTGAAAGATATAATTATGTTACCGGAGGATTTAGCTGTTAGGAGAGTTACAGAATGGCATGTCTAGTATTGCAGTAACTATTTCTAAAATGGAAACAGAAGTTAAAGAGCAGATAAATGATTCAGAAGCTAGATGTAGGGAAAACTTAAAAGCTTTACAGACTAGTAATGAAGATAATTTAAAGTCATTAGAGACTAGATTACATTCAAATAGTAAAGATGAATTGAAATTATTGGAGGATAGATTACAGTCTAATAGTAAAGGTGAATTGAAGTCATTAGAGACTAGACTACAAACCAGTAATGAAGGCAACTTGAAGGATAGTTTTAAATTACTAGAAACTAGATTACAAGCTCGTAGTGAAGAAAATAACACAGAGTTGAAAAACAATTTAACTAGTTTGGAGAATAGATTAACATTAAAGGATGATGAAATCTTTAAGGCTTTACAATTAGATATAAAAGCAGTAGAAATGAAAGGAGAGGAAAATGTGCAAATGTTAAGAAAGAATATTATTTATTTAGAAATTAGAGAAGAAGAAAATATTCTTAATTTGAGAACAGATTTTATGTCTATTCAGAAAGACATTAAATCAGATGTATCGAAGTTGAGATTCGACATTGATGGTTTAGTGGCAGATGTAGGCAAAATACAAGAGTGGTCTACCGAAGTATCTTTCGAAACTAAAATCAAAGGTCTAGAAATGAATCTAGGTAACGAAATCAAAGGTTTAAAGTCAGTAATTGGGACCGTTAAAGAGGAAGTCTTAGGAGAGGTTAATTCTAACTTGAAATCCTTAGAAAACCAATTGCAGATAGACATTAGGAAAATTGATGATGATATAGAGCAAAAGGTTAATGAAAACTTAGCTTTATTCAAAAATAGAGTCGGTGCAATGGTGGAAGAACGGTATAGTGAGGTCGATGACGAAGCAAAAGAAAAACGTGCAGGGTTGGATGAGAAATTAATCGCGGGTATGGCGAACTTAGAAGCGAGATTTACTGTGAATAAGGAAGCGATGAAGATAGATTCAACTCAATTTAGGACAGATGTTGATCAGTTAAAGGAACAAGTCGCGTCAGTAAAGGCTACATGCGAAGACAAGATAGAAAAATTAAAGAACGATTTAGAAGAGAGTAACAGAACGCAGGATGTTACGTCGTTAGATGATTTGAAGACTCAGGTCAAGACGGTAGAAAAACGAACAGAAGATATGATGACTAAAATAGGATCCATAATAGATAGTTTCGCAAGTCAAAATGTTACAATGGGGGATGTATCGATAAATCAGACACCGATAGACCGCAGTATGAACAGTCAAGAGGTTAGCGTGGGAGAAGACCGTCAAACGCAACAGAATGTAACATTCGAAAGGGCTAGTTCAACCCCTCAAGATAATCCGAATTCGAATAGGAGTACGTTTGGTACGAGTGAACGATACTCAGGTCCAGTGACCATCATCAGAAATTTGGACGACAAGCCAAGGAAGTTTTCAGGGAACACAGGAGTCACACCAGTCGAATTGCTGAGAGATATTCGCGATTACATGGCGGAACATAGAGTAGCCAAGGAAAGAGAACTAAGGATAGTCGAACGCGCCTTAGACGGGCCAGCGTTAACTTGGTTTCGCGCATTCCGGAGCAATTTTCCGAATATGGAGCAATTTGCCATAGCATTCTTAAGGAGATTTTGGAGTGCAGAGGATCAGCTGAACGTAAGAGCAGAAATGTATTCGAAGCGTTACTCTACGTCACATCCAACGCATTATGCTAATTACTTTACTTCGAAATTGGCTAAATTACAGTTTTTGATTCCTCCATTGCCAGAAGAAGAGCTTTTGCAAGCTATAGCAAGACAGTTGCCTATTGAGGTACAACGATCACTCATAGCATCGGGAGCGAACACACTTGAGCACTATGACGATATCTTACGCCGATTAGATTATACAAGCGCTCAAATTACACCCAGAACTGCAAGAAACGATAATCGAAACACGCAAGAGGTGAATGCGGTAGTTGTCGATAACGCAGCACAGACTGATAGAAGAGATTCCTGGGGAAACAGAAGGAAAGAAGGGAATAGAGGTAAAATTCACAACGTTCGTGGGAATGATCGATATCGAGGACCATATGAGAGGCCATACGATCAGGACGCAAGAAACAGTAGATACAGGAACTATGATCAGAATTCCAGATACCAAAATAGGAATAGATACAATAACAGATATCGTGGTAGATACAACTGGAACCAAGGTCAACAGTCTAATCAGAACGATAGGCAGGATAGCAGAAGAAATGATCCAAATGAAAGACAAGACAATCGAGAATATGGGAGATCAAGGCAAGAAAGTAGACAGCCTAGTGCACCACCCGAAGAGATAACTAGAGACATCAATCGAGCAAGCACGAGTGGTGAAGGAAAAAAAACACAAATTAATTTCAAATCAGGATGCTAATCTTTGGGAATCAATCATCATTGTTGAAACGTATCAGGTCAAAAACGAGGATTTAATTGAAGAGGAAGACGTAGTACATCGAGGGAATAGACATGAATTGCCAGTTATCAGTGTGGAAGTCATGGGAAAGGAAATAAAAACATTAGTGGACACGGGGGCTATGGTGAGCTTGATATCCATAGGCTGCCTGGATGAATTAAAATTGTCAGGAGAAATTACAATGTTGCCAACTGTTGTTAGCAAGATTCAAGGGGTGATCCCAGACAAAAGTATGAAATGTAAAAGTCAGGTACTTTTAGATGTTGGGATTGGAACCAGATATTTTGAACAGATGTTCCTAGTTGTGGGTCAACTACATTTCGATATGATCCTAGGAGTGGATTTTCTAAGTGAGAGCGGCCTGATCATAGATATGCAGAGCAGGCGCATGTACTTTCAAGAAGGGGTCATAGAAAATCAGGAATCCGAGATGACATTCTTTAGAGATAATATATTGGATGAGATAGTATGCAGAATTGAAAGGCCTATAGAGGATAAAACTAACACGAAGAGTGAGATAAATCCAGAAATTAAGGAGCAGTTTGATCAAGCAATTTCAGAATATGAGGACATATTCAATGATAAACCAGGACTCATAGAAAATTTTACCTACAGCATCAAGTTGATGGATGACAAACCATACCACAAGAATTTATATCCCATACCGGATAAATGGAAGGAAGAAGTCAGTACAATGATAAGCGATATGGAGAAAGATGGAATTATCAAGAAGATGCCGACTGCTTATTTGAATCCTTTAGCTGTTGTCAAGAAACCTAATGGTAAGCTGAGGATATGCCTAGATGCTAGAGCCCTTAATGAAAGAGTTCTTCCTGAACACGACAGGCCACCTGTTATTCGTGAATTGTTGCGCAGATTCAGAGGAGAGAATTTCTTTTCTACTATTGATCTGACTAGTTCTTATTATCATATAGAGCTAGCAGAAGACTGCAAACAATATACAGGGTTCTTATTTGATCATAAAACATATGTGTTCAATAGGTTACCTTTTGGAGTAAAGAATAGTGGTCCGGTGATGATCCGAGCACTAGATGAGAATTTATCAGATGCAGTTAAGGAGCATGTAGTGAGCTATATTGATGACCTGATTATAGCGTCTGAGACAGCTGAAGAGTATATCAGGCACCTTCGAATGCTTTTTGAAGATCTCCAGAGGACGAACTTCAAGGTGAATTTCAACAAATGTCAGTTCTTTCATGAAGAAATCGAATTTCTTGGACACAGAATCGATGGAGATGGTTATAGGCCCAATCCAAAGAAGATCATGGCTATTTCAGAATTTCCAACCCCAAGAAAGCTTAAAGAAGTACGGCAGGTTTTAGGAATGTGTCAGTTCTTTTCAACACATTGTCCTGAATATACTGAAACGATGGCACCTCTGCAGGATTTGCTAAGAAAGGGAAATCGATGGAAATGGGACGATAGATGCAATCAAGCGTTTTTAGCAGCTAAGAACATGTTGATCCAGAATGTCAAACTTGAATACCCAGATTTTGCTAGAAGATTTTTTGTGGAGACAGACGCATCCAAAATAGGCATCAGTGGGATCCTATATCAGTTGGACGATACCAACAAACACAGATATTTAGCTTTCACCAGTCGCAAGCTCAGGAATTGTGAAAAGAATTACTATGCAACCGAGTTAGAGGCATTAGCAGTGGTTCATGCTCTTAAGACGTGGAAGAAGGTGTTATTTGGACATGACATAACGGTGATCACAGATCATAAAGCCCTCCAATTTATTATGAAGACAGACTTAGCAAGTGACCGCATCACCAGATGGGCTCTGTTCTTACAACAATTTAACCCAACTGTTGTGCATAGACCTGGGAAATTAAATCTGTTAGCGGATGTGTTGAGCAGAAACCCTTGTGAGGAGGTGATTGTCAACCATATAAATCTAATTCAAGAGGACCAGGGAACTCTAGAAAAGTTGAAGATGTTAGCGCAAACTCAGAAGAGATATGCACCTTTACGAAGAATTTACCGTTTTTTGACACGCAGGATGGACAACGTTGATCCATATTTTAGAAGAACTGAGATAGAAGCTAGAAAATATCACATTATGGGAGGTGTTATATGCCAATATATCGATCAGGATCATACTAAACTTAGAGTTGTGATCCCACCCAAGCTTGTCAAACCAGTTATTTGGATGATACACCGAACCGCAGCTCATGTAGGTGTAGACAAGACTTTGGCTCTTGCTCAAGAAACTTTCGTTTGGAGACAAATGGGACAAACGATCCGTGACGTCATAAAGACCTGTGACAGTTGTCAGCGAAGCAAATATTCATCTAAGCTAATGAAGGAAGTTCCTAGATCAATATTGCCTAGTAAGCCGAGAGAACTTTTCGCTACGGACATTTTCGGTCCGATTCCTCGTTCAACGAAAGGAAACCAGTTTGTTTTGGTGACAGTAGACGTATTTTCTAAATACGTATCTCTATGCCCTATCCAGAAAGCTACATCAAAGTACGTGATCAACAGATTAGAGAAAACAGTAATTCCAAGTATGGGGAAACCTGAAATTTTGTTAAGTGACCATGGATCACAGTTCACTAGTATGGAATTTTCTACTGCTATGGAACGTTTGGGAATAAGGCATGTATTTAATTCTGTGCGGTATCCAGAGGGAAATCCAGCCGAAAGAATTATGCCGGAAATTAGTAAAATGTGTCGCTTATATGTGTCGAGACAACACCATAGATGGATGGAAGTAATACCCATCATTAGTCAATGCTTGAATTCCACGATACATGAAAGCACAGGAGAGATTCCGTCCATGCTTCATCATGGATTGAAACCTGACAGACCATGGGACCGAATCGTGAAGGCACCAGTAGATCCTGAACCTACACAAGAAAGAAGAGTCGAAATGGCAGGAGAGAAACTCAGAAGACAGGCGGAGAAGAGAGCCAGGAGACACGCAGGAAGGAGGTTTCACGAGCCATTTCAAGAAAATGACGAGGTGCTGATCAGGAAGCCAGTCACATCGAATCTTCAACTGAAGATCTACCATAAATTTGCGCCATAGTACGCGGGTCCATTCCGAATTGATGAAACGTACCGAAATAACAGCTACAAGATTGTCAGAATGGATACTAATGAAGTTGTGGGGACTTTTAACGCACCTAGCAATAGAAAGTATCATTATGCTGAATAAGAGGATTGTAGAGCTATCGTGTACATATGTTGTGTATAGAATGCCTGAGAGTGTATTTATTTTCTCAATCCTGATTAAAAGAAAGGAGATGTACGGGAGAGATGTACCCGATACCTAGTTGAGGCTATCGGCTACGCCAGCTGACATTGAGCCGTAGTTGAGATTTATGGGAAGAGTTGTAAAGATAGTGCTCACATCGAGTCGAGACGAATGTTAGGAAATGACGTAGAAGGCCAAGGATCAAGAAGGCACTGCCAGTCAAGCAGATGGAATTATGGGAGGAATAATAAAGTTTTATTACGATCTTAACGGAACATAGTATTATATCATCTCAAAAGAGAAGAAATGTCAAGCATTATATATGGTAATAACTTGAAGAAAGACAGATAATCCCTTAAGTTATTGTATAACTTAATAGCCGAGATGATGGTGGTCGAGATTATACTTGTGACGCACGACCGCAAAAGGTGGGGGAGCATCACGTGACAGCGCCAGGTAGAAGCTGGTCAACGGAGTCTAGAGACATCAGTCGAGTTCAGTCGTCAGGGCTGAGTGGTACACATGCGCAGAGCGTACGGCAAAGCTGAGCGGTGCACAGCACTTGTTACGTAAAGTGAAGGCGACAGTATTTACTTCACCAGGCAGAGAGCAGGAAGTAGGTCAGTGAGCCAAGGCAGGCGACGCACGGTAGGCGGCGAGAACCGGTTACGAGGCAAGCTGTGCGGGCCGTGGAAGCAGGAGAAACGCCGGGGTCAGAACAGCATTATAATACGAGTTTGAGAACTTTATTTCGAGCTGAATTTGTAACGCAGAACATTACAGCGAAGCGGCATGGCGAGGCCGGCTTTAAGCGTAGATCATTTTGGAACAGTGCAGTAGATCCGAACGTGCTAGTTCCGACTTTTATACGCAGGCAATATTAAAGAAGCTGAACTTCATTTCAACATTCAGTTACAACATTGAGTTGGGACTTGTATTCAGTAATAGAATTGTGCAGGCAGATAGTTATAATATACTGCAATAATGAACTTAGATATTCAAATGACATTACGACTATGCATTTCATAACGGAACATGTAGAGCGACCATGGGGTCCAAACAACATTAACGCTTTTAGGCGAACGAAATGTTACAAGTATATGCACTTATGAACATTGGCACGTGCATTAATAGAATTCTTTTTCTTGAATTATTATAAAATATCGAGTACGAACACAGCTACAGGGTGTTTCAAAAACTTATACACTCTCATAAATAAAATTTATTTTCTGCAAGTGAGACTTAACCGCTGTGGAGATTGAACTTTTAACAAGCAAACCGAACATTGTATGGGACAGTGGCGTAACGTAGAAGAAGAATATGGGGTACGCTGCTTTCATGAACTTTTACGTAAGGATTTGGACAGTATCCATTATGGATAACATGCAGTTCATCATGTCGGAGTAAACGAAGACAGAGACGCGATGGCACCACAGAGCGATGGATTCGATTCCTGAAGAAGAGGAGTTCTAACAGCAGATTCACTTGGGATATGAAGTCGATCGTTATTGCGTGGGTGAAACGATATTCACGTCGATCTTTCGAGAAATTTATGACACACGAGAATAATCGACGATCTTTGAAATATATTAACAGCTGATATGAGAAGGTACTGTAAGAGTTATGACTTTCTGATATGATGTTTTCGTGGACACTGGGCATACATGTATATATTTTTCTAGTAGGAGTTATACGATTATTTAGACATGGCTTAAACATTATTTGCTCCAAATTTTGCTAGAATATGGCGTTACCATATGATATGGCAGGCACCATTATACGAAATTCTCACCATTGGTTGGCTTTATTAAGCAGATGTTTGGTCTTTTAGACATTTTCCAGTATGGATAGTTTTCTTGGATAGTTATTTTTTTGTGGCGAGTATTTCGAACTCGTGATCTGCAATTGGATTATTTAAATCACTTCGTCAGTTCATTGCATACTAGCGAGTGTGTATTATTCATCAGTAGGGATTTTTCCATTGGATTGTTTGGAGATATTAAGATGTTATTCACTCAAGTGAATGAATATCGCTTTTATGTGACAACTAGAGACTTGTTGATTCCAATCTGGTACATTCACTCATTAGACGACGAGATGAGGCCTTTCGTATTTATACGATTGCGTGGTGGTACACATCTTTACCCATCGTTCAGGGCATTATCATGTTAGACGACGGGGCAAGGCCTTTTGTATTTATACGATTGTGTGGTGGATACTCATCTTACTTGCCATTGAGGAACTCATTTTTATCATCCGAGTGTACTTGAGATTGTAAGAGGATCAAACAAGAAACTACTAGTCACATATCAGTCGAATTTTGTTAAATAAATTAGAAATAAATGTCAGCAGGGTTACATTTGTAATTCTTGTTTGCCAATCCAATATTTTGTTGCTATACTCTTTTGAGAGTACTTTCAGTTAACAGCTGATACAGCTGATGCTTTTGATAATTTTTATGATTGAGTTTGATACCTTTGAGAAGGATTTAAAGTAATTGAATCTTGTAAGATGAATCATTAATGGTCAGATTTATTTTAAGGCAGATCAGTATTGCATATTTTGATGTGAGAGATTATAGCACATTGGTGTTTTTCTGTGAAGTGAATTATGAGAATTTTAAGCGAATTTTTGCTATTTGAAAGCAGATCTTGAATTTGATTACGATTACTAAGGTAATATTTTTCCTAATTGTTTAAGAAGTTGTCTAGATGTGATCAGATTAATTACAGTTATTGGAGATTGTGTGCGTTGATAATTTGAAGCCAGTTATATAATTTGTAGATCATGCAACGTGATTAAGTGAAGTTTGTGATAGGCATTTTGTGGAAGTTGCCAAGTGGAGGTTGCAATATTGCTAATGTATTTTGAAGCAGACATGAGGTTGTCGAACCCAGTCTAGCATAATTTTGAGATTCATGCTGTGCGCTGAATATTTATGGAGTTTTGTGGAATAATTGTGGTATTCAAATGTGATATTTGATAAAATGAGAATATATAATGAAGTTGTGGATAGTGAGATCCAACGTGAATTTGTGAAGGCAATAATATTTTTTGGCATGATAATTGAATACGAGATATAACTTGGAAGTGATAAAACTGTAAGACAACGTTCTATAACCCATATTAAACAATTTGTTAGGAAATTAAACAAATAAATAATGTGATGATACAAGATTTTCTGATAATAATAATTAATGGAATAATAATCTGAAATTTAAGCATATTAATGATCTGACCTAATGAAATAAAAATCAGAATGACTAGATGAAATAATAAGAATCTAAATAACCAGAAGAATAAAATTTAAATAAGTTGATAAATTAAATTTTGGAATAAATCAATGAATTAAATAAATGGATGAATTAAAGATTGAATAAATAAGCTGATTTAAATAAATTAATAGATGATTAAATAGATGATGAATAACTGAATTAGAAGGTAATAATTAATTAAAGAAGCTGATGATTAATAAATTTAAATGGATTTAAATAAATTTAATTGAGATATGATTTGAAGAATTGCAACTTGAGTTGATGAATTAAACTATTTATATTGATGATTTAAGATGATTTAATCTGAAAGAGATGATGAAATGAGAGTTTGTGAATAATTAGAGAGCATAAAGAATTGATGATTATAATATTCATTTAAATGATTTGAGGATAATGAATTAATTATTCTGACATGAATATATTGAAGTTTGAGATGAGAACTAATGTGAGAAATATTTAATTTTGATGATGATGATGATGATTATGACCAATGAGTAGTGGATTTTCTGTGATTCACAAACAAGCAATTATTAATGACAGTGTAAATAGTGTAAATTAATTATTCGATGTTTAGGAGCATTTTACTAACATATTCAGCATTTGAATAATGCCATGCAAGCCATAAATTATGTCATATTTAAAATATGTGATTATAATATGTGTGTTTAGACAGATTAACAATATTTTTACATCCACATTCATGATGTTAATTTAAAGAGAAGTTAGGTCTCAGTTATCACGAATGTCAGTGACGCAAAGATATAGTGCTACGGTGATCCTGAGAACCCAAGAGAACTTAGGAAATTTTTCCTATTTTATGGGGATTAAATACACTTTGTGTAGAATAGAGATGGTTCGATTTCTGGACAATGACAATTTAACGTTGGCATTCGACCATGCTCTCAGGTGGGATGAGTGTTTAATATGTCTGTCTGACTATCAAAGTTGAATAAATTTGTTTTTATCTTAGTTGTGATCTGATGATGATGTGATTTTCCTTTTTCTTCCCTTGTCTTAATTAAGGCTTAACCAGGAAGGATGTGGTTTGCTAGGGATTCAGTTGATGGCGCCCATTGCTATTTGTATTTTTTAAAATTAAATTTAAACCCGTAACGACCCTGGAGATACTTTATCTCGTGTTACCCTCTGCTTTTGAGATATTTCAACTGAATTTCCGACACATTCCTTATTTGACTAGGTGTTCATTTAACTCCGCTCTGTCCTGGAAATCCAGGAATGCGATGTAATAGCAGATGGGTCATTGCATCCCCAGGACGAACGGGTACAGTACTTTTACAAAAATGAATGAATAAAACGTTTATTTCAGTGGTTTTCTTTTCGGCTTCGGTGGCATAGTTGGTAGATCGCGGCTGAAGTAGTCGGATTTTTAAGAGCGTTAAAAATCCCTCAGTATGCCTTCCTTCGGAGGGGGAAGTAAATCCGGCGGTCTCATGTCATAGATGTATGGCATGATAAAGAACCTTCCATTAATTACACATGTGTGAAGATATATTATAGGTCATCTTTGAGTAACGCTCTTAGGTTCCAACGTTCGACGCCAGGAGCCGACTGAGTTGGCATCTAGTAACAAAGTGCAGAACTAGTTAGTCGTTGACCGTGGCGTTTGGTAGCAAAATTGGAACTTCTTGAAAATATAATGTATGCAGTCTACTTGAATTAAAAACAGATAACACAGACTAATACAGCCATCACAATTAACACCGGTTATCAGACAGATTCTACACGCACTCAAAGTATACGGGGCCACATGACCGCGTTGTCGCAGCCCCTAAATTGAGAAAGCAACCACTACCTCACAAGTTTTGTGAGAAATAAAAAAGAAAACATTAGTAAGTTTATTTTTAGCCTACTTATCACATTTTGCAAATAATGAGGAAAAAGCAGACTTATGAGATGTGTGTCTGTCTGTCTGCCCTTCTGTCTGTCTGTGTGTGTGTGTGTGTCACCCTATCAACACCTAAACGGCTGCAGCAATCGAAACCAAATTTGGTAGGAGTAAAGATATATACCTGAATATTTCAAGCCCATATTTGAAAATGATGTCAGTGCTACCAACTGCTGAAAACCCGCACTTGAAATGTGACATTCATGATGCATATCTTGGAAGGTATGCATGGGAGCTATTCCAAAATTAGCACACATATAGACAATAATATTTCAGTTGAATTTCCAGGAAGCCATCTATGGCAGTGTTGCCAAAATGATTCTAAACCTGCTGATAGGACCAATTTTTAAATACATGTAACTTCTATAGTATCAATTGGATTTCAACCACATTTTGTATGTGCTATGTGTAGCATAACAGATATGACTATGCGTATTCTTAAGAGCTACCAAGGCTGCCAACTGTTAATAAATGCTGTCACTATTTTTTTCTAATATCTATACATCACAAAGTATGCAAGCCAACAGCTCTAAACTTTGCACACGTATAGTACCTGACATTCTAAATTAATTTGGGGTAACTAATATACGTCAGTGCTGCCAACATGAATCTAAGCCTGCTGATGGGTCCAATTTTAAAATACATGTGACTTCTATACTAACAAATGAATTTCACCCAAAATTGGCACAACAATATATCATAATATTTCAGATTGTTTCTGACCAACACATGCATGCCATTGTTGCCAACATGATTTTACTCGCACGGATAGATCCAATGTCAAACTGCATGTAACGTCCATGCTATCCATTGGACGTCAACCAAATTTTGTATTCTGTACCTTAAGAGATGGAACTAAGAATATAAATTCAGTCACCGGGGCTGCCAAATGTAGTGTTATATTTGGCTATATTATGCCAGGTATATTTCGATATTTGCAACTTAATTTCGTCATTATTCTAGATAGGCCCATATAGATTAATCATTGGCATGAATCTTAACTTTAAGCAAAGTAGGCTATTTAGTTCGTCACGGAACTTATTGTTAAGTTTCTTACTTTACATCTTATGATTACAATAACAAAATAAAATATTCTTACTGAGTCTTTACGAGCGTCTGAAGTCTTTACGAACTAGGACAGGGTCGAGGATAATTCAAAACAAAGCCTATTTTTCGTTTAATTACGCATATTTTTCAGAATTTTTTAAAACCTAAAAATTGGGACACTTTTATTAATATTCGGGATCCGGGACGTCACCGTCAGTATATCTGATAATATTTTCACACAAATAGCCTTTTTGAGTTCAATACATGAATAACAACTTTCATAAATGATTTTGTAAGGACGCCCATTATTTCTAGAATTTAAATTCAAAATTGTTATGATTAGTTTCATTTGTTATTGTACCCTTCTATAGGTCCTCTAGGATCCTGAATCTCATCTCGGGGGTGCTTCGTTCGGTGGTAATTAACACTTTACATCCTAGGAATTTCGAAATTTGGATCATGGGAACTTAAAACTATAAATCATATGCCTGGGGAACAAGAAACAGAATTTATTCTCAGATGTTACAACAAAATTTAAAAAAAAACTCCCATAGTTAAACAACCCACAAAAACGTAAAATCACAACAACAAAAACTGCGTCATCACTGTCCTTCTCTGTCATAAAGTCCACAGAGATGGTACGACCAGGGTACCCTAATCAAATTAGTTTGGCAAAGCCTCAGCTTTCACTTGACCAAACACTGCAGGATTATGGAACTCCTAATAACTCAAACAAACCAAAAAATGAATCAAAAGATCAAGGTGGCAAGTCCTCACCCCAGGCGAGCCCAAGGTGAACAACTTCAAAATATTAAAATAATGCCACAAGAATTAAAACATTACGTTAATCAGATCAGAGTATATTATAAACTCCAACGGAGCTCAATCATTAAATTTCACAAGCTGGAATCTCATATTAGCGCTCTTATATTGGGAAAAAGTGGATTGTACAGACGAGATCGCTCCGTTTGGCAACAGGCCTCCCTTCACGACCTCCGTTAAGATCATATACGGTCAACATGAAATGCGGACAAACAATACACAACATTAAAATACAACATGTCTAGCTCAATCAATATACAAGTGTTTCCGTATGAATCATTTATCAGGACATCACTTGCAACCGTCAGCGGCCACCCAGAGGGTACAAAATCTGATACACTAGTATTGTGGGTCCACAGCCAAATTAGAAGTATCAACCAAAACAGAAATCCCAGAGTAAACATCAAAGACAAAATACATAAAAAACAGCCATTTAACTCTTTCTAAAATAACCACAGACAGACTCAAGGCCAAGCATCGACACCCCGCAGCGAGGAGTATCCCCTGTTCTCACAATACCAACAGCTGATACGACTGACCACACCAAGTGCTACTATAACTCGCTCCACAAGCCTCGCCGAACCAACGTACAGCGCGCTGCCTTCAGGCGTCAGATCAACCCCAGCATCACGGCTGCCATTTACCTCGTGGGAACTTTCTCAACCATGGCATCACCATATACTTACGTGGGTATAACCTCCACAATTTACCAACGCAGGTGGGCACCATCATCCACCGAGCTCAACAAAGTATACGTGGGCACACCTTCCACATACAACAATACCACCGTGGGCGCATTCCCCACACCTCACTTACCATCGCACTTGTTTACCTTAGTCAGTCACCACAAATATACCACACTCCGCCGGGTCAGCTTGCCTTGTCCGTCACCGACAGAAAATTACAAAATCATTACCTGGTATGACTTACCACAGGCGGTCCACGAACCTTATTCAACACATAACATTCATACGATCTGGTTTGCTTAAGACAAAATGCACAATCTCTCCCCCACCTTCTCAACTGAACATTTATTTACAGTGACAGGGGCTGAAGGCCAAGCCTTCCCTGAACGATACTCTCCCAAACTACAATGAAACCCTTGAACACACGATACATATTTACACGCACGTTATATCAACAAACAAACAAACAAACAAACAAACAAACAAACAACAAAAAACACAACTAACATTAGAAACTGAATATATACAAATCCATTGCATTCATGCCGTCCCGTACACCCCTAACTAAATTATGCAAGATATTTAGCTGTACTCAACACTTTTCCTGGGTCCCAGATCATCTCCATCATCGCAGCATCCCCAAGGCTTGGTCTACTCCATCATCGCCCTCATGACGAATACCAATTGCGAATATCCTTCCATAGTTCCTGCTGCAGAGCCAGTTCCTTCTTCCTTCGGATTCCTCGTTGACAGGGGGGACATAAAATTACACAGTTAAACTATGCGGCATAAAAGGGTAACACACACTCACTGTTCCGTGCAGATATCCCTACCATTCCCCAATATTGCTACTATCTGAACTACTCAATTCAGATCGTCCGCTGTAGCTCCTAGCGACACAACTTATATATTTATCTAGCGCAGTGGCCATCCTATTTCTCTGACGAACTTACACTTGCGAACTAGTGTGCATATCAATAACTTATCTCGACACTGACAAGAACTCGCACTCACATGTTAAAGTATCTGGACATGATCTTAATAGCAGTGCCTTCCTGTCTCAATTTTCATTACTGGATAACGTAAAATAACAGAGTCATAATCACGAACTTGACTGACGTGAAGTGTCCGTAACAGAATCACAAAATCGACTGACTTCTCTTCCTCAGATGGAGCTATTTAAGTGTTTGAGCATAACTGGTCACAGGAAGAGCAAATATGAAACTAATTTCCAAAATAATAGCTCTATCCCAAATTGACTTATATTACTGCACTCGTGGTAATTTCAATGTCTCATGCATGATATCCTTTCCAAGAATCGATCGTGAGCCTCATATCAAATGAGCTCCGTAATCATCCCTCATTGTCTGCCAATTTATGCGCAAAACACGGCTTGGTGACGCTTGTCCTCTCATTGGCTGACGCCGAAACGCTGCAGGCATTTTATACTGATTTAAATCAGCCTTACATCCAAATTGCACCAAATTACATGTCTGGGATATTGAGAGTCTCCAGCGTCCATCTATGCAACTCTCATTGCTGTCCGTTCATTAATTCTTAAGTAGGTCGAATCTGGACGGTACCCAAACTGAAGCCATGTCCTTGCCGAAACCCAATTTTCTCACACAAGTTCTTCTGTTCAACGACCCGTCGGCCTAGCCCTCTCCTGTCTTCTCACGGTCCAAGCCCACCCTCGGCACTCCCTGGAAACATCCTAAGTGCTGTTATGACCTCTCATTCCTCTTGCTATTCTTCGCTCACGTTTCTGCACATCTCCAACAAACATATTTGCTGCTTCTGAACTCTGCAACTGCTGTGCCATTTGCATGTGGAATTAATGTTGACAATATAAAACTTGAGACTAAATGGATATGCAATATGCATTAAGGTCTCATTATATCATCATTGAACGGGCCAACACTTTTAACTATCTTGGTTACAACTTATCATTCCTGGATGAAAAAGACATGGCAGTCAAAATCTCAAAATTGATTAAAATTATAGGAGTAATCAATCAAGTACAACGACACACTAGACTGAAAGTACATCAAACTCTTGCTAGAGTTCGTTTACTGTAATTTTGCACTTTTTTGACAGTTCTCGCGGGAACAAATAGTCCTACTAGACAGATCAATCCGCCACTACCACGTGCATTGCAGCCAATGAGATATCACTCACATGGCAACCAGCAATGGCGTGAACAGCTGTTATGAGTTGCCTAAACCTACATTCATCTCGCAATAGCAATTCATTGCCCATTTTAAAGGAAACTTAGCATTTCTTTGTAGCATTTATCAAATAATCGTTCTAACAACACAACTGAAACCCACTGATGGCTAGCTGACAAAATGTTACATCCTTGGGCGCGCTATGACTCATCAGCTGATAACCTAAATGTTACACGAGTGGAATTATTCTTAGGCTCATCATTTCACAGCTCCAGGAAAATGCTTACTAAGGTACGGTGTAAGATGTCCTTATAAGACGATAAGATCATTACTTGAACTGTTGGCTTGATATTAAAATGAAACGTACGAAAAGTTTTACCATGTAAGTTAACTTTTAGGCCTACACAACAACTTATATATTAGGCCTAATTTTTTGCACAAATCATGCCATGTGAAAATAATTCACCTGATCACTGTCCTTGGGGAACTCAAGAGTTCTGCTGCCTTTTCTTTCACCTTCAAAGAAAGAGAAATAAAATAAATATCTTGAACAAGAAATTCCGTATCTGCCTCCGACTCGATAGTCAAAACAAAATAAATATGTCCGACCTGGAGACAGACCCGTCTGCTTGCTCAGGCTACATATTTACTCAACATTTAAGATAACCACAATATGTTTATCTGAAAAGTGAACACGCGTTCAAATTGAAATAATACTCTCAGACGACTTTGCGCAATATTATCAATTATAATTATTATAATTTAATATAATAATCACGTTATTTGCACAGACGGATGAACACGGTAATGCGTCCATTACCAACCGCACACCCATGTCACGAGCACGTGCTTCTTCAGTTTGATAAGGCAACTTTTCAGTCTGGCCGACAGAATATGTTCCCAATTACTGGGACAAGCGAAATAATAACCTGAAAGAACTTAATGTGATTAAAACATGTATATATTTGTTATGGACTACAGGTGATAAATTGAGTATCTTCTTATGAAAGTTGGCAACCCTAGCTGTCAAATAAGTGAAAGTTACAGTAAACGAACTCTAGACCAGTTCTTGCATATAGAAGTGAGACCTGGACCATCAGGAAGACTAACAGCAGAAATGAGAATCATGAGACAAACTTCTGGTTACTCCTTACTCGATCATTGGAGGAATGTAGACATCCTGAATCACCCCAATTGTACAGCACATACAACAACTTAGGGAAGAATGGAAAGAACATGTGGGCAGGATGAGTCCTATCCGAACCCCTAAACACATCCTTCCGTTTGCTCCAAGTGGTCGAAGAAACCTGAGAAGACCAAAGAAATGCTAGCAAGAGACCGTAAGAGGCCATTAGGCCTAATACGTGAACGTTGATGATGATGATAATGGTTTTCGAAAAAGAAATGCCCTATTTAGTGTACAGTAAGTTAGAAAAAAGCGACCCCTGCTGACGAAGACCCCATTGAAGGGTTGAAAACATGTTACAACAATGAACATTATAAGATTATAGAACAAAAGTTTCATGCTTTTCAGTCGGTCAACACGATTGTACCCAAATGAGATGGGTTATTCCCTAATCCTGAAACAATTACATGAGATTAATATTAGTCCATTATGCAACGAGCCTATAATTAAGACACGAGTATGTTTATAAAACGAGCGTATGCGAGTTATATAATTTACATACGAGTGTCTTAATTACCATTACAGGCGAGTTGCATACGACTGTTTATGTTCGACGATAATTATTATAACTATTTTATGTTCGAACATAAATATTCATAAATATCTGTCGAGATTTCGCCAGTTTTATGTTCTGAACAGAGCGCATGAGACGCAGAGAATGCCTTGTATTTGACCATGGGCTCCTCGATTTCCCCACTATGACACTAGGCCAGGCAGTGAAATTTAAATTAGAAGGCCGTGGAACTCAGCGCATCTAATTATCTAATTGGTCAAACAACTGTTTCTTGAGCTCTGATTGGTGGGAGAAACTGTTTCATAATGAAAAATAGTGTTATAATGAGCCTCATTATAGTACAGTTTTCTGGCATATAATAGTCAGGGTCGAACATAAATACACTTGTATGACCAGTTTCGATAGTCAAGCAATCATCATCAGATCCATTACACTTAGGTTGCAAAATTGAGTTGAGTGTAGAAGTGATTGCTGGATTTGAATCTTAACTTATTACATCTGTCACACTCTTAAACTTAAGTAAAGCTTTCGATTCTGTGGATCATGATATATTAATACAAAAACTTCACTATTATGGAGTCAAAAATGCTAATTATCATTAATTGCATCCTATCTCCGCAAGAGAAGGCAAATAGTTGTAATAGACAACCAAAAATCAACTCCGCTCATTGTAAATAAAGGTGTAGCCCAAGGTTCAGTCATTGGAGCCTTTTTCTTCCTGGTCTATGGCTATTTGGCTATTTGGCAGCATTAAATATATTATTATTATATAAACGACATTGTTAGTAATATAAATGCCAAGTCAATACTGTATGCTGATGACATCACTGTAATAACAAGTGATAGAGACCTAACTTGCCTTGAAGAGAAAAGAAACAAATTATTTGGTGAATCAACTTCTTGGCTAAAGGTAAACAAACTATTTCTAAACAGTAACAAAACAGAAGAAATCTATTTTCACATAGTCAAATTGGCTTCAAGTAGTGATGAATGCAGCTCTGTTAAGTTGTTGGGAATCCATTTAGAGTCTAAATTAAACTAGGACATTCACACACAAAAATTATGTACAACATTAGCACGAGTCTTATTTTTATTGCGAAGACTCAAACAATCAGTTAGTGCTAATCAGATGATTCTCGCATACTATGCATTTTTACATTCACATTTAACTTATGGTATAATATTGTGGGGAAACTCAACAGGAGCACAAGATGTTTTCAGATGGCAGAAGAAGGCAATAAGATGTCTACAAGGCAAGCCTAGTACAGAATCCTGCAGAAATCACTTCCAAGAACTTGGAATTATGACTCTTACATCAATATACATATTCCATAGCTTAGTGTAGCCTATATTAAATAAAATCTCAGTGTATATAAAAATCGAAGGGATGTGCATTCACACACCACAAGAATGAGAAACCAGTTAGATACACCTCATGTCAGGTTAAAGAAAACACAAGACCACTACAAATACTATGGAATTAAAATCTTCAACAAACTACCAACACAACTACAGCAGGAGTCTATAAACATTCTCAAAGCTTTTATTAAGCGATGGCTCATTAACACCAGTATTTACACTTTGGTTGAATTTGAAGAGAAAATTACACTCTGCCCAGATGGACTATAGAAGATCAACTTCTTCTTACTGTATTCGTGTTATCTTATTCTTATTTTATTTTATAGAATTCAGTAAGCTGGTAATAATACTTGTAATTTGTGATTTTATTGTAAATTGAAAATGTATTTTTAACAATGTGACGTAGTCTAATACAACGATAAGTTGTTAAATGACAATAAATATTGATTGATTGACAGTGAGGAAGACAACTGCTCTAACCAGGACACGCAAGACTCAACCAGATAAGTAGCCTGTACAATACAACCTGTATTAACTATTTAACTACAATCACATATTCACTCCAAACAAGCAAGTTTGGAGGTAAATCACCACCTCCAGTATTTTAACTAAACATCACATAGACCACAACTAACAAATACTGACGAGTTGAATTATCTCAACTAATACCGCAACTAAATAAGTGTACATATAGTAAATATTTTCACCCATACTTTCAGACATAAAACGTATGTAGCCTAAGTGTAATGGATCTGATGATGATCGCTTAACGATCAAAACTGGTCATCCAAGTGTATTTATTAATATCACGTAATTTTCTTCAGGATTAGGAATAACCCATCTCATTTGGGTACAACCATGTTGACCGACTGAATAGCATCAAACTTTCGTTTACTAAGGCAACATTGAAAATGGCTTCAAAGCCCATAATAATAACACTATAGTATTAACACTTAATAATAATAATATTAATTATTATATCGTATGGCCTCGGTACCGGGTGCAAGCTTTGTTATTTGACACCCAGAGGGCAGCTTGTATGACGAATTTTGTTGTTCGTTGAAGCACTATGATAGTCAAGGAGGTTAGATATATAAGCTCCTTGACACTATAACGCTTTCTAGTAGAGAAATGAGGAACTTTGTGTTGGCGGAAAATCCCGATATTAATTTTTCCATTATGAACACTGCCTACTGAATTCAAATGGGTTCTTTAACATGCCAAAATCGTCTGACATGCGTGTCGTAATTTTTTCCACCTTTCAAAAATCACTTACCACGACCAGGAGCGAACCTGCAAGCTTGGGGGTTGGTAGTCCTACACGATAACCACTCACCCACCGTGGCAAGCAGTATTAACAGGTGTCCTTAGTAAATTTAATTTATATCTGCTTGTAGAATGCGAGCAGTTGGTACCTGTGTATCATGACCTGGGCAGAGTCCTGCTCCCATGACCTCAGAGCCTCATATGTCAAAGATCACGAAATGAAGAGCTTGCAGTAGATCGCTTAGATGCGGCACTAAACACAATACGCCCTTGCACAAGCCAAGCAACCTCTGGGCAGATGATGCGTAGCTGGATAAGCTGTCACACAGGTCAGAACCGATCCTTATTCACGAAATGGACCCGACGCGCATTAATTCTTTAGCCCGTTTCACATGAAATATCACCATAGTTTACTCTTCTAATAATGAACGCCCGTTACTCAAAGTCTATTGTTTCCAACACAGTGAAAGTTGACAAAATTAACGAGAACAAAATGCTCTCAAATATATTTTTATAGAATCAAACCTCCCTGCGACGGAATCGAACATGACTCGCAAATATTTCCGTTAACGATAGGTTTCCGGTTAATGGAGGTAGACTATAATGAGAATTAAAACTTAGCAATTGTTCTAGATTTGTGCCGTGTCTTGTGTGGGGTTTCACCTAGGACACCAAACTGGCTCATCAGCGGGCTCTTGGTGTCCCCGCCCGGATCCCCACAGGAGTAGCGAACTGCGCGCTACCTCGTTTTTTATGAAGCGCACCTGCACCTGTTTACTGTGAGAACTAAAAGCTCAAGCAGCCATAACCTCCCTATGAAGGCTTCCAAAAGGATAGTATATTGGCTTCACGGCCAGTGAATTAAACCTCAGCAATGCTAAAATAATTAAACCATGGACATTCAAATAATTGACAAGTTGAGAAAAAACGAAATAATGGGCATATCTGAGTCAATGTTGTATTTACCTATTATTGCTACTGTATCACTTTCACTCTCGAGTTAAGATCAAGCACAACTCTTGGTTTCGAAGCCATAACGACTAATGTGAAGTGCTCAGTTATTCTTCTTCTTCTTCTTCTTCTTCTTCTCCACTCAAAATGTCCTACTTAGAACCTCGTTTATTCAACTGGAGGGACTTGATCTTCGCCCAGTATTGACGCATTTTCTGCCAGTGTAACTCCTTTCTTTCTGTTGTCCAGGGGCACCTTTCCTCCGAGGTTTCTCCTGAGAAACTATGGACTTCCTTCAAAGCACGCCTGTCTGTCCTGCAGATCTGATATTCCCAGTTCGTTAATATCCATCTCAGTTTCCGTCAACCTCGTGGTATGAACCTTCTTATTGTGCCAGGAACAGAGCAAATGATTGGTCAATCATGTGGAAGGTAATCTCGCGATATGGCCATAAAAGGACATTCTCTGTTTTCTCGCACATCAGATAGTTCCTCTATGTGTTGTTAGAGCTCGGAGTTATGTCACCTACGAAATTCTTCATCTACCTTTACAGGAGCGAGGATCTTCCGGAGAATTCTCCTCTCTCTAATTTCTACCTTCTCCATCAGACCCCATTGGTTTAAAGAAAGGCACTCCATGGCTTCTGGCCTTATGATTGACTTATAATGTTTCAATTTCAAGTTACGAGATAAGCACTCAGTGCTCAGTTAAAAGTTGATTTCTAAGTTGGTTGGTAAGGGTGAGACAAAGACACGCATTTTTTGATTGACAGCTCATTAAAGCAAGCATTGGGTAAAGCTTGGGGAACAGGAAGCAGTCAATTAGCCATACACTTTGACCTGTAAGTTGGAGAAAAAAAGATGGAAGACCTTTTTCCACATTCCTTGTTTAGGTATACAGGTTGATTCATAATTCTTATTACAAACATTTGGGTGTTGTAGAGGGGACTAAGTAGATCACATTTTGATTAGGAAACCATGACCGGGCATGTATCGTTTCGGTACCAAATCAGTTTGACTCGATTGCACATCTCCCACTTCCCTACAGACACGTATGCACTACAAGAGTTGTTCCACGTGTCGACCCTGCTGTTCATTACTCAACGTGTACCTGCGCAGCATGTTGTCAAACACACGTCCTACGAGACCTGGTGTGTGTTCAATAATGTGTGCTGCCACCAGAACGCGCGCAACAAGATCTTCTTCCGACTCGACAGGAGTCTCATAAACAAGGTTCGTCATGTGGCCCCACAGGAAAAAGTTGAAGGGAGTTAAATCAGGCGATCGTGGTGGCCATGAATTTGGACTACCTCGACCTATCCACCTTTCCCCGAATGTTTGTTCAACATGCTCGCGGATAGCACGTGCAAAGAGTATGCTTCCATCCTGTACTGCTGAATGACTAGATCACAACTGCTGTCAAAGCGGACTCACTGTCACTACGGTTTGTAAACAGAAGACATACGTAGCCTACTGTATGACATCAGGCGACTGCAGAGGTTGTCCTCAGCCAATGTTATTTGCGTTCTGTGAAGCGGGAAATGTAAAATGAAAGTGATCTTCAAACCGATTTGGTATGGAAACGATAATTGTCCGGACAAGGGTTCCTATTCAAACTGTGATCTACTTAGTCCCCTCTACAACCCCCACAAGTGTGTAATAGGATTGTGAATCTCCCTGTAGAATCAACGGTTACAGCAGACAAGGTATACCTTCACAGGGTGCCTGGAAATTTTCTAAACACTGCTTTCATGAACTTGGAAATTTTCCGTTAAAATGCGTATTTTGATTTCCGGTGTCCGTGTAACACAGTTTCCGTTTAATGAAGGAAATTTAACACGTATTTCACACCTAAGTTCACGCGACCGTCAAATGTTTCCGTTTGATTAAGGGCCTGCTGAAAGCAGGTTTTACAGTTTGACGGTGTCGAAATGTAAATATTATATGTCAGAAAACTGTATCACAATGAGTCTAATTAAAGTACTAATTTCAATTATGAAACAGTTTCTCCAACCAATCAGAGCTCATTCAATGACCAATTAGGTAAGGATACCTTTGCGCATGCGCTCAAAATCCAACATGTCGTACATGAATTACATGATTTCAAAGATGACAATGTATTGTACAGCCCGGGGGGCAGTACCCCCTGAGAAACACCCCGCCATCTTCTACCAAAACCACCCCAACTGGAAACATTATAATTCCAGAACATATCTCTACACAGCAAGCGGCGACCACCTAAGCCTAGGAGATTAGCCAACGGCTTGCAAAACTCACATAAACATTTACACTGACAACTATCTGGGGCAGCTACACTGATGCAATGCTGACCAAGCAGCGCCGGAACATATAAGAATGGAACCCGGACAGGAGGAATTATCTGTTCTGTTCTGTTCTTCGCCAGCGGCCCTGCCCGACGTCCGTTCCAGCTCTTCACCAGGTGAGATCTAGTTTGTGCTCAGACTCCTTTATTCGTGTAAACACCTACCCTAAACACTTGTACACCTCACAAATTTTATTTCATATTTGTTTAAACTCCCCAAGAGGGACATCACATTGCATCTACTGGCCAATAAATACATGGTCAGTAAACTACACGCTTATTACTGATTACACTCCACTTTACATCCTCATACCCAACCTGACCTTAGTCATAATTGCCCGTGACCGTAGAAGCCAATAACTGCATCGTCAGATTCCATTGTGCTCGAGCACGCGACTCGACTGCAGAGCGTCGAGCCACTGACTCGGCACATTCATTGAATTGCTCATCCTACTCAGCTGGCAAGCTAGTTTAGCAGCCGGCACTTAGACAATCATCCCCTGACAGATAATTGCATACGGCAGGGACGCCCCCAATAGATTAAACATTCACACCAACACACTACACTAGTAGTCTCTCCCAATTACGGGACACTACTCTCATTCGGAAGCAGCCTTCAAAATTAGCACAGTAACACTACCGTGTTTATCCCAACCCCCAACCAAGGGATAAAACATATTTGGTGGAGGCACCGCTACCACGCAAAATAAGGGTAAAGGGACTCACACAACGAGCCCCCGTGGTAGAGCGATCCATACCGCAAGCAGCCAAGCAAAAGTTAAAAAAAAAAAAAAATTGAGAGAAAGCATTATTTTTCCCATCACTCTAGCAACACAAGGGAAATTTTTGTCAACCCACCCACACCTCCTGGTAAGAATCAGAAATCTAATACATTAGAAGTCGCACACATTTCTTTTTATACAAACACTTAGCTCAGGATGGCACCACATGCAGAAGCAACAGGGATTGTAAGCCATAGAGGCAATAGAGGTACACCAATATTACTCACATTATTACTAAGGTGCCAGAGGCATATACAAAGGCGACAGGCACAAATACGGGCACTCCAGACAAAGGTTGGAGCAATATAGGGCAAACAGCCATGCACCCCGTCAGGGGGTAGTACAGCGCAATTGAGATGCGCACACAAACACTTAAGTAACATACATGAACACCTCAATAGGAGCCATGTCCAAAGGAACAGGATATACTACCGATTAATCACTACACATGGCCCTACAATAGATAACACAACCCTAGAGAGGATGAGGGTGCACCACACAATTTTATATGCCAAATACAGGGAGCTTATTCGCGAACAGGCGTTTCTCCAGTTGGCGGCCACAGGACTGTATAGGACGCAAACACGTCAACACAGCAATTTGCCAACAGGCCATATGCCTCAATAGGCAGTACGCACAAATTTGGGAAAAGTACCGGGAACTCCAAGCCAACAAGGCCATTTTTGAGTTAGCGGCAGGCCCACCAGCCCAGCTAGGAGAGGACATAGGCGTAGATACGCTAACTCAGCAATTCGCGAGGATGTCCCTCTCGACACGTACCGCCACACGAGGGAAGGATTCTACCGTGGCCATAGGCCAGAAACCGGGCAGACTACCCTCCAACACATTGCAAGAGCAATTACACGACCCTTACCGCCAGTCTAGAGGGCGATTTTGCCAGAATGGAGGCGGACACCAACATATGCACCCCCAGTGCAAAGAAATACACGGGGATTCCGTACAGTCCACCAGGGTGTAACACACACGCCTGTACACACTATCATGCCTCCACAACAGAATATACGGGGTTTAAGGGAAGTTTTACCGCCCACCCCACGAGGCCAGACAGACAGGGGGGCATACACGCGCACAGACACTAATAGGGTAGCGCGAAGCCAACACAGCCCTTCAGATACCAGCATGCCTACGCCTATTAACAGGCAGTACGGGGAACGTAGGCTTAGGCATACTTTACTTAAAACACCCCTGAAAAATAGTAAAGAAACGCCTCAATGGCAACCTGAGGCCTAAGCCCTCATAACAGGGCGCAGTAATTCACCCCGACGGGCGAGGAGGCGCGCACTGTAGTGAAATTCACTGACCGCGCAAGCCCATGGATAAATATTCCCACAAACAGAATTTTCCACTTAAAATGCCGAAACGTTCCCAAGACCTTCACAGGGGCGCGTACACACAATTAACACTAAAGACAAGTTCTACCCCTGTAGAGGGTAAACACACAAAAACTCATGCACAAGACTGTATATTTTACATGCATATACATATATTTGGTCCATAAGTGCACATTATTTCTTACACTGCCCATAGCAGAATTTTTTTAAGTCCCCTATAACAGCGCTCAAGCTAATCGTAAACACCATACAAACAGTCAATAACACTAACAAAACTGTCCCAGAGACACAGGCCCAAAAGGCAACAGGAATGAGTATCCTGAACAAAGACGGTCTCAAACCCGCGACCTTCTGAATACCAGGAGCGCAAGGTTGGGTAGCCATCCAATTGGAGGACACAACAATAAGGGACAGTCACGCTAACAGGAATATGTTCGCACCAGGGCATAATAACACAAAATTTGGGGACACACAATATATGAACAGAGGTAGGGTTTTTTACATAACGAGGAACCCAAGGCACACTGTATATGCAGACAATAGAAAGGCGTGTCAGCAAACCCACGCACATTGTCTCAACACATGTGATAAGCGGACCTCTGGACTAGGCGAGCAAGTACTTCCTACACAATAGGGATGTAGCGGGAGAAAGTTCGCGCCAGATAGCGCTCGTGTAGTACTGGGTAAGCGCAAGGCGATCGTTTTATGTTTCTCCCAGTCAGCTGCGAAGAATGTATAAATTGTGACCGAGTTTTCTAAGCTTAAGTACATTATATCTTCTTTAATTTTACTCCAAGACTATATTAATTAATTCTATAGGTATATCTCCTAATATATTATGAACGATTTTCAGCGTTTAAGCGTTAAACAGCTGCAAAATGAGCTACGGACCAGAGACACTAAAACTAGCGAGAGGAAGGAAGAATTAATGGCCTACAGCGGTAATAACAAAATTCTAACACGCTTTATTATTCAAATAATGAATATGATTCAGCATGCTTTCTCCTAAAGATTACAATTACTAGAGTATTGTAGGCCTATATTGATAAATATATCTCCATAAGACTTAAATCATAAACAGAGATTTAAATATTCACTTGCTCCCTCCCCCTGCTTACAGACTTCGATTCATGTATTTTTTTTAGGTTGATAGCTTACATGAAACTGTCGTGTTTTAAGGTAAACATAATCAAAGAAAGTTGATACCGGTAATGTGTACCTCGAAAATGCATAGCAACGTTTGGTTCTTATGTAATTTTGTCAATTTCTCAATAAGAATCGTTCTCTTACCCCTGGAAAAGGACTTGGGGGTACAATTTTTTAAAAGTTTGAGAATCCCTGCTTTAGAGCCACGAACTCTTTCCATTCATCTGACTATGTCTCAAGAATGTACTGTAGAAGTCAGTCGCTACCACATTCTCCGTCGGGCAGATGGAAGTTGACGATTAATTCTGATTTCAAGAAACCAACCATAATACGTTTGTGACTGTTAATGTTGCGACATTTATTCTTGAAGTATTTGACCGAGTAGCCTATTGATGTCTTTGAAAATGGGAGTCAGAAATGTTACTTTCATTTCTTCGTGTATATTGACGATTTCTTCCCGTACTTCAATGGAGATGATTTCTGCAGATTCCGATTTTGTAGGCTTATCGTGATAATCCGGCAATTTTCTTGTGTATGGCCTCTTCCTAAATAATTCGTTTTGTTGTGTTCGTGGTCCACGGAAAAAGCGATGGAACAGCGCCCGGTTTTTATCTTGCTCTCTCACCTTCAGATACAAACGCATAAATTCAGTGGTTGTTATCGAAATGTCTAATCAGTTTATAGGTAAAAAACAGGAATTATTTCCCTTTGTAAGTCACACTAATCCAACACAGTTTTCGTGAAGTCATCGGGTTGTAAATTATGGAAACACACTTTAATATATTCTGTCAGATTTTTCTCACCGAAATTTTTCCTTCTGATAACATGTGACCATTTCTTCCTCATTTCTTTATTTTGTGGAAATTGGTGAAACGAAAACGGGCTTCCCTGATTTTTGCAAAGAGGAACACTGCAATAGCTCGGCATAGTCACGAAAATAACAATTCAAACAACTTAAATTCGTACATATTAGCGGCATGAGAACACAGGAGACAAATGAAGAGCGCCGTGCGCTTACCCAGTACAACAGCAGTGCGCTCTGTCGGTGCTAGTACTATACATCCCTATTGAAACTTGACACTATCGCCAGTCAGCGATAAGACATACATGAACATGCGACTTTCGCGTGTATCAGACAAGCTAGGAGCGCTCTCGCCCCAGCAGTAATATGTACAATCATTCACACCATTTTCAAAGCCGGATAACTCCCGAAATTAAAGTACGAGGGACGTTCCGAAATACACAAAACACTCACATTAATGAACATTTTCGCACGCGTATTTCGAACATACAATACACGCCATGGTACATAAAACACAGAAATTGTGGTACCGAGGCCTTAGCCCAAGGCATATGCGGACGCACAGAACGGATACCATACCTTTTTGGGTTGCGTCAAGCCTGCATGCCTGTACCAAACGTATTACATACAAAATAGACAGGCTACAGCCTCCAGCATAGGCTACAGAAATGTATAAGGTACGCACCAGGGCCTAACACATCCAACACACACAAACACGATACAAACGTGCCAAAAAGGAAGCTACCCAACAGCATTTTTGGCGCGACAACACAATCAGAGGCCACACTAGGGACGCACAAAATCCCAACAGACTACGCAGACATAAAACACGGACCGCTACACGGGATCACGGGTCCGAATACCCAGTAAAACCGGACGCCGTGACAAACAAGAATTGTCGACCGACGAAAGATGAGTTACATACAACACACGGAATTTTCAACATAGAAAGTCAGAAAACCCTGCCAGCGCGACTAGACACCACATAGACCCATGCACAGGCGAAAAATTCACTCCCACCTAGACGGAAACTGGCCAAAATTAAGGCAAACTGCAAGTACGTCCAAATTAAACCAGGAATATGGACACGGGAACAGACAATTACACGGGCAGCATTGCAAAAACAGCATGCATACACAATCCCATACAGAAAAAAGCCATAGGGTCCCATACAGACACTGTGCCCCCTACAGTATAGCTAAAAGGGAAGATAGACATAAGAATATTTAAATTATATGTATATGAGTGGCATATTATTACTGTGTACACGCTTTAAACATACACTAAGGTGGCAGATGCACTGCACTAATGCCATATACAAGCACATAAACGACTGAGCCACACAATCATGAACACAGGAATGTTCTTTAACATAGATACAGGGGCGTAGGTTCGTTCTAAGGTACTCGCTACAACAGCCTAATTAGGGCATTAGCGACCCCGGGACTACCAATAGGGGACGTACCGGGAATGCCAGGCCTCTACAGAGACCACGAGATACTTTTCTTGGAACCATAGCGCCCGACACCTGAATACGGGGGACGTCACTCTCACAAACAAACGCCCACACAAAACTGGCAACACCGCATATTAGGCCAAAAATCGTGGCAAATTTGGATTGCCCCGAACATAGGCAATAGACCTGCTAGACACAAATCATAGATAATTACATAAAGCAGAGGTCTTGCGGAAGCAAAGTCCAAGCAAGCTTGGGAGCGAAAGTATGACAGGTTAACACATTGGCCCTCCTAGAATGCAAAACACATGTCCACATACGGACAGTGGCGAAAGTCACGTTCCGTCAGCCTTCATACATAACATTGGAGACTTTCTGTATACAAGGACACAAAAACAAATACACAAACAAGCACTGCGTTGCGATTAAGCGAATTCCAGCGCGTTGCAACACTGTTGCCGGTAGACATTCTCATCGTAGCCAGACGCGACAATGACACGCAGACATGATGACACTGGCACAAAAAACAATAACAATAATAACATACAGTGACACGGATGTTGAAACAGGATTCAGCGCCATTACAATAGGCCTTGCATCCACTAATGCACAAATACTATGGGCCGTATTAATCTCGGGAATACAGGATCCCATAGCCCTACCATTACTGACACTACGAACATGTCTACAAGGGCGAAAACAAGCAACACGTGGCACCTGCCAATTAGCCACGCGACACGAGATAAGACTTATCCGATAACATCCCACGCGCCAGCGGTAAGCGACCTCACACACGCAGCCGCGCTAATCACAGCCACGGACACTCCCTTCCTACACGCGCTCAACAATCAGGGGCGGATGCAGACAGATTCCATGAGGGAACAACCCCCCCCCTAGTAACTTCTTTTCTTGTTTTTTTTATATTTTTCTAAAAAATCATTATAGGCGATCAGGACATGACAATTTACACTTACAATCACTTGCTACTCTAACGTTATGAACAGGGGACCAGATTAGGCCGTGACGTCACAGCGTCACTGCACTTAAACATCTTAAGGGCAGCCCGAGGGCGGTGCCCACAGACACATACATTCTCACACAACATAGGTTTCACAGACCCACAGGCACTCCACAGACTGGTATTTTAGGACAGAGTAGATGCTTTATGGCATCTCAACTTAGCCAGCGTACATCCCGAGGAAAGGACAGAGTAGATGCTTTATGGCATCTCAACTTAGCCAGCGTACATCCCAAGGAAAGGATAGAGAACATATAGTGACTAAGAGAGGATGACTCACCACAACAGGAGTAGAGATGGATAGTGCCATCAGGATGGCCATGGTACCAACTACGGGCTACCACCCCAGTACCCTTCTTCCTACATATCCTGTCACCTACAACATCATCCAACACAGACATACAGACACAATAAAAACAGCTACACTACATTCCAAAATATACATTGAGGTTGATAGACTTCATGCTCCTAACAAATTAAGGTATGCTACACCTTGGCCCTAAACGCCTACACCTGAATATTAGGGGTGAGTCGGAAACAATATCAAGCGCAATGCACTTCTCTGTGTAGAGAGATGATGCCATAATTATATTAACAAGTATTTTTATTAAATAATCCAGCATGCAAGGGACATAGACTTATCATACCTTGACACATGCCTTATCCTGAAGTGAGAGCGGACACGCCTCATATCCATCCCAATGCATGGAATATCCTATCCACATACCAGGGATTTTATTATTATTAGACCTGCATGACATTTTTAAAATTTTGAACACCCGGGACAAACCCACCCCATCCACTCACAGTAAACACCTCCTAGCAGCATCATCGGCTCCCTGCCACCATAAACATGGAGTCCAAAGATTGCACGACCCCTCCTACCACGCTTTAAGCCCATTCAGCAAATAACACCCCCGGATCCTAATAACAAGGGACTCAACGCCCTATAAACCTACTAACACCTCTAGGAAAATTACCAAGGCATTACCGCTGGAAATCCGACATGGCAGTGACAAGCCTAAAGTAGACTATGCATTTAGAAGATCCTACAACCCCAGTACACTAATTTTTTTTACATAATTACATGGTACATACAAACTTATTTACAAAGCACACTTATTAAAAAAAAGGAATCTGACACCACACTGGATGGTGTTGAGAAGGTAAACGGAGGAAGCAGAAGCTCCACGGAAGGGCAGGGACGGGGCAAGACGCCAACAGATCCTGACCCAGATCAATGACTGATGGACGAAGGGTTGAAGCATCGATGACTTGGCGCGGGCAAACGTCGAGGTCTAGGGTGTGCCTTGCCTGCCCCCTGGGCGGAGAAAGTTACACCCACTATGTGCCACGGTCATCGAAGCCAAACCTGCAGGGGAGACTTTTGACGGCTAGTAGGAGAATTAGCCAACTCCACACTAGACTCAGGAGACGAACCTAGAGACGACCACATTAGGACTAGACTTCTAGTTAGCATGTAACCTAAGTAGAGCTCCTATGGCGGGGAGTTAGTCTTCCATTTCGCGGAAGTGAAGCAGGGTCTCAGGATTCAGCGGGACCAATCCTAGATCCGCCAAGTCCTTGTCCCGGAAGACAAGGTGAAGACGATTTAATAAATAATAATAAATGAATATTACATAATGCATATGGAATGAATGCGATCATTCGGTCCCGTGCCCACATAAATGGATGACACCGAGTCTCCAGAGCTTAAATGGTAACGCACCGGGCGGCCAGAGATATTAAATAGGTATGCAACGGGCTGCCAAAAGGGGTTCTGTGGGCAACCCAGCATAAATATACAAATGAATGACAAATGGCGAATAATGCCAACACAGGCAGGTATAAGATCAGCGGAAAGGATATCCACGCGAGGCGTTTGCTCTTTAGCAGCGCAGTCGCCCAGGCCTATACTAATTACTAAGAGGGGGATGTCGACAATTAGTATTAAGGGAGGGGACTACGGGCCACTGCTGGGTTCCGGTCCCGGCAGTAGGTCGCAAGGGCCCACCGGAAGGGAAACCGACCGGGACGAGCCTCCGATCAAAATTCTAGTATGTAAGATAAAGTTCCATTCAAAAGGCAACTTAGAATTAAGCAAATTTAATAAGCGCTGTTGTAAAATAGCAGCTACAGCAGATTTCGGCACTAGACTAAGGACCATTTCGGCTTGTAAATACAAAATATATATTTTTTTTTATGTTAACTAATATAATTTAGGCTAAGCACCTTTTAATTAAGATAAGAGCGTTCGGCACCTGGCAACTAGACGTTACCAGGGTAAGACCGACAATACATTAAGATAAATAGAAATATGCGATGCGAACGTGGCATCGAGCGTTCGGCACCTGGCAACTAGACGTTACCAGGGTAAGACCGACAACAGATTAAAGTAAGTAGGAAATATGCGATGCGAACGCGACATCGAGCGTCCGGCACCTGGCAACTAGACGTTACCAGGGTAAGACCGACAATACGGCAAAGTAAGTAGGAAATATGCGATACGAACGCGACATAGAGCGTTCGGAACCTGGCAACTAGACGTTACCAGGGTAAGACCGACAATATATAGCGAAAACACGCGTATGCAACGCGAAAGCGACATATATACGCGAGACGTGCGAAGAGGTCTCAAGGGCGGTGGCATTATCCAAGCCGACCCTTAAAAAAAAGCGCTATGCGATATATGCGCATAATAATATTTGGCCAAGGGCATATCCATAACCTGTCTTTACATTTCAGCACAGAGCTCCACCACTACAGCATCGTGGGAGCACAGACAACCAGGTTCATGACATCAGGTAAAAGTGACGTCACATACACACTCATACACCTGTATACACGGAGGAGACATGACAAATACACAGGAAGACAGGAGTACATTCATAAGTATAACAATAAGGCTGTAGTCAGTTTAGGTTAAGCTAGACTTAAAAGGTGCACAGTAGACATAAGTACGTACATGAGATATAGACAAAATGTATATGGATATTATGTCACACTCTATTTCAGGCACACCAGGAGGCGCTCTCTCCGCACGTTCCACCAGAAAGGGGAACTAATTAATAAATCATTTTTTTTCAGATCATCAGCACCATACACATGTCTTTTGTAAATATATTTCCAACACCAGTTTGTACACACCCTCTACTATACACACACACACAAAATATTCACAGATTTCCCGTCACACTAATAAGGTGATGACGACAGGCGGCGGTTACGCGAAGTGACCGTGGGGCACCGAGCGGAGCTGACGCAACACACGACAGACTCGAATAAGGAGCGGATGCGATAGCCAGGAAAGACGTAGCTTTGTGAACGTCTATCCTAGCCATCAAGGTGAATTCTTCCACCCACGGAGGGAAATTCACAACAGCGGGTTAAGCGGTTTAACCACTAAACCACAGCGGCAGGTCAAAAGCCACAGATGAATGGCACAAGGTAAAGGTGGCCAAGAAAGAAAAGCGCCATGGCCATATGCATAGGAGAAAGGAGAAAGGTACTCATGAGTAGAAAAGATTTAGTAGTAATAGTACTATAATTAAGCGTAGCATGTAAGAATTGTAATCGAAAATTGTAAGAAATTGTAAAACCATCAAAGCACAAGAAATATGAAGAATACACACACAGCACTGCAACATTCTAACACCAAACACGTTTCTACACACTTTTGTCTCTTTCCTTTCTATTCTACTAACGCCAAATTTGTAAAGGTGTCCCGTTTCATCCCAACAATAAATCATTCTGATATACCTTTAACTTATACCCTGGGGCACCTGTTTTTCTATTTTCTTCCATCTTTTATACAATACCTTGCAGGGAGCAATTTTTTTCTCCACACAGCGTCGGACAGCACAACCACCCGTCCAACCATGGTTTTTTTCCTTCCTGCATAATACCAACGTGCATTCAACTTCAAGAAAATGTATTTTTTTGTGTTTTATATTTTTATTATTTCCGATGTCAAATTTTATAGTGATTAATTTTAGATCAATAATTAACTATGTATACCCAAAACCCACCCCCTCTGAGCACACGCTAAACTCACATCACCACCAGGACAACACGACACCGACACTGAAGAAAAAGAAGAAGAGGGACAGGCAGAAAACGACGAAACATCTCCACAACGACACGCCCACTCTACTTCCCGTTCGCGAGAACGCGAACTAAAGACGGAGGAGTCTTGTACAGCCCGGTGGGGCAGTACCCCCTGAGAACCACCCCGCCATCTTCTACCAAAACCACCCCAACTGGAAACATTATAATTCCAGAACATATCTCTACACAGCAAGCGGCGACCACCTAAGCCTAGGAGGTTAGCCAACGGCTTGCAAAACTCACATAAACATTTACACTAACAACTATCTGGGGCAGCTACACTGATGCAATGCTGACCAAGCAGCGCCGGAACATATAAGAATGGAACCCGGACAGGAGGAATTATCTGTTCTGTTCTGTTCTTCGCCAGCGGCCCTGCCCGACGTCCGTTCCAGCTCTTCACCAGGTGAGATCTAGTTTGTGCTCAGACTCCTTTATTCGTGTAAACACCTACCCCAAACACTTGTACACCTCACAAATTGTATTTCATATTTGTTCAAACTCCCCAAGAGGGACATCACATTGCATCTACTGGCCAATAAATACATGGTCAGTAAACTACACGCTTATTACTGATTACACTCCACTTTACATCCTCATACCCAACCTGACCTTAGTCATAATTGCCCGTGACCGTAGAAGCCAATAACTGCATCGTCAGATTCCATTGTGCTCGAGCACGCGACTCGACTGCAGAGCGTCGAGCCACTGACTCGGCACATTCATTGAATTGCTCATCTTACTCAGCTGGCAAGCTAGTTTAGCAGCCGGCACTTAGACAATCATCCCCTGACAGATAATTGCATCCTGCAGAGACGCCCCCAATAGATTAAACATTCACACCAACACACTACACTAGTAGTCTCTCCCAATTACGGGACACTACTCTCATCCGGAAGCAGCCTTCAAAATTAGCACAGTAACACTACCGTGTTTATCCCAACCCCCAACCAAGGGATAAAACAGTATATTGGATCAACCACTGTAGTTACAATCCCAAGCACAAAGAGAGTCAGCACGAACCTTTACGGTAACAAGAAAATACTATGACATATGCAAGAAATTTATGAATCTATGTCCAGAAGATTGCAACACAGCATCCTTCTATATAAAATACCGACATGGAAAGTGCGCCGTCCCATATGTTCGCGTAAATAAACTGGCGAATTTGAGAAAAGGAATAGCACTGTACCTTAATATTCCCAACACCAATTTCTACACAGGGCATTGCTTTCGTAAGACTTCGGTGACAGATTGAGTGAATGCTGGTGCAGATCAACAGGCTGTAAACATATGACATTGCCAAACAGACAGAGCGCATGCTTTGATCAGAAAACGTGTAAAGCACAGATAGCAAACCCAGCGATTGCACTCCGATCACTAAATTCAAGTGACTCAATCTCTAAATATAATTAATGAATATTTACGTTAGAACATTCAATGATGTTATAATTATCGTCGAACATAAACCGTCGCATGGAACTCGACTATAATGGTAATTAAGACACTAGTATGGAAATTACAAAACTCGCTTCGCTCGTTTTATAAACATACTCGTGTCTTAATTATTGCCATTATAGTCTCGTTGCATAATGTACTATTATTGAATGGGTTCATCAATTCATCATGATGGATGTTATGATCTTTTTTGTTTATTTTATATGAGTTCCTTACAGACCCGGAAACTGTTCCATTCTCCAAGAAATGGACCGTATCGCGCTCCTATTTCCATAAATTTACACAGAAAATTACCTGGAAATCGTACCTTTTCAAGGAAGTAGTTGTACAACGTGTTCCTTTTCCAAGAAACACACCAGAAACTGCCACAAGCTGACAGACGAGCAGAATGCAATGCTGATGGAATCCTCTGGAAATTTCATTACCATATTTGGCCAATAGCTATTCCTTCTGCGAGTCATTGTCACAGTAGTTAAGACCTGGTAGCATTAGTTCGATCCGGATTCCAAGGAGCAATCAATACACTAGCGTTCACTGTATTTTTCGTGACACTACTATTGACACCCCGGCAGCACAGGTTCTTAGACAAATTTTACACACACCCAAATGACACAGCAACAACAATGGTTACACTCAGAGTCACTTGAAGAAGTTCAATAGGTTGCGATCGATTTCTCAAGAGGCATGTTAACTAAATGTTTCCAGAAGTGGTCATCATCATCATCATCATTTCCCCTTATCCAGCTCCTGCCGGGTCGGGGTATTTATGGCACTTCTCCACTTTCCTCTTTCCTTCCACAATTCTTCTTCCACGATCTTGTCCCAGTCCAGACTTCTTTTTCTCACGCTGTTCTTCACTGAATCGATCCACCTTGTTCTAGGTCTTCCCCTTGCTCTCTTACCCTTGCACTTGGCCTCCAGAAGTGGTATCAATTCCAAAATTGTGTTGTGATTATTTTCCAGACTGTGTTCGAGTCTTCAGTCCTATGAATGGGTTGATGCAGCGCTCCATGCCTCGCTGTCCTGAGCTAATTGTTTCATCTCTACAGCTACCACACCTTACATCCGAGGAATATTCTAACCTTGGTTTACCCCCACAGTTCTTTCTCTCTACCCTTCTTTCCATAACTAAGTTTGCTATTCCCCATCTTACATTATTTAAATGACTCATGGTGGCTCCGTATTGATATGCTAGAATAGTTCTTAATAAGAATTGTACTCCCGCCTGAATTTTAAACAATAGACAAATCATTTTCTAAATGTAACATTGTCCTAACCTCATACACGATATGCTTTGAACTAACCTCTCTTTACCAAGAGATCACTTTCCACCACGTCGTGTTACTTGAAGCCGCTTTGATTTTAAAAGGCTTAAAAATGGATCTTTAAACATACAGGCTCTTCATTAATAAGACCTACACGGATTGGTGAAGTATTGGTATTCCAAATCTACCATTTCAAGATTTAATACGGAACTAATATTTGTCATAAGCACCTGCAAGCTGATCACCGTCACCATCTATTTCATTTCATTTTATTCTGATCTTATAACCTAAATTATAAGGTGCGTTCAAAAAGTAACGAGCCGGAGGCTGTAATGCGCAAACCGGTCACGTTATGGGCTAATCGTGGCGTGTGTAACGAGGTGTGGTTCCGACCACGGCGTGAAAGGTCACAGCCCTCCGCTAGAGGGCACGCGTGCACATCACGTGACGATACAAAGCGAGCAGCAGCATGCATCAATCGTCCAACGCTGCCAGTCGCATTGCAAACAGTGACATGGAGGCGTCAAACAAAGAGGAAAGAGGTGTTGTTCGGTTTCTGACAGCGGAAGGAGTAAGGGGAACGGACATTCATCGCCGAATATCACAAGTGTATGGCGAACACTCCACGTCCCTTGCAAGGGTCAAGGCGTGGCACAAGCGCTTGAGGGAAGGACGGGTGTCGTTAGCCGATGATGCCCGGTGTGGGGCACCCCTCTGCATTACCGATGACAACGTCCAGCAGGTTGATGCACTCATTACCCAGGACCGTCGAGTGACAGTGAACGCCATAGCCATCGTGGTCGGATTGAGCGTCGGAAGTGTGCACACCATCATGAAGGAACGACTACATTTGCGCAATGTGTGTGCCCAATGGGTGCCCCACAGTCTTCAACCACACCAGGAAGCAAGTCGAATGGCCTACTGTCTTGGTGTTGGTTGGACGATTGATGCATGCTGCTGCTCGCTTTGTATCGTCACGTGACGTGCAAGCGTGCCCTCTAGTGACAGGCTGTGACCTTCCACGCTCTGGTCGGAAACACACCTCGTTACACACGCCACGATTAGCCCATGTCGTCACCGGTTTGCGCATTACAGCCTCCGGCTCGATACCTTTTGAACGCACCTTATACACGGTGCACCATATTAGATTTAATAACGTATCTTATTACTGTGCTATGTTTTATTTTCTTCTTTCAATATGTTTTTTAGTTGATGAAGGGGATAAAATGTAAATAATCCTCGAAACATGTACTAAAAACAAGTTAAATAATTAATTTTCTGTAAAGTATTGAATCAGACGGGTGTACAGTTCTTATTAAGAACTATTCCCCATCATAGCAAAAACGCAAAAATTAAGTATTTCCCTAAATTGTGCCGAACGTTGAAGGGCTAAAAGTTTCAAATTGACAGCCTTGGAGAGCTCTATCAGACTAAAAACTAAAATTTGGAAAATCACTTCCGGCCTAAAATCGTTTGTTTCTTTACTCATTTTCTTCTTGATTCAAATCCTGGAAAAAATTAACATGAGTCTTTCTTTAATGTGTTCCTTGGTTCAATAGTCTCAGGCGTTGTTTCGATTTGATGAAAATTCATAACACCGGACGTAGTTATAAGGACTTCAGTGAAACTCTGTATTGACTCACACTAGAGCTCGTAATGCTTCGGTGGCGAAGTTGGTAGCATTCTGAACTGCTGTGCCCAAGATCGCGGGTTCAAACCCAGCCGAAGTCGTCGGAATCTTTAAGAGCGTTAAAATCCCCCAGTATGCCTTCATTCGGAGGGGAAGTAAAGCCAGCGGCCCCTTGTCATCGCTTTATGGCATGAAAAAGAACCTTCCACTAACTACACTTGTGTGAAGCCAAACTTTGTAGGTTGGAATTGATAACGCTCTATTAGTTCCAACGTTCGCCACTGGGTGCTGACTGCGATGTGATCTAGTAGCCAAGTCCGCAAACTAGGTGTCGTGGACGGTAGCATTTGGTAGCAAAAGTAGGAACTACTTGAAATTATTGTCTGCAGTCCTTAGTTGAATTAAAACAGATAACACACACTAATACAGTCATCACAATTAACACCGGTTATCAGACAGATTCTACACACACCCAAAGTACACGGGGCTACATGACCGCTTTTTCGCAGCCCCTAAACTAACGAACCAACCAACCAACCAACCTCGTCCTTACATTCACACTTTACTGCTCCCACAACACTCCGCACGCGTCGGTACTTGTAGCTCACCCCATGGGTGTCCGCATAGTAGCAGCTACAAACTCTAGCGAGCCGAACATGTTGTCCTCGGACACTCCCAGCACTAAAAAACATAGCCTACGCTAAAAAAAACGTATACTTGATTGTTTCTCTAATCTCCTCCATTGCTTGTTTTGTATCAGTATTCATTGAAACCATTTACTCTTAACACATTACAATGTTCATGTGGTTGTGGAAAGATCATCATATATATTATTTCAGTAGTATAGATCCCTCCTGCGGCGCTCAGAAGCGACCGATCGTGACAAATGAGCATTCAAATGAAAGAGAATAGACATTGCCAGTGACGAATTGCACTCTAATTTCATGAATATCTACAATTCCTTTAAAAAATTACTTTTAAAAACATGTACGAAGTGTGCGATTTCCAGATACTGTTTCTGTAGGCAAATACGATCCATAATTGCTCTCCTCTTCACATTTTGGACGCTGTGACGCCTGTTTCATGTCATTTTAACATTCTGAGATCTTTCCTTTATCATTTTGCATGGATTTCAGAAACAGTAAATCAAAGGAATGAGTAGGCCCTACTCAAATCGTATAATTTCATAAATATCGAATAACTGGTGATTGTTATGATGAACCAATTTTCATTGATTGCCTTCTTAAGTTAGGGAACGTAGAACTTGGAATTCTAACTGAAATGTAAATAGTGTTCTATAATCATTTGGTTGAAATAGAAACATAACAACCTTTCTCCTTAAGTCTCTCATTATAAACCTCGCACGGGTCCGCTAGTATTTATAAATTGTTTAATCAATCCTCTCACTTCGCTTGTTCACTTGGAAACTCTTACCGAGTTCTTCTCTTGAACTTGGTTCAATACATTGAATTTCGTCTGTAAACTTTGATGGAGTGCCTTTTAAGATCCCTGTCACCAGTCATAAGAGGAGAATTGCCTTGCGTGACATTTCCTATCTAAACTAGTGTATTTGTAGCTCGCAGTTCTGGGATAAGATAAACTTGGAAGTGCATTAAAGGTTTCGCTTACATAAACATATCGACCGTGTCCACCCGAGACGCACGGCCCAAGGATATTCATCTCTTCCAAGAAGCTGTATCAGTCGCCTTACTCTTGACAGACTATGCATGTAATGTTAAATCACTCACCTTATTTAGTGTGCAAGTTGAATAAGTATGAGTATTCTGAACTTATCTTCAATATTGTTTTATTATAGTTGTTCAAATTTTACCGATTGCTGTTTTGGTTTCAGTTTCCTGCAGCTCAGAGCATTAGCACAGCGAATGTTTCGTTATAAAACTTTTAATGGTATGCTAGCCAGAGTTTCTCAAAGTCCTATTACGGCTGCGGTGGCGTAGTTGGTAGCATGCTGATCTTCTATGCCCAAGGTCACGGGTTCAAACCCGGCCGAGGTCGTAGTATTTTTTAAGAGCGTTAAAAATCCCTCAGTATGCCTTCCTTCGGAGGGGAAGAAAAGCTGGCGGGCCCATGCCATAGATTTATGGCATGATAAATAACCTACCTCTAACTAAACTAAAAGAAGCAAAATTTGTAGGTTAGGTTTGATTGATGCTCCTAAGTTCCGACGTTCGTCATCAGACGCTGGTTGCGATGGCATTCAGTAGTAGCCAAGTTCACAGCTAGGTGTCGTGGACGGTAGCATTTGGTAGCGAAAGTAGGAACTACTTGAAATTATCGTCTGCAGTCCCTACTTGAATTAAAAAAACAGATAACACACACTAATACATTCATCACAATTAACACCGGTTATCACACAGATTCTACACTCACCCAAAGTACACGGGGCTACATGACTGCGTTGTCGCAGCCCCTAAACTAACGAACCAACCAATCATCAAAGGATCCCCACCTGAAAACGTACGGACACACACAAAAATAAACCCTCATCTACTCCTATTCTGCAGCGTAACATAGGATCACAATTGAAGAATATGCACATGGATGAGACCACGAGATACAGGGCGTTACCCAATCAACTATATTATAGTCAAGCCGAGATTTTGAAACCAGATTTTGGATTGCTGACATAAACTCTGACCACAATCTGGTTGTCATGAAATTCAGATTAAATTAGAAGAGACTGAAGAAAAGTCAAAAGGTAAAACGGTGGGCGATATACAGACTGAAAGAGAAGGACGTGAACGAAAGATTCAAGAAGAGTGTGAAGGAAGGACTAATGAAGAACCCTGAACAAACTTCAATTGCAGAGGAATGGACACTTTTGAAGAATGAAATAACAAAATCCGTGGAAGAAACATTGGTAGAGAAGAAATAACAGGTAGAAACACATGGATTACTCAGGATATACTAGAATTACTGGATGAAAGGTGGAAGTGCAAGAATGCAAGAGATGAAGGGGGGGGGAAGCAGAATACAGACATCTGAGAAATGAGGTAAGAAAGAAGAGCAATTAAGAGAGAGAAGAATGGTTGAAAGAGGAATGTGCAGGTATAGAAAATAGAAAAGTAGGAAAAGTAGATACAGCTTATCGAAGCATTAAGAGCACTATTGGAGAAATATTTATTATTTATCGTATGATAAATAATTGTAGATAAAACAATTATTTACAAATATATGTACAATGATATACACTAAGATACAATTGATCTCAAGTTGAAAAACTAGAGTCCAAAATTGAACCTTTGAATCCAGTCAATGGCTTCTTGGGACAGCTTGTGTAAGTCTTGGAATGTTCCTTTGAATGCTCTGAGGGGACATGCGAAGACTACGTGATCCATAGTCTGCTGTTCTTCGCCACAGTCACATGCAGGAGAGGACTTCCAACCCCATTGGTTCAGGATCGCTGCGCGCCTTTCTTGGCCCGTTCTTATCCGATTCATTGCGCACCATTGGCCCCGAGGTAGATGAAATCCTGCAGGCCAAAACCAAGGAGATTTGATTAACTGATGGTGTGTCAAGGACGTTTGTTCCTGCCATTTGGTATTGCAGGCAAGAAATGAAGTCTAATTACTAACTACGGAAAACCTCAAACAGGGAAGAAAAGGTTGAGAGATGGAAAGCTTACATAGAGTGTTTGTGTAAAGGAAAGTAGATTGAGAATCATGCAAAGGAAATAGGATATTGATGATAATATAAATAATGCTATTTTTTACATCCCTTTTAACTACTGTGGCTTTTAGAGACGCTGAGGTGCCGGAATTTTTCCCCGTAGGAGATCTTTAACGTGCCAGTAAATGTACTGGCACGGCTCCCTCTCTTTTGCGCACCCTCAAATGCCAGGTGACTGCGCCAGGATTCGATCCTGCAACCTTGAGCACAGCAGGCGAGAAATTTACCGCTGAGCCACGCAGCCAGACCAGATATTTATGAGGATGCGAAAGGAGATGTAATATTGAGATCAGAATTTGATAGAGCACTGGAAGACTCAAGCAGGAACAAAGCACCAGGCATAGATGATATACCGATTGAGTTGCTATGCGGCACAGTTGATGGTCTGATCAGGTTATTTCACTTGGTGTGTAGGATTTATGAGACCGGAGAGGTACTCTCTGATTTCATGAAGAATTTTATCGTCCCTATACTGAAGAAATCGGGAGCTGACAGATGTGAAGATTACCGGTACCGTACAATCAGCTTGATCACTCATGCTTCAAAGATCCCGTCTAGAATAACATACAAGAGAATTGAAGGAGATTTAGAATCATATAGGCGGAAACTGAGTTGGATGAAGACCATTTTGGTTTCAGGAGAAGTTTAGGAACAATGGAGGCTGTACTAAGTCTTAGGCTGACCTAGGAAGGTAGAATAAGGAAAGGTAAGGGAACGTTCACGGCATTCGTAGATTTAGAAAAGGCTTTTGATAACGTTGATTGGAGTAAGTTGTTTGACGTATTGAAAAGGACTGGAATAGAGTACAGGGATAGGAGGGTGTTATACAGAAACCAGACGGCAGTTATTCGAGCCAAAAGACATGGGAGAGAATCTGGTTTTCAGAAAGCTGCAACTTATAACCCATACTTTTCAATCTATACATTGAACAAGCCATGAAGGTAATTGGAGAAAACCATCATAGTAGTAAAGATTCAAGACTATATACATTCAAACAAACAAACAAACAAACGGTTAGCTTACCGACTGGTGGCAACACCTTTTATTTCCCCTCATTTGATGTTTCCTTTATTTAGTTCCTAATCATGGCAGAATGTAGCTCAAATGAAAAGGAATGAAAAAGTAACGCGTGGGTGACGATGATTGGAGGCGTAATGTCTCACGTTATTTAATTACTGCCCTCGTGTTTTATGATTGTGGTCTTGTTGCTAATGATGTAATATAAATCCCTAATGAGACGCAGGCACTTATTGTATACTTTCCTGTGCTGTAAATTGCTCGTTAGCTCAAGAATACAGAATTTAATATGGCACAGCGCTAATTAGAGACGAGACTAGTGAATATTTTATTTTTACACTGACGTGCAAGAGCTAGCAGTTGGTTAGCTTTTATTTGTCAGATAAAGTTACTTGACCTACTTGGGTGTTGGTTGATGTTGTTGTTGCACTTGTGCTCTTTTCTTATTCATTTTGTCGTGTTTTTCTGGTTCTCCTCTACTATCTCTCTCTCTCTCTCATTTCTACCCCTTCAACAACTAACTTTTAAGAAAGAGTAATAAAAGCTTGCTGTTATCCTAATCTCCTTTATGATATATTGAACACAAGTCTAGACAGACCACTTTGTGGCTGAGTGACTTTGCCAAGACATCTCACAAGTATTATTAGGAACTACAGTTTGTTATATCTTCCGAAATGTGGTTAGTTCTAGACTAAACAGCAATAACATTTACCATCATCATCATCATCATCATCATCCATTCTCCGCTTCAGCAAGCCGGGTTCGGGTATAAATGAGCCTCTTCCAGTTTGTCCGGTCTTCCCACATATTGTGCTCCAATGTCTTCAGCTAATCTGCATCACTTTTGGCCAAGTCTCTCCAGATTTGCTTCTCCCAAATGTCTCGAGGCCTTCCCCTTTGTCTCTAACCTAGGATGACCTATTCCATATCAGGTATTTCTCTTATACAAATTCCACCGAATTCCCCATCTTATACATCTAGGTTATTTTCATGTCGACATATTAACTGGTTGGCACCTATTCGAAATTTTTAAACTCCGTATTGAAGAAATATTTAGCTTATTCATTAAAGCACTGAACTGAATTAATTATTGATTTTCGAACGTAATTTTCTAAATTATTTGATGTATATTATTTACAATCACCAGTAATATTCTCGCCTTTTAACTACATTTCGAAAATTATTGTAAAAGGGCCAGTATTAAATTTTATTTTATTTAACTCTGAATTGTAAGGATATTCATTTTAGTATTTTATTTCATTTTATTACAATTTTATCATTAACATTTCATTTCTTATTTAGATTTAAGTACATATGTACTATTTTGGTTTAATTCTTAATTGATTTTAATTTTTTAGCTGAGGATGACCTCAATGAAGGTCGAAACATGTCCTATATATAATATATATATAAGGTGCGTTCAAAAAGTAACGAACCGGAGGCATAATTACAGAAACCAGTACCTGTATGTTAGAAGTATTGGCCCTGGTTGTTGAGGCACTTGTCCCACTGTGACACGAGGCGGTGAATGGCTGTCTCATAAAATGCCCTGGGCTGCGATAAGAACCAGTTCCGCACGTACAGCTGGACGTCGGCGTCCGAGGTGAATCGTTGGCCCCGCAGAGCCCTTTTCAGGGGACCAAACATGGCGTAATCACAGGGAGAGAGGTACGGACTGTATGGAGGGTGGCCGAGAACCTCCCATTTGAATTTCTGCAGGAGTGCCGCGACTGTGTTGGCCGTATGAGGTCGTGCATTGTCGTGGAGCAGAATGACCCCACGGGTGAGATTGCCTGGTCGTTTTATTTTGATCTCTTGGCGAAGGGTGGTCAAGGTTTGCGAGTAACGCTGGGCATCATCGGCTAACGACACTCGTCCTTCCCTGAAGCGCTTGTGCCTCGCCTTGACCTTTGCAAGGGACATGCATTGTTCGCCGTACACTTGTGACATTCGGCGATGAATGTCCGTTCCCCCTACTCCTTCCGCTGTCAGAAACCGAACAACACCTCTTTGCTCTTCGATGGATGCCTCCATGTCACTGTTTGCAATGCGACTGACAGCGTTGGACGATTGATGCATGCTGCTGCTCGCTTTGTATCGTCACGTGACGTGCACGCGTGCCCTCTAGCGACGGGCTGTGACCTTCCACGCTCTGGTCGGAACCACACCTCGTTACACACGCCACGATTAGCCGATGTAGTCACCGGTTTGCGCATTCCAGCCTCCGGCTCTTACTTTTTGAACGCACCTTATATATGTTTTGAGTATTGATTTGGCGTATAATTTTAAATATTTAATTCTACTATCAATACGGATATTTAAAACATTTGTTTTTTCAATGGCAAATGTTTTTGCATTCTAGGATGACCTAGTCAAAATATAATTTTGGTGTTCTGACAGGGGCCATTCTCTTTACATGCCCATACCATTTCAATCTAGATAGTTCCAGTGTGTCAAGCAGACTTGTATCCAAATTGAGCTGTTTCTTAATTTCCTCATTTCGTATTTTATCTCTCCAGGTCTTCAGGAGACAAGATCGGAGGAACTTCATTTCAACTGCTTGAAGTCTGCTACTGTCAGGTGCTGTTAAAATAGCTGCTTCAAAACCTTAAGACAATATTGGCTTGAGTAGAGATATAAACTGGAACCTTAAAGTTATGCTATACAAAACTCTCATTCGTAGTATAGTGATGTAAGTGAGTGAAACATGGACCCTACCAAAGAAAGCCGTGGAGATGATCGACTCCTTCGAAAGGAAAATCCTGAGGAGAATTTATGGACCCATATGTGTACAAGGAGAATGGAGAATTAGATATAATTATGAACTATATTCCCTGTCGCATGCTATTCGAATTATGAGACGTAAATGGGCAGGTCATCTAATTAGGATGGAAGAACATCGAATCCCAAAGAAGGAATTCCTAGGAGACTTTGGAGGAGGAAGGCCAGTGGGAAGGCCGCGTAACAGATGGGAAGATGGTGTACATCAGGACTCAACACATATCCTCAAGATTCGGAATCGGAGAGTTCCAGCGCGAGATCTACAAGTTTGGAGGAGAGCAACTGGGGAGGCCATGACCCGAAAACGGGTCGGCGCGCCATAGGAGGAGGAGATTTTGTAAAGTGTGATCTTGGATGTTAAGGGATAGGATTCATCCCACAGTAAATTGCATACAGAGCAACAGAAATGTGATGCCGTATGTTCTCTATTCCTGATGTCATGTGTAATGGTGTTTTCTGCAGAGACAGAGCTGTTCGAGTTCTTAAAATTATCAATAATAAGTATACTGTCATCACCGAATCTGAGATGGATTTCTTCGGGTTTCCTACTCATTACCAACTGTCTTCTGTTGGCAGATGCTTAGCCCCTTCTTATCGAACTTTGACTTCCAAAGATGTAGCTTCGTTTGTACTTCCGTTTCAGTCTCGCCCCATAACATGACGTCATCGGCAAAGACTAATGCATCTATTGTTTTATCTATCTATTTACCATGATAGGTAATGCAAGATATTTACCGTATTATTCATAAACATACTACGCTTGTCATTACAAATAAAGTTACTACACAATAAACTTTAGAAGTAGTCACAACATTTAAATACCTCGGAGTTACTTTACAAACAACATTATCGTCCTTCAACTTCCATGTTACAGAGAGAGCCACGGCAGGCAGCAATAAAAGCCATGTATCATATCCAACAACCACGGCGAATCTCAATAGCCACTGCATTAACACTGTTCAAGACGGCTATAGCACCAATAGCAACGTATGGGATCAACATCATTTGGGACAAACTAACAATTACAAATCTAGCAACAATTGAGAAGGTCAAAGTCTTTACCTAAAACGGATTCTAGGAGTAGGGAGGTCAGCACCATCGAGGCTAACATATGTGTTAACAAAAGAAACTTTCTTCGTTGAGGACATAAGAGCACAATTGTGGCTACCAAGTACTAAGGCTTATGAAAAGACACTACACCTGTTAAAAGAGGAAACTAATGTCATATGGTCCGAATTTTACACAACGGACGCTATGGCAACATCCGAATGGAAGCAGCCAAATTATGAACTTCGACACTTACTGACAAGATTTGCAACGCACGGCTTTCACCACAAGCTATGTCGGCCTAAGTTTTCATCAACCAGAAGAATCCTGCGTGTGCAAATTGTGCGATAAACATTGTGAGCGATATCATGCACAGGACAGGACAATCTCAATAATAGGACTAGGACAAGAATAATTTATGTATCATTATGCACATTGTGCGCTTTTCTTAAATAATAATTACAAATAAAGAAACATCTATTCAATTCTTGTACATGTTTTGACCCTACAATGGAGTCTTTAATATAATTTATAATCTACTAGCAGTAGTACCCGGCTTCGCCCGGTGGAATGATGATAATATCTCAGTCTCCTGAACACTCAACGTGATAAATTTTATTTATGTAGACGACTACTACTGAACGGGTATATCAAACTTACAATCTTTGGAAATACATATTTTAAAAATCACAGGCTAGGTAGACTGTGGTGTTGCTTAGTAGTATAATGGACGTAACATCTAGGTCATTTTCCCTTATTATGATAATAATAAGGTAATGAAAAATGACTACTAAACGAACATGGTGTAATTTTAAATCTGATATAGGTAATTCAGATTTCTACCTTCGATGTCTTCCAAAGCCTGAACCTTATTTTCTGGCTTAGGCCTATACTCGAAGCGTCTAGTGAAAAAGCTGATGAAGTACTGCTCGGGTCCAAGTTGCACGAACCTGAGAATATCACAGTTGATGACGATATGTGATGACAGACGTTCGGGGGGGTTCCCGGTCCTATACATTGGCCGGTGAATCACTCACTCTTTCGTAACCCTAAAGTGGTTTGAGCAAAGGCCCTGTATGAACATCAGCATAGTCAGCAATAACTGGTAACACGGCGGCCTCCGGACACTCCTCTCATGTCACCTCGCGATGAATCAGCAAGCTATTCTCACACCTGCCCCCTCCTCCAACCCTCCACCCCCCAGGGTCTCACAACTTGTGGGACGTGGGTTTGGGACCACGGGACCCCAGCTGAGTCCAGCATTGCTTCTACTTACTGGTGCCGGGCTCCTTTCAGTTCCCTTTCCAGTCAGCCTCCCTTGGTCAAACTCCTGTTCTCTTCCGACCCCGATGGTATCAGGGTATCCGAGGCCAAGCGACTCTTTCACTTTCCCGCCTTAATTGGCCCTTGTCTAATCATTCCTGATAGCCTCATTCTTCGAGGCGTCAGCCTTCTTTTTCTTTTCTTAATATCTCATGTCTTCTGCTCAAGGCACTCAAGGAGGCAGGGCGTGTGTAGCCCCACCACTTGTGTGGTGCACCCTTGATAGTGCTACATCCTCAAGGGCTCATGGCTGGTGAGTTCGGGAGCTGGCAACCCTGAGGGTTTCCTGAGCTGGGTCCGGTTTTACCCCTTTTTTCCATTGCCTTTGGGACGGAACCTGTCCTCTTTCCCTTTCCTATCTGCATTTCGTGGCTCTCCTTCCTTCCAAGTCCTCAATTCTCATTTATCTAGGGTTGATGGCATTTCATTTCCTCCTGTCTTTTATTTCCCTTATTCCTTTCTTTTGTCCTTATCTTCTTCTAGCCCATAAGTTTTGTAGTTAGTTTTAATATTAGTTTCATTTTCACGATCCCCCAAACCATTAGGGGCGATAACCTCGATGTTAGGCCCCTTTAAACATCATCATCATCATCATCACAACTGGCATTGTGCAATTGGGTTACTGGGGCATTTAAAACTTCCTGTTCAGTCCCTCACCCTTTCGTGTTACATTCATAATTTGTAGCTAGAATCCTTCCCTGGAATCCACACAACAACAGACCCAAGTATCATCGCAATCGGAAGAATGGTATATGAACGCATAGGGGACATACATACACTACAACTATTGAATTGGCACGTCAAACTTACAAACTAACGTAATAGTAATAATGAATCACAGTCGAGCAAGAACAAAATTTTGTTGAGATGGGTGAAACGGTGTAGAGTTTTAGCAAAGGGCCTAAATGCAGGGAAAGGAGTGGTGTGCCCAAATTTTCAAGTAGAGAGGGTTACTCGTCGGGTTCCAAAGGTTATGTATGTAAAATTTGGTTGAGATTGGTGAAATGGTGTAGATATTTGCCAAAGGGCCTAAATGCAGGGAAAGGAGTGGTCTGCCCAAAATTAAAAGTAAATGCAGGGAAAGGAGTGGTCTGCCCAAAATTTCAAGTAGACAGGGTTACTCGTTGGGTTCCAAAGGGTAAGTATGTAAAATTTGGTTGAGAAGGGTGAGACGGTGTAGATTTTTGCCAAAGGTCCTAAATGCAGGGAAAGGAGTGGTCCGTCCAAAATTTCAAGTGGACAGTGTTACTCACAGGGTACCAAAGGGTAAGTATCCGAACGTTGGTTCTGATAGGTGAAACGGTGTAGATTTGTGTCAAAGGGCCTAAATGCAGGGAATGGGATGGTCTGTCCGAAATTTTAAATGGACAGTGTTACTCGCAGGGTTTCAAAGGGTAAGTATACACATTTTGGTTCAGATCGGTGAAACGGTGTAGATTTGTGCCAAAGGGCCTAAATGCAGGGGATGGAGTAGCCTCTCCGCAATTTCAAGCAGACAGTGTTAGTCGCAGTGTTCCAAAGGGTAAATATATAAATTTTGGTTGAGATAGGTGAAACGGTGTAGATTTGGGCCAAAGGGCCTAAATTCAGGAGATGGAGTGGTCTGTCCGCAATTTCAAGCAGACAGTGTTACTCGCAGGGTGCCAAAGGGTAAGAATACGAATTTTGGTTCTGATCGGTGAAACGGTGTAGATTTGGACGAAAGGGCCTAAATGCAGGGAATGGGGTGGTCTTTCCGAAAATTTAAGTGGACAGTGTTACTCGCAGGGTTCCAAAGGTTAAGTATACAAATTTTGGTTCAGATCGGTGAAACGGTGTAGATTTGTATACATAACAGACAGACAGACAGACAGACAGACAGACAGACAGACAAACTTTGTGCTTTATATATATAGATTCTAATTGAAAATTAAGTGTAAAAATAACTAAACTGTAAATAAATAAATAAATAAATAAATAAATAAATTAATTAATTAATTAAACATTAGATTTAAACATGAATTCTCTTTTGCTGCTTTTCAGTCGGTCAACATGAAAGACAATTTGTATTGGCAACACTGAAAAAAGAATGGCTGCAAATTTCCACATTTAAATATGAATAGAAACGATATAATTTTGAATTCAGTTAAAAGAAGATTAAATAAATAATATTTATTTTAAAATTAATAGAAATAGTTCCACTATCTGTCCTAAACATAAATGTTTCATAAGATACGGGATACCGAAGTCCTTTCTCTAGCTTGATTGGTTGAAGTCCTGAAATGATGGAAACAATGCTCTGCTTATATTTTGGGGACAACATAAGTTTCACGAGTTAGTGAGAACAGAACTATGGTAGTCATGTGATGAGGTAAATTTTAGGTTAGGTCTTAAACAGAGAAAATATAATTCATTTAAGTCTTTAAAAAACTAGAATTAATTGTTTCTTATTTGTCCAAATGTTTCTATAGTGTTAATTATTTAACCAAATCCACACACCGTACACATAGCCCAGTTAATAAGCACACTCACTTTTTTCATTTCACCGCTAGGGATATTTTATTTCACCGCTTTGAAGCCTTTTGTGTTTGAGTGTTTGGTCTTTTGACTGGTGTGATGCAGCTCTCCATGCTTCCCTGCCCTGAGCTATTCGTTTCATCCCTACATAGCTACCACACCCTACATCCGAGGCAATCTCTTTAATATATTCTAACCTTGGTCTACCTCTACAGTTCTTGTCCTTGACCCTTCCTTCCATACCTAAGCTTGCTATTCCTGGGTGTCTTAGTACGTGTCCTACCAACCTATCTCTTCTCTTCATTAGCAGTCGCCAGAAACATCTCTCCTCTCCCACTCGACTTAATACCTCTTCGTTTGTAACCCTACCTATCCATCTGATCTTCATCATTCTCCTGTAACACCACATTTCAAACGAACGCTTCAATTCTCTTCTTTTCTTCTGCACCATTAGTCCAAGTTTCACTTCCATAGTGCGCCACGCTCCAGACAAAGGCTTTCAAAAATGACTTCCCAATACCTAAATCTATATTCGATGTCAACAGAATCCTTTTCTGTAGAAATGCTTTCCTTTGCCTGAGCCAACCTACTTTTTATGTCCTCTCTGCTTCGTCCATCGCTGGTTACTTTGGATCCTAAATAACAGAAGCCTCCTACTTCCTTCAGCTTTTTACCTGCCAATTTGATCTCCATACAGGTTTCTGATTTATTTCGGCTGATGATGAGTTACGCTTGATCTATCGAAATCAGAGATAGAGAACTCAGACTCAAACTTCATGTTGGCTTCTGTTATAAATGGGAAATCGAAATTGTTTCATTAGAATGCATTGAGTCTCACTGGACAAACTGTAATATTGTTCTTTAACTATGCCCACAGTGAGTGTATGTTCAATATGGTGACAATGGCATCAGTGGTGTGGGATGGACTCCCACAGCGAATTGTGGCTTCATGGTGCGACCCAGTCGGTGGTTTTACTCCCTCCGCTAACCCCATATTCTGTACCAGATGCTCATAACACTGTGTAGATTAAACATCGCAAAGGCCGGCCTGGCTGGCTTTAACCAACAACTGTTCGATGCTTGCAGCCACATCATCAGTATTCATCGTGCTATTTGTAGCCGCACCGCGGGTGTACGCAATTATCAGACTGGGGGTTGGGATAGAGATATCACCATCATCAGCATCACTCGCTGTACGTGACTTCTGTGCGGAAAGGAAGCAAATTTCCTGGGACTAATGGCGTATGTATGGCTTTTAGTTCCATTACACTCGCCGGCCATCACCAGCAACACACTCAATCAGAGAGGAGAAAATATCAATTCATTTTGAAAACTTGAGACGAGAGCCTGTATCCCACGACACTCGCTAGCATGGAAGCTTCTACCAGTACGGGTATACACGCAGGTATACACGCGTCTATTACCGTGTGATTTGTACCTTCCATACTAGGTTCTGCCTTCCATAGTAGCTTCCATACAACTCACGAAATTGAACAGGTGCAATTTACCTGGCAGCTTGTATGGAAGTTTGAGTACAACAACCAATCGGATTGCTTTTCTCGTTCTAGTAGAGATCTTAGCGACAACATAAACAAATGTATTTGTTATGTTGGTAGGCCCTCGAATAAATACATCTGACAAAACTCTAAACAGCGTCTGTGTGAAAAGCGCTTGCTATATCCAGTGAATACAGAATGTGTCATAATATTAATCTGGGATAAATTTTGAACTATTTAAATAGTATCCGTCCATGGTTTTAAACATTATTTGTTGAGGTTAGCTAAAAAAGTCATTTTGTTATCTCTGGAAGTTGGCAACCCTCTGCTCTTTGGTTTTTAAAAATTAAATCTAAACTGCGGCGATCGCGTTACGTAACAAGATGTTCAGGAAAGAACATATAGCCTACTTTCTCCTAAATGCATGGGTATTGTTATAACTCTTTGTCCTTTTCAAGGAGTATGATTGAATGTTGGTTGTAGTAGCTTGTTGAAATACAACGTGCTATAGGGATATTAAACATGAATATGAGGTGCCCTTTGCTAGTGCTACCTCAGTACCAAATTTCGTTCAATTCGGTTTCATCGTGTTTGAATTGATGGGGGGAATCGATTTGCACACATACTTGGCCCCCATCTGCAAACTATTGGGCTGATGTTCTTGCAGTTTGGTCAGAATATGTTTCCCACATAAAGATATGGTGTTGCAAAATTTGGTAGAGACTAGATTATTAGGTTGGTAGTAATTACATTCTAGCTTTTAACATTTGGGTGGCCGCGATTACGTTTCCGTCAAGATAGCGGTGATATAAAACATGACACTGAGGTGCCCTTTGCTAGTGCTACCTCTGTACCAAATTTCGTACCATTCGGTTTCACCGTGTTCGAATTGATAAGGGGAATCGATTTTCACACAAAGATGGCCGCCATCCGCAAAATATTAGGCTAATGACCTATTAGTTTGGTCAAAGGATGCTCCCTCCATAAAGGTATGTTGTTGCTAAATATGCTAGAGATCGGATGATTAGGCTAATCGTAATTTGATTTAAACTTTGAACATTTGTGTGGCCGCCATTACGTTTCCATCAAGATGGCGGCGATATAAAACATGACACTGAGGTGCCCTTTGCTAGTGCTACCTCTGTACCAAATTTCGTTCATTCGGTTCCACCGTATTCGAATTAATAGGGGGAATCAATTTTGACATAAAGATGGCCGCCATCCGCAAACTATTAGGCTAATGACCTATTAGATTGGCCAAAGGATGCTCCCTCCATATAGGTATGTTGTTGCAAAGTTTGGTAGAGATCGGGTGGTTATGTTAGTCGTAATTTGATTTAAGCTTTAAACATTTGTGTGGCCGCCATTACGTTTCTGTCAATATGGCGGCGATATAAATCATGACACTGAGATGCCCTTTGCTAGTGCTATCTCTGTACCAAATTTCGTTCCATTTGGTTTCACCGTGTTTGAATTAATAGGGGGAATCGATTTTGACACAAAGATGGCTGCCATCTGCAAACTATTAGGCGAATGACCTATTAGATTGGTCAAAGGATGCTCCCTCCATAAAGGTATGTAGCTGCAAAATGTGGTAGAGATCGGATGATTAGGTTAATCGTAATTTGATTTAAGCTTTGAACATTCGTGTGGCCGCCATTACGTTTCTGTCAATATGGCGGCGATATAAAACATGACATTGAGGTGCCCTTTGCTAGTGCTACCTCTGTACCAAATGTCGTTCCATTCGGTTTCACCGTGTTTGAATTAATAGGGGGAATTGATTTTCACACAAAGATGGCCGCCATCCGCAAACTATTAGGCTAATGACCTATTCATTTAGTCAAAGGATGCTTCCTCTATAAAGGTATGCTGTTGCAAAATTTGGTAGAGATCGGATGATTAGGTTAATCGTAATTTGATTTAAGCTTTGAACATTTGTGTGGCCGCCATTACGTTTCCGTCAAGATGGCGGCGATATAAAACATGACACTGAGGTGCCTTTTGTTAGTACTACCTCTGTACCAAATTTCGTTCCATTCGGTTGCACCGTGTTCGAATTAATAGGGGCAATCGATTTTCACACAAAGATGGCCGCCATCCGCAAACTATTACGCTGATGACCTATTAGTTTGGTCAAAGGATGCTCCCCCCATAAAGGTATGTTGTTGAAAAATTTGGTAGAGATTGGATGATTAGGTTAGTCGTAATTTGATTTAAGCTTTGAACATTTGTGTGGCCGCCATTACATTTCCGTCAAGATGGCGGCGATATAAAACATGACACTGAGGTGTCCTTTGCTAGTGCTACCTCTGTACCAAATTTCGTTCAATTCGCATTCACCGTGTTCGAATTGATAGGGGGGGACAGACATTCAGAGTACACACACTCACTCACACACACACACACACACACACAGACTCACACACACACATACACACACACAGACAGACACACTTTTTTCGCCCTGTGTTGATCTCATAAGTCTACTTTCATTTCTTGCAAAAATCGAAAGTAGGCTAAAATAAGTGTACGTTGTGTCTGTTTTACTTATTCAATCGAACAATATAATAGAATCTAATAGAAGTTATCTAAAAATATTAAAGAATAAGATTACTTCAACAGTATTTAGGTAAAATAGAATTTTAATTGAGAGAAAACATGTTTCCCATCGTCCTCGTAGATTATGTAGACAAAACTAAGTTGCAATATTGTTGTACGACGTGAGGAGGATATAATAAAATAATTAAAAAGAAGTAAAAATATAGCCTTGAACCCGGGATCTTCAAAACACCAAGCGGGCGCAATACCACTTGTATACTTTTCCAACAGACTGTATCTCATTTTGTTACGCTTCTTATTAGCGCATATGGTTAAATATCCAATTATTATAGTTAGATCTTTAATATTGATTGGAATGCATTCATTCAGTACCAGGTATGTTTTCAAATGTACTTAAAGCAAGTTTCATGTCCGTTTTGCGTTAATAAAGCGAATCGACTGTAAATTTTACCCCCAAACGACAAACGTCCTCCATGTTTTATTTCTTACAACTTGGCGCACGAAATGCTAGCGTGTGATACACTTCAGTCATAAAAGCAGTTGTACGGACGAGGATGAACAGAATCATACAGGATTTTATACCAACGATCACAACAGCTTCCATGCTAACGAGTGTCGTGTGATACGGGCATTACCAGACAAGCTATTAGTTTATATTTTTCCCCCCAGGGGCTCACATCTAGTGGGACGTGGGTTGGCGACCATGGGACCCCAGCTGAGTATGGCCTTGCTTCCACTTATTTGTGCCGGGTTCCCCTCCATCTTCTTTCCTCTCGACCTCACTTGGTCAAGTCTTGTTCTCTTCCAATCCCGACGGTCTTAGGGTATCCGAGGCCTAGGGAGTCTCTTCCTTTCCCGCCTTATTGGCCCTTCTCTCGTCTTTCCTGATGCCTTATTCTTCGAGGGATCAGCCTTCTTTTTCTTTTCATTACATTTTCTTTTTCTCTTTAAGATCCTTGCACTGTTTTATGAATTGACTCCCCGTGTATCTAAATTACATTTTGAGAGATTATTTTTTCAAATTACCTTATGTGAGTATTTTCAATCTAAATTGCATTTTGTAAGTATTTTGGAGTGGGGGCTGACATATTGTAAGTATTTGAATTTCAACTGCATTTTGTGCGTGTTTTAGCCTATTTTCATTTATGAAAAAATAGGCTTATGAGATCACCTTTTGTCCGTGTGTCTGTGTGTGTGTGTGTGTGTGTGTGTGTGTGTGTGTGTGTGTGTGTGTGTGTGTGTGTGTCTAATAAAATTTAAACGGCTGGAGCGATTTGAATGAAACTCGGTAAGATCATAGCACTATTCCGGAAGACCCCTACCGTGCTCTTCAAATTTTGTTACGTCTCATCAATCCAACTTGGAGGCTGTGCGAAATATTTCACCAGTGTTCGATATCTCCGTAACTATTACCGATATCACCCTGGAATTTTGTACGGTGATAAAGGGAACTACTGGAAGTTCATCTAGGAGACTTTCAAAAACCGGTTAACTACAAAACGAACATGACGGCCAAGCGAAGTTGAAACTTTTAAATAGGCTTTTCTCGCGATTTAATGATCCAAACGCAATGAAACTTGGTACTGCAAATGTTTATACACATTGTAATGCGCTGGTATCTAATTTAGTTCAATTGTTTATATAACGAATTTTAAAATTAAGTTTTTATTTCTTGTGTCGTAATCATGCAATCGAAGTGAAAGTTTGAATAATGAACCTACGCAATAATTTCCCTTTAATGGTACATGACTCTATGGCGTATACATTTAACAGTCCAACATGGCGGCCATCCGAAATATTTAGACGGCTTTGAATATCTACGAATATATTATAGCAATCAAACTGAATTTTTTATGTTCATAGTTGATATGAACTTAATTTCACCTGTAGGACTTTAAATAACCTGGTGATCGCAAATCCAACATGGCGGCGACGCGAATTATAAATATTCACATGGACGTTTCTCGCAATTTAACCATCCGAGTGCAGTGAAACTTGGTACAGTAAATCTTTATACGAATGTTAATCCACTGGCATCTAATTTATTTCAATTGTTTCCATAACCACAAGATGGCAGCTGTGCGAAATTTTAAATATCTCCTTGCTTTTTTTTGCGTCCTAATCATGCGATTGAAGTTTGAACGCTACACTTACACAAAAATCTTCATGTAACAGTACATAACTCTAGGACCTACATATTTAAAATCCAACATGGCGACCATCCGAAATATTTAGTCGGTTCTCAATATCTACGAATCTATTACAGCAATCAAATGAAATTTTGTATGTTCATAGTGGCAGTTAACATAAGTAGCATATATGAAAATAGGCTGTATAGTTCTTCACGGAACTACTTGTTGTAAGTATTTTCAGTCTACCTTGGCTTTCTTATGGTTTCCATTTCATTGTCATTTTCGCTATCACGCAGACCATTAGGGGCCGATAACCTAGCTGTTAGGCCCCTTAAAACTACAATTATCATCATCATCATAAAGCTCTGCTACACAAAGAGAAAACACACTTAAACCCTGATGACCATCTCAAGATATTCTTAAAGAAAGATTTTAGACTGATTGATAGGAATATACAGATACGAACTATTTCAATATGCGTCAGTATCGCAAAATTATTTTTATTAACATCAAATTAAAGCTCACATTTGTTACAGATCTGTTTTTAACTATTTTATAATTTTTTCATAGAAACCCCAAGTGAAATATTATTAACGAAGCTTTGATCATAATTAGAACGGTTTCCTTTCATTTTAACAACATCGCTGGAGAAGGACATAATATGGCCGAAACTGATACATTTAATATCGTAAAGGCCATCTATGGACCGCGTCAATCCAACTGTCTCCTACAGTCTTTGATGTTTGCCCAGTACGCCCGCATTCGTTCTCGGTGGACTTCCTTCCGTTCCTGGGTCCAAATCTTTCCCGTTTTCAGTTTCGGTTTTTCTTGGAAACATTTCCAAGCTTGACGTTTCCTTTTGAGTGGGGCGCGCTCCTGAATGTCTGTTGGTGTAATCCCCACAACCTTCAGATCTTTAGTTCAATGATCCAGGCCCATTTTGTTTTCCTCTCCTGAAGGTAAGTTATGTTGCGGTTGGTCAGTCTCACTGGGCTCATTCGTTTCACATGTCCATTTAATGTTATCCTTCTCTTCCGGATGACGTCACTTATCATCTTCACTAGTAGGTAAACGCAGCTTCGCTCGCGATCAAGACAATGGGGACGATGTATTATTGCTGATAATTGGTCTATTCTATTACAGCAATCGCGGCTACAGGTGGGTCCATTCTAATTCTGAAAATTCTGATACATACAGTATATTGATATGAGCAGCAAAGTGGGAATTTTATACAGTTGTGAAAGTCTGCAGGGTACGATGTTACATTATGTGAACACATTTGAAAATTAGGTTTTTGATTTTGCCATTTTCTGCTGAGACATAATGATTTTGTTGTCCGGATGCTCGCGAGCACGCTACATACAGTTGCCCATGGGGAAAAAAATGGTTTTGTCTAAATGTACACGTGCTACTCTTACGTGTGAGTCATTGCGCTTTGTAAATAGAAATTGCGAATATTGTTTGAAGAGGGAACTGCACTCTTACACACTGGAATGGCAAATCTATCGGAATATGGGGAATTAAAAGTATTTTTCCTTAAGCTATTCTGGGTGTAATTTTGCCACACATATTGATGATTTGAACGTCAACATGTCGCTATTAATAGACCTATAGTAAAATATCTCTCACCTTGGCCGCTGATGTACATAATGCAGTCCCTTCCAGTGTTACATAACAGGGATTGAAATCTCCAACAACCCTTTGCCTCGCATGCCTCTCTAAGTAATAAAAATTCCTGATTGTTGATGTTTGAGTCTTCAGTTTTTTGACTGGTTTGATGCAGCGCTCCATGACTCCCTCTCCTGAGCTAATCGTTTCATCTCTACATAGCTACCACACCCTACATACGAGGCAATATGTTTAACCCTGGTCTACTCCTACAGTTCTTGTCCTCGACCATCCCATCCATGACCAAGCTTGCTATTCCTGGGTGTCTTAATATGTGTCCTACCAACCTATCACTTCTCTTCATTAGCAGTCGCCAGAAACATCTCTCCACTCCCACTCGTCTTAATACCTCTTTGTTTGTAACCCTATCTACCCATCTGACCTTCATCATTCTCCTGTAACACCACATTTCAAACGCTTCAATTCTCCTCTTTTCTGCTGCACCATTAGCCCTAATTTCACTTCCTTACAGTGTCACGCTCCAGACAAAAGCTTTCAAAAATGACTTCCTAATACCTAAATGTATATTCGATGTCAACAGATTCCTTTTATGTAGAAATGCTTTCTTGCCTGAGCCAACCTACTTTTTATATCCTCTTTGCTTCGTCCATCACTGGATATTTTCCTACCCAAGCAACAGGTCTCCTACTTCCCGTAGCGTTTCACCTGCCAATTTGATGTCCATAGAGGTTTCTGATTTATTTCGGCTGCATTCCAATAATTTTGTTTTACATTTATTGATTTTCATCATGAATTCTTTCCTCAACACGGAGTCCATACCATTCAAAAAATCATTCAAATCCTCTGGCGTATCGGCCAAGATGACGATGTCATCTGCAAATCTCAGAGATGAAATTATTTCTCCTTGAATCTTCGCTCCCACTTTAAATTTTTCTCCAATTTCCTGATTAGTGTGTTTTAGAGATATTTGAAATACGTTGCCTTCGCACACGGTGTAGATGCATTGTCAAAGGAAAACATTCCATGTTACGAACATGGGCCACATAACCTGTACCGAAAGCTTCTGCAGATTTAACAGACGGCCTATTCTGAACAGCAGTTCCTTGAACTCAGATTTGCCAACATTTTATTGTACCTTTCCATGTGGTATATCTCTGTACCTCAACATACAGAAGAGTGCTTTAAAAGTCATGCCTTGTGTAAATTTTGGAAAAGGTAGTGAGTGTGGTTTTTGCCGGAGTGGATACTCGCTCGTAGAAATTCTTTTCAGTAAAATAGACTGGTCCACATTGAGGTAGGCTATGTGACGGCGGGATGCCTTAAGTGTTACGGAAACGGCAATAGCCGCCATAGAGCTTCGTTACTACTGAAATAACGACCAGACTGATATTTGTACTTAACTACACGGGTTTTGTGAGCCCAGTGTTTATGAAATTGAACGTAGCTATATCGCTACCTTTATTTAGTAGCCGCTACTGTAGTGTTTAAAAATTAAAGGTGGTATTAGATGGCGCTTTCCCTATTTTTTTACTTCTGGCACTTCAGCCCATGAATGGGTTAGGCCTATCAAGCGACCGCTTCCCAGCCATTTGGCCTGCAGACAAATCAACATTGAGTTTTATATATATATAGATGGTTATGCCGTCTTTTGTATTCCCCATTGTCATTGATGGGATCCAATATCTTTCTCAAAATGTTCCTTTATTTGGCCTCCAGTTTATCGACCAGGCCTTTTTTGTTCAACGTGAGGCATTCAGAAGTATACAAAACCTCCGGACGGATGACACTGCAGTAATGTTTTAGTTTTGCGTTGAAGGATATTGACATTTTCTTATAGATGCCCTTAGTTAAATGGTAGACCATTTCCATTTCTCTTGCGCGATGTGAATGCTTCTTTCTCTGATACATTAGGTGTTATAATTTCTCCCAGGTACTGTTTTTTGTAGCGTATGGCTTTTAGTGCCGGGAGTGTCTGAGGACATGTTCGACTCGCCAGTTTTGTAGCTGCTTCGAGGCGGACACCCGATGGGTGAGCTACACGTACCGTCGCGTGTGGAGTGTTGTCTGGGGAGGAAAGTTTGAATGTAGGGACGAGGAGTTGGAAGGTAGCGGCTGTGGCCTATAGTTAGGGACGATCCCCGGCATTTGCCTGGAAGGAAGATGGGAATCCACAGAAGACCATCTTCAAGGTTGCCGGCGGGGGATTCGAACTTCCTCGCCTCCCGGATGTGAGCGACTGCCAGCAGTCATGCCGTAACGACCACGGCTAACTCACCCGGTTCCCAGGTACTTAAACTTTGCAACTCGCTTAATTTTTCCTTGTTCCACAGCAAGGTATTTGGGCGCCGGGTCGGTATTGGTTATGAACACTGCATTTTCAAAGGAGATCTGGAGTCCTGCCTTCGCTGCTTGTGCACTAAGCCGATTAAATCAATGTATATTAATTTATTTTTATTGACTAAGGTTTAATGAATTTATTAAATACTGTACCCATTTGCATTTATTAATTTAAAGGTTCTGTTACCTAAAGTAGTTTGTAAGGAAGGGACACTCGGAAAGGTGTGGAGGATTTATCAGCCATTAATTTAATTAACTTAATTTAATTGGTATGTACTGTACATTGTTGAAGGTTAGCTAATCCCTACAAAGTCCTTCACAGACTGTACCTCTGAGAACTAATGCATGTTTACTCCGCAAGTGGAAACACAATGTAAAACAGTGGTTTTAACATATTCCGCGAACGGCAAGTTTCAACAAAGCTTGTGATGGTCTTATCGGCGATCCTCGAGAGCACATCAGATAAAAGGGAAACTCGTAAAGCGGGAAGAAACTGTTTAAAAACATTCCATTTCTATGGTAATCCAGCCAATTGCAGCAGCGAGAGATTAGAGTGTTGCTATGTACCGTGGGTGCCTCACACAATCATGCGTGAACTCTGAACTTTCACACTGCAGCGTTGAGAAGAGGCCTTTTACTTGTTACGGAAACATCCCTACGACGAATTTTGTTACCTATGCTGTTCTACTGAAACAACACCAAACCATACACAGGGTGACTGTACCAAGTCACAAATGCGACCAAACCCGCAATTCTCCCACCTGTTGGAGGATTCAAGGGCGGATTTATTTGTCCTGTATCGTCATAAAATGCATGTACATTAACCGTTATGAAGATGGTATTAAATATTTTCCGTGTTAACTGATATAAATAATAATAATAATAACCCCTGGCACTACAGCCCATGAAGGGCCTAGGCTTACCAAGCGCCCGCTGCCCAGCCATAAGACCTGCAGATATTAGGGTAACGTGTGGTCAGCGCATCGGGTCCCATCGGCCGTTAATCTTGGTTTTCGAACTGGGGCGCTGCCTCACGGTCAGACACCTACTCAATTGTCCTCACGAGGCTGAGTGCACCCCGTTCCAACCCTCATGTCAGTTTCTAAAATATCTGACGGAGCCGGGAATCGAACCCGGGTACTCCAGGTGAGAGGCAGGTATGCTACCCCAACACCACTGATATTAATCTCAAATTATAAACCACCTTGCCAAACGCTGGAAAGTAGTTTAATAATTAAATTAACAGGTACATGTTTCGTTAATAACTTCGTCAGCGTGGAAAATCTTAGAAACAATCTTAACAAAAACCAAAAAAAAAAAAAAAAAAAAAACATTAATTTAAATAAGTGAAAGATCACAAAAAAATATTAATAAATACAAGGCGCGTTCAAAAATTAACGAGCCGGAGGGTGGAATGCGCACACCGGTGACGGCATCGGCTAATCGTGGCGTGTGTAACGAGGTGTAATTCCGACCAGAGCGTGGAAGGTCACAGCCCGTCGCTAGAGGGCACGCGTGCATGTCACGTGACGATACAACGCGAGCAGCAGCATGCATCAATCGTCCAACGCTGCCAGTCACATTGCAAACAGTGACATGGAGGCGTTAACCGAAGAGCAAAGAGGTGTTGTTCGGTTTCTGACAGCGGAAGGAGTAGGGGGAACGGATATTCATCGCCGAATCTCACAAGTGTACTCAAGGCGTGGCACAAGCGCTTCAGGGAAGGACGGATGTCGTTAGCCGATGATGCCAAGTCTGGGGCACCCCCCCCCCCCCCTGCATTACCGATGACAACGTCCAGCTGGTTGATGCACTCATTACCCAGGACCGCCGAGTGGTAGTGAACGCCATAGCCGCCGTGGTCACTCCACGACAATGCACGACCTCATACGGCCATCACAGTCGCGGCACTCCAGCAGAATTGCAAATGGGAGGTTGTCGGCCACCCTCCATACAGTCCAGACCTCTCTCCCTGTGATGACGCCATGTTTGGTCCCCTGAAAAGGGCTCTGCGGGGCCAACGATTCACCTCGGACGCCGACGTCCAGCTGTACGTGCGGAACTGGTTCACATCGCAGCCCAGGGAATTTTATGAGACAACCATTCACCGTCTCGTGTCACAGTGGGACAAGTGCCTCAACAGCCAGGGCCAATACTTCTAACATACAGGTACTGGTTTCTGTAATTATGCCTCCGGCTCCTTACTTTTTGAATGCACCTTATAATTATAGGATGTGTGAAATACTTGAACATTGATATTCCAACCGTAATGAAATGATAAGTTGAGAATAGTACATTATGCAACTCGCCTATAATGGCTATAATTAAGACACGAGTATTTTTATAAAACGAGCGTATGCGAGTTTTATAATTTCCGTACGAGTGTCTTAATTACCATTATAGGCGAGTTGCATACGACTGTTTATGTTCGACAATAATTATAACTTTATTATATGTTTTAACATAAATATTCATAAATATCTGTTGAGAATCAGCTACTTGAATTTTGTGAGCGCAGAGCGAGCGTTGGGTATTACATCTCTGTCTTTCAAGATCTTTGAACGACCGACGCATGCGCTCTGTGTGCTTGCAATGCCATGCAGGCCATATGTTTACATCTGCCGTCCCTCAGCAATATTGTCACCGGAGTCATTTGCGCTGTGTAGAAATTAGTGTTGGTGATTTTAAGGTACAGTGCTATTTCTTGTTTCATATTCGCCAGTTTATTTACGCGAACATATGGACGGTGCGTATTCCATGTCGGTAATTTATTATAGCCTAGTTCGATGTTGTGTTTATGTCCGACATGTTGGATTTTGAGCGCATGCGCGAAGGTATCGTTACCTAATTGGTCAATGAACGAGCTCTGATTGGCTGGAGAAACTGTAACATAATGAAAATCAGTGTTATAATGACCATCATTATGATACAGTTTTCTGACACATAATAGTGAGGGTCGAACATAAATACAATTAAATATCATCATGAAACTGTGCATTAAAAGTGGAAAAAGCACACTGCTTATATCATTATCATCATTTGATTTAATTAATTGTTTGCAAGGATTCACGTCGGTAGGTGTCATTTTATATTAACATTATACACTCTCTGTTGCGTCCTGAAGGTAGCTATCCAGTGTTTATGTATTATGTTTTCTGTCGTATTTCTCAACTTAATATCTGCTTGTTATAGTTAGTCTGTGGACCAGTGTGTAGTGGCTTCCGCCCTCGAGCGGGAGAATTTGGTATCATAGCTAATTTGGTTTCATTGCTATTGTATTCTTGTAAGCATGGCAACTCCATGTTTTCAGGCCTGAGCGCCAGCTGTTGTGATTTGAGCAAGCATGGCATGACACCAAGTTTGAGGATATAGCGCGATCGTTAATAAAATAATATACAGTCCACTTTTAATATCGAGAAAAGATTATGTTTATTTTGAAGAGCTATCGGGGAGATGTAGCCGATACTACAACCTACATTTTTGGTCCAGCCGGAACGGGATTTATTGGACGAAGTTTCGTCAGACGTACCGCATGGCTACGACTTGGATTACTGACTAAGTACTGTTTTAGATCCCTTAGTTGGGGGGTAGTTAGGGCTAAAACACTTATGTTATTGTACTAATTTGGAAGGTGATTCCTAGGAGAGGGTAGCTTCCCGTAGCTGGGTGAGCTTACCAGTGTAGTGTGTTGTTTAGCACTTAAACGCTAAGGGGTGTTCCTATAAAGACGTAAGTATCTGTTAGGGGATGGTCCTCTGGCTGCAGGCTGCTGTGCTGGTCTGCCAGCTGGACGGAGTGAGTGATATAACAGACGTGCTTATGTCAGCGGCTCGCTGCTATGCAGTCGAGTCGCCTGCGGGAATCACAATGAAACCTGAGCAAGCAATTACTGGCTACTATGGTCACGGCCAATCGTGACGGGAGTCAGGAAGGGTATGAGGATGTAAAGAGGCGTGTAATTATCAAGACAAGTGTAATTTACTGACCATGTGTTTATTGGTCAGTGAGTGTGAAATTGTAAGTCCCTTCTAGGGGAATGTAAGTAATGATACAAGTTGAGTGTACAAGATTGTGGATGGGTGTTTACAAAGTGAAGGATATCTGTACACTTGCTGAGTCTCACCTGATGATGCAGCCGGAACAGTTGTCGGATAGGGCCTTCGGCGACACACATTGTATGACAGATAATGCTCCAAAAAGGCCTCCCTTCTTATAGTTCCTGCCGTTGCTTAGTCAGCATTCCGTTGACGTAGCTGCCCCAGTTAGTTGTAGTGTTAATGTTTATGAATGTGTTGCAAGTGGTTGGCTAACCTCCCGAGCTGGCTGGTCGCCTCTTGCCGTGTAAAGGTGATGTTCTGGTCTTATGATGTTTGCCAGTTGGGGGTGGTTATAGTAGAAGATGGGGGGAGACTCTCATGGGGTACAGCCCCCCGGGCCTGTACAGTACCAAGATCTGGCAATTATTTATACTGTCTATCTTTCTGTTATCCTGTCCTATTATTTATATTCCCAATCACTCTTACCATGGATGCTACAAATAGAAAAAAGTTGATTGCGACGCGTGCAGTTGCCAAAGCCAGTCTCCCTCGACTCGTTAAATGCATTGATGATTTCTCTGTGGGCTCTGATATCCAGGGTATAAGAGTAAGGCTGAAATAATTATCCAACATCCGTGATAAATTTGAAGGAGCCCAATCTCAGCTAGAAATGTTTGAAGACTTCGAACTGCATGCTCAAGACAGGGACTGTTTTGAAACCATGTTCTTTGACGCGGAAGCTAGAATGAATGCATTAGCCATGCCCAGCTCACGCGTATGCAACAGTCATCAGGAAAGTGATCAACATCCTTCTTCAAGTAAACTTTCAATTAAGCTCCCTACAATTATGTTGCCGTCATTTGCCGGCGACGTAACTCAGCTCAGACACTTTCACGACACATTCGTCAGCCTCATTGTAAATAATGAATCTCTTGACAATATACAAAGATTCCATTATTTACTGAGCTCACTAACTGGCGAGGCCCACAATGTCATTGCAAATCTCCCAGTCACAAATGCTAATTTTCAAGTAGCATTCGACAGCATTTGTACTCGCTACAATAATGCACGTTTAATTGCATCTGCTCACATAAAACAATTACTCAGTTTTCCCTCTATGAATAAAGTTTCAGCGAGTGAACGTCGTGCTCTGCTAAATCAAGCCATGAGTAACATGAATGCTCTTAAGGCCCTTGAGTTGACGGTCCCGCTAGAAGAATTGTTAATGTCTCAACTGATCTTAGAAAAAACAAAGATGTCAATTCGCAAAGAGTATGAATCTACATTAGACCCTAAAACATTTCCTACGCTTCAACAGCTTTATGAATTTTTAGAAACAAAGTGTAAATCGATTGAGATTATAAATTCTAGTCCTCCCACAAGGCTAAACAACTTGACTAGTAACAGGATCCAAGATTCCTCCAGCCGTAAGCATACTGCCGTAGTAAAGCAGTCTTATATGTCAACTGCTTTAAGTTGTATTTACTGCAACCAATCCCATGCATTATATTAATGTCACGCTTTTGCCCGACTTTCTGTCCAAGAGCGCAGAGATGTTGTTAAACAAAGAAACCTCTGCTTCAATTGTTTGAAATCGAATCATCAGGTAAATACGTGCAAATCTGTTGGCTGTCGTACCTGTGGTAAGTGGCACCATACGCTTATTCATCTAGATGTCTCACAACCATCAGAACATCTTCATTATCAACAAGATGTTTCCCGTAACAATGGTGTCAATGACTGTCGTCAACAATCCGAGTCCATGACTGCTAGTTATTGCACATTAAAGGTAATGCCCAGTAAACAAATCCTCTTATCTACAGCTCTTGTGAAGGTCAAGGACAGTAACGGTAGACTGCAGACATGTCGTGCTTTACTGGATTCTGGCTCACAATCCAGCTTCATCTCAGAATCGTGTGCACAGCTATTGAAACTTCGTAGAAGGCCCAGTAGGGTGAGATCTGTGAGATCTGTGCTGGACAAAACGGAGGCAGACAGGTTTTTCTCCGGGTACTCCGGTTTTTCCTGTCAAAATTTCATTCCAGCAACACTCTCCACTATCATTTCATTTCATCTGTCATTCATTTAATCATTGCCCCAGAGGAGTGCGTCAGGCCTCGGCAGCCGGCACAGTTCATATCCTCGCCGCTAGATGGGGGCTTCATTCATTCCATTCCTGACCCGGTCGGAGACTGGAAGCAGGCTGTGGATTTTCATTTTTCAGAAGGCCCAGTAGGGTACCAATTCAAGGCATAGGTAACAATACTTCGGAAACAAAACACACAATCTCTGTTGAAATCAGTTCATGCTCAAGTAATTTTACGGTGTCAGTTGATTGCCTAGTCCTTCCCAAGGTTCCTGACGACTTGCCCGGGCACTTAATTGATTCTTCTAGCTGGAATTTACCCACACATCTCCCACTAGCAGACCCTGCATACTCTCAGCCTGGTAAGATTGACATTCTACTCGGTACAGAAGTCTGTTCTTATATTCTGCCGTCAGGTAAACTAACCAGAGACCTCAATCAGCCAGTTTTACAGGAAAGTGAGTTTGGTTGGATCCTTTCTGGAAGGTACAAGGGTATGCATCCTGCACCAATACTTCACGGCGGCCGGAGGTCTCATGCTTTGCCAAAACTGACACTGATATCCATACTCAACTCCAGAAATTCTGGGAACTAGAAGAGTTGCACTTGACTCCTAGAACCAGGGATGAAAGGGAATGTGAAACACAATTTGTTCAGAACAACATTAGAGACTCTTCAGGAAGGTTTGTGGATCGACTACCATTTCGAGAAGATCCCAAGAAATTAGGCGATTCCTTTCAAATGGCAGCCAAGCGGTTCTATTTACATGAAAGAAAAATGAGTAGAAACCAAAACTTGAAAGAAGACTACACAAATTTTATGGATGAATATGAGTAGGATATAAAGGGCGATTCTGGGACAGGGGCAAATGCGCAAGATGGCCGCCGCGCGCAACTATCCCATGTTATTCTTATGGAGGGACAGTCAGGGCTGGGTCAGGGGCTAATGCGCAATATGGCCGCCACGCCCTGAGACCGTGCATGACGTCAAAGGGAGAGGTCGGCCGTGTAGTTGCTAACTGGAATATGTATTATTATTATTATTATTAGGTAATTATTGATTGATCGTGTTCAATGAAGACCAGCCTTATATTGTCCACTTTTTGGTGTAGTGGCGAGCATTCTTGTCGGTCATTCCTGAGTTTCGAATCCCCTGCTCTGCCAAGAAATTTAATTTCTGGTCTCAGGAGTGGAACGGGGTACACTCAGCCTTGTGAAGCAAAACTGACAGGAGCTGGCTTTTGATTCATACCGCAGCCATTCTGCCTAACCCAACTTTACCTAACCTAACCTAACCTAACCTAACCTAACCTAACCCAACTTTACCTAACCTAACCTAACTTCAAATTCAAGCAAATATGAGAGCAAATGTGAGAGCACTCATAATAAACTAAGTTATAATCTAACCCAACCTAACCTAACCTAACCCACAGAAACCTCATTTAAAGATTTTAGATTTTACATTTTAACATTTTACATTTTAACATTTTACATTTTTTATTTTTTTATTTTACATTTTTTAGATTTTACTTTTTACTTTTTTTTGTATTTTAGATTTTAGTTTTTTAGATTTTTAATTTTAAATTTAAGATTTTTTGATTTTAGAAATTACATTTTACAATTTCCAAAAAAGTAAACTACAAGGTCACATACCTAACCTAACCTAACCTAACCATACCTAACAATACCTAACCTAACCTAACCTAACCTAACCTAACTTCAAAGTCAGAGCAAATATGAGAGCAAATGTGAGAGCACACATAATAAACTAACTTATAACATAACCTAACCTAACCTAACCTAACCTAACCTAACTTAAAAGTGCCAGTAAAAAAAAAAGAGAGAGCAAAAAGTGTGAGCAACAAGTGAGAGAAAATGTGAGAGCACACATAATAAACTAAGTTATAACCTAACCTAACCTAACCTAACCTAACTTAAAAGTGCGAGTAAAAAAAAGTGAGAGCAAAAAGTATGAGCAAAAAAAAGTGAGAGCAAATGTGAGAGCACAAATAATAAACTTAGTTATAACCAAACCTAACCTAACCTAACCTAACCCACAGAAACCTCATTTAAGGATTTTAGATTTTACATTATATCATTCTAGATTTTTGATTTTATCATTTTACATTTTTTAGAATTTACATTTTACATTTTAAATTTAAGATTTTTTGATTTTAGATTTTACGTTTTACATTTTACGATAAGAGTAAACTACAAGGTCACATACCTAACCTCACCAAACCTAACTTTACCAAACCTAACTTAAGCTAATCCGAAGGCTAATGCACATACACAAAAAAGATAAGGGCACATGCAACTATCCTTATGCTAGTCTTATAGGCTACTGTACAACAAGATCACTATCCCAACCGGGTATTTTTTGTTCATTTTTCATTAGGAGTGGAGAGAGGTGGGTAGTAATTAAAAATGTACAAGCAGTGTCCATACAATATTTTTTATTTTAAATACATGTACACTATTTGCACATAATACATTTTTATATATATTCTTTTTTGTTATAAATTGCACAGTTGTTTTTATTTTGTTTTCTATTTTATTTACTTTTTGATTATGAATACCATTTTTTTCTTTTTGTGTTTTTCTATTTTTGTAGTGCTATTGATTGAATTTGTTTAATTTTTTGTTTTATGTATTTGCTAGGTTCATGCAGAGGATTTTGATATTCAAAACTTAACTCTTTAAGCATGGTCAATGATTGAGTAATGACCATAGGCATGTGTACCTATACCATCAGCATCAATCACTCTTTTATCTTCACCAGGACACAAAGCAATTTTGTTTAGTCTTATAGATGATATGTCATGTTGTTTTGAAGCGATACTGTGCATTGGTATTCTTTTTACATTGTCTTTCATGACACAATCCTTATAATCTTGAAAGCTTATACAATTTTTGACAACAGCTCTGTTAATACCTTTAATCTTTTTGATTTCTTTACCATTTATGTCTAAAGCGTACACTTTAGCTCTAAGTCCAACAAATGCTTTTATAATTTGTCCACAAGCCTCGTCTTTAAATTTCCCCAACGTTTTCTTGTATGATGTAGAGTAACATATGTGATTAGTAGGATAATCTGATGTGTCCAGGTGTTCTAGGAAATCCAACTTGTCTTGATATACATCTGGGCTGTTAACCAAATAAATGAACGAGTCGGTATCCATATACATGAGTTTAAGATTGTTCATTCCATAATGGGTAGCAGGACATCATAGTGGTGGGAATACATTAGAGTTTTTGAAATATCCAGTATACACATTCCAATATATATAGGCTTATTGAATTAGCTTTTATGCCTTTTTGCTGTCAGTTACAAGACGTATGTCTATTCTTTTACGGATATTTTCCATTGTTTTTCCAAAAATGGCATTGTTGAATAATTTGTACAGTTTTTTCTCAAAATCATTTATGGCTTGTTTTCGAAGGTTGTTATTAAAATCAACGTAGGCCTTTAACCAAGGTCTTTGCTTAAACTTTAACACACGATGAATTTTTTCAATTTTATTCCATGCCCTAAAGCCTGTTTTAATGCCATGTAGTGAACAACATATCGTCTTCGATTTCCAAGATGAGGAATTAGTTCTTTCAGAGACGAATCCTTAGGTTGTGTACACTCTGGTAGGAAAGGTAAATCGTTGTGTAGATCATGAAGGTCATATGGGTAATCAACATCAACGTCTAGAATGTATGCCACAGGATTGTCTTCCTTTAGTTTTTCTAGATCAACAGTATCTGGAGAAACCCACTGAAATCCACCATAAGGAAAGGAGTGGCACATAGCCCACCCGTATTGGTTGTTGGCATCATCTTAGGTAATAAACTGCGATGGTTTCTCAGAATCATAGGTTCCCATGTATTTATTTTTAGCTTCAGCATACCGATGAAACACCTGGCATATGCCTCCACGTATTCCAGAATCGATTAGAAGAATCTGATCGTAATCCTGTATCAATTCCAGTTCAATTCCTGTGTAAAGGAGTATTGCCTCGAAACTTAAACCAGGCGAAGTAAAAAAGTGTGCAGCATCCACTCGGTGTGTTTGTAGTGTTTTGTTTCTAAACTTTTCAAAGCTGTCTGCTAGAAGGAGTACATCTGAAGTTAGGTAGAGGTCACTATATTCCCCTAGAGTTTTAATGTTGAACTGATTCCACACACTTTTGGCATGTCCATAGTCTTCTTGACTAACATCTTCTTGACTTAATTGGTTAAAGAATACCTCTTTTGGAGGTAAACACGTTTCACTTAACTTTTCCCATGAATCAATGTAGTCATAACCCTTTACGAGTCATGAGCATTTCATTTTCTTTTCCAAAGTACTTGTCTGTTTCAGGGTATGATGTTAAGTTGGAAACTAAGTTTTCCAAACTACTCGGCATTAACCGAAACGTGTCCACAAATCGAAGCTTAACATTTCCTACATATTTGGTGAAGGAAATGTACTTTTCTTTGGAGTTAGCGATAACATCCACTCTCTCAGTAGTACAGCCCAATTGCTTTACAATGAAATTTGTGTCGTAGTCTCTCATATTATGTAGAAATACAGGAACGGAGTTACGTGTTTTACACCTCAAATTACAGTTATTGTGAGCACTTCCACGGTATTCCCCTGTAATATGGCAATGGTCTCGAACTTTCCAGTCCTCTTTGGTAAATGCTTTTTGACACAAATAACAGGTTTCAGAACATTGGAACTCTGCTTCTTGATCCTGAGTTAAGGCCTTTGGAACATTTAAGCTGTAAAGGCGATCAGTTTCATTAGCTATTGAGATCAAACAGTCCATAAACTTTTCTGCAGCGTCAGGTCCACGATAAATAACAGGTTGGCTTGGAAGGTTTGTCTTTATGTGTTCCACAGCAAGTGAGGGTTTAACGTATATACCAAAGCTCATAGGAACATGACTCTGGTATGGCACTGTATAACTTGCTTCAGGATTGGGTAAACATGTTTGATATGGTAAGAGTATACTTTCGACATCTGCATAGATAACGTAAGGTATTCTCAGCATTTTTTCAACATTTAAGAACTTCACAATTGAGTTTTTATTAGGCATTTCAACCCTAGCAATGTCATGCTGGACACACAAAGCTCTATGTTCTTTTAATTTTTCCATTCCTTGTTGTCCATATTTTAAAGGCACCCAGTGCCGCTCGGCTATGCTGATTTTGTGGATATCCTTGCGAACCCATGATCGAGAGGGCGTCAGCCTGAGTAATTTGATATGTCGCATGTCAAATTCCGATCAGGGGTTCGCGAGATATCGGCAATGTTCTCAGGAAAGTGGGCTGTGCGTTTAAACCCCCTGCCCCCTACTGCACAGTTTTAGCCCTAGAGACTTGAAATTTATTTTAGGGGTATAGGGGGTCAGGACCATTCATTTATGTCAAACAATTTTTTTTGTAAACTCTTTAGTTTCCAAAATATAAAAAATTCAAAATTGAACTTATTTCAAAAAAAATATATTAAAAAAAGTTTTATTAATAAAAATAAATATTCCTCCCAGGAATTAACCTGGGAGTAGTCCTTGTGGCTCTGGGCAAATGGGAGTGAAATGCGTAGTTGCCTGTCATCTGCAACCATAACATATTGGATTCAGCAAGAGAATCCAACTAGCCTCTTTCACTCCAACTCCAGCACGTAACCTACAAGAGGTGCCCCTGTTAAGCCGAGCAACCCAGTGGAAGGTTGGGTAACCAATCCCAGCGGGAAGCTGGGTCGGTGAGCCGATCAGTGCTGGGGGCTCTAAGAAAAACGGTCAACGGTCTCAAAGGCGGAAGAAGAATTTCATTTCTCAACGGCTGAGAGGGCGGAAGAACCTAGTGGAGTCAACCACGAAAACAAATCATTTCAGACTAACAATCTGATCTTACTTTGGAATATTATTCCTACCCTTGAAACCCACAATTTCAATTGCAGAATGGAAAAGCCGCTGAAAGAAAGCACTACCCCAGGTGGCAGCTCGGAAGAGAAAACCACCATTGCGTTAAGCAATGCATCGGGACCTAGGGTTCTGGGGAGTCCCAACATCTGCAATAGGGATGAGTCGGAGCATCCTTGGAATCCTTCCAGACTTAAGTTTAAACATAAGTTTTTTGCAGGTACTTTGAATGTAAATTCTTTACTGAAGGTGGGTAAACAGAAGGAATTAGAACTGCTTTTAGATAGAAACGAAATTCAAATTTTAGCAGTACAAGAGACAAGATATTTGGATGAGAATGTGACAGAAACGAAAGATTATAGAATCTTTAAAGGTAAACCTGCGATTAAAATTATGAAAGGAATGCCACTCTTGGGAACAGCCTTTTATGTCCATAAACGTCTATTAGCCAATGTAACTGAATTCAAATCACGCTCAGAAAGGATGTGTCTTTTGACAATGACTTGCAAAAATAAAATATATACTTTTGTTAATTGTCATGCGCCAATAAACGAAGACAACAAGAAGAACCCAAATAAAGTAGAGGAATTCTGGGACCTCCTAGATGATGAAATATCTAAAATTCCAAAATCAAATGTGGTGATATTACTTGGAGATTTCAATGCTCAAATAGGAAGAGGGAGGATTCATAGACCAATAGTGGGAGAATATGCTGCACACCAAAGAACAAACAGAAATGGGATGAGATTAATTACGATTTGTAAAAACTTTCAACTTAAGTTAATGTCAACTTTCTTCAAGAAATTGCCAAGAAAAGCTAAAACATGGATTTCTCCAAATCCAATACTAGGTGAATTTCAACTGGATCATGTAGCTATATCCAAAAGAAACATGAAAGAAATTATGAATGTCAAGGTTATAAGAAGCAGAGAATTTGACTCTGATCACTATTTGTCTAAAATTAAACTCAAATTCATACCCAACAGAAACCACAGAAGAGGGGAGAGAGTAAATAAATATAACACAAATAGACTTCAAATTACACAAGAAACATTGGAAAAATTTCAGGAAGAAATAAAAGTAACTCATCATGGGAAGTGGCAAGATTTATCTAAAGAAATAACCAACGCAGCTCAGAAGACGTTTGGGTTAGCCAAACCTAAGAAGAAACCTTGGTGGAATCAAATATGTGAGGATACGTTACAAGAGAGAACAAAACAATGGAAAAAGTGGAAATGCTCTGGAAAGACGGAACATTATGACCAATACAAACAGCAAAGGAAAGACACTGCTAGAATAATAAGGGGAGTTAAAAGATCATTCGAAAAATCACAACTTACTGACCTGCAAGACAGCTTTGTTAAAAATAACTCTCGAAACTTCTATCAGACTTTTAAGAGTCAATTAAAGGGGTATCAAGCGCCTAGCATATGCTTTAAAGATGAAAATGGTAGACTTGGCCTAAGCAATGTTGAGAACTGTGAAATACTTGCGAAGCACTTTGATCAACTTTTAAACTGCCCTGAACCAGCTGGAATTCTCACAAGCAACAGAAAATCTGGAAGAAGATATACCACCCAATGCTGAAGAAATTAAAGAAGCAATTAACAATCTAAAAAATAATAAAGCTGGCGGAGAGGACTCTATAACAGCTGAACTTTTGAAATGGTCTCAATCAAAAATCATTGAAGAGCTGCAGTTAATCTTTGAAGATATTTGGAGAACAGAGAGGATTCCATAGGAATGGAAAGTGGCTCTAATACACCCATTGCATAAAAAAGGGGACAAACAAAACGTTGATAACTATAGAGGCATCTCTCTTCTTCATATTGCATACAAGGTATTTTCAAAAATATTGCTGAATAGAGTAGAAACATCACTTGACAAGCAACTGGGCGAGTATCAAGCTGGATTTCGAAAAGGTAGATCTTGTTCAGAACAAATATTTAACTTAAAATCCATAATTCGCCATAGGATACTGAATTCAAAGGACATAGTTGTGACTTTTGTAGATTTTAAAAAGGCCTTTGACTCGGTTGATAGAGAAACCATAGATAAAACAATTCGTGAATTTGGAGTGAAAACTAAATTGGCAAACCTAATACGTGAAACCCTTACTGACACGAACTCAAAAGTAAAATTTATGGGTGAGATATCAAAATCTATTAAGATAAATACAGGTGTACGGCAGGGTGATGGTTTATCACCCCTTCTGTTCAACTGTGTTTTAGAGAAAATTGTAAGAATTTGGAATTTAAAGCTAAAAGAACATAACATTTCGCCAGTAACTTTGGGGAGAAGAAATAAAGGCATTGAAATAAGTTGCCTAGCATTTGCAGACGATTTTGCTATATTGTCAGAAAACCTAACAAGTGCAACAACACAAATCAATCTCTTGGAAGAAATAGCCAACAAAACAGGTTTGAGAATCTCCTTAGAAAAATCTAAATTTATTACAAACATCAAGAACGCTTCAAAATATTTGGCAACAGATATTGGCCCAGTGGAAAAAGTAAAGAAATTCAAATATCTGGGAGAAATAGTTCAAGAAAATGGTTTAGAAAAATCTTCGGTAGAAGAAAGGGTACACAAGATGGAAAGAGCATATGGTATCACTAAGAATTTTTATAACAAAAAGTGCTTATCTAAAAATCTTAAAATAAGGTACTACACTACAGTGGTGAAACCGGAATGCCTATACGCAAGTGAATGTCTGGTACTAAACTATAGATTAGATAAACTTGAAGTACTAGAAAGGAGAATCATGAGGAAAATTTTAAGCCCAGTGAAAACAGCAGAAGTATGGAAATTAAGATCTAATGATGAAATATACAGGAACATAGAAAATATAACAGAAACGATAAGAAAAAGGAGATTGCAATTTTTTGGACATATTTACAGAATGGATGATTCCTTTGGGAGAAAAGGGCAACAACTAGCTGGATTCAAGAAGTAAAGAAAGATTTAGAAAGAAATAATATAAGTGAAGAAGAAACGGTGAACAGAGAGATCTTTAGAAAAAGGGTATTAAGTATGAAAGGATTCCAAGGAAGATTGCCAAAGAAACCTGGTGCGAAGTGGTCCGAGGACAGAAAGAAGCAGCATAGTGAACGGATGAAGGAGTACTGGAGGGAACGGAAGAGAAAACAACAAAGTGTGAAGAATTGAAATTGGCACGTGGTCCCTAGCAGGCCTCATCGGAAAGAAGAAGAAAAATAAAGAACATAGGGACCATTCTTTAAAGCCCATAGAACACTTTTTAGAATGTTTGGTTTTATGAAAAATCGCCTACTTTCCCAATTAAACTTTTGTCATTTTTGTCCTATAGACCTGGGGCTTGGTTTGCAGGTAGAAGTGATAGAGACCTTTGATTTATGTTGAACAAACTTTTTTGTAGAATTCCTAGTTTCCAAAATAGTGAGCATTTTTCAAAATTCATTTTGTTTTGTCCTAGAAACTTCAAATTTGGTATGGTGTTAGATGAGGTAAAGACCATTGATTTATGTCAAACAAACTATTTAGTAGAATTCCTAATTTTGGAAATATAGCCCATTTTCAAAATTTTATTTTTGTTGTCCTAGAGATCTGAGACTTGGTATGGGGATAGAGGGGGTAGAGACCTTTCGTTATGTTAAACAAACTTTTTTGTAGAATTCCTAATTTTGGAAATACAGCCCATTTTCAATTTTTTTTTTAAATGTCGTAGAGACCTGAGACTTGGTTTACGCATAAAGGGGGTAAAGGCCATTGATTTACGTCAGCCAAACTTTTCTGTAAAATTCCTAATTTTGGAAATATAGCCCATTTTCAAAATTTTATTTTTGTTGTCTTAGAGACCTGCGACTTGGTTTACAGCTAGAGGGGGTAAAGACCATTCATTTATGTCAAACAAACATTTTTGTAACATTATTAATTTTGGAAATATAGCCCATTTTGAAGATTTTATTTTTGTTGTCCTAGAGACCTGAGACTTGGTATGGCTGTAGAGGGGGGCAAAGGCCGTTCATTATGTCAAACAAACATTTTTGTAAACATTCTAATTTTGGAAATACAACCCATTTTGGAAATATGTTTTGGAAAAATTCGAAAAATACATTATTTTTGGACTGAGAATAGTATAGAGGTAGGTGTTGGAGTTAACATATGTCTTTTTTAGGATTTTTAGTTGAAACATATAGCCTACTTTACCAATATAGTTTTGAAAAAATGAAAAATACACTATTTTTTGACTAGGCATGGGATAGAGGTAAGTGTAAGAGTTGAGAGTCATTGATAAACCTTAGAGTACTTTGGATTATTTTTTTGGAATTTTGTGTGTAGTTGTTGTTGTTGTTGCTTCTTATAAACATGGCTGTAAGCATTATGCAACCATAAAAAGGATTGACATACTTTCCAAGACCAAATAAGCCCCCACAAGCAAGAGCAAATATGAGAGAGTTAATACAAAAGCCAACAAAAGCCAACAAAAAAGTCAACAAAAGCCAACAAAAATCTGACAAAAAAAAAAGCCATGTAGCATGCTGGTAGTTGAGTGAGTTGTTATATTGACCGATAGGTAGCAGGCTGGTAGTTGAGTGAGTATTGATATCGACCGCTAGATAGTATGCTGGTCGTTCAGTGAGCGAGTGTTGAAATGGAGCGCTAGGTAGAATGCTGGTCGTTCAAGTAGTTCTCATAGTCACCGCTAGATAGCGGCAACATACTTTGCGTGTCGCATTTGACTCTTTGGATAAGTTTTACCGAGTGAAAACGTGATCGTATATGCTGTATATTTAAATTTATTATGCAATTAACCACTAACTGTTTAGAACTAACATGTATAGCCTTGTGTAGGGAATATAGAGGGTCTTTAGCAAAAAAAAAGACTGTCTAACACATGAGAGTACAGCCTTTTGATATGCAGTAAGTACCTGATAACCTTGAGAAGGCTATAAGAATATTTTCAGTTGACTACCTGTCACAGTGTTTACATTGTGAAAGACCGTTGAAACAACCAGTCTTTAGCCTTGTCATAAGCAGTGAGCAGCTGTGACCCTTAACTAGGGATATATTAGAGGACCCTTGGCAAGAATATCATCAGTTGACTACCACCACTCACAGTGACCACATCGTGAAAGACTGTCAAAACAACTATTGCACAGCCTTGTACTACACAGTAAGTAGCTGTTGGTCTTGGCTATTGTATATTAGAGAACCCTTAGCAAGTATATAATCAGTTTACTACTACTTGTTACAGTGTTCACATCATGAAAGACCGTCTCACTGTCCAGTCTACAGCCTTGTCATACGCTGTAAAGAGCTGTTGGTCTAGACTAGGGGTATATTAGAGGACCCTTAACAAGAATATCACCAGTTGACTACTACCTCTCACGATGTTCACATCGTGAAAAACCGTCTCACCGACCAACTCTAGCCCTGTGATACGCAGTAAGCAGCTGTTTGCAGAAATCAACATTCATGATGGAAGAACCCATTCCTAGCTATATGTGTAAACAGTGTGGAAAAACTTTTCTTCGGGACTATGATAGAAAGCGTCATGAAGTTTCGTGTGGGGAATTTCATGAGTGTAAAACGTGTGGAAGTAAATTCAACAATGCCTACAATGGACGTCGGCATGAAGAATGTTGTAATGTTGTGTCGGCAGCTAAAAGACAAAAAGCAGAGCCTACAAAACATTACCTACTGTCATTGGCCCCTGACAAAAACGGACTTATTGAATATGAGACATCTTCTGAAGGTCGACTTAAATCCTATTTCATACGTTGCGATACGCGCAAGGATTTAAATTCATACCTTAAAGAGTCCAAACAGCAAATAATACAAGCTATGCAAAAAGAACTAGCAATGCACAAGTCGATCAAAGTTAATCTAGTGGCTGAGTGTATATTCATTCATACGTCCACCAACGAAATTACAGATCGGGCTTTTAAAACACGAAATCAGGCTCTATTTTTGGAAACAGACTTAAGTAGTTTCTTGGAAAAACAAATTACAAAGTTAACTACTGAAATGGAAGAATCTGAGCTAAAAGGCAGTAATTGGGCTTTGTTAGCAGTGGAAGGAGTACGATTGAAAATAAATAAGTACAATCCCTTGCGTGGAAGCACATATATTCCATTACCAGCAGCTATACAAGCAAGAAAAGCCTGCATTAATCCTCGAAACTTAAAGGATGAAAAGTGTTTCAAGTATGCCATTTTAGCAAAACTGGTTAAAACGAATGCTGAACGCGTTAGTAAATACAAGGACCTGGAAAACAAGTATGATTTTTCAGTGATATAGTTTCCTACGTCATTAGCTGACATTCCCAAATTTGAGAAAGCCAACGACATATCCATTAATGTATTTGGACTGGAACAAGACAACAAACTGTTCCCTCTAAAGGTTGTGGATCAAGAGCTACAAGACCATCGCGACCTCCTTCTGCTAAGTTAATCATCCGGACAGAACCACTACGTCTTTATCAAAGATTTTGATAAACTAGTAAGACATCAGATTAACCACCATCAACATAAGATATATACGTGTAAACGGTGTTTTACTCACTTCGATAATCGATATGGACAACAAGGAATGGAAAAATTAAAAGAACATAGAGCTTTGTGTGTTCAGCATGACATTGCTAGGGTTGAAATGCCTATTAAAAACTCAATTGTGAAATTCTTAAATGTTGAAAAATGCTGAGAATACCTTACGTTATCTATGCAGATTTCGAAAGTATACTCTTACCATATCAAACATGTTTACCCAATCCTGAAGCAAGTTATGCAGTGCCATACCAGAGTCATGTTCCTATGAGCTTTGGTATAAACGTTAAACCCTCACCTGCTGTGGAACATATAAAGACAAACCTTCCAAGCCAACCTGTTATTTATCGTGGACCTGATGCTGCAGAAAATTTATGGACTGTTTGATCTCAATAGCTAATGAAATAATAATAAGAACTTTATTGCAGCCAATGGCCAAATTAATAAATTAACATTAAAAGACAAAAAAGATTGCCCTAGTCTTCACTACAAAACATTGTAAGTGTGACCCGTCTTTGTTTGCACAACATCACGTGATACCTATCACACTGTTCTCCACATAGCAAACAGATGCACTGCTGGTCCGGCTGATGAAATCTCTTCTTGGTGCATACTTTAAAGTGAAAGCCATGTACCGAAAATCTCGTGACTATATGACGCAAATCGTACAATGCATTTGTCCATTCAGTTGAAAGCATCGCGTCAGTGCCGTAAAAGTCGTCCCATATGTCTTGTCTCTTCCTTTTCAATTCTGTCAGTAGAGTCTCATATCCAGGTGTAACGGGCAGCAGTAGGTTCAGTCTCAGGTCTTCAACAAAATATGGCTCTCTAGCTAGCAGGTAAACCAAACGGGATGGCGTGTACTTTGAAAGGCACAAAGCTCTCTTGAGATAGATGGATTTTACTCTTTCCAGATCTGCCAGGTGTTTTCTCTTGAGGTGTATCCATATATTTTCCAATCCATACGATGCAATTGGTGCTATTTTTACATGAAACAATTGGATTGCAGTCTTTAGGGACAATTTATGAATTTGTTTTATGTCACTCATAGCTAATGAAATTGATCGCCTTTACAGCTTAAATGTTCCAAAGGCCTTAACTCAGGATCAAGAAGCAGAGTTCCAATGTTCTGAAACCTGTTATTTGTGTCAAAAAGCATTTACCAAAGAGGACTGGAAAGTTCGAGACCATTGCATATTACAGGGGACTACCGTGGAAGTGCTCACAATAACTGTAATTTGAGGTGTAAAACACATAACCCCGTTCCTGTATTTCTACATAATATGAGTGGCTACGACACAAATTTCATTGTAAAGCAATTGGGATGTACTACTGAGAGAGTGGATGTTATCGCTAACTCTAAAGAAAAGTACATTTCCTTCACCAAATATGTGGGAAATGTTAAGCTTCGATTTGTGGACACGTTTCGGTTAATGCCGAGTAGTTTGGAAAACTTAGTTTCCAACTTAACATCATACCCTGAAACAGACAAGTACTTTGGAAAAGAAAATGCAATGCTCATGACTCGTAAAGGGGTATTTTGTTATGACTACATTGATTCATGGGAAAAGTTAAGTGAAACGTGTTTACCTCCAAAAGAGGTATTCTTTAACAAATTAAGTCAAGAAGATGTTAGTCAAGAAGACTATGAACATGCCAAAAGTGTGTGGAATCAGTTCAACATTAAAACTCTAGGGGAATATAGTGACCTCTACCTAACTTCAGATGTACTCCTTCTAGCAGACAGCTTTGAAAAGTTTAGAAACTAAACACTACAAACACACCGAGTGGATGCTGCACACTTTTTTACTTCGCCTGGTTTAAGTTTCGAGGCAATGCTCCTTTACACAGGAATTGAACAGGAATTGATACAGGATTACGATCAGATTCTTCTAATCGAGTCTGGAATACGTGGAGGCATATGCCAGGTGTCTCATCGGTATGCTGAAGCTAACAATAAATACATGGAAACCTATGATTCTGAGAAACCATCGCAGTTTATTACCTATGATGATGCCGACAACCAATATGGGTGGGCTATGTGCCAATCCCTTCATTATGGTAGATTTCAGTGGGTTTCTCCAGATACTGTTGATCTAGAAAAACTAAAGGAAGACAATCCTGTGGGATACATTCTAGACGTTGATGTTGATTACCCATATTACTTTCATGATCTACACAACGATTTACCTTTCCTACTAGAGTGTACACAACCTAAGGATTCGTCTCTGAAAAAACTAATTCCTCATCTTGGAAATCGAAGGCGATATGTTGTTCACTACATGGCATTAAAACAGGCTTTAGAGCATGGAATAAAATTGATAAAAATTCATCGTGTGTTAAAGTTTAAGCAAAGACCTTGGTTAAAGGCCGGCGTTGATTTTAATAACAACCTTCGAAAACAAGCCATAAATAATTTTGAGAAAAAACTGTACAAATTATTCAACAATGCCATTTTTGGAAAAACAATGGAAAATATCCGCAAAAGAATAGACATACGTCTTGTGACTGACAGCAAAAAGGCATGAAAGCTAATAGCAAAGCCGACATTTATTGACAAAACAATTTATGGTCCTAACCTAGCTGCTTTCCACATGGCTAAACGTAACATTGTATTCAATAAGCCTATATATATTGGAATGTGTATACTGGATATTTCAAAAACTCTAATGTATTCCCACCACTATGATGTCCTGCTACCCTATTATGGAATGAACAATCTTAAACTCATGTATATGGATACCGACTCGTTCATTTATTTGGTTAACAGCCCAGATGTATATCAAGACAAGTTGGATTTCCTAGAACACCTGGACACATCAGATTATTCTACTAATCAAATATGTTACTCTACATCAATCAAGAAAACGTTGGGGAAATTTAAAGACGAGGCTTGTGGACAAATTATAAAAGCATTTGTTGGACTTAGAGCTAAAATGTACGCTTTAGACATAAATGGTAAAGAAATCAAAAAGATTAAAGGTATTAACAGAGCTGTTGTCAAAAATTGTATAAGCTTTCAAGATTATAAGGATTGTGTCATGAAAAACAATGTAAAAAGAATACCAATGAACATTATCGCTTCTAAACAACATGACATATCATCTATAAGACTAAACAAAATTGCTTTGTGTCTTGGTGATGATAAAAGAGTGATTGATGCTGATGGTATAGGTACACATGCCTATGGTCATTACTCAATCATTGACCATGCTTAAAGAGTTAAGTTTTAAATATCAAAATCCTCTGCATGAGCCTAGCAAATACATAAAACAAAACAATTTAAAAAATTAAAACAATAGCACTACAAAAATAGAAAAACACAAAAAGAAACAAGATGTTCAGTAAAGAACATATAGCCTACTTTCTCCTAAATGTATGAGTATAGTTATAACTCGTTGTTATTATCAAAGAGTATAATAGAACTATTCTTTGTTGAAGACCTTAGAAACGATTTACCTCTACCAAACGCCACAACCTAGATAAAAACTGCTACCATCATTGAGAAGAAAGAAAGAAAGAAAGAAAGAAAGAAAGAAAGAAAGAAAGAAAGATAAGAAGTATCTAAAGAATGTTATGGATCTGCAGACATAATCGACCGGACTGGCGGCGTGGCTCAGCGGTAACGTTCTCGCTTGCTGGACCGTATGTTTCAGGTTCGTATCCTGGCGCAGTCAGCTGGCATTTGAGGGTGCACAAATGCGAGGGAGCCGTGTTAGTAGATTTACTGGCACGTTAAAGATCCCCTTCGGGCAAAAATCTGGCACCCCGGCGTACCTAAAAGCAACAGTAGTTAAAAGGGACGTAAAACCAATAACATTATTATTATTATTATTATTATTATTATTATTATTATTATTATTATTATTATTATTATTATTACATAGTAAAGCCTCCGTGGCTTAGGCGGCAGCACGCCGGCCTCTCACCCCTGGGTCCGTGGTTCAAATCCCGGTCACTCCATGTGAGATCTGTGCTGGACAAAACGGAGGCGGACAGGTTTTTCTCCGGGTACTCCGGTTTTCCCTGTCAATATTTCATTCCAGCAACACTCTCCACTATCATTTCATTTCATCTGTCATTCATTTAATCATTGCCCCAGAGGAGTGCGTCAGGCCTCGGCAGCCGGCACAGTTCATATCCTCGCCGCTCGATGGGGGCTTCATTCATTCCATTCCTGACCCGGTCGGAGACTGGAAGCAGGCTGTGGATTTTCATTTTCATTATTACATAATCGGCCTGACGCGGGCAACATCCAACTTTGAGTTGAGGCATGTCTTTACACGTCTGGCTGCGTATGACTTTCACAACCCTAATTGAATTAACAAATCTTTCCATGACCCTACAGAGACGTGTGTATACCAACTATGTGGATATTTTCGATTGCTATTTGGCTGAAATAAAAGTATTAATTAATATCCTGAACTAGCACCAACGGTAGAGTTCAGATACTATGTGAAATCGCTTTGTTCTTTACTTCAATTAACATTTTCAAATAACGCACAATAGGCTGTTACAAACCCTTTAAAATAAAAAGTAAAAATGTATCGTAGTATCATCTTGTCATTCTTCAAATTCGATGCGCATAGAATCCCAATGGTATAGTAATCAATGGAGCCCCACGTAGACTAGTCGTGACATCTAGTGGTGAAATATCGAACAATATAAACCTAACAGAGCGAGTGCATTCTAGCGGCCAGAAGAAGAAACTTTTCAATAAAATCTGGAAGTTAATAAGTAGCAGCGTGCAGTTACCTTTTTGGCAGCTAGATGTCTCGAGTAAATCTGCTGGCGAATTATGTTTTAATTAAATATATATTTTACACCATAATATGCACAATATAACGCTTAATTTTAAAACATCTGAGTCATTACAAAACAATAAACAAATAACATTTCAAGCAAAAAAAATAGATCTGATCGGGTTTGAACCATAGGCATTTGAGCGATAGGCTAACGCTCTACCACTGAGCTAATTGTGTCAACGAATATCGTTCTATATAAAATGACTTACATAGAACTTGTTAGCAAATAATGATTTATACTAAACGATTTCATCACTGGAGTATATTATTTATATATAAAGCATTTCATACAAAGTTTATTTATTTTGTATCAGTACGCTATATTGCATGCAATACTCAAATTAATGAAATATAAGTCAGGCACAAGATATCCGCTGCCAACTTGTCTTATTACTGAATCAGCTCAACTTTTTAAAATCACGTCTGCACTATAGTATTACAAAATAAACTTTTAATTTCGAACGTGCCTCTTCCTTTAGAACAGTTAAAACGATTCTCGGCTCGATAATCGGAACTGGTGGGTCCCATGATATGGATTATAAAGTTTGCATAATTCGCACGGCCGCCATCCTGAAATGGTATGGTGGACGACCTTGTAGTTTGGTCACAAGACGCATCCTATACGAAGGTATGTTGTTACCAAATTTGGTAGAGATCGGATGATTTGGTTAGTCGTTATTTGATTTTACGTTTTGAACGTTTGAGTGGCCACCATTCAGTTTTAGTAAAGATGGTGGCGATATAAAACATGACACTGAGGTGTCCTTTGCTAGTGCTACCTTTGTACCAAATTTCGTTCAATTCGCATTCACCATGTTCGAATTGATAGGGGGGGACAGACATTCAGAGTACACACACTCACACACACACACAGACACACACACACACACACAGACTCACACACACACATACACACACACACACACACAGACTCACACACACACATACACACACACAGACAGACACTCGTTTTTCGCCCTGTGTTGATCTCATAAGTCTACTTTCATTTTTTGCAAAAATCGAAAGTAGGCTAAAAATGGTATTCATAATCAAAAAATAAATAAAATAGGAAACAAAATAAAAACAACTGTACAATTTATAACAAAAAATAATATATATAAAAATGTATTATGTGTAAATAGTGCACATGTATTTAAAATAAAAAATATTGTATGGACACTGCTTGTACATTTTTAATTACTACCCACCTCTTTCCACTCCTAATGCAAAATGAACATGTAAAACACAAATTGGAAAATCCATGTTTCCATATTGACAAAATAGAAAAAACATTAAACTGAAATTTTAAAAACTGTAAATGAGAATTTGGTAAATTGACAAATGTGTAAACAACAAATTGGGAAATCCATGTTTCTATATCATGAAATTGAAAAACTTTAAACTGACATTTTAAAAACTGTAATTGGGAAATTGTGAAATTAATAAATGTGTAAACAACAAAATGCAAAATCCATTTTTCCATATTATGAAATTGAAAAACTTAAAACTGAAATAAAAAAACTGAAAATGGGAAATTGGAAAATTGACAAATTTGTAAACAACAAAATGGAAAAAAAATACCCGGTTGGGGTAGTGATCATGTTGTACAGTAGCCTATAAGACTAGCATAAGGAAAGTTGCATGTGCCCTTATATACTTTGTGTATGTGCATAGCCTTTGGAATAGCTTCAGTTAGGTTTGGTAAAGTTAGGTTTGGTGAGGTTAGGTATGTGACCTTGTAGTTTACTCTTTTCGTAAAATGTAAAATGTAAAATCTAAAATAAAAAAATCTTAAATTTAAAATGTAAAATGTAAAATCTAAAAAACATAAAATGATAAAATCAAAAATCTAGAATGTTAAAATGTAAAATCTAAAATCCTTAAATGAGGTTTCTGTGGGTTAGGTTAGGTTAGGTTTGGTTATAATTAAGTTTATTATTTGTGCTCCCACATTTGCTCACACTTTTTTTGCTCATACTTTTTGCTCTCCCTTTTTTTTACTCGCACTTTTAAGTTAGGTTAGGTTAGGTTAGGTTATAAATTTGTTTATTATGTGTTCTCTCACATTTGCTCTCACTTTATGCTCACACTTTTTCCTCTCACTTTTTTTTACTTGCACTTTTAAGTTAGGTTAGGTTAGGTTAAGTTAGGTTATGTTATAACTTAGTTTATTATGTGTGCTCTCACATTTGCTCTCATATTTGCTCTGACTTTGAAGTTAGGTTAGGTGAGGTTAGGTGAGGTTAGGTTAGGTTAGGTATGGTTAGGTATGGTTAGGTTAGGTTAGGTTAGGTATGTGACCTTGTAGTTTACTTTTTTGGAAAATATAAAATGTAAAATCTAAAATCTAAAAATCTTAAATTTAAAATGTAAAATCTAAAAAAACTAAAATCTAAAATACAAAAAAAAATGTAAAATGTAAAATCTAAAAAATGTAAAATGAAAAAATCAAAACTCTAAAATGTTAAAATGTAAATTGTTAAAATGTAAAATCCAAAATCTTTAAATGAGGTTTCTGTGGGTTAGGTTAGGTTAGGTTAGGTTATAACTTAGTTTATTATGAGTGCTCTCACATTTGCTCTCATATTTGCTTGAATTTGAAGTTAGGTTAGGTTAGGTAAAGTTGGGTTAGGCAGAATGGCTGCGGTATGAATCAAAAGCCAGCTCCTGTCAGTTTTGCCTCACAAGGCTGAGTGTACCCCGTTCCACTCCTGAGACCAGAAATTAAATTTCTTGGCAGAGCAGAGGATTCGAAACTCAGGAATGACCGCCAAGAATGCTAGCCACTACACCAAAAAGTGGACAATATAAGGCTGGTCTTGATTGTACACGATCAATCAATAATTACCTAATAATAATAATAATAATAAATATTCCATTTAGCAACTACACGGCCGACCTCTCCCTGTGACGTCATTCACGGTCTCAGGGCGTGACGGCCATATTGCGCATTAGCCCCTGGCCCAGCTCTGACTGTCCCTCCATAAGAATAACATGGGATAGTTGCGCGCGGCGGCCATCTTGCGGATTATCTCCTGTCCTAGAATCGCCCTTTATACCCTACTAATATGAAGATCTGGGTCACATGGAAACAACCCACTCTACAGTTACCCCAGTTTACTACATGCCCCATCACGCTGTTTTCAAGGATTCCAGTTCCACAACCAAGACACGGGTTGTATTTCATTGTTCTGCCAAAACCAGCAGTGGCACTTCTTTGAACGATTTACTATAGGAAAAAAGGAAGCTTGTAGTTTAACGTGACCGTTAATCTCGCGATCATAAGCCACGGGACCTCCGTTTTACGTGGAATCCGAACCACAGGACAGGGCATTTCACATCGAAAATCTCACATGCAGTGACCGGGAATCGAACCCGGTCCGCCTTGGTGAGAGGCATACAGCTTGACCGCTGCGCCACCACGCCCCTGATTTACTATAGGTTGGACCTTCAATCCAACAGGACCTCTGTTTTATCATTGTTAGATTCCGAACTCATCCTATGGCGTTTACTGCTGACTTCGCAAAAATGTATCGTCAGATACAAATGGACCTCAGAGATTGTGCCTACCAACGAATCCTGTGGAGAAGGAAGCAGACTGATGCACTACAAGAATACCAACTTAAGACCGTCACATATGGAATGGCATGTTCTCCATTTCTTGCCACACGTTGCCTACAACAACTTACCTGGGACGAACCTCTCTCTCTCCAGAACTCTCACGCTCATGGCAAGAACTCTGAGATCAACTTCCCATGATAGACACCATACGCATCAATAGAAGGATTTTGACTGATGGGCCAGTCAACGACATTCAGCTCCATGGATTCTGTGATGCCTCTGAGAAAGCTTATGGTTGTTGCATCTACATACGATCAGCTAACAAGCAAGGACTCACAACATCAACATTGTTATGCTCCAAGTCAAGAGTCGCCCCCTTGAAGAAAACATCACTCCCTCGCCTAGAACATTGCGGAGCTCTTCTTCTCGCTAGGCTGTACAAGAAAGTTTTCAGTGCCTTGAATAGGAAGTTAAGCAACGTCTATCTTTGGACTGACTCCACTATCGTATTAGCATGGCTGGCTGCACCATCTACTCGTTGGAAGACCTTTGTAGGGAACAGAGTGTCAGAGATACAAGACGCAACAACAACTGCTGAGTGGCGGCATGTGACTTCTCTCGACAATCCAGCAGATATGATTTCACGTGGAGTCCTTCCTGATGGCCTCATTGACAATCAATCATGGTGGGAAGGAGATGCTTGGCTGACTCAACACTCGTCTTCATGGCTCAAAGTGTATGTTGTTCCCGCTTCTCAACATGTATTGGACGAGAAATCGAAGACAGTATGTCACGTTGCAACGAACTGCCAAAATGACATTATTAGCCGTTTCTCTAAGCTGATTCGATTACAACGGGTTGTAGCATACTGCAACAGATTCGTGGCTAATTGTAGAAAAGCTCGCGATGAGAGAGCAACGAATGATATTTCCCTTCAAGAATTGCAATTAGGATTGCTCCAATGCATTAGAATGGCTCAACAAGCTGAATACGCCAAGGAGATTCATCAACTGGAACACAACGTGCCTCTTGATGGTCATAGTAAACTGAAATCATTGAATCCCTTCCTAGACAAGATGCACCTACTCCGCGTTGGAGGTAGACTGCGGCATTCCGATCTTATGTATCAACAGAAGCATCAGATAATTCTACCACCACATCACCTGACAAAGTTAATTGTTGAACATGAACATCAGTGCCTGCTTCATGCTGGTTGCCAATTGTTGCTTTCGTAATTTCGCCAGCAATACTGGATTGTGAAAGACAGAATGTTCGTTATATATTGTACCATTGTTTGACATGCCATAAGTTAAAGGCAGAAACCACACATCAGCTCATGGGACAACTACCTCGTACTCGAGTGGAGTCTACTAGACCATTTTCCAATTTCGGCACTGATTTTACTGGACCATTTTACATAAAATCAGGCTCACGCAGGTCTAAATTAAGGGAAAAGTGTTATGTCGCTGTATTTGTGTGCATGGCAACGAAGGCGGTACACTTGGAGGTAGTCAGCAACATATCTACTCAGGCATTTCTGGCTGCTCTGAAAAGGTTTATTTCGCGTCGTGGAAGACCTCGAAATATCTTCAGTGACAACGGTACAAATTTCGTGGGAACTGAACGGGAGCTGCGAGAAATACAAACCCTTCTCGGACATGATCAGCTACACGGTGATATAAGAAGTTTCACCATTTCGGAATGCATCAGTTGGCACTTCATACCACCCAGAGCTCCTCACTTTGGTGGTATTTGGGAAGCGAGTGTAAAATCATTTAAGTATCATTTGCGACTTACCATGGGTACCATGTGTCTTACATTAGAGGAAATGACAACACTCATTTGTCAAATTGAAGCGTGTTAGAACTCTCGACCCTTAATCCCTCTGTCATGTGATCCCAGTGACCCTGCAGCTCTTACTCCACCATTCCTCAGCCAGATCTAGGGAATGTTAAGCTTAGCTTGCTGTCAAGGTGGAATATTTTCCAGCAGCAGCTCCAACTGTTCTGGCGTAGATGGTCTTGTGACTATCTTCACCATCTCCAGCAAAGATCCAAATGGACTAGTTCCTGCTCGAGTGTGCAGCCTGGTGCACTTGTCATTGTGAAGGAGGATAATGTGCCCCCTCTCTGCTGGAAGTTGGCAGTCATCGAAGGAGTTCATCCAGGCCCAGACGGTTTGGTGCGTTGGTGACCATTCGTACACCACAAGGTCTTTTCAAAAGGCCAATAACAAAACTGTGTTTATTGCCAAAGGATGGTGATTCATAGTGCTTGATATAGTGTATCAACGTTTCTTCTTTTCTTTTATGTATGATTAATGTGCTTTATGAGCAATTTTGTTTATTTGAAGAAATTATACATTTCTTGACGGCCGGTATGTTGCGTCCTGAAGGTAGCTATCCAGTGTTTATGTATTATGTTTTATGTCGTATTTCTCAACTTAATATCTGCTTGTTATAGTTAGTCTGTGGACCAGTGTGTAGTGGCTTCCGCCCTCGAGCGGGAGAATTTGGTATCATAGCTAATTTGGTTTCATTGCTATTGTATTCTTGTAAGCATGGCAACTCCATGTTTTCAGGCCTGAGCGCCAGTTGTTGTGATTTGAGCAAGCATGGCATGACACCAAGTTTGAGGATATAGCGCGATCGTTAATAAAATAATATACAGTCCACTTTTAATATCAAGAAAAGATTATGTTTATTTTGAAGAGCTACCAGGGAGATGTAGCCGATACTACAACCTACACCCTCTGTCTGAAAAGTTCGGCGAATGGGCTATATTACGAAAGGATTGTTGGCTTACCAGAAACAGCCGTTACTGTCCGAAGTAATCCCCGTCCGGTCCTGGCTGCTGACTCGCTTGTCAGATCCCCTGTGTTGCATAGTTGTATGCAGTTCTGTGCAGTCTCACTGCTTACACTCAGTGGCTACGGTGGAGAGTTGACAACACTGTGCCTCAAGCTAGGAAAGCTCTGGCTCCACGCAGGTACGGAATGTACATATGGCCACCCAACAAGCCGGTCGTTAATGAAGGAACTATACCATCGTCAGAGTACAGTATCTGGTAAGATTGTTAAAATCAAGTACCGGTACACGTTTGTGGTGGTGTTTCTCTTCGTGTTCTGCTTTTCTATATCCTCTGATATCCTAAATCTGGCCATTTCTTATTATTTTCTTGATCCATCCCACAGATATTTGATACTGTACCTGCCTATTTGTTGGCATATTTATGTATGTAATGGATCGTAATTTGAAAGTGGCACGAAATCAGAAGCTCTTCTTTCCCAGGACGAATGATTTTTAATTTTCCCATCATAATGAAGATGACCTCAAATGCACAAATAATTGACAGCAGTATAAGGGATTTTTAGCAAAGAGCAACCACAAATACACTCTTATCTACAATACGGCTGTAATCAAAAACTTACAAAAGCTTAAGACTCACTGAAACACTTAGGCCCCTATGCCGTATAATCGCTCACCAAAACCAGCTGAGTAACTCCAAGCGCTCTACAAAAATACCAACAAACGTGGAGGAGAGTTAATCATCTTCATTTAAGTAAAATCTCCTATACAGGGTGTACAAAAATGTACGGCACAAAATCCAGGACACATTCCTCAGACGAAGACGAAGAAATTATGTTACAATGAACATGGGTTCGGAAACGCTTTGTTTCCATGTTATACCTTATTGTTTCCAACTCATTCATCATGGGAAACACACAAGAACAGAACGTACCAGCATACCACATGCAACTCTTGCTCACAGGAAATGTTAAATATGCCCTACGTGCGCATTGATACATGCATCAACCCACCGCCGTAGTGAATCTCGGATGCTCTGATGAATCCCTGGAGTACTGCGAATGGTTTCGTAGCCCTCCATAATACGGGTACGGAGTCTCTGAACATCTTGTACCGGCGTTCGATACACAAGAACCTTCAAATGCCCTCACAAATAAAATTCAGTGATTTTAGGTCCGGAGAGCGTAGAGGCCAGGCAATTGGTCCACCTCTACCTATCCATTTGTCACCAAATCTGTTATTTAGAAGCCGACGGACATTAGCACTAAAATGAGGTGGTGCTCCATCGTGCATGAAGTACATGTTTTGTCGCACAGCTAAAGGCACTTCTGCTAAGTCGCATGGCAACAGGGCCATGTAAAACAAACCACTGGCGGTGCATCTACGATGATGACAACGTAACCAGACGTAACCAAGAGTGCATGTTCCCCACGATTGTAACGTTCTGTTCTTGTGTGATTCCCATGCGTAATGCGTTGGAGACAATGAGGAGTAACATGTGTACAGTCCCCCAGGGGTATGCACCCCCTGGAGGCCATCCCCCCATCATCTATTTAAATCACCCCTAACTGGCAAATCTTGTAAGCCCAGACCAACATCTATTAACACCGCAAGGGCAGCTAACCAGTCTGGAAAGCTTACCCAATACTTGCATCAATACCACAAACAGCGACACACAGTTAACTGGGGCATCTATGCAGCGGAATGCTGACAACACAACGCCGGAGAATATAAGAGGGAGCCTTAAAGAGGTCAAGCTCTCTCAATTACCAGTCTTACAGTGCGTCGGCCGGAGGCTATCACTGTTATCATCAGGTGAGTCAGCAGTGTTCAGAATCCTGTACTTTGTAACCTTTACCCACAAATTGTATACACAAGTTTGTACACTTACATTGTAACATTTACTACATCCCTTAAAAGGGACTCATAATTCCATATTACTGACCAATAAATACTTGGTCAGTACACTACACTTGTATTACTGTTTTACACGCTTCTTTACGCCCTAACTCCCTTCCTGAATCCTCCGTCACGATTAGACGTGACGTACAGTAGCCAGACACTTGCTAGCGCAAGTATCATTGTATTCCCGTATAGGCCCGACTGCTAGGAGCAGCGCGCGCCATAAAGCTGACGCGTGCACATCGGTTATATAACCAGCCAGCCAGCTGGAAGACCAGCACGTTGACCTGTACGCTAAGTTCCATCCCCTAAAACACACCTACGTCTTTTATAGGATAGCCCCCTAGCATCCTAACACTAAACAACACTCTACACTGGTCAGCTTGCCCGACTACGGGAAGCTACCCGCTTTTAGGCACTTCCTTATAAATTAACACAATAACTCTTCCGTTTTAGATCCAACCACCCCCCAATAAGGGATCTAAAACACATGGAAACAAAGCGTTTCCGGACCCATGTTCATATAACATAATTTCTTCGTCTACGTGTGAGGAATGTGTCCAGTATGTTGTGCCGTACATTCTTGTTACACCCTGTATAGAGGAAACAAAGCTAATAACAGACAAAATAATACAAGAAATCTGGGAATGATCATAATAATCTGGACAGATGCTGTGATTGGCGCTGTGTTGTACTGGAACTGCTTCCAAATGCGAATTCATAGCATTAATTAGCAAACAAAGTCTTGATTATAGATGGCTTTGCATCCATTTTTCAGTGTTGCCATATTGACAACATTGATATTGTAACTTCCAGTCGGTCAACACAAAATCATTCCAATTCTTAACCTGAACTAATTATGGTGTTTGAAGCCATTTTTCAGTGTTGCCTTAGTAAACAAATGTTTGGTGCTTTTCAGTCGGTCAACACGAATGTACCCAAATGAGATGGGTTATTCTCTAATCCTGAAAAAAAATACATGAGATTAACAAATACACTTGGATGACCAGTTTCGATCATCAAGCGATCATCAGATCCATTACACTAGGCTATAAAATCTATGTCTGAAAATATGGGTGAAATTATTTACAATTTGTACACTTATTTAGTTGCAGGATGAGTTGAGATAATGCAACTCGTCAGTATTTGTTAGTTGTGATCTATGTGACCAAGTTAACTGCTCTCAACAGGACCGCGCAAGACTCAACCAGATAAGTAGCCTGACAATACAATCTGAATTGACCATTTACAACAACCACATATTCACTCCAAAAAAGGCAAATTCCGGAGGTCAATCACCAGTTCCAGTATCTCAACAAAACATCATATTGACGAGTGGCATTATCTCAACTCATACTGCAACTGAATAAGTGTATATATTGTAAATATTTTCACCCATACTTTCAGACATAGATTTTATAACCTAAGTGTAATGGATCTGATGATTGCTTGACGATCGAAACTGGTCATCCAAGTGTATTTGTTAATCTCATGTATTTTTTTTTTTTTTTCATAATTACGAATAACCCATCTCATTTGGGTACAATCATGTTGGTCGACAGAAAAGCATCACACTTTTTGTTTTTTACCTGAAATATGTTACATGTGATTAATATATACCTATAGTCTATTGTTATGGAGTTTGAGGAAAGAGAAAACAAAGGGAAGACATCTTTCGGTCGTCAAGCAAGAATCATCAGATCCAAATCTACAAGGTAAATAGCTCTACAAAACACTACCAAAACTACAGTGACACCCACAGTCAGTCTCTCTCCTCCAAAAACAAAAACAAACCGTCAAACATGCTCTTTAGTTTGGTTCTCGCGAGGTGTACCCATAAATGGGTGACAGCTTAGGATGCTATCAGTACAATCTTGATTTGGTAAAGGTTGATGGCAGTTCTTACCGATATTTTTTTTTCAGATTCTTCATCTCGAATATTGGTTTAATCGCTACCGTGCATCTGTCATCTGTGTGTTTGGTGAACGTCTTTCCCGTTACTGGCATAGTCAACCCCAGTTGACTAGTTTGTCGCTGCCACATCTTCTTTTGTTATATTTTCTCCTCGCCTGAATTTCATGATTTTTGTTTTGCTTGTGTGAGAGACTGTGGGCGAGTTAGCCGTGGTGATTACGGCATGACTGCTGGCAGTCACTCACATCCGGGAGACGAGGAGGTTCGAATCCCCCCGCCGGCAACCTTAAAGATGGTCGTTTGTAGTTTCCCATCTTCCAGGCAAATGCGGGGGTTGGTCCCTAACTATAGGCCACAGCTGCTACCTTCCAATTCTTCGTCCTTACAATCACACTTTCCTCCCCAAACAACACTCCACACGTGACGGTACTTGTAGCTCACCCTATGAGTGTCCGGATAGAAGCAGCTACAAACTCTGGCGAGCCGAACATGTCCTCGGACAATACCGGCACTAAAAGCCATACGCTAAAAAAAAACATGTCGATCCTCATTGACCATTCGTGTAGTATGTTCAGTCCTTGCTGCAGAGTGTTTCTATATTTTACTACGAGTATCATATCATCGGCATGCAGGAGCATTGTTACGTCATAGTCTCTGATTACATCACGTGTTAACAAGTTGAATAGCATCTGGCTAAGTGGATCTCCTTGGAGGACACCGTTGGTCTGGCTTATGGGTCAAGATCGATCTACACGTATGCCATTACTTATGCTCCAGAAGTCAATTTGTGGACGATTGCGATTGCTTAGGTGATCACTGGTCTGAGGAATTGAATGCTGTGTTTGACAGAAGCTTGTTTTTTCTTCAACTTCTGCCTGTTTCATGCTTCAATGTGTTCTTTAAGCCTGGGGGCATTAGCCGCACACTTTCCTCGTCGTACGATGTTCCGCAGCTGCAAGATATTCTCTAAACTCTCTCTCAGATCGATGGATTAGCTCTAGGTAAACTTTTTTTTTTCTCGTGAAAAGGAGTTTAAGATAAGGAACAAGTGAATGGGATTTCTTCCCTAAAGAATTGCGTACCACTGAGGCAATGGACACATATTATATCAAGTGACTGCTGCTGATGATGAAGCTTAAGATGTTGATGATGATGATGATGAAAATGATGAAGCTTAAGATGATAATGATGATGATGATGATGAAAATGATGAAGCTTAAAATGATGATGATGATGATGATGATGATGAAGCTTAAGATTTAGATAATAATAATAATAATAATAATATCGTACGGCATCGGGTGCCGAGTGCAAGCTTTGTTATTTGACACCCAGAGGGCAGCTGGCATGTTGAATTTACTTGTTCCTCGGAGCTCTATGAAAGTCAAGGAGGTTTGATATCTAAGCTCCTTGACACTATAGCGCTTTCTAGTGGAGAAAGGAGGAACTTTTTGTGTTGGCGGAAAATCCAGAGATTAATTTTGCCATTATGAACACGGCCCACTGAATTCAAATGGGTTCTTTAACATGCCAACAACGTATGACATGCGTGTCGTGATTTTGTCGCCTTTGAAAAAATCACTTACCATGGCCAGGAGCGAACCTGCAAGCCTGCTGTTCGTAGTTCGACACGATAACCACTCACCCACCGTGGCAAGCGAAGCTTAAGATAACGAGAGTGATGAGACGAAGAAAAAGATGATGAGTACGAATGGGCTAAGCTGACGAACATGATTAATGATAATCATGAAGAAAATTAAGATTAAGACTAAAATCATGATGATGATGATAATTATATATGAATTGCAGCCAATGGCCATAGCAGGGTATTTTAATTGAACGCCCGTATGCTCGGAACTTGATAGAGCGTTTCTAGACAGCCAAATATAACCTGCACATTTTGGTACACACAACCAATTACAGTGGTAGGTTCTTTTACGTGCCTTAAATTTATGACATGGGCCCGCTGGCTTTACTTCCCCTCCGAAGGAAGACATACTGAAGGATTTTAACGCTCTTAAAAATCCAACAACTTCGGCCGGGTTTGAACCCGCGATCATGGGCATAGCCGTTCAGCATGCTACCGACTACTGTACGCCACCGAAGACGCTATGATAATGATATTTAAGATGATTATGAAAGCGAAGAAGACGATGATGGTAATAATGAAGGCTAAGATGATAAGGATGATAATGGAGTTGCTACTGATAATAAAGTAGATTCAGATGGAATATTGTGAAAAGAATTATGGTGATCTCAACCTTGTAGGAAGATGAGTGCATGGAGATATAGAAGTCTGAATTATAGGAGACAATCAGGGGTGGGGAAGGCTGGCTATTCTGAGGGGATTGTCACCGCAAAATACCCAGAAATATCAACCAATATCTTAGAGCATATAACTTTGTGTAGTTATTTTAGATAAGAGATAATTGTAAAATTCTAAGTTTATGTAGCCTACAATTAGCGGCAATACAAAAACAAGATTTTCAGTAAAGAACATATAGCCTACTTTCTCCTAAATGCATGGGTATTGTTATAACTAGGGCTCGGATCGATATGCTCGATAAAATCTCCAGATATGCTCGAAAACCATGTGTTTTATGCTCGATAGATATGCTCGAAAAAAACATTATATGCGGTTAAATATGCTGAATATGCTCGAAAAACAACGTTTAAAACTATAGAAAGGAAAGTGAAACGAAAAAACCAATAACAAATCTTTATATACGGGCTTTATTTTCTAATTGTATGTATGATACACTGCAATATACTCGCATTCAAGTTTCAAGTATATAGTCTATAAGAGAAGTTTTCTTATAAAAGTTACAGTTTAAAAGTTCATTTACAAAATGTTCAGAATTAGGCGAGTCAATGAAGTACATGTGCATTGGTCTGTACAACAAGAAATTTTCTATGTTTTCAGTTTTGAATGATTTTCTTAAATCAGTCAATAAAAGTTTCAATGACGAGAACGACCTCACTAAAGGTTAAAAACCTGCGGTTTTATTATTCTCACCAGATAGGCTATTCAATAATTATTTCTGTATTTAAACCTTAAGGATGGTCAGGGCCCGAATTCGGGGAGGGGGATGGAGGAATTCGAAGGAAAACAAGCTATTTAGACGAAAACCGCAAGAATGTGCATATGCTTCTATTCTGAAAACCGCGGTTTTATGCACTTATATGCTCGATATATTTCAATTCTGTTGGTCCCAGAGAGGTGAAAATGCCACCGAAAGGCTTCTTTCAATGTGTACTATTCAGGAAAAAAATATGCAAATATGCTCGAATCCGAGCCCTAGTTATAACTCTTTGTCCTTTTCAAGGAGTATAATTGAATGTTGGTTGTAGTAGCTTGTTGAAATACAACGTGTTATACGGATATTGAACATGAATATTAGGTGTCCTTTGCTAGTGCTACCTCTGTACAAAATTTCATTCAATTCGGTTTCACCGTGTTTGAATTGATATGGTGAATCGATTTGCACACATACATGGCCACTATCAGCAAACTATTGGGTTGATGACATTGTAGTTCAGTCAAACGATGCTTCCCACAAAAAGGTATGTTATTGAAAAATTTGGTAGTGATCAGGTGATTAGTTTGGTCGTAATTTGATTTAAGCTTTTAACATTTGGGTGGCCGCCATTACGTTTCCGTCAAGATGGCGACGATATAAACCATGACACTGAGTTGCCTTTTGCGAGTGCTATCTCTGTACCAAATTTCGTTCAATTCGGTTTCACCATGTTTGAATTGATAGGGGGAATCAATTTGCACACATACATGGCCGCCATGTGCAAACTATTGAGCTGCTGACCTTGTAGTTTGGTCAAACGATGCCTACCACAGAAAGGTATGTTGTTGCAAAATTTAGTAGAGATCAGATGATTAGGTTGGTCGTAATTTGATATAAGCTTTTAACATTTGGGTGGCCGCCATTACGTTTCCGTCAAGATGGAGGCGATATAAAACTTGACACTGAGGAGCCCTTTGCTAGTGCTACCTCTGTACCAAATTACGTTGAATTCGGTTTCACCGTGTTTGAATAGATAGGGGAATCGGTTTGCACAATACATGGCCGCCATCTACAAACTAGTGTACTGATGATCTTGTAGTTTGGTAAAATATGCTTCTCACACAAAGGTATGTTGTTGCAAAATTTGGTAGAGATCAGATGATTAGGTTGATCGTAATTTGATTTAATATTTTAACATTTGGGTGGCCGCCATTACGTTTCCGTCAATATGGCGGCAATATAAAACATGACACTGAGGTGCCCTTTGCTCGTGCTATCTCAGCACCAAATTTCGTTGAATTTGGTTTCACCGTGTTTGAATAGTTAGGGGGAATCGATTTGCACACGTACATGCCCGCTATCTCTAAATTATTGGATTGATGACCTTGTAGTTTGGTCAAATGATTCTTCATACATAAAGGTATAATGTTGCAAAACTTAGTAGAGATCAGATGATTAGCTTGGTCGTAATTTGAATTAAACTTTTAACTTTTGGGTGGCCGCCATTACATCTTCGTCAAGATGGCGGCGATATAAAACATGACACTGAGGTTCCCTTTGCTATTGCTACCTTTGTACCAAATATTGTTCAATTCGGTTTCACGGTGTTTGAATTGATAGGGGGAATCAATTTGCACACAAACATGGCCGCCATCCGCAAAGCCTGAGGCTGATGACCTTGTAGTTTAATCAAAAGACGCTCGATATATAAATATATGTTGTAGCAAAATTTGGTAGAGATCGGATGAATAGGTTAGTCGTAATTTGATTTAAGCTTTTAACATTTGGGTGGCCGCCATTACGTTTTCGTCAAGATGACGGCGATATAAAACATGACACTGAGGTGCCCTCTGCTAGTGCTACCTCTGTACCAAATTTCGTTCAATTCGGTTTCGCGGTGTTCGAATTGATAGGGGGGACAGCCATTCAGAGTACACACACTCACAGACTCACAGACAGACACACACACTCACAGACACACAGACTCACAGACACACAGACTCACAGACACGCACACACACACAGACACACACACAGACACAAAGACACACACACAGACACACAGACAGGTATACAATTTTTCGCCCTGTGTTGATTTCAGAAGTCTATGTTCATTTTTTGCAAAAATCGAAAATAGGCTAATAAGTTGCAAATTATAACACGACACACAAATAACATGTCGTACTTAATGTATTTTCTATTATGGCCTATGGAGTATGAATGGCAAATATCTAAATATTTGTCAATTTACTAAGCAGGAAGGTAAACAGTTTTTTTTATTTATTTTTTATTGAAAAATTTCTCAAGAGTACCGTACCATGGAATTTTCAGTTTTGCCTCACAAGGCTGAGTGTACCCATTCCAGCCCTCAGACCAGAATTAATATTTCTAGGAAGAACCGGGAAACGAATTCGGATCTCCGGGGCAGTAGCCAAGAATGCTAGCCACTACACCGCTTGAAAGTCATTCGGATACACAATAAAACTAAGCTGATGAAATGGAACACACCTGACTGCTATAATGAGTTTGTCGATTGTGGTGATATCAAGATCCAGTACACTCAATGCTCTGCCTCATATGGAGAAGTCATGTACCTTTTTGACAGAAAACCATAATGCCATGATTATTGCTAAACAATGGTTAGATATTGATCAGGACAGGGAGAAATATAGAGAAGAAGAAGACGTATGAGAACTATTTTTTATCATCACCATCATTATTTTCTACATTTATATGTTCACCATTCCAACGGCAATTGCTGAAAGATCGAGTGAAGTGTGCAAATTATTAGACTCGATGCTAGTTTTCCAACATGTTTTTTGATGTGTAACATCTTTCCGCTCGGTTGCTGGATAGTTTTGTGGGAGTGATTTTGAAAATTGGGGACGGAAGTGAATCGGGCGGAAGTGGATTGAATGGAAGTGGATCGGACGGAAGTGAAGACGCACTGCCAGAAAAATGTGACGTAAGTGAATCGGGCGGAAGTGGATCGAACAGAAGTGGATCGGACGGAAGTGAAGACGCACTGCCAGCTGGATGTACAATTGAAAATGTGTGTATTGGAAACAAGGCAGTGTGTGCTCTGTAGCGCGAGAATGTTATGGCAATACAGTAGGCAGTGCATTTAGCAGGCACTGGTTTGACGAGCACAGTGGCAAATGTTTCACCGACTTTCATTTGTCATTGAGCAGTTTATGAAGCTTCACGTTCAAGGTTGAATATCACATGGGGTAGGACAAAGACGACAAATGACATTTAAGTAAGCGGCCTTATTGTCAAGCTGTGGGTGAGTAGTCATATATTAAATGCATAACAGAATGTTGTTATATGAGTGGAATAAAAGCTGTATTTTCATCATATGTGAGACTAGGTCATTTCATGATTGTAGGAAGCCATGTTTTGATTGTTTACGACGAACTGTATGAGAGCCTTCAGAATAATGAATGTTATAGTTACTGAGGAATGTGCTCACAGTATTTGAGAGTACTGTCGACGTTGTGTGTCACTTTGTTATCATGAATTATCAATGTAAAAGGAAGGAAGGAAGCTTGTAGTTTTGCGTGTCCGTTAATCTCACGATCATGATCCACGGTACCTCCCTTTTACGTGGAATGCGAACCACAGGACATGGCATTTCAGTTCGAAAATCTCACATGTATTGACCGGGAATCAAACCAGGTCTACCTTGGTGAGAGACTAACAGCTTGACCGCTGCGCCACAAATGTGACAGTAGCATATCTCCAATTCAATCTATACATTCATCATAGTACCAGTATGAAAATGGAGTATAAATTAACATTTTAAGAATGTCCAAGCTGTGTAGTATACGGGTAGGATAACATGTCAGGTGTTACACATCATATGCGACTACTGTAAGGCTCGTATCTTTTTTGTTTTGTTTTATGACTTAATGCAGCAAAAATATTTCTGTGGCATATTTTTTTCAAATGCTTAACCAGTAGTCTTACTGACATTTCCCCGTAGAAAACCGACAGTAAAATGATTTTTTTAGAATTTCCACTGATGAACATCTTTGCTAAAGCAGAATGTCACAAGTTTTGCTTGTTTTTAATTACGTTATTCTTGGTTTCTTGCGAATTTAGTGCAGTAGGGTCCGAAGTCGTTTATTACTGATGATCCGCTCTTGAACTATTCATAAGATTCATGGATTGAAATCACCTGGTTTAGAGGGTGCATTCCAAAGTCAATGTAAAAGGAGAAAACTGTCTCGGCTCAGATAATCCCTCAGATTCTCCAATTTCGAAAATTTCTCCACGCAATTCCTTATGAGAAAAGTTGTAAGTCCTCGGGGGAGAAAATAACACTAAGTAGGATAATAAAAATAAAATAAAATGAATTTGAAAGAAAAATTGTGACTGATTTAAATCCATTAAGTCTAATAATTTGCACTCCTTGGTATGTTGATAGGTTGAAGCAAGAAAGAAAGAAAGAAAGAAAGAAAGAAAGAAAGAAAGAAAGAAAGAAAGAAAGAAAGTAAGAAAGACCGAACGAACGCACCATGGAGCAGGTTGTATATTGATAAGCAGATTAAAGTGGAACCTCAGCTGATGCCAGTGGAAGAGGCTGTAATGGGCAATACAGTAACAAATCCCTGTCGGATCTCTTCAGCCAGACTCACCGTACTTATTTACTTATTGTATTTATTTGTTTATTTATTCATTTATTTTGTTATTTATTTATTTAGTTATTACGAAGCCTCCGTGGCTTAGGCGGCAGCACGCCGGCCTCTCACCGCTGGATCCGTGGTTCAAATCCCGGTCACTCCATGTGAGATCTGTGCTGGACAAAACGGAGGCAGTCAGGTTTTTCTCCGGGTACTCCGGTTTTCCCTGTCAAAATTTCATTCCAGCAACACTCTCCACTATCATTTCATTTCATCTGTCATTCATTTAATCATTGCCCCAGAGGAGTGCGTCAGGCCTCGGCAGCCGGCACATTTCATATCCTCGCCGCTAGATGGGGGCTTCATTCATTCCATTCCTGTCCCGGTCGGAGACTGGAAACAGGCTGTGGATTTTCATTTATTTAGTTATTATTTTTGATTTAAGCCCACTACGGAGCGCTTATGACTAGTTCTTCTTCGATGCTCTTTTCCGTTCCCAATATCTCTTGAGCATTGTTGATCATTTCTCCTTTCTCTCCTGCGAAAGGGGCTTCCAACATTTGAGACTCTAGGTGGTGGGGTCCAAGACTCTAACATAGAACAAAATTTAGAACGATCTTCTACATCAAGGTCAGCAATTCCAGCCGAACCCAAATCCTTTAGTACTTCATTAATCCACAGGCTTCCAGTCTTCATTTATTTACTTATTTATTTATTTATTTAATTATCTCATTATTTATGGAACACCTACCGTAGAGGCAAGGACATTGTACTTTATTACATAATTATTTATCAATTCAAATAATTACTTAAACTATATAAGTTAACTAGCAACCCGCCCCGGAACATTTATGAATGCCCTACGTGATAAGCGCTTTTTTTTTCGATGTCAATGAACTATGACCTATATCCGTTTTACGTCTCGGCATGATGGGTTAAAATCCCTGGCTGGACTATTAATTATATTATCATGGAGATGCATGTGCAACGAATTCTTGTCAGACGTAATTTATGATTGGCGAGGTGCATGAAACACAAATCCCCCTTCCATCCAATCTTAACTTGACTGAGTATTTCGCGGAACGAAAAGTTCACAGGCGAAATGAAGAAATGCCGAGTTGCACTTACAGGAAATCTCCAAACACAACCACTCTTCTCTGAAGTCTTAACTCAACATGACTCGGCAGTTTGCTGCTGGCTGTACCTGGGGTAAAAGGGCTCACCCGATAGCTAGGCTGTAACTGGGGTGATAAGCTCGCCCCTAGCTAGCTCGTAAACTGTCGCCTCAGTAATTGAATGGAGATTGTTGGAAGAAATGAAAACGTAAAAACACTTATAGTGGGCGATGTATTGGAGATAGAGATATGCTCTGGCGGACTTTTTTTTTTCGCAAAACTTTTCATGCTGAACAATTCTTACACTCATAGTATATTGATATTTTTAACGGTTTGCCCAGCGTAGTCTAAGCTTAAAAAGCGAACGGACGCCAGGTTTCTTTCCGACCTTTTCACTGAAATCGTTACTGCTTGGCTTCCTTTGATCATAAATAAATTATTTTCTACAGAAACCTTCCTCAAGACATCCTTTACAGAATGGTGAAAGCCGCATCAAAATCTATTCAGTGGTTCTCGAGATTACCCGTGACATCCAAGAATCGGGGACTTTGTTTTACACTAAGTAGATAATCATTTATTTAGTTCGTTATTGTTGTTTTAAGGGTCGGAACTATAAGGTCATCTGCCCCTAATTATTTATTTACTTATTTATTTAGGCCTATTTATTTATTTATTTATTTATTTATCTGAGTATTTATGGAACACCTTTCGTCAATTATGTGCAATTGTGATCGCAAGTACATTATACCGGTACTTTATAAGTTGATTTTATTTGAATTTCAACGACTTGAGTTTCGCGACAAATGTATCCGTAAACTAGCAAAATAAACCGCTGTGCGGCGAACTGGTGCTAAATTACACATCTAAATCAGTGGATATGGAATTATTCTGAACATTATTAAAGAAATTATGTCCAAATAAAGACATCCTGCGCAGAGATATGTGGTCCCTGGTGGATGTTCATTAGGTAAGGATTGATCTCCTGTGCAGAACCCCCACATTAAATTCAATAGCAGAAAGTACGACAGCAAGGAGGGCCATTACTCTGAGCACTTCCGCTGGAACGTCGGAAGGAAGGCATAATAGCAGGGTTGTAAGTCATCTCTGACAATGAGAGCATTTAAATCACCGACCCGGCACGCGACACGGGATTGCAGGTTCGATATCCGGCTCGTCCGTCTTACATGCTCGATATAAGGGATTACTATTCCCTAGAGAGTCTCAACACGCAGTAGTGGCGCAGGCAACGGCTTCTTCATAGCATGTCTCTGGACTTGCACGGTTATTATGCTGGCAATTGTTGTTTTACAGAGTGGATCATCTGCACCTACTGCTATAACTTCTTTTAACTACTGATTTATACCTGGAAGATTTCCTTTTCAACCTCCGATGGTTCATTAAGAAAGACAAATGAAACTAATTAAACTAATTAAATTGTTATCTTCTTTAATGATGTAACATGTTTTCGGTCTTCAGTGGGGCCTTCTTCATCTATGGTTGCTTTGGTTAACACTACATATGATATTTGATGAAACGAATGACTATATAACTTACCATTACTTTGAAATGGACGCCCTTTCAATCTTAATTAGGAAAGATATTTCGGGCCTAATTTATTAAAATTTTAACCACGTCCATTTCAAAGTAATTTTAAGTTGTATAGTCATTCTTTTCATCAAATACCATATGTAGTGTTAAGCTTGAAACGGTCTTACCTTGCATGATGATGTAGCAGCAGTGGAAACGATTACCTTAATCCTGCGCTGGGCCCACGTAACAGGACTAGAGGGAGATGTATATATATACAGGGTGTATCTTAATTATACCGACAAAAAATCAGGGACGCTCTGCGTGTTATGTAAAATACGATGCCGCAATTGGATTGGCGGAGAAAATTTTTCCCTCCGAGAAAATGAGGTTACTTTGTTACTTCCGGGCGCGCGATTCAAATCTACGAACTCGCCGTATTTGCTGAGTTAGAGAGCAAGCCGCTGGCCACCGCTGTGCTTCAAGCAAGGGAAGGGGGTGTGGTAGAAGGTGACAGAGATATGCTGGCGGGCATGCGCAAGTTTCCTCGATCGCCTCGGCTTGCCGCCTCCTCGGCAGTGTCCTGGAGATTGAAACATCGGATCATGCGATACAACTGGGGAGGTGCGACAAGCACCTCGCCAAGGTAGCCTCACCTGAAAAGCGAACAGGGGTCTTATGAGGGATGGGAAGATTGGGAGGAATAGGCAAGGAAGAGGAAAGGAGGCGGCCGTGGCCGTAGGTAAGGTACCATCCCAGCATTTGCCTGGAGACGAAGTGGGGGAAATCACGTAAAACCACTTCGAAGGATGGTTGAGGTCGAAATCGAACCCCCTCTACTCATTTGGACCACCCAAGGCTGAGTAGACCCCGTTGCAGTCCTCATACCACTTTTCATATTTCGTGGCAGAGCTTGGACCTCCGGGGTGGCAACTAAGCACGCTGACCACTACCCCACGGAGGCGACATTAATGTACATACTCATATTCATATCCTATAAGTAGATCGGTGCAGTACTCTCTGAGATAATGTACTGTACCTTATTTGGTTAAGAATGGAAGGAATGCGAAATGGCCGTTAAAGAAATGCCTGCAAAAGTAATTGGTAGATATTTTCCAAAATTGACAAACTACAAAAGCCCATATCTTGGAAATATATCAACTTTCTTGTTCCAAACAAACTTCCTGTGATAATTCAATATTCTATGATATAAATCACTCATAGCAAAACATTGATCTAACCTCATTGCCGAGAAGAAATCCATTCCTACTACGTCGTATTTCTATTGCATTCTGCCATTTTAATTGGCATTTCGATCATTTAAGCCAAGCATCTTCATTGATTATCCACAAAATGGTGATGTATTTATTACAATATCACGTTTATTATCTCCAGCTATTTACCTATTGGTTCAAACAAGACTATGGATGCACTGATAACTGGTTACTTTATTCATCTTCAATAACCTTTGCAGAATAATATATAGTTACGGCTGTGAGTTTGTGTCATCGCTCGCCGCATGAGTCACAACTGCCCCAGGGCTGGGCTGTGCCCTGCCTCGTGTATTGCGTGCGCGTTACGCAACGGACTGCGAAGTGAAAGGGATGGCCCAGAATATTCGTGACCCCGCCAGTGAAGGAAATGTCGAGACGCCGTGTGTCCTGGACGATTCTAGAATTCATTGAGTCACCAGCCTGCTATATAAGCGGCTTCAACAGTGAGGGGACCGAGTTTTCTGTGGGTGGGTGTTTTCGAGCGAGTGCGACAGAAGTGTGGTGACGAAGTGCCGTGCGAGTTACGAAATCCAGTGACATTGTTTCCCCAGCTTGTGGACATCGAAACAGCGGATAGCGGATTATCGTAACTGGAGTTGGTGTACATAAGGGAGAGGAGCCGGTAGTTTCTGTCAAGGCCACCGTACTCATTAAGACGGTTTAACTTCTGTGGTTTGTTGACAAGTGAAAGGGCCAAGAGCGCTCAAGGAAGAGACTTGAGGAAACTGGAGTAAGGTTCCAATTGCTTGTATTTGCTGATGAGTAGTGTACCTCTTCCTCCAAGCAATAAAGCTAACTTCTCTTTAAAGCAGTAATTGGTGTTGTGTTTTCTACCCTCCGTAATCCAGTTAACAAAAGTGCCACTAGGGGGTGGCACGTAACAATTGGTGTCAGAAGTCGGATTACGAACTCAAGCACAAGCACAACACCTGACGGTCCTGGTTTCTAAACCCGAGCAGGTCATTTTTTTAAATTTTCCTGTGAGCGCGTGCCCCTTACAAGACAACCATCTAAAATGGAAGAGCAATTCGCAGCATTGCTAGAAAAGTTAAGTGACATGGAAACCAAGATGGAAGACGGCCAGAAGAATTTAACCAATGACCTAACTGCCAAATTAGAAGACGGCCAGAAGAAGATGGAAGACGGTCAAAATAAGTCGGCCAGAAGAAGTTGGCCGAGGACCTAACTGCCAAACTAGAAGACGGCCAGAAGAAGTTAGCCGAGGACCTAACTGCTAAATTAGAAGATGGCCAGAAGAATTTAACCAAGAAGATAGAGGACGGCCAGAAGAAGATGGAAGACGGGCAGAATAAGTTAGCACAGGACTTGAAGAAATTAGAACTGGGTCTGCGTGAGGAAGTCACGGCAGTGGAAAAGAAGTTCGACGCCTTAAAATAAGAAGTTGCCGAGCTACGCCGACGCCCGCTGACGGGGGTGGAAGAGAGATTCAATGCTCTACAAAAAGAATTTGCTGAGCTGCGCCGACACCCGCCGACAGGGATGGAAGATAGATTCAAAGCCATACAAGAGGAAGTCGCCGAGCTGCGCCGACGCCCGCCAACCGGGGTGGATGAGAGAGTCAAAGCCCTACAAGAGGAAGTTGCCGAACTGCGCCAGCGCCCACTCACGGGGGTGGAAGAGAAATTCAACGCTCTTCAAGAGGAAGTTCCCGAGCTGCGCCGACGCCCGCCCACAGGTACACCGGGGACATCAGGAACGGGACAGAGCAAAGTGACGCCCCCAACCTTCGACGGAAAGGTCCCGTGGAGCACCTATTTACGTCAGTTCGAGGCAGCCTGTTCCATAAACAACTGGAACAGCACGGAAAAGGCTACAGCTCTCATTGTAGCGCTGAGAGGGGACGCCCTTAACGTCCTTCAGGCCATCCCGACTGGATCCCAGGACTACGCTTCACTGATCGCCCATATGGAGTCCCGCTATGGGGATAGCCATCTTCAACAGGCCTACCAGATGCAGCTCCGGACCCAGGTACAAAATAACGCGGAAACCCTGCAGGAGTTCGAGATGGACATCGCACGCCTCGTAAGGCTCGCCTACCCAACAGCGCCGGCCGACTTTCTGGAACAGATTGCGACGCAGACCTTCACCGACGGGCTACGGGACTCGGACACTCAACAGGCGCTGCGACTCGCGCGCAATAAGACCCTGGCAGATGCGCTGAGCCACGCACTTGAGTTCGAGACGGCAAAGCGGGTATCTAGAATGCGCGCGTGGGTGCGTCAGGTGGACGTCGACGAACCAGCCAAAGCCGACAAGACCAAGCCCCTGGCCGATGAACTGATGGAGGCGCTAGGCCGGTTCTTCAAGAGTCGCAGTACCACCAACAAAAACGTAGCCGAAGGACATCCGGAGAGGCGGCCCGGTAGAGGACTACCGACCTGCTGGACCTGCCGTATGAGAGGCCACCTGAGCAAGGACTGCGGTGATCGCCGCCGCCAAGGGTTTCCGTCGGGACAGTCAGTCGTAGGGAAACCGCGCGGCCCAGGAAAGCAAGTATCAGCCAGCCTTGGGGGGCAAAGGTTGGCTTGTGACAGTCGTCAAGCCCCGGCAGTCCAAGTTCGTGTGACGAAGTTACGGAGGGACAATAGCAGCCTGATGGTCGACGGAGTCGTCAACGGAGAGAGCTGGCCCATGAGGACCATCGTCAGTCCCACCGTGATTCCGAAGTGGAGAACGCGACCCACACAAAGGAACCTCCAGCTAATATCCACGACCGGAGAGACCGCACCGGTACATGGCGAAGCATCACTGGAGTTCGTCATTGGTCGACGGGCGATAAAGCATCCAGTGCTTGTGGCTGACGTATCAAATGAAGTGATCATCGGACTGGACTTCCTGGACCAGAACAACATCATCTTGGATCTGAGTACCAACACTCTGCACTTCGGAGGTGAGGAACTTGCTTTGCAACCTGGGCACGAGCCCATCACCGCACGACGAGTAAGGCTGAGAGAAGACGTCATCGTTCCCGCCAGGACGGAAGTCTGCGCTGCCGTAATTGTCGACGGAACAGCTGAGGGAGTGGCGGCTGTCATCGAGCCAAAATATGAGGACATCCAGACAAAAGGATTGCTAGTTGCCAAGACTCTCATCAACACGACGTCTCGGCCGTACGTCCGCCTGTCCAACCTGAACGACTACGATATTACGGTTCACCGGGACACCAGCCTAGGAGTTTGCGAGCCCGTTACCTGGATTGCCCGCATCACAGACACGACGGACGGACACCTGCAGACGGACAACCGAAGAAGACGCGCCCTGCCAGAAGAACTACAGAAGCTGTACCAAGGATCCCAGGACCATTTAGACGAGGAGCAATCACGCGAACTTCAGGACCTGCTACGCGAATTCCAGGATGTCTTCTCCGTGGGGAGCAAAGACTTCGGCAGGACAAGCTTGGTCCAGCACAGGATCGACGTTGGGGACAGCGCACCGATTAGGGCCCCATTCCGACGTGTCCCGCTCGCCAAGCAAGCCGAAGTCGACCGGATGGTAGAAGAGATGAAGGAGCAAGGGGTGATCGAGCCATCACATAGTCCTTGGAGTTCTCCGGTCGTGCTAGTGAAGAAGAAGGACGGTTCCACCAGGTTCTGCGTGGATTACAGGCGGGTGAACGACGTCACGAAGAAGGACAGCTACCCTCTACCCCGGATGGACGACACGCTGGACACCATATCAGGATCAAGATGGTTCTCCAACTTGGATTTGAAGAGTGGCTACTGGCAGGTGGAGGTCCACCCTAAGGACCGCGAGAAAACGGCGTTCTCTGTGGGAAGCGGGCTCTGGCAGTTCACCGTCATGCCATTCGGTCTGTGCAACGCCCCTGCGACCTTCGAAAGGCTAATGGAGTCCATTCTGAGGGGACTACACTGGAAGACCTGCCTGGTCTACCTAGACGACGTCATCGTTCTGGGGAAAATCTTCGAGGAGCACTACAGCAACCTGAAGGAGATCTTGATGAAGCTACGGGCTGCCCAGCTGAAGTTGAGCCCCAAGAAGTGTCAGCTCTTCCAGAAGCAGGTCCAGTACCTTGGGCATATTTCTCCGAGGAAGGGGTGCGCACCGACCCGGAAAAGACTGCAGCTGTGAGGGAGTGGCCAGTTCCGAAGGACAAGTCCCAACTACGAAGCTTCCTGGGATTCTGCACTTATTACCGTCGCTTCGTGAAAGGATTCGCCGACATCGCCAAACCTTTACATCGACTGACTGAGAAGGACCAACTCTTCACGTGGACAGCAGAATGCCACAGTGCCTTCGAACAACTCAAGCAGGCTCTGTGCACCGCGCCTATTCTGGCCTACCCCAGACCTGGAACAAGGTTCATCGTCGATACCGATGCCAGCGACTTTGGCATAGGGGGAATCCCTGTCGCAAGTAGTGGACGGCGAGGAGAGAGTAGTGGCCTACTTCAGCAAGGCTTTGTCAAAGCCAGAAAGGAACTACTGTGTCACAAGGAAGGAGCTGCTCGCCATCGTGAAGACCATTGAACACTTCCACAAGTACTTGTACGGGCAAGAATTTCTCATCAGGTCCGACCATGCATCCCTGCGGTGGCTCCTGAACTTCAAGCAGCCTGAGGGTCAACTCGCGCGGTGCTTAGAGAGGCTTCAACAGTACAACTTTGAGATCCAGCACAGGAAAGGCCAACTGCATTCTAACGCTGACGCCCTGTCACGAAGACCGTGCCCCGAAGACTGCACCTTCTGTACCAGAAGGGAGGAGAACGCCGGGATACAGTGCCGAAGGACTACCGTGGAACTTCAAGGGAGCTGGAGCCGCGAATCTTTCACGCGGGCGCAAGCGGAAGATGATGACCTGGGACTGATAGCCGAATGGAAGAGGGCCTGTGTCCCCAGACCCAGGTGGAACATTGTGAGTGACTGCAGCCCAAAGTTTAAGTCCTACTGGGCGCAGTGGGACTCGCTGGTTGTAAGGGACGGCCTCATCTGCCGTACCTGGGAGAGCACCGACGGGAAGACATCTCGGAAGCAAGTCGTCGTTCCAAAGGCTATGACGGAGGAAGTCCTGAAGGAAGTCCATGGAGGATCATCTGGTGGACACCTAGGGATAAAGAAGACCCTGGAGAAGCTGAGAGAGCGGTTCTACTGGATCGGATGCCGAACAGACGTAGAGAACCACTGCGCGAGGTGCCACGATTGCGCAGCCAGCAAGGGCCCAGGACTAAGACGACGGGGTCCACTGAAGACCTACAACGTGGGCGGCCCCGTGGAGAGAGTGTCCATCGATGTTGCTGGGCCATTCCCGTTAAGCGAGGCAGGGAACCGCTACATATTAGTCGTCAGCGACTACTTTACCAAATGGCCGGAGGCGTATGCGCTCCCTAACCAAGAAGCCGCGACCATTGCAGAGACCCTGGTGAAGGAATTCGTCAGACGGTACGGAGTACCCCTGGAGCTGCACTCCGACCATGGGAGGAACTTCGAGTCGCAGGTGTTCCAGAACCTATGCCAGCTGCTGGGAATCCGGAAGACAAGGACAACGCCGCTACGCCCTCAGTCCGACGGGATGGTAGAGCGATTCAATCGCACCATCGAGAACCATCTCCGAATAGTCATCAGCGAGCACCAGAGGGATTGGGACAAACATCTTCCACTATTTCTCCTGGCCTACCGCGCCGCCGTGCATGAAGCCACCGGGTGCACACCAGCCCGGGCCATGTTTGGGAGGGAGCTCCGTCTACCTGTCGATCTTGACTTCGGCCGACCTGGGAATGATCCGGTCCCGGTAAGCCAGTATTGTCAAGAACTGGTCGACCAACTGGAGGACGTGCACGCGTTCACGAGGAGGAAACTGCGGATCGAGACCGACCGAATGAAGACCCGATACGACCAGCAGACGGATGCCGGCGGATTCCACGAGGACGACTGCAGAAGTCCTGGGAGGGCCCGTACCGAGTCGTGAAACGGATCAACGATGTCGTCTACAGGATCCAGCGGAGCCCGAGGGCGAAGATGAAGATCGTGCATCGAGATCGCCTGGCAGCCTACGGAGGGACACAGACGGACCAATGATTGATCGGGACGATCAGCCTTTTTAGGAAGGGGGTGGTGTTACGGCTGTGAGTTTGTGTCATCGCTCGCCGCATGAGTCACAACTGCCCCAGGGCTGGGCTGTGCCCTGCCTCGTGTATTGCGTGCGCGTTACGCAACGGACTGCGAAGTGAAAGGGATGGCCCAGAATATTCGTGACCCCGCCAGTGAAGGAAATGTCGAGAAGCCGTGTGTCCTGGACGATTCTAGAATTCATTGAGTCACCAGCCTGCTATATAAGCGGCTTCAACAGTGTGGGGACCGAGTTTTCTGTGGGTGGGTGTTTTCGAGCGAGTGCGACAGAAGTGTGGTGACGAATTGCCGTGCGAGTTACGAAATCCAGTGACATTGTTTCCCCAGCTTGTGGACAGCGAAACAGCGGGTAGCGGATTATCGTAAGTAACTGGAGTTGGTGTACATAAGGGAGAGGAGCCGGTAGTTTCTGTCAAGGCCACCGTACTCATTAAGACGGTTTAACTTCTGTGGTTTGTTGACAAGTGGAAGGGCCAAGAGCGCTCAAGGAAGAGACTTGAGGAAACTGGAGTAAGGTTCCAATTGCTTGTATTTGCTGATGAATAATGTACCTCTTCCTGCAAGCAATAAAGCCAACTTCTCTTTAAAGCAGTAATTGGTGTTGTGTTTTCTACCCTCCGTAATCCAGTTAACAAAAGTGCCACTAGGGGGTGGCACGTAACAATATGCTATTTCTGGATTGGAAAGATCAGCCGGTGTATCACCGTTGCCCAGGGAACGCCCGAATGTAGATCACACACTCTTCGGGGAGGCTCCTTCCGTGTTCAAAAGAACAAAGGTGAGTCTGAGGGAAAAGCTAACCCTGGAGGGTAAACCGACTATTTTATCTTATAAAGGGAGCTTCTTGAGAAATTTTCATAACAATTGATTCACACGTTTGTCTGGTATGAGCATATTGAATATGATACCGGTACTGAACTTTAGCAGCCACATATTAATCGGGCTCAAGACAGATCTAAATATTTTAATGTCTACTACAATTGATTATGTGTAGCCAAATTTGTTGGTTATATTTGGTTAGAAACGCTTCAGCGACTCCCCCCAGGGGCTCACATCTAGTGGGACGTGGGTTGGCGACCTCGGGACCCCAGCCGAGTCCGGCATTGCTTCCACTAACTTGTGCCGGGCTCCTCTCCGTCTTCTTTCCTGTCGACCTCACGTTGTCCATTCTTGTTCTCTTCCCACCCCGACGGTATTAGGGTATCCGAGGCCTAGGGAGTCTCTTCATTTCCCGCCTTAATTGACCCTTGTCGCATCTTTTCTGATACCCTCCTTCTGCGAGGGGTCAGCCTTCTTTTTCTTTTCATGTTATCTCCTGCCTTCTGCACAAGGCCCTCAAGGAGGCCGGGTGTATGTAGCCCCACCACTTTTGGTGCACCCTAGATAATGCTACACCCTCAGGGGATCACGGCTGGTGAGTTCGGGAGTTGGCGACCCCGAGGGATTCCTGAACTGGGTCCGGTTTCCCCCTATTGTCCCTTACCTGTGGGGTGGACCCTCTCCTCTTTCCCTTTCCTATCTGCCTTTCATGGCTTTCCTTCCTTCCAAGTCCCTCAATGCGCATTTTTCAAGGGTTGATGGCATTTCTTTTTCTCCTGTCCTTTATTTGCCTTATTCTCCTTTAGTTTTCCATTTCTTCTTCTAGTATGCAGGTTAGTAGTTAGTTTTAGTTTTTAAGTTTGCATTTCATTTTCATCTTCGCGATCACCCAAACCATCAGGGGCCGATAACCTAGATGTTAGGCCCCTTAAAACAACAATTATCATCATCATTATCAGCTTCCATGCGCACACCCATTGTACGGATATAAACCTGCCCATCGACGACTGAGGTCTAGGAGGAGTTTCCTGAGTGCAACAGAAGATCTACATGAATCTGCTAAGTCCACAAGGTTAATATTATGGAGATCTAGATATACTCAACTTGATGGCTGGATGCTACCAATTGAACATCTCCCTCCAGGACATGAGGAACACTGGTCTACGTGGAAGTCATTGAACCGGCTTCGCACTGGTGTTGGTAGATCAAGAACCAATATGATAAAGTGGGGTTTCCTGGCACATCCTGGCTATGTGATTGTGGTGAAGTCCAAACCACAGTCCATTTCATGAATTGCAGTAAGTGTCCTTTAAGTTGCACAATGGAAGACTTGATGGCTGCGACACCTAATGCCCGTGACTTGGCAAAATTTTGGACAGAAACGATTTGATATGTGCATTGTTAAGTACCATATTTTTTTAATGTAAAATGTATACTTCTGATACGAATAAATAAATAAATAAAACCTTTGCAGAACATATAGAGACTTTCCGCATACTATATTCGCATATGTCACACCGTCAACAACCACATTAATTTGACATGTTCCTCAATTAATTCAACAGCCTATATATATGGTGCACCATATCAGGTTAAGTGACCATTGATAGTTTAGTGTTACGCTTTATTATAATTTCGTTCATTTAATGCTTTATATTTGGCTGATGAAGGGGACAAGAATTGTTCATTAGTCCCTGAAACATGTACCGTTTCCAAGAACAACTTGGTTAATAATTGTTTCATTAAAAGTGTTGATTCAGGCGGAAATATAAACCTTTTTAAAAAACTGTATAATTCAATATGTTGAGAACCCAAAATCTTACCACAATCTAAGTTAGCGCCACCTATATTGAGGTGGTTGCTCCATCACACAAGGGTCTGAGGGCAGCACTGTAATCGCCTGTGGCGCGCACCATCGTAGGGGCACCGCGCGACGTGGGCTATTAATAATGCAGAGTGGGAACAGCACAGTGATATCGTCTGGAGTAGTCCCTCGCTCATAGGCTCACAAATACTGGGACATCTGCATTGCTTCCATGTACTTGACTAACTGGGGATGACTATGTTTATTGTTGTCTTAAGGGACTTAACATCTGGGTTATCGAAGAATGCTACGAATATCGTGGGTAGCAAGAAGAACAAATGAATCTACTCGGAAGGAGCTAAGGAATGCTCCTAAAGCACGCTTACTCCCAAATATCCAAAGGCAAATGTTGAAAATGTTCGGCCATGTCATCCGGCGAGACGACATTGAGAAGTGTATCATCCAGGGTAAAGTTGACGGGAAACAGCTGAGGGGACGAGCCCGAGCCGGTACCCTGACCAGATAAACAGTCTGACTAATCTGCCACTTCAGACATTAATGCATACAGCAGAGGACCGCGGTGTATGGTGGGATATTGTTAACAGAATTACGTGAAGGGTCACGACGTTCGAAATCAATCTACAACCAAGAAGAAGCAGAAGAACGTCTGGGTTATCGGCCCTTAATGGTTTGGGTGAACTTGAAAATCAAAATGAAAAGGAAAAAACTATAACTAAAACTAACTATGGTAACTGGGACCTCCCTATAGAACGGAACCTCGCAGGCTCCGTGTGGCGGCAGGGGGTGCTGTGTGTAGCTGCCTGTCTATCAAGGACTGGTGCTAGCAGCAACTTAGCGCCCAACTAGTTGAACACATTTATGCTTTTTAACATATTTAATAATTATCATTACTTACATGAATTGCAGAGTAGTTGCTGGAAATGCTGTCCTTCATTTCCTAAACACACATTGCACAAGATAGAAAGTTTTGGTACACTCGCTGTATTCATCCTCACAGATATTTCGTATCTGTGCAGTTATTGCAGGCTTTGTAACCTTAAGTTTCTGTTCACCTCTCGTACATAAACCAAATATAATAATACATTATGCAACGAGCCTATAATGGCAATAATTAAGACAAGAGTGTCTTAATTACCATTATAGGCGAGTTGCATACGACTGTTTATGTTCGACGATAATTCTAACTTTATTATATGTTCTAACATAATAATATATTCTGTCGGTTAACTTCTTATTATTATTATTGGGAATTGTGTGGGCTCAGCATTTCATCGCTACCCAATAACGAAGCCCAAAGCTTTGAAACATTGTTTATCATGAAGTAGCTCCAACAGATAGCGCACAGGTACTTTGTATGACCGTTTTGTTATTTTGGTCGAATAGCAAAAAATAGGCTGTTACAAACGCTTTAAAATTAAAATGTATCGTATTATAAACTAGTTATTCTTCAAATTCGATGCGTATAGAATGTCAACGGAAGGCAAATCAATTTAGTCCCAAATAGAACAGTAATGGTGTCTGGCGGAAAAGTTTCGCATAAGAAATCTATTTACTGTACAGGGAGCTGGATGACCATTTCCGTGGAGCTAATGTCATACGCATGCTTTGTCCATATTTATTTTTGTCAACAACTGCATTCACTTAAATTGTCGGCGAAATGTTACGAATGTGTAGAAATTGGAGTTGCGGATATAAAGGTACAGTGCTATTTCTTTTAAAATATTGCCCAGTTTGTTTGTGTTTTGGCTGATCCAATATAGGCTACATTGTCAACTTTCAAATCATGTAATTCATGACCGACATGTTGGATTTTCAGTGCATGTCAGACGCTATCCTTACCTTATTGGTCAATGAATGAAAATATTGAGCTCCGATTGGTTGGAAGAACAGTGTTATAATGAAAAGTAGTACTTTAATGACACCCATTATGATACAGTTTTCTGGCATATAATATTTCCATATCGACATCGTCGAACATGAAATATGTTCTTATAATATGTATGCGTTGGGTGTGCTTCTTGTGGTGTACTCTACAAAAAATCTCAATGTTGAGTGGTAATTATTTAGAATTATTCTACAAAGAGAATCAAAATATCTTCTATTGATTGAATAAACTCACGTGTTGTAATATTGCGTGAATGCCGAATCTGCATTTTATGCAGTTCACTTGAAAAACTACTTGGAAGACGTATGGCAAGTGGATATGAAAAACCATAGCTCTTTTTAAGTTGAAAGGTTATTTTATAAAGATGTTGCCTGCGAAAGTATAATTATGGTTATTATTTTTGATGTGTAACATCTTTCCACTCGGTATCTGGATATTTTTGTGGCACTCGGTAGCAGGACATTTTTGTGGGAGTGATTTTGGAAATGGGAAGCAAGTGCGTGGGACGAACAATGAGCGCGCGTGGTGGCGGAGATCGGTGCAACGACGTACTGTAGGCCATGTGGCTATGGGGAATGTATATCGCATACAGTTTAGTTCAAGGTTTGGAGACCCCATTTATGACATTCCTACAACGAATCATCTTCAAGTTGTCGTTCTTTGGTGTGAAAATATTCATTATATCATATTTGCTGAAAACAATTACGATTTATTAAATATTCATACTTTTCATACTTGCTTCCACGCAAGGTGTCAGTGACAGTAGTATCTGGTAGCCAAACTTGGAACTACTGTAATTGAAATTGAACTTGCATAGATCCCACGTGTGCAATTAAATACTCAGTCACTCACTCAGAAGGCTTCTATGGGACACGAGGATCCCGCGCAGATCTCACAAAATGCCTCCACTGAACTCTGTGTTGGGCGCGTTCTTGTCAGTTGTCCACATTCACATGTCCACAAAGTTTGGAAATTTCATTGTTCCAGGAACTTCATGGTCTTCCTACTGGCCTATTTCCTCTTGGAAACAAAATAATAATAAATTGTATTTATTTATTTTGAGTCATAAGCAAAGCAAATGAAACATATAGCCTACTGTTGATAAAATATGATACAATGTAACACAAATCTTAAATGACAAACTAAACAATATCAGCCCAAAATTGTGCAATAGTAACAGCGTTGTCTGAAGCATCAACAAGCTCTTGTGCGGAACATGATGTAGGTCGTCTAGGACAGTTAATTAAGTGTTTAGTTGTCTGTTCCTCCCCGCAGTCACACAAGGTGGAAGATTCATTCAAAAAGCCACATTTGAGCAGGTTGTCCTTAGTTCGTCCGACGCCACTCCTGAGCCGATTTAAGGACTTCCACACTCTCCAGACTTGATTTCCACCAGGAGGAAGGTTCTCATATGGAGCCATCCAATCATTACAATCAGATCTTGCTGTCCACTGAGATAATCTGGCTGCTCCAGGCTGACCGGTGGGAGGAGTAGTAATTCTCATGAAGCTCTTCCTAGATTTGAGCCTACTAAGTGGTGGCTGGTAACCATGTAACAGATGATCAGTGTTATGTTCTGATTTATGTCTCTCAAGTTTGGCTGCAACTTCACGCCCTACATCTGGAGGAGCAATCCTTGCTAGGTTGTGGAGTTTATCAATGGGTGTAGCTTTGAGACATCCCGTTACTATCCTGCAGGTTTCATTTAGAGCCACATCAACTTGCTTTGCACGAGATGATTTGCGCCACATAGGGCATGCATATTCAGCTGCAGAATAACACAAAGCCAAGGCTGATGTTCTAAGTAAATTGGGATCTGCACCCCATATACTGCCAGTAAGCTTCCGCAAGATGTTGTTACGACCAGCAACTTTCTGCTTGGTGTTAGTGCAGTGTTTACTGTACGTCAACGTTCGATCTAAGGTAACACCCAGATATTTGGGGTAGAAACAATGTTCAAGCTCTTTATCTTCCCAGAACACTGTAAGCTTTCTATAGGCTTCTCGATTGCGTAGGTGGAAAGCACAAATTTGAGTTTTAGCAGGGTTCGGTCTCAAATTATTGACTCTATAGTACTCAGAGAGGTCCTTCAGAGCAACAGTCAACTGGTTTTCTACTGCCTCAAAATCTCTGGCCTGAATGACTAAAGCAAGATCATCTTCATAGATGAAGCCCTTTGTAAGAGAAGGTTAAGGCTGATCATTTGTAAATGTGTTGAATAATATGGGGGAAGGGACACTACCCTGAGGCAAGCCATAATAATAATAATAATAATAATAATAATAATAATGATAATACAGAGCGCCCGAGAATGTTCTCCGCACTGGGTACGTGCAGCTGTGAGTGGTTGAGTCATGAGTTAAGTTGGCTGCACTGCACTGAGTCCTTCAAAGCGGGACTCCCCGTGTGGGCTGTCAGTGTGAATTGCGATAAGCGAACGTTCAGATAGATTGGAAAAGTGCAACAGTATACAGGCGGTAATGTTTACTACTGAAGAAAGAGTATTTTTTGGTGGAATACGTTTTTCGTGAAGGTGATCGGTTTACAGAAAATGTAAAATTAAGATTTCAGGCGCGATTTCCTAATTCAAAGTGTCCAAACCGTGATACCGTTCGGGATTTGGTAAGTAAATTTCGTGTGACTAGCTCAGTTCACGATGTACCGGGAACAGGCAGGCCTACGCTTTTAACAGACAAAAAAACTTGATGAAATCTCCAATATAATGCTGCGTAGTCTAAGTAAATCAACACGAAAATTAGCTCAACAACCAGGAATCTCTAAGTCGACAGCACGAAAAGCTGTAAGAGACAAGCTTTAGTTGTTCCCATATAGAGTTACCGTGGTTAATGGATTAAAACAAACTGATTATGGAAAGAGTGATGTACTGTGAATGGTTCCAGCATGTGTTATGAATGGCTGTGGTGAGTACAAAGTTCACTGTTTATTTGTTATGATGCAAGCGGCAGCCGTGCTACCAACGAAACTGCTGTAGCTAGCTCTCGCAGACGCATGTAGGCGATGCGGAGAACATTCCCGGACTCACTGTAATTATAATAATGTTATTGGTTTTACGTCCCTTTCAACAACTGCGTCTTTTAGAGACGCCAGGGTGCCGGAATTTTGCCCCGAAGGGAATCTTTAACGTGTCAGTGAATCTACTGACACGTCTCTATCGCATTTGTGTCGCCTGCTGTTCCCAAGATTGTAGGATCGAATTCTGGCGCAGTCAGTTGGTATTTGATGATGCTCAAATGCTAGGAAGTCGTATCAATAGATTTACTCGCAACTTCAGGATCGCCTTCGGGGCTAACATCCGGCACCCCCGGATTCTCTAAAAGCCTCATTAGTTAAAAGGGGCGTTATCATTATTATTGTCTATTGATATCAAATATTGTAAAGCCTGTGTATAAAGCCTAGTGCTCTATGGAAGTGAAACTTGGGACTGTTGGTGCAGCATCAAAGAGGAAAATACAAGCATTTGAAATATGGTGTTACAGGAGAATAATGAAGATCAGATGGGTAGATAGAGCAACAAATGAATAAATATTAAGATGAGTGGGAGATAAGATATGTTTCTCGTGACTGCTAATGAAGAGAAGATGTAGGTTGGTAGGACACATACTAAGAGACCCAGGAATAGCAAGCTTAGTTCTGGAAGGAAGGGTCGAGGACAAGAATTGTACGGATAGACAAAGGGTAAAATATGGAACCGTTTGCCTTGGATTTAAGGTGTGGTAGCTTTGTAGAGATGAAACGATTAGCTCAGGACAGGGATCCTTGGAAACTTGCATAAAACAAGTCAAAAGACTGAAGACTAAAACACGCAATAATAATAATAATAATAATAATGCAAATAATACTATTGTTTTGTGTACACAGTGTGTAATAAAAGAAATGAGACTAATAGCGTAGTGTGCAATCCGGCAACACTGGTCACGTGGGACTAGGAGGGGAGGCAGGTGCACATGTGATACGCCATCAGTGCGAGTTGGGCCTCGCTAGAGTTACCTTGGCTGTCCGTAGCGATTATTTTAGTGCCGCAGGTTATGCTTGTGCGTTCTGACAATGAGTGAAACTTTTACAGAGAGGTTTTTGAAAGACTTCGCAAAGGGGTCATAGACGAAACATCAAACAGAGTTGGGTGTTGCATCACGACAATGCTCCTTGTCACACAGTGATTTCTGTGAGCCAGTAAGAACATTCCTGTGGGGCCTCAGCCTCCTTATTCACCCAACTTGTGTCCTTGTGACTTTTTCCTCTTCCATAGATTGAATACACAGCTCAAGGGACGTGGTTTTCGGGCACTGGACACTGGATGTGAATCTTGGACGATCAGAGGTGAGGATTGGAAGCCACTTGATGCGTTTGAGATGTGGGTCTGGCGAAGAATGTTACGGGATAAATGGATTTAAAATAGAACTAACATCAGCATCCTGCAAGAAATTCAAGGGATAAGGGAACTGAGACCAATGATCCATAAAAGAATAGCTGAATTCACAGGAACGCTTCCCTAATTAATCCCCCCAGGGGCTTACAACTTGTGGGACGTCGGTTGGCGACCACGGGACCACAGTTGAGTCCGGCATTGTTTCAACTTACTTGTACCGGGCTCCTCTCCGACTTCCTGTCGACTTCTGTTGGTCAACTCTTGTTCTTTTTCGACCCCGACGGTATTATGGTATCCGAGGCCTAGGGAGTCTTTCACTTTCCCGCCTTAATTTATTTAATCGTTTATTTATTTCATCGTGTCAGAAGCAACATCAGTCTCAAGAAAGTTGCAGGTTCGAAACTTGGCGCAGTCAGCTGGCATTTGAGGGTGCGCAAATGCGAGGGAGCCGTGTCAGTTGATTTACTGGCACGTTAAAGATCCCCTTCGGGGCAAAATTCCGGCACCCCGGCGTCTCTAAAAGCCAGTGTAGTTAAAAGGGACGTAAAACAAATAACATTATTATTATTAGTCTCAAGAAAAAGTACATCATACATGGTATTTAGCTGGTACTATGTACAATCTCATCAAAACAGTCAGTGAAACTATATACTACTATAAGTTACTATGTGACCAGTAATTTGCCTCATCACGTGCTTCAGGTGTTGCCTCTATCAAGTCCTTCATCGTACACTTAGCAGGAGATAATCTGCTTACAAGAAGGTGATCCATGGTTTGTTCTTCCCCGCACTCGCACATGGTGGTGTCGGAAGTGTATCCCCACTTCTTCAAATTCGCCTTGGGCCTACCTACCCCACTTCGCAACCTGTTCAGTGTTCTCCACGAAACCCATCCATTGTCATGTCCCGGAGGTAAACTTTCATGAGAGATAATCCAGACTTCAAGGTCTTTAATTCTCCTTTTCCATGATGTTAATCTAATTTTTCCGGGCGGTTCCGTGAGGCTTTTTGCTGAATGGAGGAAGTTTTTCCTTGACTTGAGCCTTTGATTTGATGGTGTGTACCCATATAGAGGATGGTTTTCTGAGTTGTCTGCCTTTGTTCTTTAAACTCTGGCTGCCACTTCACGTCTAATATCTGGTGGGGAGATTCCGGCTAAGCAGTAAACTTTTTCTGTTGGCGTAGGTCTTAGGCAACCGGTGATAAGTCGGCAGGTGTCGTTCAGAGCGATGTCTACTTGCTTCGAGTGACTAGATGTATGCCATACAGGGCATGCATAGAGGAAGAGTACCAAATATGGAATACCTTTTTATTTTAATAAAAATGACGATCTCCTTTTTGACATTGTTAAATTCTAAATACATGTTACGTTGCTACAATCTGTCTACTTTATCAGCTATTTATTTTTATTTTGATTAACACTTATTTTTTTTTTTGTAAATTACAAAATATAATAAAAACTGTAAATTTTTTGTTCTGAAAAAAGTGTTCCTAATATGGAACACCATTATTTGTATCCTAAACATTTTGTATAATAAACATTCATAGTCTGTATGCTTGAAATAAGAAACACATGAACATAATTTAAAATAATAAATCATTACTTGCAATGTGTACCTACAAATGTGCCACCGTCGGCACCTGAACACACGGTTTGAGAGCCCATCAGTTTATCTTTGTAAGGTGATGATGTTAGAATCTCAGCCTTCCCTGGAGCCCTTCCTCGTTGAGGGCCCTTTCGCCTTGCTAATTTAGGAACAGGAAAAATGTATTCTGTTACGATTAGTTAGTTATTGTTGTTTTAAGGGGCGGAACTACGAGGTTATCTGCCCCTTGTTACGATTAGGTTCCATTATGTTTCCTAATGGCATTTGGAACTTTTTGGGGCAGAGCTAGAAACATCCACTTCTTCTTCCTTTACTGCTGTATTTTTCTTTGTTGTTTAACGAAACAATTGTTCTTGGTACACCATATGCACTTGTTGCCAATTTGTAACCCATTTCCCCTTTCCATACTGCAGTGATAGAGTGTTGCATATCTACTTCCTTCCACTTCTTCCGTACCTTTCCCTCTGAATTGTCCTTCCGTTCGGCCATGGTTCTAAAGAAAAGAAAAACTGCCTGTACATATGGAATACTATTCCATAATAGGAACACCACAGTATTCCATATTAGGTCCCCAGCAGCATTTAATTTGCACCTTACAAAATATGTATACCAGTTCATCAGATGTATTTGTCCACTGCATAGTTTGTATGGTTAGTGCACACTCTACGTAACGCTAACAGACGTTTTGGAATTTAGATAAAGCCTTAATTTGTAAACGACTGCAATTCTTTCCTTCCCAAAACTTCTTGGAGGTTGTAAAACACTCATTCGACTGTCATTGACAAAGAACGCAGCTCAAGTGCCTCCTCTCAACTCACCACCAGAGAGACATTCCTTGTGCATCTTCGTACCTGTTCCACGCAGCGCTGCCAAGTTTAATTTAACAAATATTGGGGTATTCCATATTAGGAACGTATTCCATATTTGGTACTTTTCCTCTATTCTGCAGTGGACTAGCATAGAGCCAAGGCAATTGTTCTAAGCGTGCTAGGTTGTGTCCCCCATCCGGTACCAGAGAGTTTACGTAGGATATTGTTTCTTGCCGATACTTTCTGTTTCGTTTTCAGGCAGTGGGCTCTATAGGTAAGAGTTCGATCTAGAGTAACCCCTAGATATTTAGCGGTGGGAGAGTGCTCAAGTTGAATTCCTTCCCACAATACATTTAGTTGTCTAGTTGCCTGTTTATTCCTGAGATGAAATGCGCAAGTTTGTGTTTTCGTAGGGCCCTTGTTTCATCTTTCCTAATCCCTCATTCTTCGAGGGCTCAGACCTCTTCTGTTCTCTTCATATCTTCCGCCTTCTGCTCAAGGCCCTCAATGAGGCCGGGTGTATGTAGCCCCACCACTGATGGTGCACCCTGGATAGTGCTACACCCTCAAGGGCTCACGGCTGGTGAGTTCGGGAGTTGGTGACTCCGAGGGATTCCTGAGCTGGGTCGGGTTTTCCCCCTTTTCCATTGCCTTTGGGGTAGAACCTCTCCTCTTTCTCTTTCCTATCAGCCTTTCATGGCTCTTCTTCCTTCCAAGTCCCTCAATTCTCATCCCTCGAGGTTTGAGGGTATTTCTTTTCCTCCTGTCCTTTATTTGCCTTATTCTCATTTTTTGTTTCCCATTTTTTCTTATATTATGTAAGTGTGTAGTTAGTTCTAGTTATAGTGTACCTTACATTCTCATGTTTCACTATCACCCAAACCACTAGAGGACGATAACCTAGATGTTAGGCCCCTTAAAACAACAACTAGCATCTTCATAATCCTAACTAATCTCCAGGAAGAAAAATCACAGGGAACAAAGGCCGAGGATGACCGAGACATTTTTTCCTGCAAGACATCACACTTATGGTTCCTACTATGAAATGAAACGAGGTTCTGAAGACAGAGAACAATGGTTGCGTAGACAAGGCATTGCCTTTAGAAGTTGATGATGGACACCATTCTAACGGTTTTAACCGACCAGCTGAAGGCATTCCATCACTGCTATGAGGAATGGAAGAACCACTTCCAGCGCTGTATGAAATCCGAGGCAGTTGCTTTGAAGGGGACGGTGTTGAATTGTAATGCTAGTGGAATATAAACAGGTAACAAATCAGTCTCATTGCTTTATTTACACACCTCGTATGTTCCAAAGTTCAATTTGTTCCCGCAAAGCGCGCTTTTATTATTGACCTGTCAGCACAAGGATTATTTTTCAATTATATCTCCTTCCTCGTTCCAAACCTTTCATTTCCATTCGATCAATTGCGTGGGTTTGAGTTTCCTTCCGAGAACTTAATTAAATTTAGCATTGTACACCTGTCTTCCTACGATCCGCCCTACCCTTTTGTATGCTTCTCAATGTTCGACGGGGAAATATAATCATGAGATGGAATATTGGCTTTCACAGATAGTAGTTGAACTTCAGCAGATCTAGGTTTACCGTGTCTGTTGTTGGGTTTCGCCAAGGCGTAGCAAGATATGCAGGCTCTTAGTATACCCTTCCTGGACCCCACTAGGCACTACCTACCATATCTGAAGCAGATCATACCTCTTTGCTCCCTCAACATTATCTCCACCTCATAGCCCAGACCAGGCGTTCTTAAACTTTTGTGATTGTCAGCACCACCTTCGTGCCATACCAAGTACTCGACCACAATTAAATTGAATACAATAATAATAATGGACATATTATTCAAAATTCTTAAAACTACAGGTTTGGACTCGAAAGACCGAAGGATGATACTGAAACTCTATGGGAGACAGATCACGATGGTCGATATTGGAGGATGCATTCGGACAGCAAAAATCAGAAAGGTTGTGAGACAGGGCTGCTCTCTCTCACCGTACCTCTTTATCGTATTCATTGAGGAAGCCATAAAGACGTTTGAGGCAAATACTAAAGGAGTAAGCATAAATGGGCATCATATTGAATGTATTAGATTTGCAGATGACATAGCAATTGTAGCGGACTCCGAGAAGATGTCCAGAATGTTAAATGTATTGTCATCAGTGTTGTCAAAGTTACGTTTGAACATTAATGCTAAGAAGACCAAGGTGTTAGTTGTGAGTCAACATCCTGAGAGCATTCACACAAACATTAAGCTTACGGACAAGTTAGTGGAACAAGTCACCAGTTTCTTTTATTTGGTAAGTCTAAACACCAATGACAACAGGTGTAGTAAAGAGATTACATGGCGGATAGCGCTCGCAAAGCAGGCTTTCAATAATAAGAAAAATCTTTTGATTAATGCAAATTTGGATATTGCAACTAAAAATAAATTTGTCCTGTCCTTTGTGTGGAGTTTGCTTCTGTATGGATGTGAATCCTGGACGATCAGAGGTCAGGATTGGAAGCGACTTGAAGCGTTTGAGATGTGGGTCTGGCGGAGAATATTACGGGTTAAATGGATTGAAAAGAGGACTAACATCAGCATGCTGCAAGAAATTCAAGGGAAAAGAGAACTGAGACCAACTATCCATAAAAGAAAAGCTAAATTCACAGGCCACATCTTGCGACATAACGCTTTCCTAACTGATCTCCTAGAAGGAAAGATCACAGGGAAGAAAGGCCGAGCTCGACCGAGAAAATGTTTGCTTCAAGACATCACACTAACTCTTCAATATGGTTCCTACTGTGAGATGACACGAGGCGCTGAAAACAGAGAGCAATGGATGCGGAGACAAGTCATTGCCTTTAGAAGTTGACGATGATGATAATAATAATAAGAAGAAGAAGGAGGAGAAGAAGAAGAAGAAGAAGAAGAAGAAGAAGAAGAAGAAGAAGAAGAAGAATTGTAAGTCTAGAAGTTAACCAGGATTTCTATACACATGTTGGCCGAAACGAATCAAGAATGATAATAATAATAATAATAATAATAATATTGCATCAAGCATGCTCCTCGCTTTACTTTGTCTATCTCTTTTTACCCCAAAAGGGCTGAAATCGGTAGAGATTCACCGCTCACCAGGCAAGCTGCTACTGCTTGCATGACTCATGCAAATAAGATACATTTTCGTACCAACAATCGAGTTGAATCAGCAGCTTTCGTGTTACTCATAAAACAGGGAAGTCCAATTATTTTTATTATATACTACCAGAAGTACCCGTCCTTAGAACGGTCTTCGGTATTAATAACCACAATTGAGCTACTGTTGCAATGGTTAGGGGCTTGGAACCAGCTTGTCGATAAAAAAAAGATCAGTTAAAATATGCTCTCAAACTAAATTCACCTAACGTGTACTTCCTGACGTAAAAATTAAATTGAAAATCTCTTAGACGAAACGCAATACACGGCACATAAGAACCGACCCTCACTGTTGTGTTAAGTCCCCATCCACAGGTAGACCCCTATAATGAATTATAAAGGCTTGTGGTACGTGAAAATTCAGGGTTTTTAGCCTCCAATGACCCAAATTCCTAAAAGCCAAAAAAAATACTATCTCAATTCAGGAATTTTTAAAAATAATGTTGCTGTTTGGATATAGCCTATAATAAACCTCCTGTACGACATATCGCACATGCAAGTTCTGTGAAAAACATCTAGGGTACCCCTTGACCCACTTAAGCTTATTGGTGAATTTTACAGTCTAAGTTAGTTCCGAGTAACACTGTCTACTTGAAATTTCGGACAGACCACTCCATTCCCTGCAATTAGACCCTTTGGCACAAATCAACACCGTTGCCTTGACCTGAACCAAATTTTACATACTTAGGCGTACAATTTGGAACCCAGTGGGTAACACTGCCCACTTTAAATATTGGACAGACCACTCCATTCCCTGCATTTAGGCCTTTTAGTTTAAATCTGCACCGTTTCACCTAATCGCACCAAATTTTACATACCCTTTGAAACCCTCCGATATTTTGGAGAATCTTCTCCATTCCCTACATTCAGAATAAAAGACAAGTGGAACTTGAAAACCATGTTTTAAGGGCATAGAACCATTCATGTCTGTAGTAGTGTAACTGTAAGAATGTTTTAATAAGTCTATTGTTGGCTGGCAATGTGGGCTCCATCACGCCGCCCCTACCCGTGTTCTGGTGCAGAATTGCAAAAACAGTTACATCTTGCGCTGCTTATAAATTGCAGTCACGGGGATAAATTAGAGCAAAAAGATTTCTTAGGCCCCTTAAAACAGTTATCATAATTAAAATATTATGCATCTGTATAAGTGCAATGGTGTTGGTGCAGTACATTGAGGTTATCAAATGCAATAAGCGTTGGTGCTTTCAAATTTACTTTCATTTATTCCGATCATCCTTGAGCGCTTGGTGACGATAAATAACACTATTGCTACCTCAGGAGCTCGGGACAGCCGAAGTTTTCCAAAGTGCTCTGATTATTTTTCTATGGCAATATGCGACAATTGACGACACTATTGGTCTCTACATTTCTAACAGCCAATGAGATATAGGCCCTAGGCAGTGTCTTTTATTTCATTTACTCCTCTTTATAATCATGTTTTTCAATTCGCTTTTAAATCACATGTATTGTGTCAGTACTGTAGTTAGTAAATAGCCGTTTCCCTGTTCATTATTATCATTACGGGAAAAAGATCTGGATGTTACGTCCATTATACTGTACTACTTATCACTCGCACTACCACCACCACAAAACGTTATATATTCTGTAAAGTAGCATGTGCCGGTTCTGTAGTAGTACCGTATTCATTATCATCCATAAAACAAATAAATCCTCCGGGCGAAGCCAGGCACTACTGCTAGTAACAAATATGACTGAGCGTACTCTTAAGAGCCACCAGGGCTGACAACTGTTAATACATGCTCTCTCTACTTTCTTTTATCCAAATCAGAAAGTATGCAAGCCGACAGCTTTAAATTATGCACACGTATAGTACCTGACATTATAGATTAGTGCTACCTACATGATTCTAAGCCTGTTGGTTGGACCAATTTTTAAATACTCCTATACTATAAATTGGATTTCAACCGAATTTCGTATGTTCTATGTGTACCATACCAGATATGATTATGCGTATTCATAAGAGCAACCACGGCTGCAAACTGTTAATAAATGCTGTCACTATTTTTTAAAACCCTAATATCAATATATCAGAAAGTATGCAAGCCAACAGCTTTACACACGTATAGTACCTGACATTCTAGGTTAATTTGGAGTTACTAATATACGTCAGTGCTACCAACATGATTCAAAGCTTACTGATAGGTCCAATCTTAAAATAAATGTAACTTCTATAATAACAAATGGATTTCATCCAAAATTGGCACAACAATAGATCATACTATTTCAGATTATTTTTGACCAACACATGCATGACATTGTTGCCAACATGATTTTACGCGCACTGATTGATCCAATGTCTAACTGCATGCCACGCTCATGCTATCCATTGGACTTCAACCAAATTTTGTATTCTGTACCTTAAGAGATGGAACTAAAAATATATTCAGTCACCAGGGCTGCCAGCTGTAGTGCTCTATTAGGCTACATTATCCCAAGTATATTTTGAACAAATTAGAAATTTCGATACTACCAACTTAATTTCGTCATTATCCTAGATAGGTCCATATAGATTAATCATTGGCACAAATCTTAAATTTTAAGAAACGTAGGCTCTTTAGTTCGTCACGGAACTTGTTGTTATAGGGACTATTCCATTATGGTGTTTGAAGCCATTTTCAGTGTTGCCTTAGTAATGGAAATGTGATGTTTCAATAAGATTGTACCAAATTGTGAGGCGTTATTCCCAAATTCTGAAACAAAATTACATGGCTTAACAGTCCACAGGTGAGGCAGATTGATGCCTAATTGAATTCGACGATGAGGATCATATCAGGTTGCATCAGGACCACTCCTCTGTACTGGATTTCATCTCTAAGTCACATTGCACCACCTGACTTACACAGACAAAACTCTCTCCTGAGGGAATATCAAAAGATAATCTCCACTCCACAGCTTCCTATTCATTCTGACATACCTACAGTAAAGATAAGTCACTTGAAATCCCGCCGACCACCCATCCCAACAGCGGAATATCTACAATTAAATGATTTTCAGACTGACAACAAGTGGTCTGAGGCATGGAATAATTTATGCCATGAGAAATATAGAAACTTGATTGATCCTATCAAGAAACCAGCTGGCATGGAACTACCACGCCATACACGGAAATCACTCAACAGGATTCGAACGGGACATAGGGTCTGCACAGACAGCTTTTACAAGTGGAATAAGGCTAAATCACCTCAGTGCGACTGTGGTTTTGAAAGACAGACCATCCAACATATTGTGGAGAACTGCAGCCTTTGAGCCTATAATGGGAACCTGAAAGACTTTCATGATGCAACGCAGCCTGCTCTTGACTGGATTTCAAATTTAAATATTACCTTATAAATGTGAACATTTTATGTGTTGATTATGTGTCTCCTCATCAAAATTGATTTAATATTTATTGTTCTTTTAAATGCTAATGTTTAATGTGTTCCTTAGCTTGTAATTATGTCAATGAGATTAATAAATTCACTTGGATGACCAGTTTCGTTCATCAAGCGATCATTACCAGATCCATTACCCTTAGGCTATTAAATCTATATCTAAAAGAATGGGTGAAGGTATTTACAATATGTAAACTTATTTAGTTGCAGTATTAGTTAAAATAATGCAACTATTCAATGTTTGTTAGTTGTAGTCTATGTGATGTTTCTTAAGACACTGATAGTCCAAATTTTCTTGTTTAGAGTGAATATGTGATTGTTGTTAAATGGTCAGTTCAGGCTATACAATTGTTGTATTCTCTTCAGGAAAGGGACTCAATGTTGAAAACTTCGTTTAATGTCAGAGTTCGTGACATTATCTTCTCGTTGTCTGTCGATCACTATTCCATTTTCGTCCGATTGCCGACTCGAACTCTGTTCAACATGAGTCATATTGCTGGTGCAACTGTAATTAATTTTCATAGTTTTTCTCCACCCTTCCAAACGTAAACACACTAACCGTTTCTGGCGAGGTGCCGGGACACGCGGCAGACTGATGGTTGGTTGGTTGTTTCCTCAGTTTAGGGGCTGCGACAACGCGGTCATGTAGCCCCGTGTACTTTGGGTGTGTCTAAAATCTGTCTGATAACCGGTGTTAATTGTGATGACTGTATTAGTGTGTGTTATCTGTTTTTAAGTAAAAACTGCAGACGATAATTTCAAGTACACTAGTGTCCAAATGTTAAGCATAAATTACGAATAATGTAAGGTACCTGTGAGGGTGGCCTGTACAAAGAATTAACCTAAGGGATGAAATTAGTCTAAATAGGGGGCGAGCTTGGCAACTGCTGTAAGAGGTATGGAGTATTTAGTGAGTTGAGATCGTCAGTGCGAGCAGCAAGGAGAACGCCCCAATGTACTGCTTGACGGGGTAGTTCTAGGTGAGGGGGTGTTTGGCAAGGTAATTAAATTATTACTCTGTCCGCGACAGCTGCGTCACGCGGTCTGCTGAGAGTCGTGGGCAGGCGAGCTAACGGGGGACCTGCTGGTGTCAGCGTTGAGCGATAGCGCTCGGCCAACGTCAGGAAGCAATTAAACAATAAACAGTAAGGGTAATTCTAGGTCCTACCTAAAGGGGAAGCTAATAGGGTAGGATCTTATCAGCTAAATAAATAAAGAATAAGACCAGTGGCTTCTATTACTTTTAAATTTAATGTGTACCTCGATTTTGAGGTACACTTGCAAATAGCAGTTCAAATGATAGCAAATAATAATTATTACAGTCCAAGCACAGGGGGATGTGAGTGTAGTGTGATGGTGAGTGTAGTGATCGCTTGAGACACTTACCCTTCCTGCCAACAGCAGCGGTTCGTCCCGTCGGTAGCACTAAGACAGACTGAGTGATCCCGGGTGTATGACCTCCGGGATTTTTATAGGTCTCTTGTGCTAGGTCGGCGGAATCCTTACATTCCTACCAAGTCATAGTCCTTTCTAGGGTCGTTGCCTGGGACACGAGGCTACCTGGGCTCATGTAGGTGCTAATTTATTAGTCTTGTAATTTTGTAGTTGTAATTTGTAGGTTTTTAAATTAATTGTTTGGAATTTTGATTTGTTGGAGTTTTTATTTAGGGGATGGGGGTAGCGTACCCTAGGGGTACAACAACCCCCTTTGTAGGGTTAGTTATCGTCCTCGATAACTGGACGAAGACGTGGGGGTGGTTTTCGTAAAATAGGGCATCTTCTTCTCTCTTGTAATTCTTCTATCTTCTGTTCTTCACTTCTTTTCTTCTTTTAATTTAGTTCCTAAATGTATGGGTGGCGTCGTTGGGGGGGTGTGTGTAGCCTCGTGGAAGATAGGGGGTGAGTAAGGGGGTAGATGTGAAATTAGTAAGATAGTAGTAATCGTCGAAGGTTGAAGGCTGTATATAGGTGCCTTCTATTGATTGTGCGTCCGGGTGTGCTCAGCGATCCTGTGTAAGTGTGTATGGTGAGGGGAACAATATTTCTTTACATGTATTTTCAAAAATGCAACAATGGGTCGTGAAGCTTATTTGTTTTCATGTAACATCATTTACCTGGCGGGATACAACATTTGCCCCTATTGGTATGTGTAACAAAATGATAAAGTAAATTGCGAAACAAAACAGTACATATAACATAAACATAAAACATTATCAATATTCATTCAACTAAAGGGGTGCAGGAACACAACGAGAGGAAAAAAACATCCTAGGGGTGGGGGGAGGATATATATAAGTAACGTACCTCCGGTGCGGATGAAAAACTGCCCTCGCGTGCCCTGCACGTGTGTAAAAGAGATAGAGTGGAGAGAAAGAATGAAAGAAATGTCGCAGGGTGTAATTTAAGGGTTAAATTTAGAAGTGTTTTATTGTGGGGAAGAAATACGACATTTTTACAACGGGGAGTTTAAAAGAATAGAAAGGAAAAACAATGTGTAAAATAAAACAATCCATATATCTTCATACATTCGCAATCTTATCTGAACAATATCATCAATCTTAAATACTTTCAACAAAAATTTCAATGCAACCATACCATGTGTAATCATTTAAAACAAAACAAAACTCTATTAATGATACCAATATTCTATATGTCAAAACAAAACTCTATTAATTATACCCATATTCTATATGTTAAAACAAAACTCTATGAATTATATCAATATTCTATCAATACTGAAGTTGCGCAACTATATCCCTTTTGATTTACCACAATATTGTACTCTATGCATGTTAACACTACGTCGAGTGCACTCTAACTTAATACCTATGCGTAAACTATTAGCTATGACCTGCAGGTTATGTACTACCTGTCTATATTATTGCTATTGTATGACTCGCTCCCTGTAGGCGAGCGAAGTCATCTTGACAGCACAACTCGTCCTTTACAGAAATAGGCGCGAGCTGTGTGGCCGAAGTGCACCTCTCATTATAGGTGTCAAATTGTTTGTTGATCCGACCTCCAGTGGGGGGATATCCCACAGGTATATCTCCACCGTGGTTCGGATGTGCGCCTGGAAATGTGTATCATGTGGGGGGGGATTGTGTATTGGCTGTGTGAGTGTGAAATGTGGGGGCGGGAAATTTGTGTAGTAAACAAACATATTATTAATGCATATACAACGTCGCCATCTGTGGGGATCAATAAGACACATATAAAATTATAATAGAGGGTATTCACCCTCGTCATCTGTGGGGTGAACCTGTGGAGGTATATAGAAAAACAGTCCATTTGGCAAATATATCACATTTTGTCACTGTCATTAGTAATTTCGGCGAGTGCCCAAAATGGAGCTACTCCCGATGCATGTGCGCAAAGTATGCACCATTATGTGCGCTGTGTCCGGATTCGGTGTCTCAGGTTTTCAACCTGCGCTGAAAAATAAATACCTAAATATGATCATAAAACATAGATTTACAATTATTACTGGCCATTGGTTATTTACTTTTTTATACCTTCATGTACCTTTCTATTTGGTTTATACATTAGTCCTTATTTTCTATACCTTCGCATTTCCTTATTCTTATTCAACTTTCTCCTAAATCCTTGTACTACTTCAACTTTTATTACTCACCGGCTATATCTTTGTATTTCTTTATTCCTTTTTACTCATTATTTCCTATAATTTCACTTTACTTTATTCCGATTCTTTCTTTCCTATATCATTGTGCTACTTCATTCTTCATTCATTATTGTATACACCATTGTATTTCTTTATTCTTTCTTACTCATTATTTCCTATAACTTCACTTTACTTTATTCCTATTCATTTCTGTCCTATATCATTGCGCTACGATTTCCTTTATTCAATATTGTCTATTCCTTAGTAGTTCATTGCGCTATCGGCCCTTCCATTGAAGGACACTCATGTGAACGGTATGGACCGTTCCTATATATTATCGTCCCTTCCTTGAAGGACAATCTCGTGAACGGTATGGACCGTACCTATATACCATCGTCCCTTCCTTGAAGGACAATCTCGTGAACGGTATGGACCGTTCCTATATACTATCGTCCCTTCCTTGAAGGACAATCACGTGAACGGTATGGACCGTTCCTATCGGGCTTACACATCTGCGTAAGACCGCATTCGGCGCACATATATTGCCACATAGGCAATATCAATATATTCCTCTCCCTGGGGCACAATAATAGCTGTAACCACGGCCAGGGAGAGAATCGTAAATTCGTCGTATAATTCAAGTATTATATATCATGGGTGATATCCTCCGGGGGTACCAACAGAGGAGGTCATCGGTGTTAGATACCTCGGCCCGGGGATCATATATTCATTATTTCATGTCAGAATTCTATCATTTCATTCCTTCCTTATTTCATTATTCCCTTATCTCATTATACCATTTCATTATTATATTCTGTCACTATTCCCTTATTTCATTATAGCCTTTCATTATTGTATTCTGTCACTATTTCCTTATTTCATTATTTCCTTATTCCCTTAATTCATTAATCCATTTCATCATTATTAATTAATATCCATCTTCACCTGCCGCTGCAGGACTTACTTCCGCTGTAGAGCATTTACTTAGCCTTATATGCTAACTAACGTCAAGTCATAGGGGTCGTCTTGGGAAGGAGGAAGTATCCTGTCCGATGTGGGGGTATTTTATTCCCTCATCGAACCATCAAGCCTCCATCCGCAGGTATAGCTTAGACGACGTTAGGGCATAAAAATGGGTATAACGGACCCTATGCTAGGGGAGACAGGCTATGTACTTCCTCTAACACAGGCGCTTGCCCGCCCTAACACGTCACCACTATGACCTCTCGTCGGTCGTCAACGTTGAACTCATATCCTGTCAGGTCCTGGGCTATCCTTGCCGTCAGTCCTGGGTACAACTTACCAATATCTATTTTCCCTTGGAAAATAGGTTCACATCTATTAAAGTGCACCTCCGCGCACAAACCATGAAAAGAAAGTGTCAAGCGGTATTATGTTGTGTATGGTGTCATAGTTATACGGGGGGGATGACTGTGGTGGCACAGTGCACTTCAATTGCGCCTGGCTCGTCGGATATCCAGCTAATGTCAGCTGCGTATTATTCCTTCTCACATGTTAGTAGGTAAGTGAAGGATGTGAAGGGTATTCCCGTGTTAATGGGCAGTTGTAAGTATGTTAAAATTTGTAAGTATCGGTAACTGGATGGTAAGATTGGTCCAAGGAATCGTGGTCCTATGGGGATGCATGGAAACGTTAAGTGGTAGGAATTCTCGACCGGTGTGGGTAAGGATTTTATTGTTTAGGATCTGGGTGTTCAGCGTGGTTGTTAGGTACCGTGCTGAAGGAGTTAGGGTAGCATTTATGCTCTGAATTTACATGAAGGGTAAAAATATTGGTTATGAAAATGAAACAATGCATGCACTGGTGTCAGCGGGTTAAGCCTGGAACGCTAAGCTGTTAGCTCTAAAGTTCCGAATGTTGATTAACATATAGCCACGAGCGATAAATCATGGTGTACACCCTGGTAATTGCATGATTACCAAGTGCCGTGCTTTAATAGGGGAGAATTGTACAAGTGTTTATCTGTAGAGTGTTAATATGTATCTTGGGAGGGAGATGTGCTTTGAAGCTTGGACGCACTAGTCGCAATATATGGCATCTGGAGCCATAATAATAATATACTGCTGTCCATACTCGTAATATATATACTAGACTTATATACTCTAAAGCCTAGATTTAAAAACTGGTCATCTAGGATTATTATATAATATAATCCCTTAACTAGAGATACTGTCTAGAGATACTATGTATAGATATTCTAAACCAGGTTATATTGCAGCGCACTATATGTGTGGCGTAAGTCCTTCCTATAGGGGGGCTTATTGCTGCAAAAAAAATATTCTATCCACCCTATGGAAATGTGGAGGATTCATAAGTGTGTATTGCCATTCTATTAGTTGGGAAGATGGTATATGTGAATGCCATCTATATGTTAAACAAGGCCATAAATTCCACTGAATGTGGCGTTTTAATTATAGATTTCAAGAGGGGTAAAATGCACGGGGGGGGGGGATATTAACGTGCTATCGCTTGAAATAAGTTTGCTCGTCCAAATCTGGGAGAGAATATTTTGTATAATATCGCTGTACCGCGAATAAAATAAATTAAAACCTCCTAAGTGGGAAGTAGATGTATATATTTATATGGTCACAGAGACATGCTCGTGTTTTCCTATGTTGGATGGCGTGTCTATATAAGGGTGTATCCGAGGGCAAAAGTGTATTAAAGCCCGCTGAGAGATAAAATACGGTGTATTTTGTGTGACGCGGCGCTGTGTGAATATCATTGAGAATACTGGCTTTTGGCCATGAAATATGCTGTCCCGGTGTTAAGTATTGATGGATAAAGGGGGTGAATTAAAAGAAAAATATTTGGTTACCCTGCTGTGTAGAGTGTATTCCGAGAATTATATGTCTCGCTCCTAGTGTCGTTTGAATCCAGCGCGCGAGATTAGGCCTGTATTCATTATGGCTGCTTGCTAGTTACTCGTCACGTGGGAGGCGTGGCTGGTGATAACGTGTGTGCATGGGAGTTATCAGCTATCGCTACTGTGAGGCGTTACCTGAAGCATTGATTGGCTGGCGGGCTGTAGTAGTTCCTGTTTATCGCGGCGCTATTCTGATTGGACCTGAGCTTTAAGAGTGGGTATCAAGCACGGGGCTTTGTTATTGTTCCGTAGATGAACTGTCATAAGCACGTGTTATGTGTCTAATGTAATGGTTATCATCTATACATCGTTTTAAGCTATACAGCCGGTGTATTATGTAATCTGGGTGGAGGGTATTAACTGTCCGTCTGTATATCGGGAAGCTACGCATGTCCTTCTATTGAGGAATTCTAATGGGATTACGCTGTCATCAAATCGTACCTAAATGTGGCAAATGATATGTATATAACTATTGTATTTCTTGTATAGTATTTATGTAATATGCTGGAGTGTGTTATACATGTCCGGAAGCATATGGCGAATTCCTGTGGCTGTAAAAATTCTGGGTACTACTATGTAGAAAAGTGTTTCAGTGGTTTGCACTTGTCTACTCCGGGAAAATGAAAAATAATGCGGGGCGCATTAATATGCTGGGTGTCCATCTCCAGACAAATGTTTTTGTGTTTTACTTCCCCTTTCTGCGGGAAAATGGAAAATGGTGTCCATAAAATATATTTATTTACTCTGTATTTAATTCACAAATTGTATTAATTTGTACTGGGAATGTGTGGACGCTTGTAGCGATTCCATGTGAGTGTAGCAATGTTGGGTGTCACCCTGTAGGAAAAGTGTTTCCGTGGTGTACCCCTGTCTACTCCGGGAAAATGAAAAAATAAGGCGGGGTGTATTAATATGTATATTCACAGTGAATACTGCATTCCGCATGTTGGATTGTCCGTGGAGTATCATAATGGGCTACCTTTATCGGGCATTCTGCTGTATGGCAGTGAGAATTATACAGTGTATTCTCCTAACCTGATGTGTTTTTGTGAAGATGACGTAGCCTATTCCTATTTCGTATATGCCGTTTGTGAAATCAAGTGGATATTTAGTCGTTATATATTAAATAAAATCATCGGGCCTTTATTAATCATTATCTATAAAATTCGGCATGATTATGTCTATGGTCGATACTCATTCCTTATCGTGATCCCAGGAGGGTAGGCTAACACCTGCTCTTGACTCGATTTACGCCTTAGGAAAACGTGGAATAGCTATGGACCATTAACGTATTAGTTGCCGAATATATTTACATCTGTACGCTCACGGCTGATATTCATCCTTTAGTGTTTTGACCCAGGAAAGTAGGACTGAACCTGCCTTTGACTTGCTGACGCCTTAGGTCAACTATAGGACATTTATGGGCCATGGCGTTATTGTGCTACTAATGGACATATATATATATGTATGTGCCATGTCGTATCACGTTGCCTCAAAACGAAAATATGTAAGTTTACTGTGGCCAACTGATGATCGTAATGCTAAGTGTATATCTACTGTGTAGATGTAAATTAAAGGGGATCTATGTAAGGATTTGTGGTCCTCTTGGAGCCATGTGGCACTTATGAAATTATGAAAGTATTTATAAAATTACGAATATCATTTCGTTATATAGTAGAGCATTATGAACAGCTTGTACTTAGCGTAAGGATGATAAATGGGTCCCTAGGTCGACTGTTAGGGGGATACCCCAATCACCTAGAGATGTCTAGGTGTCCAATCGGTCGTCGGCTAGAATGAGATGATTTTAATTATAATTGTAATTTAAATGAGGGCCCTAGTCCGTCGGCTGAGATGGAGGGTCGCTTCATATGAAAACTGTTCATTTTGTCTGTCTTTATGACGGTACTTGGTGGTCAATTCCACTTTGATCTAGAAAATAAATTTTTAAAAGATCCCCTGTGAGGATAAAAATATGTGGAACGGATTATGTGTTAACGTCATAAGTGCTGTTTATAACATGTGAGTCGTGGAGTACGGGCGTCTCGGGTGTCGATAATCTGTATGCGCAAGCATCCGGCGTTGCATGCAGAGCGCGACTCACTGTCTGTGTGGAGTCTGCCTTACCTAGTAGCCTATGTGAAGTGAATTTATATGTATTAAAAACATCGTATGGATTACAGTGTATGGGATATGTAATATGTGTAAGTATAAGTCAACCTTATTCCCAGTGTTAAATAATTGTGTGTTCAGCTGACCTATATATGCTGATGCGGAGACGGTATGATAACCTGTGTTATTTTGTCACCTCCTATTGGCTGTGGTGGTAATAATCCACCTGTGTGTTAGCGCAATTATGTGCGTAATGATACTAAGTGTCGCTATATTAATCTGCTTTGGCCTATAGTGAAATCCGCTAACCTGTGTTGTTGTGTGTCTACTGCTATGCCTTTGCGAAATGTCGTTAATCTGCATTAATGTATAAGTATTGCGTTCCATTATAGAAATGCCGCTAACCTGTGCTCCTGTATATGTTAGGCCATTGTGTGTATGCACTGCGGCTAACCTGTGTTATTGTGTTGTCTATAGCTCTGTATGTTCTTTCGCTACTACTGTAGTAATGGCGTTCGTTATAGAGATCGTATTATATTTTCCGTAATGTGTTATATTTGGCCCTATGTATCAACTTATTGGCCTATTCTGTGATAATGTAGTGTTGCGGTCTGTCATCCCGCCTTAATATGGGGTGACTGTTGGAATCCGTGCACTTACCAAAGTGGTGTAAGTAAAAATATTGTTTGTTAATCTCCTAGATGTGGTCATTATCCATGGGAGTGTCAGTTCCTCTAGTGTTATGGGAAATATATGTAATCGCCTAACATTTATCACATCTATCGGAATTGATCATCGGTCGCTGCCGAAGGTATATATATATATATATATATATATATATATATATATATAACAATTAAGTTATATATTGGTGTACCACAACTGTGTTCTGTGATTATATATGTGGGGGAAGGGCACGTCACTGTATAGTCCCGTATGACAGGTGATTTGAACTTTAGTCGGTCGCCTAATGCTCGTGACCGTGTGTGGTAATCTAAATGCGATTAAGTAGGTAACAAGAAGTTCCGTTAAGAACTATACAGCCTACTTTTCATGCCAATGATTATTCTACAGAATATGAACCTATCTAGAATAATGACGAAATTAAGTTGCTAATATCGAAATTTCCAATTAGTTCGAAATACTGTATACCTGGCATAATGTATCCTAATAGAGCACTACAGTTGGCAGCCCTGATGACTGAATATATTCTGAGTTCCGTCTCTTACGGTACTAAATACAAAATTTGGTTGAAGTCCACTGGATAGCATGGACGTTACATGCAGTTAAACATTGGATCTAACAGCGCGCGTAAAATCATGTTGGCAACAATGTCATGCATGTATTGGGCAGAAATAATCTGAAATAATATGATCTATTGTTGTGTCAATTTTGAATGAAATCCATTAGTTAGTATAGAAGTTACTTGCATTTTAAAATTGGACCTATCAGCAGGCTTAGAATCATGTTGGCAGCACTGACGTATATTAGTTACTCCAAATTCGTCTAGAATGCCAGGTACTATACGTGTGCAAAGTTTAGAGCTATTGGCTTGCATACTTTCTGATATATTGATATTAGGGTAACAAAAATAGGGACAGCACATATTAACAGTTGGCAGCCCTGGTTGCTCCTTAGAATACGCATAGTCATATCTGTTATGGTACACATAGCACATACGAAATTTGGTTGAAATCCAAATGATAGTATGGAAGTTACATGTATTTAAAGTTGGACCTGTCAGCAGGCTTAGAATCATGTTGGTAGCACTGACGTATATAAGTTACTCCAAATTAATATAGAATGTCAGGTACTATACGTGTGCATAGTTTAAAGCTGTCGGCTTGCATACTTTCTGATATATTGGTATTTGGATAAAATAAATTAGGAGCATTTATTAACAGTTGGCAGCCCTGGTAGGTCTTAAGAATACGCTCAGTCATATCTGGTTATGAACACATACAACATACGAAATTTGGTTGAATTCCGCTTGATAGTGTAGAAGTTATATGCATTTAAACATTGGACCTATCAGGAGGCTTATAATCATTTCGGCAACACTGCCATGTTTGGCCTCCTGGAAATTAAACTGAAATATTATGATCTGTACGTGTGCCAATTTTGAAATAGCTCCCATTCATACTTTCCAAGATATCCAACATGGAGCTCAAATTTCAATTGCGATTTTTTAGCAGTTGGTAGCACTGACATCATTTTCAAATATGGCCGTGAGATATTCAGGTATAGATCTTTACTCCTACCAAATTTTATTTCGATTGCTGCAGCCGTTTAGGAGTTGATAGGGGGGGACACACACACAGCCAGACAGACAGACAGAAGGACAGACAGACAGACAGACAGACAGACAGACAGACACACATTTGCCCGATCTCATAAGTCTACTTTTTCCTCATTTTTGCAAAATGTGAAAAGTAGGCTAAAAAAATGTGCCCTATGTATAAGTTTGTATGAATGTGAAGTGTGTAGACATCTTCTTCTGGTAAAGGAATCCTTCTGTGGTTTGCCATGTGGCCTCCATTTGTGTGAATGACCCTTGTATCGCACGGCCATGTATGAGCGTGGTAGTCTACGTGACTGGGCGGAAAAGACTGTTGCCAGGCATGTATCGTGTATGGCTGACTGAGCATTACGTCTCTTGTTACTTCCGTATGTTGGGTTAGAGCAGGGGTCTCCAAACTACGGCCCGGGGGCCACATCCGGCCCGCGGACAGATTTTGTCCGGCCCGCGGAGAGCTAGCATACTTGAAAACTCCTTTTAGAGATCATATTTTTTATAGCAAATTAAATTTAGTTTACATAAGTATTCTAATTTTATGTTGAATAATTATTAATATGACAATGACATCTACATTGATATGGTCATGGGCTAACTACTCATAACATTGTTGTAGGCTTATTGTTATTGTTTTTGTGATAAGTTGGATAAAGAAACACAGAATTGTAATGAGTAAAGACATGTATAACATGCAGACATATGAAATACTAATGAGATTTAAGTAATTGAGATTTTCCACTGACAATAGTTTGTAGTTGTGGACTAATTTTACTTGTACCAATTATTAAAAGAGATTTAAGATGCTCATCAGTTAATTTAGATCTGTAAACATTTTTTGTGTACTTCATTTTGGAGAAGGTCTTCTCACACAAATAAGTAGTACCAAAAACAGAAAACAGCCCACGAGCAAATTTATGCAAATTATCAAATTGTGTCAGTGGAAGACTCTTATAAAATTCCAACAAAGATGAATTTTGATATTTGTTCTTAATTATATCACTGCACTGTAGTTCAATTATTTCCATTTGAAGTTCCGGGGCTAGGGTTTCAATGTCAGTATCAAAAGGATCCTGAAAAATCTTAATTTGATTCGCAAAGGCATCGAAGTCCGAGAAACGAGTATCAAAATTTATTTTCAAAGCACTCAAAGTTTCGATTGCAAAATCGATAGGAAACTCAGTCTCACTGGTGTGGCTGAATATTTCACATGTTTTAAAATGTGAAAAACATTTACTTCGTAGTTGTGATTGAAACAGTATCGATTTCTTCCGGAATGATTTGATATTAGTGTATAAATCAGGAAGATGCTGGTTTTCTCCTTGCAATCTCAAATTCAGTTCGTTCACATGTTTTGTCAAATCAACATAGAATGCTAACTTCCACAGCCATGCGTTGTTTTGTAATTCAGTAAGAGGGCGATGCTTTTCATTCAAAAAAATTTCGATCACTGCTCGAAGTTCAAAAAAGCGCTGAAGGACTTTCCCACAACTAAGCCAACGTACGGCAGTATGATAAGGTAAGTCATTTTCTCCAATCTCTTCAATAAATTGTCGGAATTGTCGGTGATTCAGCCCAAAAGATCTCATAAAATTAACAGTTGATATGACTGGTTTCAGAACTTCAGACATATCCAAACATTTTCCGCACAAAGACTGTTGATGAATGATACAATGTAAGACTAATGGTTTTGAACCACCGTCATTTTCTACAGCCTTTGACACAAGAGCGACCACTCCTTTATCTTTCCCACTCATGTTTTTGCCTCCATCAGTTGTAATACATTTCAAGTTTTTCCATCGAAAGTTCTTTTGATTAATGGCCATTTCAACTCCTTTAAAAATATCTGTACCAGTAGTTGTGCCATGAATACTATACATATCAAGAAGTTCTTCATGCACTTCATAGCTTTTATCTACTCCTCGAATATAAATCAACACCTGAGCAGTATCTGACACATCCGTTGACTCATCCAAGGCCAAAGAAAACCACTCAACATCTCCATTTTTGTCGAACAGTTGAGAGGATGTATTTTCAGCGATGTTTTCTACCCTTCGAGCCACAGTGTTTGCTGACATACTGACAGTTTTTAATAAATTTACCATTTCAGGGCACATTTCTTCGGCTGCTGCAATTATGCATTCTTTGATCATTTCTCCATCGGTGAATGGTTTTGCACGTTTTGCAATTTCAAGGGCCACACGAAAGCTGGCACGAGTTGCAGCCTCTTGTTCGGTTTTGAGTTTTGTAAATGAAGATTGCTGCGATTTCAATCCGCGCTTCATAGCTTCGAATTTTTCTGTCCGCACACTTCCTGTATATTTTGAGTAATTTTGAAAATGTTTTGTTTCATAATGACGTTTAATGTTATATTCCTTGAGAACGGCTATGCTTCCATTGCAAATCAAACATAGCGCCTTGTTACTGGACTCAATTACGAAATACTGAATGTTCCACTCATCTTTGAATTTTCTGCATTCACTATCAATTTTTCGCTTCTTTTCCATACTACTAAATCACACACAAAAGCAACAATTCAAATCAAAATACTGTTACAAAGATGTCTTAAACTTAAACACGCACAAACACGTTTTAAGGAGGTACGCACTATTTTATTTCACAACAGTGTCATAGGAACTGACTTGTGGTTGCGCAACTAGCCTTCTTATTTATTCCAATTACTGCCATCTAGAAGTGAGTGGAAGACACCAGAACTCTCTCGAACCAACGAGATTACTCTGTACGTGCTATTAGCGCCATCTGTTAGCGATAGAAGGTACTACCTATTTCCGCTTGGGTCCACCAGATGTCGTGTCACTTTACTCCTCATGGCTCGTACTCGACGACTAATCTAGAAATTACAGATAATGACAGGAAAATTAATAATATGCAGTGTTGCCGTTTTGCGGACTTTAGTCCGATTTGCAGCCTTTTTTCAACGTTGCGTACTTTTTCGGACTTTTTTTTCATCAGTGGACTATTTCACTTTTTACCACCGGCAACAATGATAATATGGTTTTGGCCCTCGGAACTTACTGGAGTAATCAGTATGGCCCTAAGGCTGGAAAGTTTGGAGACCCCTGGGTTAGAGGATTGACCTCGTTTGCCGTGCACTGTGTATGACATGTGCAAGATCCTGTCTATAATATATTATCTGCAAAAACATTTATGCACTTTACATATTATAAATATGAAACTATTATTAAGAATGTTACGTCGGTATCTCCTATGTGGAATTTTACAATTGAAGACTAATTATGTTGTGGGGCCAAATCGGGATTGGTGTTGACCACTATTTCAGATTGTGGTTACTAGATGCCATAGTGCAATTGGCGCTATTGCCAATGTTTATTTGGCGTACCTTGTCTATGGGGACCTATGGGGAATGTGAGGCATATGTACTACTAAATATATATCTAGCCGTGTTCTGTCTGAAACTAGTGTATGTGAACATATTTTATTATTCTATAAAGACATAGGACACAAAAAATATAACCTGGTACACATTATTATATCATTTATAACTAAACATGCAACTTATAATTAAGCTTCGTGTCATGCATTTTGGGGAACTGTTGGTGACTGCTAGTTGTGAGCATGGCTACTAAATGCCATAGCGCGTAGGGCGCTGGTTTGTTTCACATGGTTCTGGGTTTGAGTTGTGTGTGGGAAAAATACATTTTACTCCATGATACTGATGATTTAACGCTTTCGTTTCTTAGCCGCGGAGGGTTGAGGTGTGGGGGTGGTTTTTGGGGAATGGTATGGTTTCATACGCCGTACATGAACCGTATCTTTAATAATTTTGTGGTTGTGCCGAATGTTGAAAAGGTAGTTTAGGTCCGAAATTTTCCTCTGGATTCTAAACGGACCTGTCCATTTCGGGATTAGGAATTCGGACACGTTCTTAACGCGAGTGGGTGACCATATCATAATGAGCTGTCCGGGTTTGTACTCCTGGTGTCTGTGAGTTTTATCATATGTGAGTTTCTGCCTGTTTTGTGAGGTGCGGGTATTATGTCGCGCGGTATCACGGGCTGTGCATAAGTTTTGCAACCTTTCAGCGTTGCTAGGGAGTGTATCCTGCGGGATGTAAATGTTGTCGATCGGACTGCGCGGATGGTATCCGTGTAAGAGAAAGTGCGGGGTGTGTTTGGTCGCCTGCGACACGGATTTGTTGTAACTAAATGTTACTGCTGGGAGGTAATTATCCCAGTCAGTGCCCTTGTCGTTAGTAAAACGAGCTATCGCGCTGCCAAGGATTTTGTTCATAGCTTCAGTTAATCCATTCGTCTGAAGGCTGAAACTAGGAGTTGTATAGGCTCTGATGTGAAGTAATTTAAGGAGCTGTGTGATGACATTTGATGTAAAAACTGTTCTTCTGTCGGATAATAAAGTGTGGAAAATACCATACTTGGTAATTATTTCCATGAGGAACTCTGCAATTTGGTGTGCGCTAGCTTTTAGGACCACTTTGGTGATAATGTATCGGGTAAGGTATTCGGTTGCTACCAGGATGTATTTGTTACCTTTGTCTGATGTTGCAATTGGACCTTTTACGTCAATACCTATGTGGTGGAAAAGTTTACCTACAGGGATGGGGTGGAGTAATCCATGGGGTTTACCAGGGCGGTGTTTGTATCTCTGGCATGTGTGACAAGTTTTAATGAACTCTGTGATGTCATTTTTCATGTTTTCCCAATAGTACTTGTTGCGAATGCGCAAATATGTTTTATGGACTCCAAAATGTGCGCCGTTAAGGGGTGGGCAGTGATATTCCGTCATTACGTGGTTTCGGAGTGTAGTGGGAAGGGCAACGGGTGTGACGTCATGTGTGGCCGTGGGTTTGCACCTAAGGATATCGTCCTTATCGATAAAAAATCTGCGTGATAAGCGGGCAGTTTTACTGTCTACCTGGTCGCGATTCTGTAGAGCAATTCTAATTTGTCCCACTGGGGATCGTTTATTTGCTCTTGTTTTATATCAATGTGAGTGACAGCAAATGTGGGTAAAGAGTCCCAGGCATGATTAATATCCTCGTCAGGTGGTTCGAGTACAGGTAGTCTCGAGAGACCGTCTGCATCAAGGTGTGCCTTACCTTTCTTATGCTTAACCTCAAATGTGTAGTCATATAATTTAAATATGAACCTGTTAAGCCGGGAATTGGGATTTTTAAATTTATCCAGTAAAGAAGGCTGGCGTGATCCGTAACTACCGTAAAGTGGATACCATACAGGTATGTTCGGAAGTAATTTACGGCCCAAGAGAATGCGAGCATCTCTCTTTCGGTCGCGGAATATCTGGTTTCTACTGGTGTAAGTTTTCGGCTAGCATATGTAATTGGGTGTTGTTTGCCATCCTCGGCTTCTTGTAGTAGGGCTGCCCCGATGCCAAATTGGCTTGCATCCACATGTACGAAGGTGGGTCTACCTTCCTGAAAATGCTGGAGCAGGGGCGGTGTAGTGAGTAAGTGTTTAAGTTTATCGAAAGCCTCTCTATGTATTTCTGTGACTATAAAGGGTGTTTTCTCGTGTGTAAGCTCGGTTAGGGGGTTAGCTATCTGTGCAAATCCGTGAATGAAACGACGATAATAACTCGCGAGACCCATAAAAGAACGTAACTGTTTAATGTTTTCCGGCATTGGAATGTCGGTAATGGCGGCGATTTTGGCAGGGTCAGGTGTGATGCCGTCGCGGCTAACAATGTGACCGAGAATGTGGACCTTCGTTTTTGCAAATTGACATTTGGATGGTTTTAGCTTTAATTTAGCATGCCTAATCCTGTCAAAAGCTTCGTTCAAGTGTATAATGTGTTCTTCAAAGGTTTGTGAGAAGACTGTTATGTCGTCTATATAGGTTAATACCGAGCGGTATTTGAGGCCCGCGAATGCCTTGTCTACCAATTTCTGGAATGTTTGACTGGCATTCTTTAAACCCATGGGAAGGACGGCGTAACCGTAGAGGCCTATACCTCTCGGGTTTATAGACAGGGATTGAATAAAATCCGGAATAACAGTCCATTATCGAGAAATACTTAGCTCCGCTTAAGGTCTCTAGATAAGTGTCTGTGCGCGGTAGCGGGTAATTGTCACTCTTAATGAGTCTATTAAGGCGTCGATAGTCTGTGCAAAACCTATGGGAACCATCGGGTTTACGGGTAAGGAGTACCGGAGCACTATAATTGGATACGATAGGGTGGATGATGCCGGCTTCCAACATCTCCTGAATTTGTGTCTCTATGGCTTGTCTCTCCTTGGCGCTAACTTTATAAGGTGCCTGGTGAACTGGAGCATCACTGGTCAATTCGACACGGTGGTGAATTAAGTCGGTCACTTCTAAATCGGCAAGGGAGTGTGCAAAATATCCTGATATTCTTCTAATAGGTTTGCAAGCTTAGTATTCTGCTCCGGGGTTAGTGACTGTGTTTCCCCAGTGGCGGGCGTGTCTGTGTTAGCACTTGTGTTCGTTGGCGGTGCTATGGTAACCAACGGAGAGACCTGGTGCGCGCGCGTGACTCGCTGCGCTTGTGGATTGTATGTGTTCCGGGCGTACGATACTGGGTGTGTAGTAATAAGGTCTCCGTTCACTAACCGTATTTCATTAGTGACAAAGCTAATGAAGGCTTCGAACTTGGCAAGAAAGTTCGTGCCGATGATGCCCGGAACGGAAAGATCCTTAATTACAAACATAGGGTATCTAGTTTCAAAGGAACCTATCTGGAGATGTATATCGGTAATGCCTAAGCATGAAATAGTTTGTGAATTAGCAGCCACAAGGCGAGTGTTGAGAGGCATCCTATGTATGCGCTCGCCGTTAATGTATTTACTGCTGACACAGCAAATAGCTGACCCGGTATCAAGTAAGATCTGAATTTGATATCCGTTAATTTTGGCCGGGCTAGAGAGGGCTGTAATATTGTGTCCATCCTGTGCAGTATACATGTTATTAAGAGTATATGTAATTATCGGTGCTGTGGGATCTTGGGACGATGAGTCATGTTTATCGTTCTTTATCGCATCCTGCGAGACTGTGTGTTCTGCCGGTCTGTTACTTGTGTTGAGCAAACGCGGTGTTATGGTCTGATCACTGAACCTGACACGCTTTGCTCAGTCCCGTGAAACTGGGATTTGCACTTCAGCTGTGTCATGCCCGTCTGCCATGTGTATTGTCCTAAGCTTTCTCTTGAGCTTTCGGTGGCTCGATAAATATCTAGAATTATGTTTGCTGTTCCGAGATGTTAATCCTGGCCTCGGCAGGGGTGTTCTAAAGGGCCGGTGTTTGTGAGTGGTTGTGGGTTTACAGCCGGTTTTCTGTGGAAGTAACTTATTCGCGTCTGTAGCGATACAAGTCACCGGCTTTGCCGCGCCTGGTTTAGTGGTCGGGCCGCTTGGGTCCACGGGTGGAATCAATGTGGGTGGGCGTATCACGGGTACTTAAACTACGCTGTTTGTGGAAGCGTCTTGAGGGGTTGTGATCTTATTACTGGTTTTTAATATGCCTTTAGTGTGCTCTTTTCCAATATGAGGGGCGGATGGTTGAGGTTTGTGAGGCGATTTGTTAGTGAGAGGGCTGTAGTGACCCGCATTTGGATTGCCCGTGAACAAAAGGTATAGGTGTTTGTCATATCCTACTGTGGAAAAAGTGGGTTCCATCTTGTCCAGTGTATAGACATGGATGTTTGTCTTAAGGACATGGCCTAGAGCGGTAACCTCCGTTGCACCCGCGTAGGTGCCATTTCGATGCATATAATCCCCATATGCTTATTTATTGGGGAATAAGGCATCATTATCATCGGCGAGGAAATATTTGTACTCGTCCCAGTGTGTCGTGACCTACCTGGCCTGTGAGACGTTCTGGCAGGTTGACAGCTCCTTGACGATTTTTCCCTTCCTAGCCGAGCGGTTTACTAGATAAGGGAACTTGAGGTTTCATAGACTAGTCCCGGAACTACCGGAATAAAAGATGATATTCCCTTGGACTACTGCCGATTTATTAAGCCCTTGGCAGTCGAAGTATATATACACTATATACAAATTATGTGAAGTTACTGCTGGAAGTGCACGCAGGTCTGTAATAGCGCTACTAAGTCTTACTGATACTTGACATCTAGCATGTCTCCGCGAGGCTGAATTCTGCTCGCGCGCGTTACGACGTTACTCTGGCAAGAACTGAGGCGTGAGAACTACTGTTACTCTGCCGCTCCACTACTCTGTAACAACTCTGCAATCGCTCTGTGACAACTCCGCAATCACTCTGTGACAACTCTTTCGCTCGCCATTTTGGATACCATTATATTCAACTAGAGATGACCTCGAGTCCATCTCTCCCTTCCACTGGGACCTGTGGTCCATTCCACTCCCAGTGCCTAGCAAGTGCTGCTCCCTAAGCTAGCGGTGCCTGTCCGTACTCGTGTCTACGTGACATCCAAGGTTCAATTTCTGGCCTGGCTTGTGACTATGAATCACTCTCTCTACGATACAAAGTACCGGACCAAGTGTCCTTTTGTACCATCAATATTTACAGACCTCGGTACACATCCTGGCTCCAGCAATCTTATTTCTTCCAGAAATACATCTCTGGCTTACAAATGCTCACATCCAACTTAGTAATAATAATAATAACTCTATTGCCCTTATGTATAATGTTTCTTCGAACCGCAGTCCTGGGTTCTGAACCATGGAGGTTCACAGTCACGACACCTCCCTCCCCAGGGAAGAAATGGGTGCAATCCTCCTTGCATTCATTTCTGTCCCAATATTACACTCGGTTACTGTCGAGTCGTAATGATCTGCGACTTTGCGTTGAGGGTGAAGGCTGTAATGCGACCTGACTCGCACTCATATCTGAATCTACAATAGCCCTCGTAGGCGTACTGAAGCGTCCTTCAGCAGGCCTAGAGTGTAATTCCAGGATTTTCTCAGACATCTCCGGGCGTCCCCGAAGTTGCCTGGGACGTTGGAATATCGTAATATCCTCATCTGAAGTCTTAGCCTTACCTTCCCTCGTAATTACTGTTTGCCTTATGCAAATATTTGGGCAATGTGACCTTGCATCATCAAACCATTTTTTGGCTGGAAACCCTAATTTAGGTCAATCACAACAACAATTGCAACAATAGCACCATAAAATTATCCCAATTGTACCTGCTATAGTTAGTACAATATACTTATATACATTGAAATGTTTATACATCATCTGACTTTGTATTTCTTCTTCTTGCTTTCTTACCAAGTCTTCCACCTCTTCTGTTTTGTGCGTGGCCCACTTTTAATCATTCACATGATTTAACAAATTATTCAGTGGCAGTTTATTAACCTCCGGTACCTGCTCTAACTTAATCTCACTACCAATCTGCTCGCAGCAGTCATAATTAAGTATCAAATCTGGCACTAAGTCCTTACCTCGAGTAGTGTTTATTTTACCTACCCCTTGTACCTTACTATGTGGGCTGTACAACGTACACCCTGGACTTAACACAACAATACCTGTGCCAGTTAATCCCATATCACTTGTAGTGTCCTTACACATGCAGGTGACCCTTGTCTCACCTGGAGACACATAAATATACCTGTTTTCCCTTATAGGTATCCACAGCAATCGCTGTACTGGCAGTACTCTCTTATTACAATTCTCCGGTACCTGGCTAACTCCACTGAGTATCTTCACTGCGCAACTGTCTTGCGAGTGAACCATATTAACAGGGAACTGAGCATGACACAACTTCCACGTGGCAGACACTACCTTACACTGCCTCACCTGTTCCCTATCTAATTGCGCAAATGTCTGCTTTTCCTTGTCCATCAATATATAGTCCTTGGCCTCTTGAATGTACACAAAATGGTGGGGATTACTCTTCATGTAGGTGGGGAATGGGATCATGTGATACACACTATAAATCACTCTGTCTGTAAGGGGTGTCCTTATAACATACACAAGATAATTTCCACTTGTAAACACTTCCACTGTAGCTACCTTGTAGACTAGGTAACCGTAAGCTGACCTTAATTCAAATGGCAAGGATAACCCTTTTGGAAAATCCTCCTGGGCTTTCTTATAACTTTCTATGATGTCATCCGGTGATATTATCTGTACCTGGATGACTCCTACCTGTGCATTCATGATGCCTGACAGTACCACACTGTACTGCTCATACAGCTGTACAAGTAAGCCTTCTATCTCAATTAAATGCCTGTTCAATGAGATTTCTAACTCTGCTTGCTCAAATGCTTCTGTAATCCGAAGCGTACTATTTGACAAATATGTCCTGATTTCATTTAAACCCTGAGTCAACCTCTGCTCGTTTGCAGTTACATCGTAGATGGTGCTGTTCATTGTTTGTAACGTGGACTTAACCACTAACATCTGTTCCTTAGTGACCTTAATCATTGAGAGTTGCTCTCTAACTCACTTATTAGTGACTCATATTTATCCGCATCATCCTGACTTAATGTTCCAAATAACGCTTTGGCTATTGAACCTACAGCATTTATCAATCCCCTTCTTGGTCTGGTATTATCCGTCTCCCCACTTGGTCTAGTGATTTTGGCTATCGTTTCTTTAGATTCCTTAATCCGTTGCAAATGATTACTTAACATCTTAACGTCATGCTGACATGTCAAATTTGTTTTCTGCTCTAACAATATACATGCCAATTGTGTCCAGTGTATATGCTCCCTGATATTCGAAAATACCTCACTTAGCTGATTCAAATTCACATAGGTAACTAATGTCCATTCCATATTATACAACTGTATCTCACCCTGGTTGTCGAAGTTTACTCCAGGTGTATTCTCGTATGGTGTCACTTGTACGTCTAGTACTTCTCCGGCTATGCCGTGGGGTGATGACGTCACTGTTACCACCGCCACCATGGTGTAGAACCATTCTAGCATTCGTGCCATTGCCTTCTGCCTTACCTGCAAGGTAAAGACAGGTTATTCGTTACCTATTTTACTGATTTTCCATCAAAATTTTAATCTACTTTAACATCTAAAGTCTCAAAAGACTTTGCTTTGCATCCTGGCTTAGGCATGCGGCTACTAAACTATCAGCAGTGTCATACACTAAGTTCAAAAACTTGCTCCTCTAACTTCGAGTTCTGTTACATAGAGACTCGGCTTCACATCCCACCTCGGGGATGGCTACACCAATGCCGTTTGCATTTTACTGAATGCTCTCAAAATGTGCCCTTCATGGCTCGGTTTCTGTTTCATTTCATCTAAGCTAATTTCCGGTTTTCCCTACCCCTGTCCTAACGGGTGCGTATCCGCGACTACCCTAGGGGTGACGAGTCACATATAGGCTACGCGCTCGCCATCGTGCAACCCTTTACTTACGAGCACCTCAGTGCCACCCGTCGAACCTCTGTTCGTCTGACTGTTTAAAATTTCTACTACTACCCAATTTTGTTTTCCGTAGCTTGGCGGGGTATTAAAGAACCCTACCAGCAGCTGTCGCTATGTCCTAGTTGCCATTGAGACGAAGGGGTGTGTAACTTCGTCGTGGCCGAAATTTGAGGTTCCGACTCTTCGCTTTTCTCAAATGTGCCTCTTAGAGCACTTCTTCTCTACTTGCTATACACACGTATGTGTCCCTAAATAATTTGTACCTTTAACACAGGTGTCTTTGATTCACCCTTATGCCATTGATTGGTTTCCATATATTATCAAAGGCAGGCCTTCGCATACCTGGGGCTGCCATTAATAACATATGGCTCAATTACACAGAGCTACTCACCGGGATTTGCGCCTGCCTGACCAGTAGGTCATCGAGGTCATCAGGCTACGCCTCTTTTCTGTCGCCTCTTACGACACAGCAGGCTCACTGTTGGGGGAATTCTAACACCAATGATCACGTGTCTAAACGTTCCAATGGTTCCCGCCCACCACACGGGGCCTTAACTTCTTCAGGATGGCCGCTCCGGGGCCACTATGGACATCCCTGTATTTCGCCTTACATAACTCCTGTCACCCGGGGCATTATCTAGGCTGCTCGCCTCAGTTGTCCGCTGTTCAAATATTATTGTGTGCCTACTGATAAACTACATTGACTCCATGCGCACACAATCTCTTATAGCTGTGTTACCCTTAGCTGTCGCTGTATCTGCTAACCGTTATACATCTTTACCCCTTAATCCGTTCTGTGCTGCTTCTGCACCCAGCCGGGTTCTAAACCCGTTGGAGTCCTTTTACAAGTACATTTTCAACCGATTCTTATGCACCTTGACTCTTCTGCCTTTCTTACTAAGCAGTAGGGTACAATTTACCCCTGAAACGTCCACTACCTCATAAGGCTCTACAAATGGCGGACTCAGCTTTTTTGATCGTCCTCATCGCAATGCATCATTACGCAAGAGTACCTTGTCACCAATTCGAAATGTGACTTCGTTCTGCTTTTTATCGTAATTAGCCTTTTCCAGTTCATTACGCTCAACTAGCGTCCTCCTAGCGGCTTCATGATTCCTCCTGAGCTGTGACGTCAGCTCCTCTACCACATTCTTATGTTCGTTATAATCCACCTCAGGTGGCTTTTGCAATACACCTGGTATATTCGCCTTCCTTCCAAAAATAAGCTCGTAGGGTGTGAACCCTGTGCTAGTACTCTTGGTGGTATTATATACAAAGCTCGCTGTGGGCAGATACGTATCCCAGTCATTTTGTTCACTTGAGCAAACATAATGCCTCAGGTACTCTGCTAGTACCTTGTGAGATCTCTCTACGCTACCGTTGGATTGCGGTCTGAAAGCGCTTGTGTTTGTTTTCTTAATTCGCAGTTTCTTGCAAAGTGCCTTGAACACTTCGCTCATGAAGTTACTACCCTGGTCAGTGAGAATCTTCCCCGGTATCCCGTAAATGCTTATAACATTATTAATTAGCGTCCGTGCCACTGTTTCAGCCTCCTGATTCGGCATGGCACTAGCTACCAAGTACTTCGACAGTTGGTCCTGGCATGTCAAAATATACTTATTGCCAAGTTCTGTCACCGGAAGTGGACCCACCACATCCAGAGATAACTTCTCAAAGACCGTGCTAGGGGTGTCCGTAATTACCATTGGCGCTCTGACGTCTGGTCTAGTCCCCTTATTCTTTTGGCATGAAGGACACGAGCGTATATAACGCTCAATGTCACTTTTCATTCCCTTCCACTGTAATCGTTCGCGTACCCTGGCGTACGTGCGGGTTATTCCCTGGTGTCCTCCAACCAAGGAATCATGACACTCCTTCAGGATGGCCAATTTCTCAGCCTCCTGCAACTCGGTTACCTCGGGTAAGCTGTCTTCGGGCGTGGACTCCTCTGCGTTAGCGTCCTCGGAGACCTCACTACCGTCTGCTTCAATTCCCCCTACCGTAGCGTCCTCGGGTTTTGAAGTTGTTGCTACCCTCCTACGAGTTTCCATATGAGTGGCCACGGCCGCCCCCTGCCGTAACTCGTGCCCAGCCGAGTTGATCACTCGCGCTTGACACTGTGCATCAGTGGGATTCCTGCTAAGGGCATCAGCATTGCAGTTCTGCTTGCCCTGCTTGTAAATGATTTCAAAATCATACTCTGCCAATTTCAATCGGAACTTTAGCAGGCGTGACGATGGGTCTTGAACATTGAACACCCACTTCAGCGGCTTGTGATCCGTCACCACTGTGAAATGCCGTCCGAACAAATACGGCCTCAAATACTTTACACCCCAAACAATGCCTAATAATTCTTTTTCTCTGACGCTGTAATTTCTTTCTGCCTTATTAAGCGTCCTGCTTGCCTATGCTACGGGGAGATCTTTACCCACGGGCCCTTGTGAATGTGGCTGGCGCATCTTTCAACCCCATGGGCATCTTTGCAAATTCGTACTTGCGCCCTAATGCTGAAAAGCTGTCTTGGGCCTGTCTTCAGGTTTTAATAACACCTGATAATAACCGCTGCAAAGGTCAAGTGTACTGAAATACCTGGCCTTACCTAGAGCATCTAATAGCTCTGAGATGAGTGGGAGGGGATAACTAACCCCTATCGTTACTTCGTTCAATTTTCGGAAGTCAATCACAACTCTCCACTTTTGCTTACCTGACGCATCCATTTTCTTCGGTACTAACAACAATGGTGCATTCCAAGGGGAGGTACTAGGTACAATAATTTCATCACCTAGCATCTTATCTATCTGCGCTTGTATTTCTCCCTTTTGAGCCTCCGGCAATCTATACGGCCGCAATTTAATCGGGGGTTGATCCCGGGGCGTTGGGATCTCGTGACGTATAACTTCCGTGCATGTGTGCTTATCTCCCTCAAGGTGGAAGATGTCATTGTATTCCGCACAGATGGCGTATATACCTTTCTTATCTACCTGCGGGAGATGGTCTACTCGTAAGCAGTCTATCACTCGGCGTGATCTGGGCTTCTGCGTAGCCGGTTCTCCGGTTACCGCTCTACTGCCTTGCTGTACCTTGCGTACTTCTGCCAGGCAGGTGTTATCCACCTCCTGCATTCGCACTCGAGGGCTGTACAGAGTCACTTCTTCCTCAGTAGTATTCATCATGCTGACTACTGCCTCGTTGTGCTCTGACCTAGTTAGACACTCTGCGAGGTAAACCCCTGGTGCCACCTCGGCCCTCTCAATAATTCCCACTGGTAGATTCTTATCGACTTCAATGACTACTACCTTCTGGGTTCGAGGCTCGAGGCTGATTATCTTCGCCTACCTCGCTCCCAGCGGGTATCTTTTACCGTGGATCGTAACATGACCCTCCCGGTAGTCGATCACGCTGTCAGCTAGGATTTCTCTCCCTATTATACCATCCTGGCTTAGTTGGAAATCACTGCCCACCACATGCACTGTGTGTTTAGTACCTCCAATAACAAACTGAACGGTCCCTTGGTTGTAAATCGTTCCCTCGCTTACACCCGTTAATTCGATCGTGGTGCCTCTACTGATTGTAAATGTTTTAGGCACTGATTGCCTCTTCACTAGGCTCACATCGGAGCCAGTGTCAATTAAAAACCTCAGAGGCCCCCCACAATGCATTAATATAGTGCCCTCCATGTCACGTGCCTTGGGACTCCTTAAATTACGGGATTCCATAGCTGTCCCTGTGTTTATGGACCCGTTCCAGTTTGTCGCCCCTGTCTGAGTGATATTTCTCTTATTACCTTTCCCACTCTTGAACCAACAGTCCTTGGTTCCATGTGACCACCGGTCACAAATATCGCACTGTCGTCGGCCTTTCATGGCCTTGCCTCCCGTGCGCCTACTCTGGCCCTGGCCTTTCTTGGCCTCCGGACAATTTCGTTTTAGGTGACCCTGATGGCCACATTTATAACACTTCCGCCGGTCCACTTCTACTTGTGGTACCCGGGCTGTCTGTCGGCAGTTGTTTTGTACGTGCCCTTTCTTCCCACAACGGTAACAGGTTCTACTCCTGTCCGCTTCCGTGTGAGGCTTCTCTCTAATTATGCGCACGGCTTCCGGGGCCACGGCTTCCTTATCTCTCTGCTTCTTTCGGCAATCGCGCTCTATGTGTCCCGGTTTTTTGCAATATCTGCATATGATCTTACTTGGGGTGCCTCCTGTCTGTACTTTGGGTGTACTACCTAACGCGGTGCGTGCACCTCGGGTTCGTGCCTCCTTGCACTCCCGTGCGATGTGGCCTTCCCTGTTACAATTGTAACAGACCACCCTAACACTCGCTTGTGTTGGCTTAGTATGCCACCTTAGTGGTGCCTTCCTTTCCTGATCGGGTTTACCTGCTCTTACCCCTGAGCTATGTTTCGTATGCAACCCTTCTCGTGCCTTCTTTGACAGAATTACCGCCTCTTCTTGCCTTGCTGTGGCTACAGCTTTCTCGAAAGTAATGGCCCCGTGGCCCTGGACCCTAGCTTGGATTCGTGGGTTACTTAAACCCTGTATGAAGCTAGCTACGCATATTTTTCTTGTGATTCTTAACTGAGCTTCCCTGTCCTCCCAGCTTTCTCCATCGAGGACTGCTTCCCTGAACGCAGCTGATAGAGTCTCTATTTTATGCGCCCATGTCGCCACTGTTTCCCTCGGATCCTGCGCTGTTTGAAACATCTGGCAAATATATAAGTCTAATGTGCCCAGAAATCCGTAGTATTCTCGTAATGCCTGCTTGGCAGCCTCCCAATGATTTATGTCTCTTCTGACTAACAACTTATCTCGGGCCTTGCCCGTAATTTTGGTCAGGATATACTTAAAAAATAACTCTTGATCATCATCTTTTATCATGTGAACAGCAGCATCTACATTAGCCACAAACTCACGTAATCTGTCGGGCTGTGTTCCATCGAACTCCCGACCTATCAGGCGATGTCCTTCGGTCACTGATACAAAAGGCCCACTTGTACTTACCGTATCTACGTCTGCTAACTTCTCCTCTACCTGGACACCGGTAGCTGCACTTGTCTGTCTTGCCATTGTAATAAGGTTAGCTTACCTGGCGGCTACTTATTCTTCTTTGTTGACTCTGCTAACTGGATACTGCGGCTTATCGGTTCTCCCCTCTGCTGGCGGCACGGCTCGCTACTGCACGGCTCCTTCTGCTTCGTAGGCTTCTTCTTCTCTCTTCTGCGTTGCGCGGCACTCGGTACGATTTATGCGGATGCGCGGACGGACAATCTTCTGCGTTGTCGCGGTCTTTATCGGACAATCTTCTGCGATGTCGCGATCTCTCTCTTTATTCCGTAGTTGCTCTGTTCAGTGCGTCGAACTCGGGACCCCACATCTGACACCAAAAAGTTAGGTCTGTCGTGACCTACCTGGCCTGTGAGACGTTCTGGCAGGTTGACAGCTCCTTGACGATTTTTCCCTTCCTAGCCGAGCGGTTTACTAGATAAGGGAACTTGAGGTTTCATAGACTAGACCCGGAACTACCGGAATAAAAGATGATATTCCCTTGGACTACTGCCGATTTATTAAGTCCTTGGCAGTCGAAGTATATTTACACTATATACAAATTATGTGAAGTTACTGCTGGAAGTGCACGCAGGTCTGTAATAGCGCTACTAAGTCTTACTGATACTTGACATCTAGCATGTCTCCGCGAGGCTGAATTCTGCTCGCGCGCGTTACGACGTTACTCTGGCAAGAACTGAGGCGTGAGAACTACTGTTACTCTGCCGCTCCACTACTCTGTAACAACTCTGCAATCGCTCTGTGACAACTCCGCAATCACTCTGTGACAACTCTTTCGCTCGCCATTTTGGATACCATTATATTCAACTAGAGATGACCTCGAGTCCATCTCTCCCTTCCACTGGGACCTGTGGTCCATTCCACTCCCAGTGCCTAGCAAGTGCTGCTCCCTAAGCTAGCGGTGCCTGTCCGTACTCGTGTCTACGTGACATCCAAGGTTCAATTTCTGGCCTGGCTTGTGACTATGAATCACTCTCTCTACGATACAAAGTACCGGACCAAGTGTCCTTTTGTACCATCAATATTTACAGACCTCGGTACACATCCTGGCTCCAGCAATCTTATTTCCTCCAGAAATACATCTCTGGCTTACAAATGCTCACATCCAACTTAGTAATAATAATAATAACTCTATTGCCCTTATGTATAATGTTTCTTCGAACCGCAGTCCTGGGTTCTGAACCATGGAGGTTCACAGTCACGACAAGTGTGCCATGACATACATGACCAGCTGTGTTCTGAGCTCTTTATGCTAGTCCTCATTTTTATGGAGCAGGAAACTAAGCGCTCGAAAGAGGCAGTTACCGTCCCCTTTGACCGTATGTGCCTGGAGCTGCGATCGGGGAGGGATTTCCTGCGCTGTATTCTGGCGGGCGGAAGTTGGGGGATTTTTGGCTTACTGGATTTAACAGGGCAATTGTTCTGCGAGGGTTGACTGGAATGCTTAATGGTTACCGGGGAAGGGTTATCCGATTGTGTGGGTGCTGGCCCTTCCCTAGCTAATAGTTTTTTTTTGCTGGGAATAACCTCTGTTGTCTGTATAACGAGGTTGTCCCCTGGGCGCCTCGTTTCGCCAGTTGTTTGGCCGGGGCTGATATTGGGGGTTGGGGTGTAAGCCTCGTCTATCACGCGGGGGTGAATACCTTCGTGACCCCCGTGGAGGGTTGTCGGGCAGTGGATAGTCCTCCGGTCCTCTTTCTCTTTGGACAGGGACGTATTGAGCGTATGCTGGGGGAGGCCTTTCATATTGAGGTTCATACCGTTCCTGCTGGGGGGGGGGGAGTGTTTGGCCGACGATTTAGAGGGGCATTGGGTGGTTGTGTGTATCTGGTGTTCTGGTTACGGTGCCAAATTCGGTCGTCCCTATATTGGGGATGACGGTTTGGTGTATGATCTGGGGATGGATTGCCGCGTGGGCGAGTATTTGCCAGATACTGTGTCTGCGGGAAGGGATGGGATTCGTTACGGCGTGGCACTTCCTCCTGGTATTGCGAATAATAATTCGCCTCTCTTACCGGGGGTGAATTGCGCCAATGGGGGTGATAAGGTCTACCCTGATCCTGTTGATCGCCCCTTGGTTATCGCCATGTATCCCTATGGTCATCCCTACGAGGGCGGGCTTTAGGGCTAGCGTGGATGGCCGTAATCTGCATCTCCTTCATCTGTTTGGTCAGATCGCAGATTTGTTGATGCAAATCACCGTTATCCGTACGGATGTGCTGATCCACGGCTTGATGCGTCATTTTATTGCCCTCTTCGATGAATCTAATATTTGCTTGCAATTCGAGTACTGTGTTGCTTTGCAATGTGCATAGCTTGTCCACTAAGGTAGGGCGCATTCCTTGCATAAGGAGCCGTACTTTCTGCCTGTCTGACATCTCCCTATTATATCTTTCACACATTAATAATTTTGCATTAATGTATGCCTGTGTGCCTTCCGTGGGGCCTTGTGTGAGCGCGGATTTTGTCATACAAATCATCCTCACCAGGGGTCAATTGAAATGTATTGACGAGGGCAGCTGAAAATTGTTCCCACGTGGCATCGGCCAATGTGGCTTCATGGAGTTCGTACCACGTGAGTGCCGATTTAGTGAGGTAGGCTGGTAAGAGGCGTTTTTTTTATCCTCAGCTGTCCAGCCATTAATCTTAGCCGTTCGATTGAAGGCTCTCAGATATTCCTCGGGATCCTGCTTATCACCAGGGTATTTATTAGGTTGTATCATTGGATACTTTGTAGGCATGGCCATGTCCGCGCTGTAGGAAGTGTTGGGGGGTAAATAAGGGGGTACGCTCAACTGGGGAATCTAAGTCGCTGTTATGTAATGCAACGTTAGAGTGTGCGTGGCTTAGGGGTTGCTGGTGAACCTGAATTGGTGTGATATAGGTATTCCTGCTTTGGGAAGTGCCTGGGTGGTTAGGGGTAGAGTGTGGAGCGTCCTGATGATTAAATTGCTCAGTCCCCTGGATATTATCCAGCGACAAGTTATGCTCAATATTAACCTCCTGTAGTGCGGAAAGCGCCTTGTTAATCTGTCCGCCTAGAGATAAGGCGATGGTGTGTATATCTGCGATTAGTCTCTCGTTTAAAGAATTGTGTGGAATTTCGTCTAACTGTTGTAACAGGACCTGCAACCCGTTGTAGGTTTGCTGCGTGTCACTGACGTGTTGTAATAAAGCGTGTGGTAATGTGGGGGTTAATTCCTCACTATCACCGCTATCTGACGGCGACTGTTGAGTGTTCTGTGTCTGTGCCCGTGTGATGGGACGTTTTTGTCTGATTGCCCTTGGGTATTTGAGTTTAAGATGTATAACTGCGTCCTCAAGTTCGGTAAGTAATTGGCCTGCGTTATGTTCTGTTATCAAGTCAGGGTTTTTAACGATGATTTTAGGGCGTAGCGGTTTGGTGGTAACGGCGAGGTTGTGTGCTGTATCTCTGATTACACGCTTGACCTTACTAATATGCTGATATCTGAGCATGGATCTTTATTGTACGTCCTTCTGTAAGAGCGTATCTATGGGGATACAAATTGTGTATTGGTAAGTAAGGGTGGCGTTTAAAAATGTATTACCTATCGGGTTGGGTATAAAAATATTATCTAACCCTTATTTCAAAAAAAATCCCAATTTTGGGTGGCGTTTGCTTGGCTAGTATGAGGTTTTAGGTCCTAGGGATCTTTTCCGCAGAGGTGCGTTGTTTGCACCCCCTTAGGCGTTGTTTTAATACAACGTTGCGATACCCTTTGCCTCCACCATTTGTAAGGTACCTGTGAGGGTGACCTGTACAAAGAATTAACCTAAGGGATGAAATTAGTCTAAATAGGGGGGCGAGCTTGGCAACTGCTGTAAGAGGTATGGAGTATTTAGTGAGTTGAGATCGTCAGTGCGAGCAGCAAGGAGAACGCCCCAATGTACTGCTTGACGGGGTAGTTCTAGGTGAGGGGGTGTTTGGCAAGGTAATTAAATTATTACTCTGTGCGCGACAGCTGCGTCACGCGGTCTGCTGCGAGTCGTGGGCAGGCGAGCTAACGGGGGACCTGCTGGTGTCAGCGTTGAGCGATAGCGCTCGGCCAACGTCAGGAAGCAATTAAACAATAAACAGTAAGGGTAATTCTAGGTCCTACCTAAAGGGGAAGCTAATAGGGTAGGATCTTATCAGCTAAATAAATAAAGAATAAGACCAGTGGCTTCTATTACTTTTAAATTTAATGTGTACCTCGATTTTGAGGTACACTTGCAAATAGCACTTCAAATGATAGCAAATAATAATTATTACAGTCCAAGCACAGGGGGATGTTAGTGTAGTGTGATGGTGAGTGTAGTGATCGCTTGAGACACTTACCCTTCCAGCCAACAGCAGCGGTTCGTCACGTCGGTAGCACTAATACAGACTGAGTGATCCCGGGTGTATGACCTCCGGGGTTTTTATAGGTTTCTTGTGCTAGGTCGGCGGAATCCTTACGTTCTTCCAAGTCATAGTCCTTTCTAGGGTCGTTGCCTGGGACACGAGGCTACCTGGGCTCATGTAGGTGCTAATTTATTAGTCTTGTAATTTTGTAGTTGTAATTTGTAGGTTTTTAAATTAATTGTTTGGAATTTTGATTTGTTGGAGATTTTATTTAGGGGATGGGGGTAGCGTACCCTAGGGGTACAACAATAAGCAGGGCAACAGGAAATAGACCGCAATTCGCACGACATATGGACCTACCAACCTTACGTGTTCGCTCTGTATAGGAAAGGAGTATTCCCTGCTTTGACTAGCAGCGTAATCGCAAGGTAACCGCAGCCAGTGGCTACGCCCCATATTCCCTCAGTCGTGTTTGCCCGGTTATAGTGTCCGGAGTGTAGCCTCGTGGTGATCGTGACAACATAATGGCACAACGACGCCATTTGGACCCCATTTTGCAGAGTATAATACTCGGCCTGGAAGTAGGCCAGACACAGACCGAAGTCACCGCATCCTTGTTTGTGCTACGAAGTGTCATTTCCAGGCTTTGGAGACGATTTCGAGACACAGGAGATGATAGTCGTAGGCCAGTACCAGGTCGACCAAGAGTAACCACCCCACAGCAGGACCAATATCTGGCCTTAACCACCCGACGAAATCGGAGTGCACCTGCAAGACAATTGTCGGCGGACCTTGCAGCCGTCTCAGGGGTTTCCCGGCAAAATGTGTACTGGAGACTCAGAACAGGGCAGTTTGCCAGACGTCAGCGGTGTGCGTCCCGCTCACACCATCACAGAGACGGACCCGTTTACTGTGGAGCCGTCAACGTCGAAACTGGACCATGAATGAATGGAGGCATGTGCTCTTCACAGATAATTCTCGCTTCAGTTTGCAGAACGATTCCCGTCGCACATTGACTGGCTGCGTGGCTCAGGGGTAAAGTTCTCGCTTGCTGGGCCCAAGGTAGCAGGTTCGTATCCTGGCGCAGTCAGCTGGCATTTGAGGGTGCGCAAATGCGAGGGAGCCGTGTCAGTAGATTTACTGGCACGTTAAAGATCCCCTTCGGGGCAAAATGCCGGTACCCCGGCGTCTCTAAAAGCCAGAGTAGTTAAAAGGGACGAAAAACAAATAACATTATTAACCGTCGCACATTAATCTGCAGAGAACCGGGAAGCCGATACAATCACAGGAACATCGTGGAACGGGACCAGCATGGTGGTGGTGGTGGCGTCATGGTGTGGGCAGCATCATGTTGAAGGGCCGTACGGACCTGCACATCTTCATGGGTGGTCCGAGGAACACTGAACGCTCGGAGATACAGGGATGCGGTAAGCTACTGAGACCACATGTTCGACTCTTCAGAGGTGCGGTTGATCCAGCCTTCCTCTTAATGGACAATAATGCCCTAACGCACTGCGCTGGTGGATGAATTTCTGGCTGGGGAAGACATTCATCGCATGCAATCGCCAGCGAGGTCTGAGGATCTGAATCCAATAGAACATGCCTGGGATGCATTGGAGAGGCGAATTGCATCCCGTCAGCCTCCACCAAGGACCCTCCAGGACCTTCGCATTGCCCTTTCGGAGGAATGAGATCGACTGCCACAAGAGTTTTTGGACCATCAGATAGAGAGCATGACACGTCGCAGTGAAGCATGTGTGGCCGTTATAGGTAACCATACACCCTATTAACAGCATATTTTGTTGTGGAAGACATTGCAAAGTTTTGTTAGTTGTTGTCAAAGGTGTGCCTTAGCTATCAGAACCTTTCTGACGCTGTTTTTTGGATGTATAACATCTTTCCGCTCGGTTGCTGGATAGTTTTGTGGGAGTGATTTTGAAAATTGGGGACTGAAGAGGATCGGAACGATCGAGCTGGCAGCGGTGGATCGAACGGAAGTATGCACTGTCCGCTCGATCGATCGGAAGTGTACTAGCTGGCAGTGGTGGAAAACGGAAGTATGCACTGCCCGCTCGATCAATCGAACGGAAGTGTACTAGCTGGCAGTGGTGGAAAACGGAAGTATGCACTGCCCGCTCGATCGATCGAACGGAAGTGTACTAGCTGGCAGTGGTGGAACGAACGGAAGTATAAGATGCACTGCCAACTCGATCGATCCAGCGGGCAGTGGTAAGACCCAGCTGGCAGTGGTACGAGAAACAATGAGCGCGCGGTGTCGGAAATTGACAACCATGACGCACTCTCGGCCATGTGGAATGTATATGACATACTGAACGGAAAACGCTCATGCGAACTCTGGTGTCAAGTGTTTGAAACAAATGACATGATACATGGTCGAAGTCTTCGTATCAGTATTTAAATGGTAAAATGCCTTAATATCAAACATTGTAAGTAGTCGGCATTGCCGGTATTATGTTTCTGCACAATGGCTATTCAAATATTAACCCACATAACGGTAATGCAGTCATCAATATAATATAATATAATCGTTGTGGTTATACGAGAATAGAGCAAGCCTTCATGAACTATTACTGAATATATTCTCTTTACTCACAAGAGGGCCCATTCATAAGGCATTTTAAACTCAATGCCACTCAGGAACATTATCGAAACAAGCAAAATATAAATGAAACTTAATTCCGTAATGCAGTATTATTGGAACGTGGAAATAAGTCACCATCTTGTGCACAAAATTTGCGTAGTCGAAATAGGCGTGGGGTTAGTGCTATGACTGTGAATCTAGAGATCTTGGGTTCGAATCCCGGACGGAGTAGATGTTTTTGCTACCAGATTATCATTTTAAACGATATTTATCATATCAATATGACTCATTTTAACAGAATCCATATGAAATTACGTGTTGGTCTGTGAATCAAGAGGACCTGTTTATAAGGAATTTAAGGTTATGAGCGGTGCCGCGTCTATTAATCTAGTTGATCCATATCGTATTCTTTATTTAGGCTAGTGCTGGTGGAAGCTACAATATCTGTAAAACACTCCCTTTTACAATAGATTAATATTTGTGCCAATAATAGCATAAAATACCGGTGTATCAACAATTTCACGTGAGGTTTCTTCTATGTCAGATGTTACACATCATATGCGACTACTGTAAGGTTCGTAATTTTGTTGTTGTTGTTGGACAAGTTGTGTGACATATGGTGTGCGATTCAGCTTCCATTTGTTGAGCAATCCGTCTAACGTTCCTATCAGGCGGTATGGCCTCGTTTAGTGATTACGCTTAACTTTTGGACACTGGTATAGTTCCTACTTTCGCCACCAAATGCTGCCGTCCACGACACCTAGCTGTGAACGTGGCTACCACTATGTGCCATCGCAACCAACGCCCGGTGACGAACGTTGGAATTTAAGAGCATTAATCAAACCTAAACTACAAATTTTGCTTCACACAAGTTTAGTTAGTGGAAGGTTCCTTTACATGCTATAAATCTATGATATGGGCCCACCGGCTTTACTTCCCCTCCGAAGGAAGGCATATTGAGGGACTTTTAATGCTCTTAAAAAATCCGACGACTTGGGCCGGGTTTGAACCCACGACCTTGGGCATATAAGCTCAGCATGCTACTGACTATGCCACCAAAGCCGCCGCGGTAGACCGACCTCAATCATATCTGGTCGATTAGATGATTAGCAGTTTAACTTTTCTACGACTACGAGCGCTAGTGAGAGTCAATGCAGTGTTTTACTTGAGCCATTATAACTACTGCCGGTGTGAAGGTCTTCTTAAAAAGTCAAAAAACGCCTGAGGGTTTTGAACCTAGGAATACATTGAAGAAATAGTTATGTAAGTAAGTTAATTTGGCTAGGATTTTAATCAAGAACAAAAGGAGTAAATAAACAAGCGATTTTAGGCAGATTTCCGGAACTGCAAGCCGAAAGAGATTTTCGGAATTTGATATTTTAGTTTGATAGAGCTCTCCAAGACTCACAATTTGAAACCTTTAGCCCTTCAACTTTCGGCACATTTGAGAAAGTTGCTTAATTTTACGTTTTTCTAATATGGGGACTCCTACTGTCAACGCGCCAGGAGATGGCAGTTCAACACGCTGAGACGGGGTGCGGGGGTCTTGCAGTACGCATGCGAGGCCCGCCTATTTCAAACCTAAATATATCGGCTTCCCGTATGCCAATGGTTGTTATCGCAGCACACGACACGCAGCCAATGAAAGAAAGAATGTGCTGAGTGAGTGAAACAAGTAGTGACCAGCTTAATATTTTTGTAATGTGCGATACGCAGTGGGCGGGAAGACATTTGCAGTTCAAATCCAACTGCCATCTCCTGGCGCGATATCAATACTTTGTCTGCTTGGACATGTTTGCAACATTGAAAAGTGGAGAAAACCTCGAAACTTAATTACAAATGTACCAACAATAAGATTGCTAGTCTATGACTTTAACCCTAGTGTGCCGATAATTCGTCACTTTTTACCCTCACAGCTTCTAGGCCTTTGTCTAAGCAATCGCTGCCTGGTTTGACATCTTCAGTTCTCTGTTTCCCGCTAGAGAGCTGCACCGTAAGGTAAGATCTTGTGTCAGTCTTATTCTACTGAATGTAGTTGGTGCCCTGGTCCAGAGAGTGAACGCCAAGATGGTCGTCATTTGTGTAGTTGTTTTTTTTTGAAGTCAGGTAGAGTGGTGCTTGGAGCTTATAAATATAAATGTTAGAATTGGATCTCCGTGGGAGAAATCTGTAGAAGAGTTTTGCTGCGAGACCCATTTAAGAATCCAAGTGGCCTGGGAAACGTTTATTGTTACGAACAGAAATGTCACTTCGTAATTATTCGGGAAAATGAAAAGATATTTATTCACAAGAAAAATGCACACACATTACAAATAACACTCAAAAGACTCCATCTTGGATGCACTGTTCCTTGTCCTTCTTTTCTCACAAAAAACAAAAATAACTGTTGCCAACTGTCTGTCACATCCTCCCACCGTTGAGGAAAGACCTCCTCAACAAGACATCCTCAACTACTCCACATATCTTGCAGGAACATTGACAGTTCTACCCGAACGTGTAGTCTTTGGGGTTGAACACCAGTTCCAGTCGGCTCTCCTAAAGCAGTAGCCGTTTTCTTATTCAAGCCAGTCCTTAAAGGTGTGCTGTCTTCATCAGGTACTTCTAGTGGGTAGAGTCGCTGTATCGGTCTCAAGAGTTCTCCTTTAGATTTAACAACCCTTGCAAGTCTTGTATTACCATCAGTTCCAGGGAACAAGTCAACAATTTTTCCATGGGGCCAATCTATCCTCTTAGTGCCATCTGATCCAACTAGGACAATGTCACCTCTCTTGAACAAAAGAGTTGGTTTACAACTCGGTTTACCGAGTGCCAAAAGTCCCAGATATTCCTGCTGGAATCTTTTTTTCAATGCCATTCCTAGGTTCAGAAGATGACGATTTCTTTGATTCAGGGTTATAGCATCCAATGCATCACATTCTGGAACTCCAGTTGTCTTAATTTCTTGTAGAAAGCAGGCAGGGGTGAGTGGACTTATATCTTCACATCCATCGGTCAGATATGTTAGCGGTCTTGCATTTATGGTGGCTTCTATACTGCAGAGAAGGGTAAGCATTTCTTGGTAAGTTACACAGGCTTTACCCAAAACTCGTTTCAGAAGCTGTTTAATTAGACGTATTAACCTTTCCCAGAAGCCTCCCCACCAAGGAGCACTAGGGGGATTAAATCTCCAAGTAATACGTTCAACCGAATAGTGTTTGGAAATATTCACCCAGTCAACACTTTGAAACGCTTTATCTCTACCCGTGAAATTTGTACCATTGTCTGAGTAAATCACAGAGGGGCGTCCTCTTCTTGCTACAAACCGCCGGAACGCTTGCACAAACGCCTCTGTGGAGAGAGAAGTAACCATTTCGAGATGAACAGCGCGATACACCGCACATGTGAAAACTACAATCCAAGCTTTACTTTCATCCCTCAGGAACACCGGACCTGCCAAGTCCACTCCTATCACTTCAAATACACAGGCTTCCCGTATGCGGTCCAGGGGCAGAGGGGCCTGAGCGATTTCGGTATGTTGTCCATCATGCCTCCGGCACTTGACACATTTTCTTATAATTTTTCTAACTGTCCTCCTTCCACCGATGATCCAGAAGCGTTGTCTCAGATGATTAAGAAGAAGTTGTACTCCAATGTGATTTTCTTTCACGTGCTCATCCATAATCAAGCGGGAGGTGATGACATGGTTCGCCGGGAGAATCATTGGGAACCTGAATTGCTTCAAATCTTCTCGCAGTAGTAGTCTCGTTTTAACACTGAGAACACCATCTTCTAGGAATGGATGTAGTGAAGATAGACGTTTATCAACTGTTGGCAACTCTGGCACTGTACATACTCTAATGACAGTTGGTCCCCCTGCTGGAGGGTTGTTGACCCATTAAGAGGAAGGGTCGTTTTCTTACCTGCGTCAAGCAGGACTCACTTGCAAGCAGGTAGCAGTGGCTACCGGACATGGTGTCATAGCACGCATGTAATATCTACTGTACTTGTTCAGTGTTTAATCATGTACATACAGTGTAAAATATATTTCTTTATACAGTCCACCACATCGTATTCTATGTATTCGACATAAGTTTTGGTCCTCCGGGCACGATTAGATGGCAAGGAAAACAGTGAAAATTGAACTCTGTGATCCCAAGACAGCATGGCTTCGCACGAATGCCGTGGGTTGCTGGCGGCATGGCGACTACTGGACAACAGAATTCATCATCCTGGTAAGTCACCGATCATCCTTAATTATTCCTTGTGACTCATATGCATTCCTTTGTTTCTCCATTCAAAACTGTTCGTTTGTACTTGCAATGTATTGGTATTGCTAGTGATCACACATGATTTCGCCCGTAAAACTGTATGTTATTTGTACGCAGTTTTCCCGCAACTCTTTGAAACAAAACCAGGAGTTCATCTTTGTATTATGTAAATATGTTAGGTATTTGTCTTTTCGTTTTGTCATTCTTTTACGTATATGCATTTGGTCTATTGTGATTTTATATCATTCAGCAGTTTATTGGGAATTGCTAGTGAAAAATGGAACAAAAGATAAAATCACTGTGTAGCAAAAGGGGTAGGTTAAAGGCTAGCTTATCTCGCATACAAGGCTTCGTAGAGAAATTAGATTCTCAATCTAAGGACGTAGATCAGTTGGAAGATCGACGGGCTCACTTATCAAAAATCTGGGAAGAATATGAAACAGTTCAATCACAAATAGAGGATTTGAAAGAGGATGAATCATTTCAAGCAGAACAAGAATCTTATCGCTCCGACTTTGAGGAGCAATACTTCAAAACATCTGGTCTTATAAGATCCATAAACAGTGCAATTTCCAAGTCAGCAACTTCGCTAAGTGATTCTATTGGTGAATCAACTTCCAGTTCGCAAACACGTTCAGTTAAACTGCCTCGAATAAGTTTACCTACATTCGCAGGTGATTATTTAGAATGGCCCAATTTTGCCGATACCTTTAAGAATCTCATTCATGAAGATGCAAATTTGTCAAAAATACAGAAATTTCATTACCTAAAATCAGTGGTATCAAGCAGGGCGGCAGACGTGTTACAGTCTCTAGAAATATCTGCAGCGAATTACGACATAGCGTGGAACCTGTTAAATGAAAGGTTCAATAACCGGCGAGCAATTGTTTCCTCCCACATTAATTCGGTCCTTCAGATTAACAAAATAGAAGTAGAATCTTCCAAGGCATTAAGAGACTTGTATGACGGCTTCAGAAGGCACATACAGTCGCTATCAGCGCTTGGTCTGTCTTGTGAAGAACAATTAGATGCCATTTTGATACATTTAATAACAAACAGATTTGACGCTGAAACATTAAAAAAATGGGAGACCTCGTTACCAACCTTTGATCTTCCATCGTATCAGACACTGGACAAATTTCTACTCGAAACATGTAATGCATTGGAATCGATCGAAACTAAGAATTGTGATCGCACAGAACAGCTGAAGCAGGTAGGTGTTTCATCTAAAACGAATGCATCTGGTTTCAAACCGAGGCCATTCACGAACCCAGGAAAAAATTGTTTCCTTTCACAGAAAAATCAGAAATGCCCGCTTTGCACGGAGGAACATCCCATATTTAGATGCAGAACCTTCACTTCTATGGGTGTTTATGACAGATGGCGGGAGATCAAGAAGCATAAGCTCTGTGTTAATTGCCTGTCTGGAAATCACTTCGCTAACGAGTGCACTCGTTCATGTTGTAAGCTGTGCAAGGATAAACACAACACCTTGCTTCACAGGGACCAAGGGTCACCGAACCACAATAATAGTCAAACTTCAAACAAGAGTATTGTGTCCAATAATACTTCATTGTCTCCCCTTAATGAGCAACATAGTAGTAATGCTGTTTCATTGCACAATCACAACAATGATGTTTCCTCTCATGTATTGTTGTCGACAGCAGTAGTGAATGTCAACAATTCAGAGGGAAAAACCCGTCATGCTCGGGTTGTGTTAGACAGCGGCTCGCAACTCAACTTCATAACCAGGGAATTAGCTCATCAATTACGATTGTTAAAGACAATGACTAATATTCCGATACATGGGTTGCATAACACTACCATCAAGGTGGGGTCGGTGGTAAGAACAAAGATTTCTTCGCGGTTCGGTTCCTTTGAACGAATCATGACATTTCACGTAATACCTTCAATTACTGGTCAGTGCTTACCCACTAAAAATATCAACATCACAGATTGGAGGATTCCAGAGTTTATATTAGAAAACCTTGCGGATCCTCAATTTAATGTGTCATCATCCATAGACATTCTCATTGGAGCAGAATTCTTTTACGATCTTATCGGCGCAGAACAATTTCAGCTCGACAGTTTCTCAAACAAACTACCGTTGTTTCGCAACACGGCTCTTGGCTGGGTAGCAGCAGGTAGTGTTGGTTTGTCTGAAAGGCACGCAGATAACAGTTCTTCCTGCCTCTTTGTGTCAGGTAAGATATTCAATGAGCCGGGGAAAGCACTGCTTGGCCAAGGACATTCTGAGCAAGAGATTAGTGAGAGGCTATTTACTGACGGTCACAGAAGGAATCCACAGGGTAGGTTCATAGTCCCACTACTCCTTAAAGAGGACCCGAGTCAGCTAGGTAGCAATGTTAATGAGGCAATTAGACGGTTTCACAACCTAGAGAAGCGTTTTGAAAGGCAGCCCCAAGTCAAGTCGGAGTACGTACAGTTTATGAGAGAGTACACTGACCTGGATCATATGGAGGAAATTCCCAGTAATGAGATAAACAAACCATTACAGTACTACCTTCCGCATCATTGTGTATTTAAGGGTAATTCATTGACAACGCGCACTCGCGTGGTATTTGATGGCAGCTCGAAGGGCGATTCTGTATTATCCCTCAATGATTTGTTATTAGTAGGACCGATCGTTCAAGATGATTTATTTTCAATATTGGCTAGATTTCGCATGCATCGCTATGTATTGACCGCTGACATAGAAAAAATGTATCGGCAGGTCCTCATAGAACCTGCACATACTGACTTTCAGCGTATCGTGTGGAGGGAGTCCCCTAAGGACGAGCTTAAACATTATCGTCTCAAAACAGTCACATATGGCACGTCATGTGCACCCTTCCTGGCCACAAGATGCCTCTCTCAATTGGCGAATGACACTAAGGAGGAATTTCCTGAAGCTTCGAATGTAATACGGCGGGATTTTTATGTTGACGATTTAATGACAGGTTGTGAATCAACTGACGGCTTAAGAAGTGTGTTTCAGATATTTTATCCAGTGCGGGTTTTACCTTAAGAAAATGGTGTTCGAATGAGCCCAATGTACTATCGAGCATTTCTAACCACGAAACAGATCCCAAGTACATTATTAAGGTAGATGAAGCTGAAGACTTGAAGTTGTTGGGGCTATCTTGGAAACCCATCACAGACACTTTTCAGTTTGAGTTGAGAAGTGATTTCAGTTCGACACAGATAAACAAAAGAATAATTCTATCAGACCTGGCTAAAATATTTGACCCCTTAGGGCTTTTGGCCTCAGTATTGATTAAGGGTAAGATTTTCGTCCAGCAACTGTGGCAAATGAACTTAAATTGGGACGACGTTCTCACAATAGAACTTCAAATTAAATGGATTCGTTATATGCAGGATATTGCTAAATTGAAGGAGTTCAAAGTGCCTCGTCATGTTAGGGCAGTAGAATTTGGGGAGTATGAAATTCATGGATTTTGTGACGCGTCTCAGATTGCTTACGGCGCTTGTGTTTATGTAAGATCTCAGACAGGAGATGGTAAAATAACAGTTCACTTATTGTGTTCCAAGTCTCGCGTTGCGTCATTAGGCTCAGTAACTTTACCAAGATTAGAACTATGCAGTGCTGTATTACTTGCTCAGTTGGTCGAAAGAGTCATGAGATCCATAAACGTAACTCAAGACAAGTGTTTTTGTTGGACTGACTCCACAATAGCATTAGCATGGATTTCGGGCCATCCACACCAGTGGAAAACATACGTCGCTAATCGAGTGTCGCAGATTCAACAGTTGACAAATATTGATTGTTGGCAGCACGTCTCTACTCATCATAACCCAGCAGATATGATCTCGAGAGGAGTTACCGCGGAGAAGCTGTTAAATTCATCATTTTGGTTATCGGGACCATCTTGGCTTTCAGATAATAAAGACGAATGGCCTTCACAGCAGAGGCATAGCTCTCAAGAATTACCTGAAGTTAGGAAAACTAAAATCGTTCTAGTGTCATCTACAGAATCCCTTGGATCGAATCTGATTAACAGATACTCTTCCTGGAGCAAGCTGATTAGAATAACAGCTCTCGTGCTCAGATTTATCAAAAAACTTAAAACTAAAACAGACAGACAAACAGGTGCTCTTAATCCGGTAGAACTAGAGCAGGCTAAGTATTTATGGTGTAAAATTGCGCAAGGTTCTGAATTTTCACAAGACATAATGTGCCCAAATCTAGGAATGGGTATTCCAAGTTTCAGACACCTAGATATCAAGGGAAAGGCTGTAGCAGCGTTTGAAAGTTCGGATATTTGAATATCGCGCTACATTGCTTCTCGAAGCCTTTCGAAGGAAATTACCGATAGTTGGATGGTAAATGACGTAGCGAGTAACAGCAGAGGTGGAGACTATTTATTGATTAAATAGTTAACTATGGAGCAGAGACTTGAGACTGGGATCAGATTACTGGCACGGCCAAATGAAAGAGAATGCAATTAGTATCAAGTAAATCGGACCAGGGATTCAAGAGATATGAGGATTTTTAGATATCAGGCGATGACGCGTGACCCTGACCGTTTTTGTATAAAAGCAAGCTGGAGCAGGCTTAGTTAGCTCAATTCATCACAAGCACTTGGCGAACAAGTTGCGTCTACGCTGAGCCAAGGCACATGGTTGCCGCCTCTACGAAGAAGTACTTTTCAAATCGTGATAGTCACGAGAAGTGCTGCGCAAACGAGTTGGAACTTAGTAAGTTTCTGGTGAGGAGAATCACTGAGGTGATTGATTTCTACAGACATTGGTGGACATATTTATATTTCTTAAAGGACATATGCTAGACTTGGTCTAGAAAATAGTTTTGTCACAGTCCAATAGTAAATTAATACTTGGATGTTTAAATCCATTTAAAGTCAGTTTTCATATTTTGTAACTATTTAACCACTTCAATCCGTCAGTACATTGAAGAATAGTCTATAACGGTGGCGTTCATTAGTCTACGCAAGGGAAACTGCAAGTTGTCTAGCGCATGGCAGATGGTGATATACAAACCATGCCCAGGGAACGATCTTCAGAACAGCCGTTAACTGCTTAGACTGTCAACGTTTTTCTTGTACTGATGAGATTACAGTGAGTTGGGTTACAACTGACACATTTAAGAAGAGATCGCTTAGATCTGACCCTTTTCAAACAAACTGTTATGGCTTTGTTAGAAGCCCATATTAAAATGGAACCACAGTCATTTAAAACGTCGAAAGATACTACCACTACGTCTGACTAGACGATTTGTGGGTCTACAATGGCGGCCGATACAAGGATTATACGTGCTTGTCCGATAGGGCATGTCTACGGATAAATCTGGTACAGACCAGGTTTACTACACTTCAAGAACATCAAGAAATGTAAGCCACATTTGAATTATATTATGCTTAGCTAATTGGAACAAACTATTTTTCTGCAGATGACCAACACATTTTTTTCGTCGTATTTAAAGCTTGTAATGATTTACGCAAGACTAGTTAGATTTATTCTGAGCATTTTCAGCACTCAGAACAGTTTAGGATCGATGACCGAGCATTTTGAGCATTTATTTGAATTTTTCATATTTTTGGGAAATCACGGTAATCAGCCGATGTAACTGTAAAAGTTAAATTTATTTTTGTTGAGGAATGGATATTTTTTCCATATTCGAAGGTTCGAACATGTGGATTCTCACATAATGAGATGATAATTAAACATATTTGAAATAATAATAATAATAATAATCCACTAATAATAATAATAATAATTTTCATAATTTTTCTAAATAATTCTTGGATATTATATTTTATAATAATCATATGTATTGAGAAAGAGCCTATGAAGTAGTTTAAACATTTCTAGTTTGGAACAGGAGATTTTCCGAAGGAGAGTGGTTAGCGCAAGCCCGCATTCAACCAACATTTCAGTTCTGGTTGAACAGTTGATATTTGCAATGAGCAAAGTATATGTTTCAGATAACACGGAGAGGCATGAAACGGGAAGCAATTGATATTTGTATCAAATAGGATATTTTTGTATTTATATAAAATCATGACGTAAATACACTCGAAAGTGAAATGAAGCTTTTCATAAGTATGGTAAATTCACGGGTTGAACTGAATGGTAAAATAAAATAAACTTGTAAGTTTATTAATCTTCCAGTGTTGATAACAAGCAGAGGCTTGATTTATTGTATAAATTTTGGGAAGATAATTTATGTGTGTGGAATAGTTGTAATGCCATTCCCAGGTGCGCATGTTAAGTCGCAGGAATGAAGGTTTTTTCGAGCATCAATCAAATAGCAGGTTCGATGGCTCAGGTTTATAAGTAGGAGTATTGGAGCCACACATTTCGTCGTATGAATAACCCGAAGGTTATTTCTTTGAAACCATCAGTTCTTATTTCAACCTTGTTTACGAATTCCATTTAGAATTTGATTTTGCTAGAACCCGGATTTGTCATGATAGTAGTTTATTCTTCTTCAGAGGAAGACCTTTGCCGTTGTTGTTGTTGTTATAATATTGTGTCCTTGCACAAATAGTAGAATGGGCCACTGCCAATTAAAAATAATTCTTTAACCACGGATAATTTGAAGGATATTTTCAATCCTAGTGCCATGAACCAAATGAATTCATTATAAGACTACAATTCTAATTTCCGCATTCTGTCGAAGAATTGCAAGTTGTGAAAGTTGCTAGAAATGGCCATAAATATAAATTTTTTTTTTCATAATAATTCCAAGTGGGAAATCTAATAGTTGAATGGTTCAACCATTTATTGATCAAGTTGATGATTCAGAAATCATATATTTTGTTTGGAACTTGAAGTTCATAATCGAGTCACTTCTCGAATGTTTAATGTCAGAAGAACAATTAATTGTTGTTGTGCTTCGCACAGTTCTTCGATGCTATGCTCAATGGTCAAATACTTTTCAGATGTTGTTAATATGTGTTAATAATTTGTGTTGCTACGATGATAATAATAGTTTCAACGATATATTTTGGAAAACTGGAAAACAAATGAAAGTCTAAGAAATTCTATAAACATTTATTCTACGAGTGTTAATATCATGTAAATAGTCAAACAGTGATCTACGTTATTTCCAGTATGGACAATTCATTTTGCACTGGAGTTAAAATGTTAATAATTTTGGAACACAGTCCACTGGACTAACAATCGGACTTGTGTTTTCAAAAAGATTGTCAAATGTGTTTGGAAGATTTCTGTATATTGTGTGTAAATAAGAGTGTGGATCGCCACACGTGGATGATGCTGCTTTGAGCATTATTCTTGCAGTCAGATTTTAACTTTAAATAAACTGAGATAATTTTACCAGATGTGTTTCACCCAATTAAATCTCCTTCTATCCTTATTGTTGCATTGAGCCAAAAAACAGCAAAGCATTTTTATAAATTTGATGTCGTTTTTTGCGATTTGCTTTAACCCATCTGGCGCTCCGGGATATTTTGATTCTCGTGCTGACTGATTATTGGTAAAATGCATATGTGGTCGTGCGGACTCCGGTCTAAACGGGCACATAAAATAAGATAGAGAGAGAAATGGCTTCGAACGTGGGTCTCGATTTAGACATGGTCAATCGCATGCCGATTTGAAATTGTGATAACTTTTATAGAAATATTTTGGGAGTTGAGAGATGTCTGGTTTGGATGAATAAATTAGTAGGAAACCCAATTAGTGGGAAAATTAAAAATTTAACTGGTTAATAATTAGAATGGGTTTGATTATTTTTGATAATGGCTTAACCATTAGGGCGTCAAGTAAATTCAGTAGTAAACGTTCGATGACTGGAGATACACATTATTAGAATCCAGGTGGAGGATATTTGAGAACTAGCATATTTTTCTTGTGATATTATGGTAAATGTAATTCGTAAAAGTAAAGAATTTTGTTTTTCCATCACGTCGATATTAGGACAAATCTCATTTTATTATAGTGTTCCAATTAGCTATTCATATTTCTTGTTCTAGTTATAAGCTTGTGTTTGCCACTGTTGTATACCCCTAAGTTTTGAATAATTGAAATTATGGAAGAAATGATGAGAATGATGAGGAGTTTGGAGGAGAGTTCAAAACAGGCTGGACTTCGTGTAGCCGCTATTATGAAAGAAAATACAGAGGCTTTAGAAAAGAAACTTAAAGAAAATTCTGATTCTTTAGAAAGTAAACTTAAAGAAAATTCTGATAATTTGAAAGAAAGTTTAGATGATAAACTTAAAGTAAATTCTGATTCTTTAGAAAATAAACTTAAAGAAAATTTGAATGATAAACTTAAAGAAAATTCTGATTCTTTAGAAAATAAACTTAAAGAAAGTTTGGAAAATAAACTTAAAGAAAGTTCTGATAAACTCAAAGAAAATTCCGATTTGTTAGAAAGCAGGTTAAAAGATAACTTGAAAGAAAATTTAAATAGTAAATTTAATTCAATGGAAAGTAAATTTAAAGAGAATTCTGAAATTTTGAAAATGACACTTGAAAGTAAAATGAATAAATTATGCGATAAAACACATGAGCTCGAAACTTCATTAGCTACTAACGCAAGTTTAATGGACGATAAATTTCGCGATGCCGATCTTCGATCCCAAAGCTTAGCTGATAGGATAGAACATGGTCTTAGGAAAGTTGGTGAAGACATGGTCAACCTGGAAGTCAGAGTGAAGAAGGAGAGTAACGAGATGGGAATTCTAGTTGTTCAGCGTTTAACGGAACAATTCAAGGAACTTGTCATGGGAGAAATAAGAGAAGGAGTGATTCATGAATTGCAAACTGAGATTAAAACCACAGTTGTCAATGAAATAAAAGACACACTCAAGCTGGAGAATCAAGAGGGAATCAAGGAGATTAGGGAATCTTTGTCATCCCACATTGAAGTAATTGCCAAGGATATTCAAGCAACTCAGAAGGACATATCAGATATGACAGGGTCATTGAAAAGTCATGAGGCGGTTATGAACCAGATATCCATTGATGTTAAAGACAATTGTAAGGAGACTGAAACAATCAAGAAGATGGCAGAAGAAAACCAGAAGGAACTTGAGGCTATGAAGACTCAAATAAAGGATGAGAAACAGTCTGATCATCTTTTGAAAATGCCGAATGTAAGGGGAAAGGAACAGATACAGATAAATCTAGGAGGAGCTAGAGAGACTGATAGACAGGATGAGGTCAGGACAGTATTTCAATCCAACCCCATAACTGTATTTAAGAATATAGAAGACAAGCCTCCTAAATTTTCAGGGCGAGATTCTGTAACACCCGTGGAATTTCTGAGAGAAGCAGGTGATTACCTGAAAGATTCTAAGATCCCTAAAGAAAGACAGATCAGGGTAATAGGGAAGTTCTTGGAAGGTCCCGCACTTTTGTGGTTTAGAGCATTTAGATCCACTCTAAATACTTTTGAGGAGTTTTCTCGTGGGTTATTGAAGAAGTTTTGGTCCCCTGAAACCCAACAGCAAGTTAGAGCAGAGTTGTATTCGAAGAGATTCTCGACGTCACAACCTACTCGATACTCTACATACTTTTCTGGACAGCTGTCTAAACTCCAACATTTAGATCCGCCAATGCCAGATAACGAGTTGATTACTGCTTTGATACGACAATTTCCAGCAGACGTCCAGAGGACTTTGATCGCTGCTGATATCTACAATATGGAACAGTTTGATGAAGTATTGCAGAAGCTGGATCATACAAACGCTCAATTCTTCCATCAGAAGGGAGTAAAGAGTAATAACGCTGTGTATGCTGTTATGGCTGACAGTTATTCTCAGACACCTCGAGAGATTCGAGAGGAGCGAGAAGAGAAATCGCCGAGGGAAGATTCCAATACGAGAGGATGGAACCAATACCGTAACAGATACAGTTACAAACCATATGCAAGACCGGATGGTGGTAATCGATACAACACTCGATGGAGAAGACCACGAGATACTCAAGGAAGGTACCAGGAAAGAAGATCCTATGGTAATAACTATAATAACAGAGGGAATGTAGATACTCGTCAGTCCAATGAAGAGTTTAACAAGGACACGAGGAAAAACTTGGAAGCAAGACACCAAGATAACTTACAATTTGTGGAGCAGAGGCCCAATGATCCAGGTCCATCGGGAACACAACAATCCCGGGGGAATGGTAATGAAAAAAAAAAACTTCGAATTCACAGTAGAAGATAGAATTTTGAATACTTTCACTTCCAGAATAATTAAATGGCAAGCAGAGGATGATGACTTAATTCAACAGAATGACGAACGAAAAGAAATGGGTACCAGAATTAGAATGCCAATCATTTCATGCGAAGTATTTGGTATGCCTGTCGATACTTTGATCGATACTGGGGCTATGCTTTGTCTGGTGAGTGAGAAGCTTTATATTCTGTGGAAGCTCAAAGAGAATTTAGAGGAAATTCCAGTATCAGGAATTAAGATCCAAGGAATAATACCCAATAAAATATCTCTGTGTAAAACACAATTATACTTATGTATTACGATTGGAGGACATGATTTCCGACATGTATTTGTTGTGATGAAGGACATGGCTTTTGACATGATATTGGGAGCAGATTTCATTCAGAAATATCAAGCAGTGATAGATATGAAGACAGAGACGATTAAATTCAAGAATACCGAAGAGATAAACTTCGAGGGAAAGGAAGAAGAAGACATCGAGGGAGATGCTCAATGGTCTCTGATTTTTCATGAAGCTGAAGGAAGAGAAGTCTACACTGAGAAGGAGTCCCCAGAGCTAGGGAAAATTTTGGAAGAGTATCAAGATATTTTTGACATTAAACCTGGTGAAATTAAGGATTTTGAATATTGTGGAAGTAAACAATAATGGAAGCTATGAAGTAGCCAATACACGAACTGGTAACATCGTGGGAACTTACAATGCATCGAATCTGAAGATCTATTATTCAAGAACCAGATAATTTAATGTGTAGATAGGAAAAATAAAAATTTTTCAATTTTTATTTTTTGCTAGGTGTGGGGTGGATGTGCACAAATCTAGGAATGGGTATTCCAAGTTTCAGACACCTAGATATCAAGGGAAAGGCTGTAGCAGCGTTTGAAAGTTCGGATATTTGAATATCGCGCTACATTGCTTCTCGAAGCCTTTCGAAGGAAATTACCGATAGTTGGATGGTAAATGACGTAGCGAGTAACAGCAGAGGTGGAGACTATTTATTGATTAAAGAGTTAACTATGGAGCAGAGACTTGAGACTGGGATCAGATTACTGGCACGGCCAAATGAAAGAGAATGCAATTAGTATCAAGTAAATCGGACCAGGGATTCAAGAGATATGAGGATTTTTAGATATCAGGCGATGACGCGTGACCCTGACCGTTTTTGTATAAAAGCAAGCTGGAGCAGGCTTAGTTAGCTCAATTCATCACAAGCACTTGGCGAACAAGTTGCGTCTACGCTGAGCCAAGGCACATGGTTGCCGCCTCTACGAAGAAGTACTTTTCAAATCGTGATAGTCACGAGAAGTGCTGCGCAAACGAGTTGGAACTTAGTAAGTTTCTGGTGAGGAGAATCACTGAGGTGATTGATTTCTACAGACATTGGTGGAAATATTTATATTTCTTAAAGGACATATGCTAGACTTGGTCTAGAAAATAGTTTTGTCACAGTCCAATAGTAAATTAATACTTGGATGTTTAAATCCATTTAAAGTCAGTTTTCATATTTTGTAACTATTTAACCACTTCAATCCGTCAGTACATTGAAGAATAGTCTATAACGGTGGCGTTCATTAGTCTACGCAAGGGAAACTGCAAGTTGTCTAGCGCATGGCAGATGGTGATATACAAACCATGCCCAGGGAACGATCTTCAGAACAGCCGTTAACTGCTTAGACTGTCAACGTTTTTCTTGTACTGATGAGATTACAGTGAGTTGGGTTACAACTGACACATTTAAGAAGAGATCGCTTAGATCTGACCCTTTTCAAACAAACTGTTATGGCTTTGTTAGAAGCCCATATTAAAATGGAACCACAGTCATTTAAAACGTCGAAAGATACTACCACTATGTCTGACTAGACGATTTGTGGGTCTACAATGGCGGCCGATACAAGGATTATACGTGCTTGTCCGATAGGGCATGTCTACGGATAAATCTGGTACAGACCAGGTTTACTACACTTCAAGAACATCAAGAAATGTAAGCCACATTTGAATTATATTATGCTTAGCTAATTGGAACAAACTATTTTTCTGCAGATGACCAACACATTTTTTTCGTCGTATTTAAAGCTTGTAATGATTTACGCAAGACTAGTTAGATTTATTCTGAGCATTTTCAGCACTCAGAACAGTTTAGGATCGATGACCGAGCATTTTGAGCATTTATTTGAATTTTTCATATTTTTGGGAAATCACGGTAATCAGCCGATGTAACTGTAAAAGTTAAATTTATTTTTGTTGAGGAATGGATATTTTTTCCATATTCGAAGGTTCGAACATGTGGATTCTCACATAATGAGATGATAATTAAACATATTTGAAATAATAATAATAATAATAATCCACTAATAATAATAATAATAATTTTCATAATTTTTCTAAATAATTCTTGGATATTATATTTTATAATAATCATATGTATTGAGAAAGAGCCTATGAAGTAGTTTAAACATTTCTAGTTTGGAACAGGAGATTTTCCGAAGGAGAGTGGTTAGCGCAAGCCCGCATTCAACCAACATTTCAGTTCTGGTTGAACAGTTGATATTTGCAATGAGCAAAGTATATGTTTCAGATAACACGGAGAGGCATGAAACGGGAAGCAATTGATATTTGTATCAAATAGGATATTTTTGTATTTATATAAAATCATGACGTAAATACACTCGAAAGTGAAATGAAGCTTTTCATAAGTATGGTAAATTCACGGGTTGAACTGAATGGTAAAATAAAATAAACTTGTAAGTTTATTAATCTTCCAGTGTTGATAACAAGCAGAGGCTTGATTTATTGTATAAATTTTGGGAAGATAATTTATGTGTGTGGAATAGTTGTAATGCCATTCCCAGGTGCGCATGTTAAGTCGCAGGAATGAAGGTTTTTTCGAGCATCAATCAAATAGCAGGTTCGATGGCTCAGGTTTATAAGTAGGAGTATTGGAGCCACACATTTCGTCGTATGAATAACCCGAAGGTTATTTCTTTGAAACCATCAGTTCTTATTTCAACCTTGTTTACGAATTCCATTTAGAATTTGATTTTGCTAGAACCCGGATTTGTCATGATAGTAGTTTATTCTTCTTCAGAGGAAGACCTTTGCCGTTGTTGTTGTTGTTATAATATTGTGTCCTTGCACAAATAGTAGAATGGGCCACTGCCAATTAAAAATAATTCTTTAACCACGGATAATTTGAAGGATATTTTCAATCCTAGTGCCATGAACCAAATGAATTCATTATAAGACTACAATTCTAATTTCCGCATTCTGTCGAAGAATTGCAAGTTGTGAAAGTTGCTAGAAATGGCCATAAATATAAATATTTTTTTTCATAATAATTCCAAGTGGGAAATCTAATAGTTGAATGGTTCAACCATTTATTGATCAAGTTGATGATTCAGAAATCATATATTTTGTTTGGAACTTGAAGTTCATAATCGAGTCACTTCTCGAATGTTTAATGTCAGAAGAACAATTAATTGTTGTTGTGCTTCGCACAGTTCTTCGATGCTATGCTCAATGGTCAAATACTTTTCAGATGTTGTTAATATGTGTTAATAATTTGTGTTGCTACGATGATAATAATAGTTTCAACGATATATTTTGGAAAACTGGAAAACAAATGAAAGTCTAAGAAATTCTATAAACATTTATTCTACGAGTGTTAATATCATGTAAATAGTCAAACAGTGATCTACGTTATTTCCAGTATGGACAATTCATTTTGCACTGGAGTTAAAATGTTAATAATTTTGGAACACAGTCCACAGGACTAACAATCGGACTTGTGTTTTCAAAAAGATTGTCAAATGTGTTTGGAAGATTTCTGTATATTGTGTGTAAATAAGAGTGTGGATCGCCACACGTGGATGATGCTGCTTTGAGCATTATTCTTGCAGTCAGATTTTAACTTTAAATAAACTGAGATAATTTTACCAGATGTGTTTCACCCAATTAAATCTCCTTCTATCCTTATTGTTGCATTGAGCCAAAAATCAGCAAAGCATTTTTATAAATTTGATGTCGTTTTTTGCGATTTGCTTTAACCCATCTGGCGCTCCGGGATATTTTGATTCTCGTGCTGACTGATTATTGGTAAAATGCATATGTGGTCGTGCGGACTCCGGTCTAAACGGGCACAATAAAGGCTCTCAAACAAAATTTGCCACTACCCAAGGGAAGCAAATTACATGGATTAGCACCGTATTTGGATGAGCAGGGTCTGTTACGGGTAGGAGGCCGTCTGCAAAATACTAAACTATCGGTCAACAGAAGACATCCTATTTTATTACCTGGCAATCATCGCATTACAATAATGTTATTTGATCATTTTCATTTTGTTTTTCTTCATGCTGGAGCTCAGACTTTATTGACAATGATGCGACAGCAATACTGGCCTCTATGTGGGAGGAACGGTGCTCGAAAAGCAGTGTATCGATGTAAGACGTGTTTTCAATTCTCGTCTCGGCCGTATCAACCGATAATGGGATCGCTACCTGAAAGGAGAGTAGTTCCCAGTCGACCATTTGCATCTTCAGGAATAGATTTCTGTGGCCCAGTATATTTACGGCCTTCCTCCAGGAAGGGCGCTCGGATTAAGGCATATATAGCTATGTTTGTTTGTTTTGCCACAAAGGCTGTACATATTGAACTTTTAAGCGATCTGTCTACAGCTGCTTTTTTAGCATCACTGAAAAGATTCATGGCTAGACGAGGAACTTGCACCCACATATTCACTGACAACGCAACTAATTTCGTAGGTGCATCACGTGAGCTAAAGAAATTCTTTAATGATATGAATACCAAGCAGTCACTCATAAGCTTTGCTACTGAGAAGGGGATTCAGTAGCATTTTAGTCCTCCTGGTTCACCTCACTTCGGAGGGTTGTGGGAGGCGGAGGGTTGTGGGAGGCTGCAGTTAAATCAGCTAAGTATCACCTTAAGAGAATAGTAGGAAATGCTGCATTGTCGTTTGAAGAAATGACTACAGTGCTTGTACAGATAGAGGCAGTTTTGAATTCGCGCCCCCTCTGCCCACTATCCTCTGATCCCAATGATCCGGAAGTATTAACCCCATCCCACTTCCTGATCGGTGGCTCATTTCATCTTCCTGTGGAAGAAGATGTGTCTCAGACTCCCTTGAATAGACTGAAGCACTGGCAACTGCTTCAGGCTATGTTCCAGCAATTTTGGCGTCGATGGTCCAAGGAATATCTCGGACAACTCCAACAGCGTTCTAAATGGCGGTCGCCCGGACAATCCCCACAAATCGACACTCTGGTTGTTCTGAAGGAAGAGGGCGTGCCTCCACTTCATTGGAAACTGGGCCGTGTCGAAGCAGTGCATCCAGGAACCGACGGAGTTACGAGGGTTGTTACCATCAAAACACCCAGCGGAGCTCTTTTGAAAAGAGCAGTGTCAAGACTTTGCCCATTGTTGAGTGAAGAGAAGTGAATTGTTTAAATGTTTGTGTACATAGTGTTTATTTCAACTCTCATTCCAGTTAATAGAACAAAGTGACAGTATTTAATTGTTGTTTGAAATATTTGCTATTTCAAGGGGGGGAGTATGTTGGCAACTCTGGCACTGTACATACTCTAATGACAGTTGGTCCCCCTGCTGGAGGGTTGTTGACCCATTAAGAGGAAGGGTCGTTTTCTTACCTGCGTCAAGCAGGACTCACTTGCAAGCAGGTAGCAGTGGCTACCGGACATGGTGTCATAGCACGCATGTAATATCTACTGTACTTGTTCAGTGTTTAATCATGTACATACAGTGTAAAATATATTTCTTTATACAGTCCACCACATCGTATTCTATGTATTCGACATCAACTAATCCGTGGAAGCTTTCTCGTTGAATTATAGAAATGAGTCTAATTTCAGCCCTTTCTAACTCTTCAACTTGCAGATTTTCTTGCGAGATCCTCTCACGTCTAAGACAATTCTTACAGAAACGAAGAATCCATGCGATTAGATGAACTATTCTGTGATAGCTGGAAAAATACCTGGCATACCAGAGGGGACCTTCATTGGTTACAGTCATAGAATTCACAGGGTTTTTCTTCATTTCCTTTGCGATACTCTCTTCGTCATACACCACTTTTGTTTGAGGCCAACAATCTGGAGTTTCGTACAACCAGGCAGGTCCCTCCCACCATCGAGAGGCTACTAATTGCGAAGCAGAACAGCCACGTGAGAGTAAATCAGCTGGATTCAATGAACCTGGAACATGTCGCCAGCAGTTTAAATTGGTCAAATTCCTGATCTCATTCACACGATTGCGGACAAACACCGACCAGTTCTCAGTCCTGCAGATCCATGCTAGAACTGTGGACGAGTCAGACCAGAGAAAAAACTCATGAACTTCCAGTGAAATAGATTCCAACACACATTTAAGCAACCGTGCACCAATTGTAGCAGCCAGCAATTCCAATCTGGAGATTGTCACTTCCTTGAGGGGGGCCACACGAGATCTTGCATCACATAACTGTACACTCACTTGATTGTTGGAATCGCATCTTATGAAGACTACTGCTGCGTATGCAATTTGGCTGGCATCACAGAAGACATGAATTTGCACATGGTCACTTCTTCCAAACCATCGAGGAATCTTGATTTCTACCAGGTGAGGTAGATCCTTTACCCAGGCCAGAAACTCGTCTCTGGACTTCTCATCAACTGCACTATCCCATCTTATATGAGTCTTCCAGGTCCTTTGAATCAACAGTTTAACACAAAGGGTGACAGGACATGTCACACCAACTGGATCAAAAGTTCGATGTGCGAGTGACAGAATTGTCCTTTTCGTCACTTCTCCCACCTGAAGGCTATTCAACCAATGCAAATTTAAATTAAGTGTATCCTCCTGTCGATCCCATAACAGTCCCAAAACAGATGAAAGGGTAGCAGACTGGTCATCATCCTGAGAGAACTGCCATCCCCTCAAATTAAAACTGCCTTCTGATAATACCCTACTAGCTTGATTGATAAACTCGCCCACCTCCGATTCCCTGTCAAGGCTAGTGACAACGTTGTCCACGTAGAAGCTCTGTAGAAGTCTCTTGATGAATAGGGGATTGAATTGCGGGTTTTCCAAGTACTTCTTCAGGTGATACTCCAAGACAGCCACCAGGAGAAACGGACTACAAGTTAAGCCGAAAACCAGCCTGGCATGCTTGAAGATCTTGTAATTATTCCCAACGTCCTGCCACATCAGGAAGCAGATATAGTTTCGATCTTCTTTCCGTATGCTTATCTGAAGGAAGGCCTTCTCAATGTCTGCAATAATTCCTACTTTCCTCTCTCGGAATCTAAGAAGAATACCAGGGATTAGCTCAATCAGGTTGGGGCCATCATACAAACAATCGTTCAAAGCAGGGGTTCCCGCTTCCTTCGCTGAGGCGTCAAATACAGGACGAACAGGTGTCGTTGAACTACTTTCCTTCACAACAGCTCGATGCGGTAGATAGTGTCTGAAGTTTTCATCCTCCTGAACCGGTTCAATAACACCACTCCTTTCCCACTCGGTGAAAATATTTTCATACGTCTCGCCTAGTCCAAAATTTTCCACTTTCTTCCTTGTGTTGACTAACCTCTCCTCAGCCATGACCCTGTTAGATACAAGAAATGATTTGTTTTCTTTCCAGGGTAAATGGACTTCATACCTAAATTCTCCATTAATAGACACGGTTTTCTGAAAGTGCTCCATTGTTGCAAAGTTTTCTTCAGTTTTAGTTTTCTTTACGGCAGGATCGCTGATACCTAGCACGTCCAGTTCCCACAGATTTTCAACTGAAGCATCTCTGATAAAGAGAGAAGTGACGAGGTTGGTCATGCTTGATTGATCTCCGGAAACTACTTTACCCATCACAGTCCACCCCAGCAGAGTCTCAATACATACAAGACCATTGCTTAGTGTACACGTTTGTCCAGTCATTAACTTTCCAGCTACATCAGCGCCTATTAATAGTTCAATGGGACCTTGTGTATCATAATTCTGTATCCCTTTTGCTCTTAGTTCTTGCAACCATGGGCCCTTTAATATAGTATTGTACCCTGTAATTACTTGTTGCCCTAAGACTTCAAAATTGCAGGCATAAGGCTTTCCTAAACTCTCTATGAAGATCCTATAGCACATATGCTGGCTCTCTTCTGTGACTACCCCTCCAAATAGTGAATGGCGTAGCATTTCTGTGCGATGACTACTGTAACCTAACTTCTGTGCCACTGATTCAAGCATATAAGATCTCTGACTGCCAGTATCCAGTAGAGCCCTTACCTCCATTGCAGAGGATTCTCCAATGACCTTCACCTTTAATGTTTGCAAAATAACACCTTGCACACCACTACGTTCTTCATTTGAAATCAAAGAATGAGACTGAAGTTTCTCATTGGTAGCTTCAGAGGAATGTGTTGGGCATAGACATATTAGGCTGTTATGTTTTTTGCTACAGGAATCACATTTTAACTGACTTCTGCACATCTTTGAAACATGTCCTTTCTTCAGACAGAGAAAGCATGCTCTCTTATTCTTCACAATTGAGACTCTCTCCTTTAAAGCCATCTGCTTTGCCACGGAGCAGTTTGAACTAGCATGGGACCTATCACAAAATATACAGTTTAGTTTAAGATTACAATCCACACGTGCAGCTGCGGTAGGTGGCGATTCACTGTAAATGTCAATTTTCTTCGTACCTTTTGACTTGATTCACATTGATGTTACCTTTACTTGGGATGGCCAGTTTGATCCCTTCCTCACTCTCTACTTCATTCTCCAGGAATTTCATCAAATCTTTAAGACGTTCACTAGGTTCACATTCCTTCCCACCGCCACTCCTCTGCCAGGCACGTAACACATCTATAGACAAGCATGATTCAATCATAGGAAATAACATTGCTGCATATTTCTCGGAAGTTACACCTAGGCTCTCCAAAGCACCAAGTTGAGTTTCGAGTCTGTCATATAATGATGAGATGTCAAGACTACTACAAGAATTCATCATTGTCAATAGTTCTCTAGTGTAGACTTCCACCAACAAAGAATCTTTGCCAAAACGTGATTTAAGTTTCTGTATTGCTTTAGGGTAATTTCCATTTGTGGCTGGAAAACTATCAACGATGTCGCGAGCTTTGGAGTTTGGCAATGTTGCTTGGATAAGATATTCGTATTTATCGGCATTATCTAACCCTTCATCTTCATCAATCTTTTGAAATTGATTCCAGAAATCTAACCAATCTCGTAGATTTCCACCAAATTTTCGGAATTCGATCTTTGGAAGGCGATATTTACTTTTTAGGTTATGAGTGTTACTGGTGCTTACTGTTGACTGGACTTCGTCTTCACGTTTTCTCTCCATTGCAAGAGCATCGGAAACAGCCGCTGCTAACATATGAAACTTGCGTTTATAGTCATCTACTCCATCTACTTCTGTGATCAGGTCTTCTTCTGACACCGCATCTTCCGTGAGGTGTTGGAAGATCTCCTGGTCCAGATTACTTATGAGGTTAGCCTTCTCTTCCACTAAGGCGTAATCTCCTCGGATAGCGACTATGTCCTTTATTTCTTTCTCCAACAAAACTTGAAGTGAAGCTACAATTTTCGTGAACGATGCACGGTATACACCACGTTTTCTTATCAAACTTCGAATATCGCTCATTTTCCTTTCTATGTCCTGTCACGGTCGCCAGATGTTACGAACAGAAACGTCACTTCGTAATTATTCGGGAAAATGAAAAGATATTTATTCACAAGAAAAATGCACACACATTACAAATAACACTCAAAAGACTCCATCTTGGATGCACTGTTCCTTGTCCTTCTTTTCTCACAAAAAACAAAAATAACTGTTGCCAACTGTCTGTCACATTTATTGTGCTATTCATCTTTGATTCCAGAGATGAATTAACAGCATTAACATTTATAAGATGTTAGTTTTATTTGACTGGTAAAAATAGTGTTCGCCGGGAATGGAATGGATAGGCCTAGGGAAAATGTAGTTGGTTTACTGTAGCGTTGGCCTCGAATGTCGTATTGGGTTTATGTTTGCTTGGTTTTTGTTTTACTTAATCTTCTGTTGGCGAACGATAACATTGATCGTCTGTCAGCTGAAGGAGGGTGCTAGTAGCCATGACAGAGATGAGACGACTGGTAAAGTTTGCTTCGGGATAGTCATGAATTATTTGTGAAGGATAAATGAATTCTGACATCTTAACACGTGCTAAGACATGTATGTGTATAGAGCAGTAACTATTGGTACGTTTGAAGAAGAGTGCTAGGAGCCACGACAGAGATGAGACGTCTTGTAAAGTTTGCTTCGGGAATAGTCATGAATTATTTTGTGGAATAAATGGATTCTGACATCTTGACACGTGCTAAGACATGTATGTATATCGAGCAGTAACTATTGGTACGTTTGAAGTGGTGTACTGGGAGCTATGACAAAGTCGATGGCTTGTAATGCTTGCTTTGGGAAAAGTCTTGGATTATTTGAGGAGATAATGTATTCAGACTTCTTATTATGTGCTAAGACATGTATGAACATTGTGCAGAATCTATTGGTAATATTGGAGTGTTGGAAATGAGCCGGGTCGACGCAAAGTGAAGCGATTGCGTTGATAATGTATGGCGTTATCATCTTGGTTTTTAGTGCTGAATTACTATGAATGTTGCCACGCCTGTTAATAATAAGGCAAGTACCGTGAGTAATGATATTTCATATCTTGTTCATTATGTTATGTTTTGTTATTATGTTAATGTTTGTAAAGATTACCGTTTTGTGAATGGAAGTTGTTACTTCAGATCGAAACAGTGTATTATTTCTAGGTCTATACTTCATACTGTAATCTCGAGATACTCATCTGGGTTATATCGCAAATGGGTCAGGTCCTTCTGCTCACACGAGGGGGGGGGGTATCACCTAGAATAATAACATTATTCAATTGATGCTTAATACTAATAAAACGTTATGTGGTCTTTCGAGTTTAATATGCTAAGTTTCATCTTAAATACAACAAATACAGAAGTCGTTTGCTTTGACGTAAATAGCAGTACGTAATCTCTCCAGCCTCTTATACTGTCTCTGGTTTTTATGAGTGATGTGACATATTTACGTCAAATTCCTAAGTTCTGCCCCTTAAAACAGCAATAACGAACTAACATCAAATTCCCCACCTCTTTGTTATTGCCATGGAGAAACCAATATGTTGTTAAATTCAAGGATAGTTTCCAGGGGATTCTTTGCCCCACGATTATGCCTCTAGAACTGATTGGCATTAATAACAAAAGCATTGACATCACCACCATAGACCAGTAGAAACACTGCTGGAAGATGGTAGGGTGGGGACAGATAGAGAGGGAATTCTAAGCAGTTAAATTATTCATACACGTAAATTTTACGTATGTTAGTATTGTAGGGTTAAAGGATGTTTTCACAATGAGTAGCTTGCCTTAACTGTGGCCTTTTGATATGAGCTTGTGAGAAGATATCAGATGAGGATGACGTATAAGCGGTCAATACGTGCTATAGCTGCGCAGGTAACACAAACAGCGCTAGGAAAAGGATAGAATAATAAAATTCACACATATTACAGCAATCACTTTATTACAAAAGAGCAAGTACAAAACAGCTGGGATTTAAGAGAGCACGCCTGAGGATTATTTACAACAATATGTACAATACAACACTCATTCCATTCTAATAGTTTCCCTGAGCAAAACGATCAAACTTCACATTTAGCAAATACAATTTAGGTTGGCAAGCAGGATGGTAGGTACATGTATACAAAGTTAGGTTGGAGAGTAAAAATCATTTGCCACATAGAAAAAGGAATCCGACCTCATCCGGGAGCCCTCAGAAATAGGAATGGGTAAGAACAAACAGGAAATTGATAAGGTTGAGCAGTTTGGGAGGTCACGAGTATTGCTCTTACTCTTAAGCCTGGTTCCCACGGCCTGTGGCTTGGCGAGCCAGGTCTGAAGTTTGTCAGACTTCACGCCGTGGGAAAGCCAGACTCATTATTACAACCTTTCCCGTCTATTGTCGGTAGGCTACCTCCCTCCGACATCAAAGGCTTGGTGCTCTACGGATGACAGGCCTCAGTACAGCTCGAGCACCCATTCCAACGATCTGTTGTGCTTTGTGCAGGTTTATTCAGTTTTCTGATCGTTTTCAGTGGAGGAATACGGATAACTAGCGGACCCGTGCGAGAAATCTCGCATGTTCATGAACCACAATGTCCCCAATAGGTTTATAATGAGAGACTTACGGAGAAAGATTGTTATGTTTCTATTTCAACCAAATGATTATAGAACACTATTTACGTTTCAGTTAGAATTCCAAGTTCTACGTTCCCCAACTTAAGGAGGCAATCACTGAAAATTGGATCATCATAACACTCACCGGTTATTCGATATTTATGAAACTATACGATTTGAGTACCGTACTCATTCCTTTGATTTTCTGTTTCTGAAATCCATGCAAAATGATAAAGGAAAGACCTCAGAATGTTAAAATGACATGAAACAGGCGACACAGCGGCCAAAATGTGAAGTGGACAGCAATTCATTATGGAGCGTATTTTCCTACAGCAACAGTATCTACAAATCGCACACTTTGTACATATTTTGAACGTCATTTATTTTAAGAAATTATAGATATTTATGAAATTAGAGTGCAATTTCCTTTCATTTGAATGCTCATTTGTCATGAGGGATCTATACTACTGAAATAATATATATGATGATGATTATGGAGTGGTCCAATGTAGTGATTGTAGAGTTTGTAGAGCTGTACGAGGAAGTCACAAAATGCTGACCACAAAGATAGAAATAAAATACATGATGCTTGAAAGTGAATCCAAAGTAGCATCAACGTTGAGTGTTCTTTAAAACAGCTGGAAAAGAAGAAAGAAACTGTGATGACTTACTGAAGATGGCATCGAAGTTAAAAAAAACAGTACGGGAACTGGGACTGGAACTAAAGAAGTGTACAAACCAGAATGGTTTTGCATCTATCTATGAACTCACTGAAAACCACTGTACCTACCAGATTTGGTGACTCTCTTAGACAAGGCCGCTCGAAATTCGCCAAGCCACGAGCCTTTCCGCTCCATGGGAACGGCTTGAGGTCGGAATACGACAGAGCACAACAGACTACAAGTCTCCGCCAATAGAAATTAAGAATGTGTTGCTTTGGTAAAAGCATAAAATAAATGCAAATTTGGTTGTACCATAATTTTAACTTATTGGCTAAAGTTATAAACAATATTAATGTTGAAATTAGACTACGTTGTGATGTAGCGGCTAGCAACGGAGGTCCATATTCAATTCCCGGCTCTGCCAAGATATTTTAATTCTGGTCTGAGGTTTGGAAAGGGGTACACTCAGCCTTGTGAGGCAAAACTGAGAATTCCACAGTACGGTAGGCTACTTTAAAGAAATAAATTATCAATTTGTAAAAAAAAAAACTTTACCTTTCTGTTAATAAATTGACAAATATTTAGATACTCCATAGGCCATAATAGTAAATGCATTAAGCATAAAATGTTATTTGTGTGTTGTGTTGTGTTGCCACTAATTGTAGGCTATAAAAACTTAGAATTTTGCAATTAACTCTTATCTAAAATAACTACACAAAGTTATATGCTCTAAGATATTGGTTGATATTTCTGGGTATTTTATGGTGACTATGCGCTGAGAATTCTCACCATTTTCCAGGGTAATCAGACCCCCGAACATAAATATTGTATATATGCCCCTGCGATCGCTAAACCACAGGCCGTGGGAACAAGGCTTTAGATTTAGTGCGAGCAAGCATTCTTGCGCCATTGCTGTCATGGATTAGAACACGGTGGAAACTTGAGAAGAGTTTTCGCCATACACCGTCCGAGCAAACAGTTTCGAGACTGGATTAATAAAAGTAGGGAGCATTTACGATGATGGTTTTAATGCTTCCGATGTTCTACATAGTTTCTCCCACTTAAAGTATGCACACAACCATGTGAAACTGTCAGAAAAGCCCTTGTATGGGATGTTGTTCAACTCGCGTGTCACACTGGCTTCAAATATGTGACTCTTCATGTGAATTCTTAATTTGGGAATTTAAAAAAGGCACTTGGCAGTTCGATCAGAGGTGGAAAAGAATAGTTTTAACTGGGACGATGTCCATGAGCAAATGGTGTACCAAGATCGGGCAAGATGGAGAGCGTTTGTTTCCCACACACGGGAAACTGGAGATGGAAAATGATGATGATGATGACTTGGCACCTAATCGGGTGAATACTAGCACTGCTGTCATGGATGAAAACTGGTTGAAAACTAGCACTTGTTATTTTTCACTAGTGCTATCAAGTTGTTATTATTATTATTAAAACTTAAATTCAAATTACTGTACATTTAAAAAATAATGAAACTATGTTCTGTACAGCAATTTGGCTTGTAAATTTGGATCTGATGATGCTCAACCTTGATGAGCGAAACATGGCATCCAATGAAACCCCACCATTTGTTGGAGAAGTGTGTTAATGTGTAAATAATTCCTGTTAAATTTCTTTCAGACGACAAGCTGATAAAAATAAAATGTTACTTTCTTCCCAGTCCAATTAGGCACTCGTGTTGACCGACTGAAGAGTATTCTGTTGATTGACTTAGAGAAAGTTTCACAGCGATTTGTCAGTAACACGCAAGAGATGCCAGTTTAACCATTTCTGGGATAGTGGTCTCTATATTAAGGACAGTTTATGCTTTCAAAGATGCTGATAGTTGAATCTTTACGCCAAATTTCGGAGAATGTTCATGCCAAAGTGCTAGTATTTCTAAAAAATCAAATATACCTACGTATCTACATGACGTAATGTGTTGGATAAAATTAAAAAAAACTAAAAACATTAATAATTCTAGTGTAGAAATAAAAATTATAAAAATAAAATTACAACAATAAAAGAAATATAAAAATTAAAATAATGAACATAACTATTAAAAAATTATGAAAATAATTGTAAAAATCAATTCGAAATTAGTTAATTTATTCAACAAACATATCAAAATTAAATCTATAAGAAAATAAATTGAAAATTAAAAATAAATGTATAAACATTAAAATTAGAGAATAAAATAACATTATTAATAATTATAGTAGTTAAAAAAATTACAATGTAAAAACACAAAAGATAAAAAATTGTTTTGCCCTACAAAGGGTAAGTTCTTTGTTGTTATGGCCAAACATCTCCTATGTCCTGCTCGTATAACACAGTGCTCCATTCGCAATATTGCTAGTTAGGTTGTTGTGAGAAGGCTGGTACGTGTGGGTCCTCAGTTTAGGGGCTGCGACAACGCGGTATTGTAGCCCCGTGTACTTTGGGTGTGTGTAGAATCTGTCTGATAACCGGTGTTAATTGTGATGGCTGTATTAGTGTGGGTATCTGTAATTCAGGTAAAGAATGGAGACGATCAATTTCAAGTAGTTCCTACCTTTGCTACCAAATGCTACCGTCAATGACACCTAGCTGGGAACTTGGCTACTAGGTGCCAGCGCACCAGCCACCTGACGCCGACAAACGTCGGAACTTAATAGAGCGTTAATCAAATCTAACCTAAAATTTAGCTTCACACAATTGTAGTTAGTGGAAGGTTCTTTTACATGTCATAAATCTATGACGTTGGCCCGCCAGCTTTACTTCCTCTTCACGCTCTTAAAAAATCCGACGACTTCGGCCGGGTTTGAACCCACGATATTGGGCATAGAAGCTCAGCATGCTACCAACTACGCCACCCAAGCCGCTGAAGTCTGTGGAGATGAGAGCAGGATATGAAGTCGGGAGTTTTCTTGGACACAAGATTCCTACTTCCTACTAACGCTTAGACACAGACCAACATGGATAACCGAACGGACTCGAAATTTAACGAACTCAACCGATCGTTCATCCCAACGGCTCAAAAGAGACCAGCAGGGCAGTAAAAGAAAAGGGAAAAAAAAAATAGAAATGCCAAACAATGTGATTCCACTGTAAGGTCATGTTGTGTACAAGGAGTTATTGAAGATATTATTCCCCAAAGGTTCGCAATTTTGTTTTTTACATCGTTATGCCGGTCAACGAGTACTATTGAACCCATGTGGCTCATCTTGCATTCTTGTTCTCCCAAAAATCTCTTCATCTTCTCGCTATGGTTCTTCCTGCGTTCCTTCGTCCAGGTTCTTTTGGATGCAATATTTGGGTGGTCTGAAAATTGATGAATCTCCAAGAAGTTGGAACTAATCCAGAAGATTTACTTAACATACAAGGGTTTCGAGGGAAGGTTGATAAATTCAAGGGGTTTCAGGGTAAACCTAGCTCCAAAACCAAGGTCGTCTGGTCTGAAGACAGAAGAAAAACTGTAATCAGTAATCAACAACCGTCATTTTGCTGAGTAAATAAGCATGGACTGAAGAACAGAGTAAGATAATTAAAACTTAATAATGTTATTGGTTTTAAATCCCTTTTAACAACTGCGGCTTTTAGAGACGCCGGGGTGCCGGATTTTCACCACGAAGGGGATCTTTCTTATTCTTGGTCCGGAATTTGGCCCAACTGTGGACCGCGTGTTACTTAATGCTTTCTGGCCAGTCTTCTTTTCTCTTTCCCAGAACTTCTTCATTCGTTCACTCCTTAATTTTCTCTGCTCCCCAGATATTACGGGTTTGGCCATGTTCTTCGGTTGCTCTTCGAGAAATTTGGGATTATCTACTCGAGTTACTAGGTACTGCAAGTAAAGTGCGTAACGATTTGTCTCCTCAATAACTTGCTCTCAACATCTTGAGATCCAGTGCTATCATCAGTGTATTTGGCTCGCAAGGAGTCCAACGTTGATGGTTTTGTATTTTAATGTAAATTACATATAGCCTATAATAACAATAAATAATAATAATAATAATAATAATAATAATAATAAAATTGTTTTGGGTCCCCAGAAATAACAGTGTATGATCAATATGCTCCATAAACTCGGACACGTTTAGTTCACACGTTTTCGCTGGTCTGCCTTTAGCCGTGGAAATGTGGGATCGGTTGAGTTCGTGAAGTTTCGGATCCATTCGGTTTGACCCGCTAATCTGTCTCTAAGCGTTAGTACATTTACCAGAGAAGGCAGCCAACATATACAAATGATCTATGAAACTTTTCCTCAGTAAGTGTTGTAGAGGACATGTGAAACTCGAAGCATATGTTCTGATTAACATACATTAAAAGAAGCCCCACATTCACATGACATAGCTCAGTTCGGGAACCTTCTTATCGTTCTTATCTGGCCCATAAACAAGGGTCGTTCCGAAAGTAAAGCCTACTGTTCATTTTCATTGACACTGTAGAAAATACTGAAAGTATGATCATTAAGGGACGAATCATGTAGATATGCCATAATTATTTTAAACTTTCGCAGTCAAAATATGTCCTGTATTACAGACGTTCATTCTAAATTAGGCCAAAGGGCAATGAAGCACATTTATGTTTCATTATTGTGATGTTTGGGGGAGGGGAAATTCGGGTTGATAAAGACATCATTTTACAACGTCTTTGATAACTTCAGAACAACATTTTTAATTTTGATTTTTTAGATGAATTTTATATTTCAGTTCAAGACGTCAAAAATATTTTGCGGCAACAGCCATCAATAAGCTACGCAGATTGAAACTGCTGTCAGATGAGCCAGTTGAGTTAGTTATTCTTGTGGTTTTTGCTTTTTTTTTTTTTCGTAGTTCCACCCCTTAAAACAAGAGCCACGGCACTTGAACGCCGTCACCTTTTTACGTTACCATCGATTAGTCGGTTGCAACAAACTTAAGTCACATGAATCCAAAATAGGACCATGTGATAGGTCCAAGAGGCCAATTCACAAAATTTCTTTAAAAAAATGTCTTGTCTTTAATCTGTTTCGTGGCCTGACATTATCGTGCAGCAAGTGTTGTCCTCTTCTCTGGCATGGATTTGAAGATAGCAGTCCATATCTACTCAAGTAGATTTTTTACGAACAGAATACGCAACCTCTGGTCCAATACGAACATAAATGCATAGCCAGGGTCAGCAAGAAAGAACAGCTTAAGATTTGCTCTGCGCAGCAATGTTAATGTGCTATAGTGAAAATGAACAGAAGGCTTTATAACGGAACGATGTACGTGCCTCACATTCAAATGGCATTTTCCCGCCAATAAAAATAAATCTTACAATATCTTACAAGTAAGACAGGTTGAAACCTTTCTTAAAATTTTGAGGACGCAATCGTTGTACTATACGAGGACAACGTGCGGAAAATCAGCCGCCATATTGAACTGCAGGGCTCCAAAATCATGTGGCGAATCTCTCATATAAATCAATGGGAAGTAGCGAGTACCGTATATGTTGAAAGGGACCGCCCTGACGGCCCAGGCACTCAAGGCTGGTGGGAAGCAGCCGCACGCTCAGACAGCCCATACGGCCCGCCACGCGACTACTCCCGACTGCCTCAGGGATGTCCAGCTCCGCCAGCCGTCATGCCAAATGTCAGATACGATTTCGGAGCCTTGCAGCTCAATCTCGAGGCTGATTACATGTTGTCCTCTTTTAGTACAAAGATTGCGTCCACAAAGTTTCAAGATAGGTTTTGACCTGTCTCACCTAATACTTTCCTTGTTAGACTTACATGTATAATAACAGACCAGCCCTTCTGACTCAGTTCAATGTAATTTAGTATGCGCCCTTCGTTCCGAGTTTGACCGCAAGAAGCACTACTGAACTACCGTTTATGCATTGGCTGGTCATTGTTGTGAAGTTGAATTCATTTAGGTCTTGCCATAATGCACCATTAGTTCATTTAGCTCTTCTTGCACACATACACTAGTGCTCGGCAGAAATGTGAACTGCCACAAGGACGGGCACGTAAAATGAGCTGGTCTGTTAATAAACATGAAAGACTAAGTTACACATACTGGGTTGCAAATTAAATTCCTTCCGGCTTATTATGGGTGACGCGAGTCTTCATCTGAGGGGACGACACCACGCATAACAAATAAAATATGGTACCACCTTTAGGATTCGAACCCGAATTTCAGCATTCCGGCCAGGTGCTCACACCATTTGCAATACAATGGTCTATATGGCCATGTCTTTATACGAGGGGTCTAGATGTAAAACTCACATTCTCCACTTTTGTGCCAAGGCATTCTTATTCTTCGTTTCAAACTACACACGACTATCATAGTGTTGAGAAGCCAAACTCACAATATCCAGTGCTTTTCAAATGCCAAAAACTCTATTTAGATGCTAAACAGACATTCTCCAGACTGTTTAGACGCAAAGAGCACATTCTCCCTGTTGGCCAATCACAAGACAGCTTCTGGTCATGTGACTTTCTACAGCTGCAAGCCAATATTATTGTTTAAATAATTCATGCTTTTGGGCTAATGCCGTGTGTATTTTTAATTTAAACCATACGTTTCGGAGAAACCTTGCCTCCTTTTTTAATGGAAATAAACAATGTGGCCAAAGAAAGTATATCAATGAGATTACAAAAAATATAGATAAATTCCTCTGTTCGTCACCAGAGAGCAGCTGCCAGAAATAACTGTAAGGACCATGGTGGAACGGCGGACAGAGTAGTAAGTAACAAGAAGTTAAAGGGGGCGGTGTGAAAATATAGAAACTCCTCGAAGAATGAGGAGGGGGGGGGGGGAGGCGGGGGGGGGGGGGGGGTAGATGGATATAAGGAAACATAGACAAAAGGGAATACTAGCTGAACGATACCTAACGTCATACAGTCAACGGCGAAAAAACAGATGGAAACTCCTCCAGTGACGAACAAAGGAGATCAAATCCAGGCTCTGAGCCCTAGAGGGAAAATGTACAATTTTAAATATGTGAAGAACAGAGAGACTGAGAGGAACTATCTCCCTAGATCCTTAATAACTGGTAGCCAAGTGTCACTTAGCTGATAACCAGTGTCTCTGTTAAAATTATTGGGATTTTTACGAATTTCAACTGCCTCCCTTATAATTCTAGACCAGTTGTGCTTAACAAGGGCAAGCGCATGAGCATCCTTGAAACATACATCGTGCCCTGAAGACAGGGCATGTTCAGCTATAGCTGATTTGTCAGGTTGGTTTAGACGGATGTTCCTTTGATGCTCTTTGATGCGAGTGGCAATGGACCGTTTTGTTTGTCCAATGTAGACTTTTCCGCAAGTACATGGGACTTCATACACCCCAGGTTGTAGTATTGGGGACAATTTATCTTTGTTTAATGCTAAACGTTGACCAATTTTCGTCATAGTGCCGAAAACTGTTTTTATCTTGTGCTTGCGGAGAATCTTAGCAACGCGGTCAGTGGTGTTGTGAATATAAGGGAGGTAAGCAGTTCCTCTCACGTCGGAGCTCTGAGAAGGTTGTCTATCCCTCCTTCTGGGATGTAGGGACCTATATATAGTGGATTCATTATAGCCATTACCCTTAAACATGGTTTGTAAGGCATGTAACTCTTCCTGAAGAGATGATGCCTCAAAAATACGTTCCGCTCTTTTGGCTAGAGTTGTTATAATTCCTTGTTTTTGTGCTGGGTGGTGGTGGGAGTCCGCATGTAAATAACGGTTAGTGTGAGTTGGCTAACGGTAGACGCTGTGCCCCATGGAGCCATCCGCTTTCCTCCTCACAAGAACATCCAAAAAAGGTAAGCATCCACCTGACTCTAGCTCCATTGTGAAGTGTATTGAAGGATGCAGCTGATTTAGGTGGTTCAGAAAGTGGTTCAGTTTCTCAGAACCCTCCTCCCACACCACGAACGTATCATCCACATACCTCCACCAAATCACAGGTTTGAAAGACGCCGAAGATATAGCCTCCCCCTCAAAATGTTCCATGAAAAAATTTTCCACGACAGGCGAGAGTGGACTTCCCATGGCCACACCATCAGTCTGCTCGTAATATTTACCATTCCACAAGAAATAGCTGGAACACAAGCAGTGGTGGAATAATCGGGCAATGTCCTCAGGAAACAAATCCTTGATGAGTGACATGACTGAGTCCACCGGCACTCTGGTAAACAAGGACTCTACATCAAAACTCACCAAAATAGCATTTGGTTGAACGGCGATGGTTGACAATTTTTCCACGAAATGGGTTGAATCCCTAATGTAGGACTGTGTGCGCCCCAAGTGCGGCTGAAGCAACTTGCTGAGATATTGCGCAAGAGCATAAGTTGGAGAACCTATTGTGCTAACAATTGGTCGAAGAGGGACATCTTGCTTATGGATTTTTGGAAGACCATACAATCTCGGAGGAACAGCATCTCTCGGAATAAGACATCTTCCCTCTTCTTTTGGAATAGATGACAGTTTAACAAGCTTAGCAGTGGCATTGGATACACGAGTGGTTGGATCACGAGTGCACAGTCTGTACACAGGATCAGATAACAGAATCGAGATTTTACTTTTATATTCAACGGTATCCATCACCACTGTCGCATTTCCCTTGTCAGCATGAAGAATAGAAATGGTGTCATTATTTCTTAGTTCCTTCAATGCTCTCTGGTGACGAACAGAGGAATTTATCTATATTTTTTGTTATCTCATTGATATACTTTCTTTGGCCACATTGTTTATTTCCATTGAGAAAGGAGGCAAGGTTTCTCCGAAACGTATGGTTTAAATTAAAAATACACACGGCATTAGCCCAAAAGCATGAATTATTTATATAATAATCCGGGCCGTGAAAGCCTTAATATGCAAATATTATTGTTGTCTGTTCAACTCGTAACCTCTACATAAAAATAAATAATATAAGTCTATTCCAACAATGTAAATGGTTTCATTTTCACAAACCTGGCCAACTAGTCTGAAGTGATTAATTTTGTTTAGTGTCAAAAGTAACATTCTCCAACTTGTTCAGACACAAAACTCAGTCTCACATTTTTGGACACAAAAATCACATTCTCCAAAATTAAAACCTATTTTTCAGATAAATTAATATAAATAATAAAACATAGTTTATACAAGAAGGTGTATTAAGCATAGCCTGCAACAAAAGCAAAGTCTCTTAGAGATCCACTAGTTACATACATTTAAGAAGTTTTTTTTAGTTCCTGTAAAATTAGAAAAAGTGGAGAACGTGAGTTTTGCAACTACACCCCTCAATTAAGAAGAGAGCACTGCAGTGCTATCCGTGATTTCGATTGGCAATACAAAAAATTCCAATACCTGGAAATAATGACTTCAGGTTCATAGAAATATCTTACGATTAAAGCGACCGTATCATGGGCTTACATTATGATGAAAGTGGGAAGCGCATCCGACCCGATTCTGGTTCGAATCCCATGGGTAATCTCATTTTCAAGTGTTTCTCATCAGATAAAGATGAACTATTGTCAAAAATAATGCCTATGATTGCATGATGCAAGTGTTGACACAATTTAGGGTTATATGATGATGATGATATTTTAAGGGGACTAACATCTATTTTATCGGCCCATTTAGTGTTATTGTGAAGTTCTGCAACACACCTGCCTTTCCTGGTTCGCGAGTTGCGGCACCCTCAGACATACTGAACCGGAATGAACTTAAAAAACCGACAATTTAATTCTTTCACACAAATTGACAAGACATATTTCTACCTCAGAAGCACACCCTCTTGACGAATAACAATACATCTCTTACTTTCTCTTAGTAACGAACATACTGTGTATTTATTCTCTGACACGCACAACAACTTACTTTCAATTTTCTTTTCTCTTTGGCAGTGTTTCTCAACCTCAATTAGGCTGCGACCCGGCATATTAACTTTCTCTTAACAGTTTTAGATCCTGCAATATTTTTTTAAAAATGTCACAATGAAACAATAACACAGTCCTGCGAAATTTTAAGTTTTTGAAAAAACAAGAGAAGTTTTCGCTAACTTTTATGTTATTTGGTGTGCTTATTTCCAAAATGACCTCCATTATTCTTCCATCACGTCAGCGGTTTTTGTAAAATCGATATGTTTGCTAAAGTTGAGAGAAAACAAATAAATATATGTATATTATAAACTTATATCCCTCGAGTTTAAACATATTACATCTAATTATGGTGCAGTTTCTAGAAAAAACTAACATAAAATAGACGATTTACCAAGAGGAACAAAATAATGAACGTTCGAAACAGATTTTGAACTGAGCGAGAAACAAAACAAACAAAATGTCTATTTAAGTACGTAGTCTTTTTTCCCTTTGAAACTTCTTTTTGACGTTCTTCTATTATGATCAATCTTAGGTAAATGTTCATCCAAGTACAATTGAATGTTTAAAGAAAACGTGACGTGATAGAACTTTTTAATTACTGTTTTCGAAATCAGCCCCGAAAAATACATAAAGTTCAGATATCACTTCCCTTGTATTTTTACATCCCAGGCCTGTGTAATCGGGAATACGCCACAGGAACAAATTTCACAGTTATTTTTTGCGGTAAAGGGAGGTAATGGCATTAAGGGGGCTCGTACACTGCCCATAGCAATCTCCCTATAGTTTTGGTTCAAAACTCTATGCCTTGGTTGTATTTCACTATAACTGTATGAAATTATATAAACCAAGAAAGGAGGCCGTCCATTTGCATCTAATGCCACCCCAAAATGTTTTTTTTTTGTAATATGATTGAAATATTTCCAAAAACTTCTACAGTGAGAGCCTTTTCTATAGAACGGAGCATCGCCGGCCCACGTGACGGGTGGAGAGTGATTTATAGTAAAGCTTCTAAATGAATCACGGGCTAGTTTAATTCCTCCCACAGATCAATAGAATTCTTCTCACAGACCAATAAAATTCATCCCATAGACTAGTTGAATTCCTCTCACAGAATAATAGAATTCTTCTCATGGACCAATAAATGTCATCCCATTGCCTAGTTAAATTTCTGCCCGGCCTAGTTAAATTCCTCTCACGGAAAAATAGAATTCTTCCCACGGTCTAGTTAAATTTCTCCAACAGACACAATAGAGGTCTACCTACGGCCTAGCTGAATTCCTCTAACGGAGCGATATAATTCTTCCCACGGACCAATAGAATTCTTCCCACGGCCTAGCTTAATTCCTCCCACTCACCAATAGAATTCTTCCCACAGCTTAGTTGAATTCCTCCCACAGACAAAATAGAATTCTTCCCACAGCTTAGTTGAATTTCTCCCACAGACAAAATAGAATTCTTCCCACGGCTTAGATGAATTATTCCCACAAATAAAATAGAATTCTTCCCACAGCTTAGTTGAATTCCTCCCACAAACAAAATAGAACTCTTCTCGCAGCTTAGTTGAATTCCTCCCACAGACAAAACAGAATTCTTCTCGCAGCTTAGTTGAATTCCTCCCACAGACAAAACAGAATTCATCTCGCGGCCTACTTAAATTCCTCCCACAAACCAACAGAATTCTTCCCACAGCTTAGTTAAATTCCTCCCACAGACCAAATAGAATTCTTCCCACTGCTTAGTTGAATTCCTCCCAAAACCAATAGAATTCTTCCCACGGCCTAGTTGAATTCCAATTACGGAGCAATATAATTCCTCTCACAAACCAATAGAATTCTTCCCACCGCTTGGTTGAATTCCTCCCACAGACAAAATAGAATTCTTCCACGGCCCGGTCAAATGCATCCCGGGTCGCTGCCCGGTGGTTGAGAAACACTGCCTATGGCACATTTAGAATCTGTGCGCCGCACCGTGTCGCGTCGACTGGACAGATGCCCAAAATGGATTGGATAGATATCACATCACAGCTCACGAGGTGGCGAGGTCCCGTCAGCTGTAGGCCCTGGGTCATTCATCCCAGAGACAGAGCTGTTTCTGTCGCACATAATACGCGAATAGGCTACACTTCTTACACGTCTTGATCCCACACCGATATTCCCCACCACCACCGCCACCTTTGCCCTTGAGGTCGCCCTTCCCCTTGCAGTACTTGAGGCCACACGGGTACCAGCCAATACACGTCTCGAGGTGGCACACGCACGGCGTCCACAGGTCGGCCGTCTCCAGGCATCGCGGCGTGGGGGCGGGCGGCACTCTGGTCACAGCAGACAGCAGCACCGACAGGGAAGCGCCTGCAACAAACAACACATGATTAGCCTGGACAAGGTGGTTACCATGGCAACTAGTGCTCGTCATCTTGGTCTAAGCATTCTAGTCCAGTCGTTCGTCAAATGTTTAACCTATATATAATTTAGCTTCACACAGATGTAATTAGTGGAAGCTTCTTTATCATGCCATAAATCTATGACATGGGACCGCTGGCTTTACTTCCCCTCCGAAGGAAGGCATACTGAGGGATTTTTAATGTTCTTAAAAAATCCGGCCGGGTTTGAACCCGCCATCTTGGGCATAGAAGCTCAGCATGCTACCAACTACGCCACCGAAGCCGCTGGTGTGTAGTGTACTGTCAGCGCACAGATAAGAAGGTAACATAAACAATAGCTGCAAGATGTAATTAAAGAAGCACAGGTGTCTTTTTTATTTCTTAGGAATCTGGATGACCTGACGTCACCAGTTAAAGGTTAGAACTTATCTTTCCACAGCAGATACTAAAAATGTTCTCCTTCAGCTGACAGACAGTAACTTTTGGAAGTTACATCGATAGGCTACATTATGTAGCTACTCCTGCACCCCCCCCCCCCCCCTGCGCATTTACTGCAAGTAATCGCTATTCGGACCTAAGCCCGTTTGATGTTCAATTGTGGGTTAATTTAAAATACAGAGTGTACAGAACAATATACGGCAGCAGATATCCCTCACAACAAAAGGGAATCACAACGTGTAAACGCTAATTTATTTACACGATACGACGCCTGTCTGTCAGCTGAAGGGGAACACTCTCAGCATCTTCTGTGGATAGGTAAGTTCTTTAATCATGATTTGCTGGTGAATTTACCAGTATTTAATGTACTTTGTCACAGTTTCCACCTGCGCGCAATCCGCGGTCCGAGATCGGTTGGCCGATGGAAGGCGCGCACGCCCGGGAGCCGGCCGCCGGCCCCGCTCCACCAAAAGAATCTCCCTGTAGTTTGAATTTTAATTAGAAATAATGAATAAAAATCAAGTTTGTCTTTCTTAATAAAGCGTTAGTCCTACATTACCATGTTATTTGAAGTTTTAAAACCTTAAACTAAAAATAAAATAAAACCATTCCCTGTTTGCTAGGTAACTGCAGTTCTTAAATTTAACCCCCCCCCCCCCCTCACGTTTGCGAGGAGTTGATTCTTACAGTACAATTCCATGATGATGTGCAGAGCACTACCGCTTCCACAAACAGAGCTTGCAGTTGCATGACAAACACAAAGAGTGCATCAGCAAATACAGGAACAAACAATCGGACGTGCGCCCACAGCAGTGGTCCATATGCAAGACACTGTACACATTACCAGCCTGAACCAAACAGTGAACACACGTCACATCCTTCTTTTCACCCTCTGCCACCCCATCATTCGTCATTTATTTATTTATCGTATGGCTTTTAGAGTCAGGAGTGTCCGAGGACATGTTCGGCTCGCCAGAGGCTGTAGCTCATTCAAGCGGACACACCTAGGTGGAGCAACAAGTTCCGTTCAATTTCAAGTAGTTCCAACTTTCACTACCGGATGTCAATGATACCTAGTGGTGAACGTTGGAACTTGATAGAGCATTCCGACGAAATCTAACCTAGAAATTTAGCTCCACACAAGTTTAGTCTGTGGAAGGATCTTTTACATGCCATAAATCTATGACATGGGACCGCCGGCTTTACTTCCCTTACGAAGGAAGGCATACTGAAGGATTTTAGCGCTCTTAAAAATCCGACGACTTCGGCCGGGTTTGAACCCGCTATCTTGGGCACAGCAGTTCAGCATGCTACCAACTACGCCACCGAAGTCATGATAGCTGATGAGTGCAACATCTAGGTAATCGGACCCTAGTGATGAGAATAATTACTGCTATTGAAATTATTCATACTTTTGGGCTATTGCCGTGTGAAAAATAAAATTTAAATACGAGACGTTTCGAATGAACCTTGCCTCCTTTTTCAATGGAATTATATGGTGCGTTCAAAAAGTAACGAGCCGGAGGCATAATTACAGAAACCAGTACCTGTATGTTAGAAGTATTGGCCCTGGCTTTTTAGGCACTTGTCCCACTGTGACACGAGGCGGTGAATGGCTGTCTCATAAAATTCCCTGGGCTGCGATGTCAACCAGTTCCGCACGTACAGCTGGACGTCGACGTCCGAGGTGAATCGTTGGCCCCGCAGAGCCCTTTTCAGGGGACCAAACATGGCGTAATCACAGGGAGAGAGGTCTGGACTGATGGAGGGTGGCCGAGAACCTCCCAATTGAATTTCTACAGAAGTGCCGCGACTGTGTTAGCCGTATTAAGTCTTGCATTGTCGTGGAGCAGAATTGCCCCAAGAGTGAGATTGCCGGGTCGTTTTGTTTTGATCGCTTGGCGAAGGGTGGTCAAGGTTTGCGAGTAACGCTGGGCATTAACTGTTGTCCCGTGCGGCATGAAGTGTATCAGAAGGGGGTCATCTTGGTCAACGAAGAACGTCAGCATTACCTTTCCTGCACTCGTGTGGATGGCCTTGCCTTTTTTGGGGTGGTGGTGATCCTGGATGCTTCCACTGGAGGCTTTGTCGTTTGGATTCTGGTTCGAAGTGATGACACAATGACTCATCTCCAGCCACCACTCGTGCCAGAAACCCATTCCCTTCCCTCGCATAGCGCTGCAAATGACCAAGACAGTGGGCCATTCGACATGATTCCTGGTGTGGTTGAAGACTGTGGGGCACCCATTGCCACACACTTTGCGCAAGTGCAGTCGTTCCTTCATGATGGTGTGCACACTTCCGACGCTCAATCCGACCACGGCAGCTATGGCGTTCACTGTCACTCGGCGGTCCTGGGTAATGAAAGCATCAACCAGCTGGACGTTGTCATCGGTTATGCATGGGGGTGCCCCAGACCGGGCATCATCGGCTAACGACACCCGTCCTTCCCTGAAGCGTTTGTGCCACGCCTTGACCCTTGCAAGGGACATGCAGTGTTCGCCGTACACTTGTGACATTCGGCGATGAATGTCCGTTCCCCCTACTCCTTCCGCTGTCAGAAACCGAACAACACCTCTTCGCTCTTCGTTTGACGCCTCCATGTCACTGTTTGCAATGCGACTGGCAGCATTGGACGATTGATGCAAGCTGCTGCTCGCATTGTATCGTCACGTGACGTGCACGCGTGCCCTCTAGCGACGGGCTGTGACCCTCCACGCTCTAGTCGGAACCACACCTCGTTACACACGCTACGATTAGCCGATATCGTCACCGGTTTGCGCATTCCAGCATACGGCTCGTTACTTTTTGAACGCACCTTATAAAACAATGTGACCAAAGAAAGTGTGTCAATGAGATTACCAAAAACAAGATGTTCAGCAAAGAACATATAGCCTACTTTCTCCTAAATGTAAGGGTATATTTATAACTCTTTGTCCTCATCCCTAAAACCACCTCTACCACCATGTAGTGTTTGTTTTCTTTTATATTGATAATTAGCCAGTAAGTGTCAAAATCAATATTATATACTTTATGATGATTGAATAACAAAACTACTAACTTATTGTAATGCATTCACGTCCGTTAATCTCTATATTAAGCCAGCCTGCAAACTTAAGGATCTATCGTTTTGGGTACCTTCCCCTTAAAAAATCCGCGCCAATCACAGTAGGTTGGTGCTGCGACCTAGCAGTGAATTCATATTTATCTAGTACGCCTCTGGGTGTTCAACGAGTAGGCAGTTTAAAGTAGCCAGGAGGGAGGCGATCCAACTGGCAGTGTTTAATGATAGAGCGTACAGTCACTCGTCCTGCTAGAAGGACCTTCCGGAAGTACTTTTGTACACAGCGGTGCGTCCTTCCAGCAGGACTTTGGACCCTTATGGCAAATGTTTGAACTGGCCTTCCAGCAGGACGCGTCCTTCCGGCAGTACTTTGGGTTATCAGAGCGTAATAATATTGCAGTTCTGGTACTGGGCAAACAATAAAAGTCTGTAAGTATTCTAAAATATTCAATATGACTCATATTGACTAATACAATAACTGTCTCTTAACAACATATTGACTCTAAAATATATAAACGTATAAAGTATAAACGTGTTTTCCTATAGTACAGAGACTAAATAAATGTATGAGCGACGGCGCGTCCATCACTCGAGAATAAATAAATTAAAAAAAGCCTAGTTGTGTTTTTGTCAATATCCCACTGCACAGTTGCACAACTACACGTAATTTAAACTACAGTACCATGACATTTACTGATATCATAATTACTAGCAAATAACGAGCGACTCCATGCATCTCCGCTGTTTGGAGCATCGAAATAGGTAGCAAAAACATAAACACAGTCACCATTACGTATAATCGCCGCCATTACTGAACGGTCAGAGCTACCAACTTTAGACTTGCATGCGCTGATTCGTTACATTTCCCTCTATATAATGGAAAAAAGAACGGTCCTGCCAGCAGGACGCTTCGTCCTCATATAAGCAATTGAATTACGTACTCAAATGAGGACCTAACTTCCTGCCGGCAGTGCCTTGTACGTTCTATCATTAAAGGTAATCGGAGCGCGATCGTGGCTAATAGTCGAACTACCAGTATTACAAAATTGCCATACTTTAGGAGGCCAGGTATTGACACAGCGGTATATTTGGAACAATACTACCCACATAACCCACAAAAGGACAGCACCGTACAGAGACATTAAGAAGGCTGTGGTTGATAACAACGTGTATTTAATTCTTCTATTCTCCTTTTCGTAATGTCTTCTGTTTATGTGCAATGCTGGGACTGTGATTTTATTAATAAACGAGTGTATACATTAGCCTCCCCTTTGAGCTAAATTACATTTTATTCAGTATCTGTGAAAAGAGCTTGTGCACATCATTTGTAAAAGAATTCAAGAAAAAAAAAGTCAACTGTAGCAGTATTCGATCCCCAGTCAAATGCGTGACAGGCTAACACGCTAGCCCAGAGCTAAACATATCCGTAACATCATGGCGATCTTAACTGATATATTAGATTCAACCTGTTGGCAAATAATGACTTGAAATAAACTATTTCTTCACTGCAGTACATCTTCATTATAGATCATTTCATACAAAGTTTATATAATTGTATCAGTAGGGCATATCGCATACAACATACTAAAACTACTGAAATATAAGACAGGCTCATGAGGACTGCTGCCATCTTGTCGTGTGGCAGATACAGCTCAGCTCTTTTAAGCCAGTCATACAGAATAATATTATAATATTAAATTGTAATAAATAACGGATCACGATCTTCAGGATAGCTTAAACCACCCTAGGCTTGATAATCTGAATTGGTGGGTCTTAAGCTATTGATTATAATGGTTGCATAATTCACACGGCCACCATCCTGAAATGGCAAGGCCGATGACCTTGAAGTTTGGGTGAAAGACGCGTCCTATATAAAGGTATGTTGTCACCAAATTTGGTAGAGATCGGATGATTAGTTTAGCCGTAATTTGAGTTTACGTTTTGAACGTTTGAGTGGCCGCCATTCAGTTTTGGTAAAGATGGCGGCGATATAAAGTATGACAGACAGACAGACAGACAGACAGACAGACAGACAGACAGACAGACACACACACACACACACACACACACACAGAGAGAGAGAGAGAGAGAGAGAGAGAGAGAGAGACAGACGTCTACTTTCATTTTTTGCAAAAATCGAAAGTAGGCTAACTAGAGAAATTCCTCTGTTCCTCACCAGAAAGCAGCTGCCAGAACGTACTGTATGGATCTTGGTAGAAAAACCCGCCATATTAATTAGAACGGCGGACAGAGTAGTAAGGAAGAAGAAGGTAAATAAAAGTGGTCGGGGGAAAATATTGAGACTCCTCGAAGAGTGAGGAGAAAGGGCGGAGGGATGGATGGATGGGTGGATGGATAAAAGGAAACGGAAAACAAAAGGGAAGTGTATCTCCATACGATACCCAACGTCACAACGGCGAAAAAACAGATGGAAACAGATGACGAAGAAAGGAGATCAAATCATGGCCCTGTAACCATTGCCAATAGACGGAAGGCGGAGGTAGATTTCACCAGGCAAAGAAAAATGTTTCGAATTCCCTTAAATTGCCAATTGTTGTGTACCTAGAAAAGTTCCACTTGTTTAGCATACGAGAAGCTCCATTTTTATATATGTAGGTCTTGGAGTTATGTACTGTTACATGAAGATTATTGTGTAGTCTACTTGTAGTATTCAAACTGCAATCGCATGATTAGGACAAAAGAAGTAAAAACGAGATATTAAAATATCGCACAGCTGCCATCTTATGGTAATGAAAACAATTATAATCAATTAGATGCCAGTGGATTTACATTGTATAAGCATTTACCCTACCAAGTTAAATCGCGAGAAACGTCCATTTAAATAATTTTAGTTCGCTTCGCCCCCATGTTGGATTTGTGCTCACCAGGTTATTGAAAGTCCTATAGGTGAACTTATGTTCATAGCCACTATGAATATTCAAAAATTCAGTTTGATTGCTGTGTAGATATTGAGAACCGTCTAATTATTTCGGATGGTCCCCACGTTGGATTGTTTATGTATTGGCCATAGAGTTATGTACCATTAAGGGAATATTATTGCGTAGGTTCATTATTAAAACTTTCACTCTCATCGCATGATTGCGACACAAGAAATAGAAACTTAATTTTAAAATTTCGCACAGCCGCCATCATGAGGTTATGTAAACAATTGAACTAAATTAGATGCGAGTGAATTACAATATGTATAAACATTTACTGTACCATATTTCACTGCGCTCAGATGGTTAAATCGCGAGAAAAGTCTATTAAAATATTTCACCTTCGCTTGGCCGCCATGTTCGTTTTGTACTTTACATGTTTTTTGACATTCTCATAGGTGAACCTCTAGTAATGCCCTTTATCACCCTAAAAAATGTCAGGGTGATATCAGCAATAGTTTCGTAGATATAGAATGTCATTGAAATGTTTCGCACAGCCGCCATGTTGGATTTATGAGACGTAATAAAATTTGAAGGGCACGGTCGGGATCGGCCCAAATAGTACTATGACTTTACCGAGTTTAATTGAAATACCTCCAGCCGTGTAGAAGTTATTAGGGGGGGACACAGACAGACAGACAGACAGACAGTTGCGCACACACACACACATACACACACACACACACACACATGCATACGGACAAAAGGTGATTCCCATAAGCCTTTTTTTTTTCATAAAATGAAAATAGGCTAAAAATAGGTACTTCTTAGAGGAGTATTGGCCATTTTGATCGGTTTTCATATTGAGCTGACAATTAAATAAATATACATAGTGATCCATATAAACCTGAACCACTTGAATGAGTCGTAACATTTGAACAAATAATGGGACATATGCAACTTTGGGAGAAGATAATACATAATTCGGAGATTGCAAACATACATAAGAAAAAGTCTGGCGAGGTCAGATCAGGTCAGGTGATCGCGAGAGGGCCACAACCTTTTTTTAGATTATTCGGTCACCAAAGAAACTGGTTACAAGTTGCATGGAAGCGTTGGACGTATGAAACGTTGCTCATCTTGTTGAAAATAACCTTCTGTCAGTTCGACCTCATCCAGCTGCTCCGCAAATTTTGGTCAGAGGAGCACACACAGAAACTATCAACAAACTTTAACAAACTTGCCAATGGGTGGTGGTACTGATCCTCCCAGAGCCACTTAGATCATTAAAACAAATTTCCCGTTTCTACGAGCTTTCAGGGGCGTATATAAGGGGTGTGTTGAGGGGGCTCCAGCCCCTCTCCCCCCGAAAAAAGTCAATAAAAATTAAGAAAGTGTTGCTTTGGTAAGAACGTAAAATAATTGTAAATTTGGTTGTACCCTAATCTTAACTTATTGACTAAGTTAGAAGCAATATTAAGATTGAAATTACTCTAACTTGTAGTGTAGTGGCTAGCATTATTGGCTGCCAGCTCGGAGTTCCGAATTCGATTCCGTGCTCGGCCAAGAAATTGTAATTCTAGTCTCAGGGCTGGAACGGGGTACACTCAGCCTTGTGAGGCAAAACTGTGAATTCCACAGTACGGTACTTTTGAGTAATGAATTATCAACTTGTAAATAGAAAACAAGGTTTACCTTTCTGCTTAGTAAATTGACAAATATTTAGAAATTTGCCATTCATACTCCATAGACATAATAGAAAATTCATTGTATTTGCGTGCTGTGTTGTATTTTACATTTTTTGTATTGCCAGTAATTGTAGGCTATATAAACTTTGAATCCTATCTAAAAAATCACACAAAGTTATATGCTCTAAGATACTGGTTGATATTTCTGCGTATTTTGCGGTGACAATCCCCCGAGAATACTCACAATTTTCCAGGATAGCCAGCCCCCCGAAAACAAATTGTATATACGCCCCTGCAGCTTTCAGGGGGAAATTATGACCCATTAAAGTGGTTCGGGTTTAGCCTCTATGGAGCACTCGGTAGCCTATAACTAAATAAATAAATCAATGATTAAATAGATTCACATGAACTAGGCGGCAGCAAAATACTGTAACGATTCTTCTTCTTACACATGACCGCTAATTTATTATGAGCTAGTTTTTAATAACGTTGGCGACAGCGGGTTGTACAGGCATCTTTTCCATGAACACACTGCTTCCTGTCATACGTGATTAGTTGTTCCAAAACAACAGTCGCTGCACCTGCACAGTACTCTGACAGGCCTGAGAAATTACCCGCCACGATATTGAGCTGCCAGCCGTTCTGTTCCACTCCGCTCTGCTCTGCAGTCCTCGGTTTGATTTCAGGCCTCGTCGAATTAAGAGGTGGATACAGTCTAGGACCAGCCCCTACGGTGAACCAATGCACGAAAATATGGGGAGAAAATGCGACTTACGGAATTTCCTGATCTGTTTGGTATGTCCAGATGGGCCGACCATTCGTGGCCGGTCGTAAGCGTGTGAGATTTCTTCTTGAAGGCCGAGTAGAACACTGAGACCACTGAATATGCACATGCACTGCCGAAGACACATTGCGCACTTTATTTACATTGATCACAAAGGTATGAAGGCTCACTGTGCGTGGAGACACCACTGCGCAGGTAATATGAAGGTAATCTTAAAAAATAAAAATAAATAAAAACTACAATGGTTTACATCATTTTACAGCTTGAACATTGAGCTATTTTTCTACATAATCACCATTTCGGTCGATGCATTTTTGTATGCCCATGTCACACCAACTCCCCGCCATGCTTTTCAGGAATTGTGAACCTCATCTTTCTCCTCGTCGTCGGTGCTGAATTGCTTTCCGGCCAAATGTTCTTTCAACTTAAGGAATGAGTGATAGTTACTGGGCACCAAGTCGGGACTATAGGGTAGGTGTGTGATTTTGTTCCACTGAAACCGTTGCAGGAGAGCAACGGTTTGCCGGGCGACGTGTGGACGAGCGTTGTCGTGGAGAATGTTTCAACTTTTCCGTTAAAATTCTGTGAGCAGCGCATCATGAAACCTCAGGAGCCAAGTGCAGAGATCATCCAGGGTGATCCGCCAATCTTCATGCATGATTCGTTCAACCTTCACGACTGTCTCGTCGGAAATTGACGGTCTCCCGCTCCTTTGTTCGCCGTGAATTTCAGTCAGACAGGCTGCAAACTCTCTATACCACTTACGAACACGACTCACCATACACTTCCATCAATTGACGCTGGATTTCAATTGGTTCAGTACCCTTTGCGTTCAAAAACCGAATAATTGCGTGCACTTTGCACATCCAACGGAAGCTCCATTCTCAACGGCTGCCAAGCCAGGATTGAGTGCCTCAGCACGGCATGTTTATATGCGAGCACGGGAAACACTCCTCACAATATTGTGACCAACAGCCACATGAACCGAGTTCTGTACTTATAAAAAATAATAGGAGACCTTATTTTTGGGATTACCCCAGGGCGATAATGATGCAATTTAACCCGCGAGGACTGGCGCATGGCTATTTTTGACCCGAGGCTTAAATAATGCTCTATATTTTCGTTTTGGTCAGCCCTTATTTCCTGTCGCTTGCTGTACCTTCCTTCCTAGCCTTGAACTTCACCCTGCAAAAGAAACATGCCCATTACCTTGTGAACATCCAATTTTTGTCTACGGTCGGGTCAGATTTACCCATGGTGCCAGTCATCGCGTGACAACTTTCGGCTTATGTTAGTCGGGACAATCTGTAAAATATAAGGGGGAAAATCCACCTATGTTGGTGCAGCACCATCACGTTCTTGTTGGTCCATATTTACGGTCTAGGGACATCTTGGTCATCAGCTCCTTTGTTCAAAAAAATTAACATGAATGCCTTGCCGCCACTGTCATGGCCCATTATATTGTTAAGAAAATTATTGTCATTTTGCTGCATGTTCAACCTGAAGAATATAAATAAACCTCATGTTATATTGGGATTAGTTCATAGGAAGACACCAGGTGTACAATTACTTCACTGAAATCCGTCGCCAGTCCTCTTGTTATATGTTTTTTTACGCCAGTTCTCAAGGGTTGAGAACCCTTTTTCAAGTATAAGTAAGAAAGTGTACGCTACTTCTTCAAAAGCTTTCCATATGTGGTTATCTTATTCCTTTTAACTTACTGTAGTTTCTCGATCTTATTTGTTAAATTCAGTGCACCTTTCCCCCCCCCCCCCAAAAGCAATAATAAGAATAATAATAATGTTATTGGCTTAACGCCTCTTGCGGCTTTTAGAGACGCCGAGGTTCCGGAATTTTGCTCCGAAGAAGATTGTATTGTTGTTGATTCTTTATAGGGTTGCGACATCGTAGTCATATACTTGGGTGTGTGTAGAATGTGTCTGATAACCTGTGGCACTGTGATGTCTGTACCAGTGCGTATATTTGCAATTGAGGTGGGATTTGGTTAGGAAACGGCCATGGTTCAATCCCGGCAGAGAAGAGGGGAAATCACTTCCAGGGTGGCTGAGGTAGAAATCTTTCCAGTTTTGTCTCACAAGGATGAGTGTACGGTACCTCGTTCCAGCCCTCTGATCTCAATTGAATTTCTTGTCAGAGCCGGGAATCGAATCTGGGCCTCCGCGTTGACAGCCAAGAATCCTAGCCAGTACGCAACGAGGCGGACAATAAATAAGTCAACAAGTAAATAATGATGATAATTGTTGCGTTAAGGGGCCTAACATCTAGGTTATCGGCCCCTAATGGTTTGGGCGATAGTGAAAATTAAAGTTGATCAAATGAAACCTACAACTAATGCTAACTACTGGCTTACAAACTAGAAGAGGAAATGGGAAACAAAAAGGAGAAGAATGTAAATAAAAGAGACAGGATGAAAGGAAATGCCCTCAACCCTCGAAGAATGAGAATTGAGGGACTTGGAAGAAAGGAGAGCCAAGAAAGGCAGAGAGGAAAGAGGAGAGGGTCCGCCTCAAAGGCAATGGAAGGAGAAAAACAGGACCCAGCTCAGGAAGCCCACGGGATTGCCAACTCCGGAACTCACCAGCCGTGAGCCCTTGAGGGTGTAGCACTATCCAGGGTCACCAGAAGTGGTGGGGCTACACACACTCTGCCTCCTTGAGGGCCTTGAGCAGAAGGCAGGAGATAACATGAAAAGAAAAAGAAGGCTGACCCCTCGAAGAATGAGGGATCAGGAAAGATGAGACAAGGGCCAATTAAGGCGGGAAAATGAAAGACTCCCTAGGTCTCGGATACCCTAATACCGTCGGGGGGTCGGAAAAGAACAAGAGTTGACCATGGGAGGTCGAGACGAAAGATAACAGAGAGGAGCCCGGTACAAGTAAGTGGAAGTAATGCCGGACTCAGCTGGGGTCCCGTAGTCGCCAATCCACGTCCCACAAGCTGTGAGCACCTGGGGGGAACAAGTAAATAAAGAAGTACCGGTAAGTAAATAAATAAATAAATGAGTATGTAAACAAGAAACTAATGAAGTAAACAATTCAGTGAGTAAACAAGTATAGAAGGAAATAAGTGAGTAAATAAGTACTATAATTACTGTACCTAATAGTGCATCGTAAAAATCAATTATAAAGCAACTCCCGAAAGTCCCTAAGCCTGGCGAACCTGGTTTACACATATCAAAAGTAACACGAAAATCTGAATATGCTCCAATTTCAGGACATTGCGATTCCCACTCTTACGCCACGATATCTTACAATGAAAACGGAAGCTCGCTGAGGGAGCTGTTGACTCTGTCTAGTTCTTGAGAGATAGAGAGAGAAAAAAAAAACAATATTTTCCGGACTTGCTATAAGAAACGAGCTTATACTTGTAGAAAGGAGAGGTCAATCCTTCATCCCTGTCTCACGGCCAGACTGACCCTGCCTCGGCGCCACATTCATCAGTCGTCGCGACGGCGAGACGGCAGGAAGTTGGGACAGGAGAGGGCTCCAGTACACGTGCGATAAACTGCGTCCATCCGGCTCCAGTCTCGTCTCAAACGGGTGTGACATTGCCATCCCCAGCGAACTCATACTCCTTACGGCTCTAGGAACACCAAGTATGCACTTTCTGCCTCCTCATATTATAAAGCCTCGGCAATAAACCCCTCTCCTAAATGAATCAACAAAAACAACAACAACAACAACAACAACAATTGTCTTCTCCATCCCACTCTCCCGGTATACTATGTAGGTTGGTTCTTAGTTTAGGGGCTGCGACAACGCGGTCATGTAACCCCGTGTACTTTGGGTGTGTGTAGAATATGTCTGATAACCAGTGTTATTGTGGTGGCTGTATTAGTGTGTGTTTCTGTTTTCAATTCAAGTAAGGACTGCAGAGGCTGTTTTTTTTCTTTTTTTTTTCAAGTAGTTCCTACTTTTGGCGCCAAACGCCACCGTCAACGACTACTACTTCAGAACTTGGATACCAGACGCCACCGCAGTCGGCTCCTGGCGACGAACGTAGGAACCTAAGAGCGTTTGTCAAATGTTTAAATATAATTTAGCTTCACACAGGTGTAATTAGTGGAAGGTTCTTTAACATGCCATAAATCTATGACATGGGACCGCCGGCTTTACTTCCCCTCCGAAGGAAGGCATACTGAGGGATTTTTACCGTTCTTTAAAAAAATCGGTATACTACTGCAGCGTAAAACATTTGCCACGCTGAGCGTGTCTGAATGCGAGTACCTACAGTCACGCGCATCAATGTTCTCAGATAGGGAAGTACTCGTCCCACTCCCCGCACCGCTCTACAGCCCTCTGAGCTCTCAATGTCAAGTGCAAGGCTAAACACCGGTACCTGTACATGCAATGCCCGTTGCTCACGGTAAAATGTTTCTTAAAATGTATTTTACAACTAATTTTATAAAAATTTGACGAAAGCAAGCTGTGTTGTCCACGGTAGTAGGGGAGTAGTGCCGATTCCAACCAGTGTCATGGCCGCCGCGTGAGTCCAAGCCAATATCTCGCGAACCCATGGTCGGATGTTGACATATGAGGTGTCGTTGAACTCGAGCTGACGTCCTCTTTCCTATTGACAATGTATTATATTTTTCAAAATTTTTTTGAAAATTTTTGTTTTCGAAACTAGGTGATAGTTTGAAAACCAAACAGGATAGAACGTTGTGCCATGGCTCAAACGAACAGTCTTTATGACCTTTATTTTTTGTAATAAAACTTTTTTATTTTTTATATTTTTTTGAAAACACTTTAATTTTGAAAATCCTATATTTTGGAAACTAGGAACTCTACAAAAAAAATTGTTTAACGTAAATCAATGGTCCCTACCCCCTCTACCCCCAAAATAAATTTAAAGTCTCTAGAATGAAAACCTGCAGTAGTGTGGTAAGGACAGAGCTGCTTATAAAAGCAAGTGGTGAGCCCCTGCGACCTTGGAATGGAAGGAGCCATGCTAGGAGGGCGTGCTTGGATTCGTTTTTTTCGTCTCGTTGTGCTCTTTACGGGAATGTCGGTGTCGAAAAGGTGAAAATCTGGAAACACAGTCTTTTTGGGGTAAAAACGTGATTTTAGACTTTTTGCTATATCTCGCGAACCAATCATGCTAGAGGCATGTTCGACAGGTCCAAGGACTCGGGGTGACGTCCTCTCTGCTATGAACCACTCGTTATAATTTTTAATAAAATTGGAAACTCGATTTTGGGGTAAACACGTGTTTTTGTGATTTTGCCGATATCTCACGAAGCAATAACGCTAGAGGCATGTACGATGGGTCCAAGGATTCGGGAAGACGTCCTCTTTGCTATGGATCACTCGTTGTAATTTTAAAAAAATTGGGAAACGCGATTTTGGGGTAAACACGTGTTTTTTTTATAATTTTTGCCGATATGTCACGAACCAATAACGCTAGAGACGTGTACGAGGTGTCCTAGCACTCGGGCTAACGCCCCCTTTCAAATGTGGTAGATATTTTTTTCGAAAAAATAATTCACAAAGGGCCTAACGCCATACATGTTGAAAAAAAAATCATTACCGTTACCTGTTTATAATGTTTATAAAGCGTGGTGGTTGAGAGAGACGATACGGCTGGGTGTGTGTGTGTTTCAACGAACCTGTCGCTGACCACGGTGGCTGTGTTCAATAGATCAATCGCTATTTCGACGGGTCGGTGTATGACAGAGCGAGGGTACGTTTTTTCACACTTTTTACCTTTAACGTGTAAACGGTGATGAGAACTTGGTTCTATGTTGGTCGAAGTGAGTACAGAAAACACACTTGCCGAGGAGCAGGAGGTGAATGTCATTTGAGCTTATGGGAAGGCGTTGATCTGACTTGACAACAGGTGACGCTTGAAGGTGAAATAATCTGACCATTGTGCTGGCAGGGAAGTGCGAAAGGCGTGCACACATGTGTGAAACCACAGGCACGCTAAACCAGTGACATCCTGTCTTGCTTCGTACGTGACAAAATGCAAGTCCATGTGAAATTTGATCTACCGCAGGTGTTCACCTTGGACGTTATCTGTCCACGTGCATGATAACTGTTAACAAGTCACATCCTGTTTTGCTTTGTACGTGACAAAATGCAAGTTCATGTGAAATTTGATCCGGCACAGGTGTTCGCCTGAGACGTTAGCTGCCCACGTGCACGATAAGAGAATGTTCAAAGCGTGGGAAAAAAAAAGATTATACATGCAATGTGATATATAAAGACACGTCGCTGACATTTCCACTCGCACTTATGTGACTACTTTTGAACACGCTACAGCGTTGTGTGAAACACTTGGCCTTGTTTAACAGTTTTGGTGTTGGTGGAAAATACTTATTCTTGTTGTGAGGTAGGTATATATTTATTCATTTATACATTTATTGATTTATATATAAATACATGCAATTATTTATTGATTAGGTAATTAATGATTTTATTTATTTATTTGTTTGCAGATAACCGGCATACTTTACATGTCAGAGGGAGAAGAAACTATTGCACTTTTGAGCCCACTAGAAGGGAAGAGTAACAAGTCACTGCAAGTAAAGGTGAGATGATTTTTTTTAAACTAACTTGTTTCATTTTTTTTTGTTTTATGTTTTATTTTATGAAATGTATGTATTAACTTGAATTTAGGTATTTATAGCGGTTTATTTTATTTATTTTTAGAAACTTGGAAAGAATAGCCTTACCGCCGTAGCAGTCGCTGAAAAAAACCAGAAACGCACTAAAGCGAAACCACTGCCAAAGAGTGAACTGTTTAAAACTCAGGTAAGTCCAACTTAAAAATGCTATTCCATTTTACCACTACTGAAAACTCGTAGACAAAAAAAATTCATTACCTGTACATGACTGGGACAATGATTGCTTTCTTGATTAATGGCTATGTTGTTGTTGTTGACTGGGAAAAGTACAAGGCCATGTTGGATTTTCTAAAAATAAAATAATAAATTTAATTTATGGGTGGTTCCCTATGGACTCAACGAATATCCACAGGTTTGAACATGATAATGTGAACAAAATGACATGACATTCATTTTTGTTTATATATTGGTTAAAGGGAGGGTGGGGGAATGTAAATGACTGTAGCTTTATAAAAAAGAAAATAAGTACATGGGTTACTGTTTGTGCCAACATACAGTTTATTTTTAATGGTGTTTTGATATATTAATGCCAATTAACGTTAACGTTTTATTTACAAGTATTGATTGATTGATTGATTGATTGATTGATTGAGTGATGGGTTATTTTGTTTGCTTTTAGGTGTCGTCATGTGCCATTAACGTAATGAACAGACAGTGAACAAGCATGCATTATGCTTTAAAGTACTCTGTGCAATGTTAATAACTTACAATAAGAAAACGTTTTATTATAACACATGGCGTTAGTACCAAATACAACAAGTGAGCAAGTTGGTTTACCACGTGGGTTAAATTTAAAATCAGAACATGATCGATGGTTAACATTTGAATCCTGGCCTGTAGGCTTTTTGTCGACGCATGAACTTGCAAAAGCCGGTTTTTTTTACTTGAACCGAGGAGATGTGGTGCGCTGTGTGTTTTGTCGTATTGAACTTTCACACTGGGAAGAAGGGGATGATCCCTTTAGAGACCATTTGCGATGGTCTCCTCACTGTCCTTACATGCTTGGAAAGCAAGTGGGTAACCTACCCGTGCATTCATTTTACCGAACCACAAGGCCTATGGCCGCTACTTACGTTGCTGAATCACAAATAAATAATAATAATGATGTATTACCAGCCAACGGTAGTGTCGATATATGTGGTCCATATGCCATAGACAGTGTTGAATTGGCGTGTGCTTTTGAAAAATTGGGAGTTTGCAAGACTAAAGCACTAGCACACTCAGAGTACAGCTCTGTTGAAAAACGTTTCGAATCTTATAAAAATGTTTGGCCATTAATATTAAAACACCTTACCAAACAGCTAAGTGAAGCTGGATTTTTTTATACTGGTGAAGGGGATAAAACAATATGTTTTTATTGTGGATTTGCTTTAAAGGATTGGCAAATGACTGATGACCCTTTTGTGCAACACGCTCGTTGGTTACCAAACTGTAAATACATGGTGTTGCTTAAAGGTCAGGAATTTGTGAACACTATTCGTAAAGAAAAAGTGATTGCAGCACAAGACATAAAAGTGCCTTTAGAGTTAGAGCACGCGGAGCAAATACATAAGGCTGAAAGAAAAGACTTGTCTCACGAACAGATACAAAAGTGTGACCAACAATTATGTAAAATTTGTTATCAAGATGAACTAGGTGTTGTATTTTTACCCTGTGGACACATGATAGCCTGTGTCAAGTGTGCATTAGAACTTAACACTTGTGCTATATGCAGAAAAGTAGTATCTGCAACAGTTAGGGCATTTCTTGCATAACTAGTATAATTTATTCGCCATGGATAGTGCAAAATCCCTAATTGCACAATATTATTAAAGCTGTTTTAGAGTGTAATAGATATGCTTTTGTTTTGTTTATAGACTACTACAATGAATGTTTTGAATGCTGTGGGACAATCATGTGGCTTAGAGACAAAGAAGCTCAGCGAATTGCCAATGCATATTCCATTCCGCATTATCAAGATTCGGAAATTGAAAACAGCATATGGTGATCGTGTACTTTGTGTATGTGAAAACTTTGAGACATTTCTGCCTATACGGTTTAATGATATGTCGGAGAGTGTTTTTGATGAAGTCAATAATGCTGTGCAACCTGTACACTTAATTTATGAAGGTTTTAAAAACAATAGGTGCATGGTTCGTTTTAATTAAATAAATAAATAATGTGAAATAATAATGGAAATTATAAGTAATGACAATATACTGAAAAAGAAAGAAAATATGTGCATAGAATAGTAATGTTTTAGTGTTTAGTGTTGTCTTTAAAAATATTATGATGAAACCAAAAAAAATGTATATAAAGTTTGTAAATAAATGCAAAATGATGTTACAATGCTGTTTTATTTTATACAAAGTTAGTATATTTAACATTGCAGAGTATACATGATTATGACAATAAATGCATACTGAATACAAGCCTTTCTCACATTACAATAGTCTGTTATAGTTTTAAACACAAGGCTTGTTGTAGATCATTTTATAGCAATGTCCCTTTAATGTTGTTTTCGAAAAGTGGGGAAGCCACAATGGTTGTATTGACATAAAAACCTTATGGTTATTACTATTTAGTCACTTTGATCCCCTTGCATATCAAGAGCAGATGACCTAGTTGTTCCACTCTTTAAAACGACAACAACAACACTACCTCTTGCATAGTTTGTGATGTTGATGGCTCTTGCGACGTGGAAGATGGATTAAAAATAACTTTGAGAACAGGGGTTAAACGTTGATCATTAAACAATGCACTATTTTGAGTAGCAATATAGTTTTCTTGATTTTTTGTCGACGGCAACTGTGTTTCATGCGGTACACTACATTGATGATCACTGACACTTAAAACCTCACTATTTTTACTTTTTAGGTCACCACGACAATGTTTGGAACGTTGCTTTGAACAACGCCAAATAACAGTTCCATTTTTATTGGTTCGTTTCACAATATATGAATATCCTTTATAGTATGCGTAAGGCTTACCATACCTAGTCACTGATACTTCCATATCAACTGTCAAGCATAGACTAAGCTCTAGTAAAGTCAACTTGGTAATAAGAATACTAGTTTAATGTGAGAGCAAATATGGATCCAAAGAGTTCAGGTAAAAGTGAAAGCAAATAAGCAAATATTAGAAACAAGAGTTGGGGTGAAAGTGGTCGCAAAGTGGTAGACCCATTACACAATAATTTCAGCACGATGAAGCTCTTGTTCAATTTCTTTGATTTCCCAATCGTGACCAGTATGGCCAGCTTGACGTGAGGCATGCAACAACTGTAGCCGCTGGACGAGCTTATTGGGATTGTGCCAGTATACAAATTTAACAAATGGATTTTTAGGTGTAAACAAAGCATTACCATTATCATGATCATTATCATCATCATCATCATTATCATCATTATGATCACCATTATCATCATGACCATCATCACTGTTACTATATAGTCCTTTTTGATCCTCTTGCAATACCACTTTATTTATAGTCTGAGTTGATTTTGATAGTGTTGAAGGTTTCTTGGACGTTGACAACTGTCCTAACATGACGTTTTGAGGACATGATAAGTCCTTTTGAACAAACACTGCACTATCTTTAGCCGCAATATCGTTTTCTTGAACTTGCTTTTTAGCATTTTGATAATTGTTTGTAAACAGTAAGCGTGGTTCGTTTCGAGCACTACATTGATGAACACTCACACTTAAAACCTTTCCATTTTTACTTTTCAGATTGCCTCGACATTTTGTTGACCTCTCTTTTGAGCATCGCCAGAATATTATTCCATTTACATTCTGGCGATTATAGTTATAGGAGTAGCCTTGATAGAGTGCACGTAGCCTACCTTTGTTGGTTGTAATAAGTTCCATAGTAGTAACTGACCTGTCAGTACGATGTTCACACTACAAAGGTTACAACTGTTTTGCTGATGGAGTGACCTACCATAAGCTTATATATTGGCTTATGTGTTGGCTTTTTGTGTTGGCTTTTCGTGTTGGCTTTTGTGATGGCTTATGTGTTGACTTTTTGTGTTGGCTTTTCATGTTGGCTTTTCGTGTTGGCTTATGTGTTGGCTTTTTGTGTTGGCTTTTTGTGTTGGCTTTTCGTGTTGGCTTTTCGTGTTGGCTTATGTGTTGGATTTTTGTGTTGGCTTTTCATGTTGGCTTTTCGTGTTGGCTTTTCGTGTTGGCTTTTCGTGTTGGCTTTTTGTGTTGGCATTTCGTGTTGGCTTTTGTGTTGGCTTTTCGTGTTGGCTTTTTGTGTTGGCTTTTCGTGTTGGCATTCGTGTTGGCTTTTCGTTTGGCTTTTCGTGTTGGCTTTTTTTTGTATTGGCCTTTCGTGTTGGCTTTTTGTATTGGCTTTTCGTGTTGGCTTTTTGTGTTGGCTTTAGTATTGGCTTTTGTATTGACTTATTTGACAAGTTATTTGTGTCAATGTATTTAGTGGATTTTTTCTTGGTGTTGGAAAGTAGTTGAAAGAGAGGGAATATTTAAAGACTTAACCTCAGTTCACTAACCTAACCTAACCTAACCTAACCTTTCAACTCTCAGATGTTAATTAAATTCTGTGCATAGTCGAGTTGGAGCCCAAGACCTCAGGGGTAAAAAAACAATTATTTTTGACGACTTATTTTGGTAACTTATTTTAATGGCTAACCTAACTTTACCTAACCTAACCTAACCTAACCTCAGCTCACTTTGGATATTACTAGTAAGTGTTCATATCCTCTGCTAGGTAGCATCCTAGTAGTACAGGTAGTGCTCATATTTACCGCTAGATAGCGGAAACATACTTTGCATGTTGCATGTGACACTTGTGAAGTTTAACCACATGCAAGACGTGCTTGTATAAGTTCTCTATTTAAACTCAATATACAATTAACCACTAAATGTTCAGAACTAACATGTATAGCCATGTTTAGGGTATATAGGAGACCCTTAGCAAGAAAGGCTGTCTAACCCACGAGTGTACAGCCTTGTCATACGCAGTAAGCACCTGTTGGCAGAAAACAACAACAACAACAATTTGAGAAAGCCAACAGGTGCTTACTGCGTATGACAAGGCTGTACACTCGTGGGTTAGACAGCCTTTCTTGCTAAGGGTCTCCTATATACCCTAAACATGGCTATACATGTTAGTTCTGAACATTTAGTGGTTAATTGTATATTGAGTTTAAATAGAGAACTTATACAAGCACGTCTTGCATGTGGTTAAACTTCACAAGTGTCACATGCAACATGCAAAGTATGTTTCCGCTATCTAGCGGTAAATATGAGCACTACCTGTACTACTAGGATGCTACCTAGCAGAGGATATGAACACTTACTAGTAATATCCAAAGTGAGCTGAGGTTAGGTTAGGTTAGGTTAGGTAAAGTTAGGTTAGCCATTAAAATAAGTTACCAAAATAAGTCGTCAAAAATAATTGTTTTTTTACCCCTGAGGTCTTGGGCTCCAACTCGACTATGCACAGAATTTAATTAACATCTGAGAGTTGAAAGGTTAGGTTAGGTTAGGTTAGGTTAGTGAACTGAGGTTAAGTCTTTAAATATTCCCTCTCTTTCAACTACTTTCCAACACCAAGAAAAAATCCACTAAATACATTGACACAAATAACTTGTCAAATAAGTCAATACAAAAGCCAATACTAAAGCCAACACAAAAAGCCAACACGAAAAGCCAATACAAAAAGCCAACACGAAAGGCCAATACAAAAAAAAGCCAACACGAAAAGCCAAACGAAAAGCCAACACGAATGCCAACACGAAAAGCCAACACAAAAAGCCAACACGAAAAGCCAACACAAAAGCCAACACGAAATGCCAACACAAAAAGCCAACACGAAAAGCCAACACGAAAAGCCAACACGAAAAGCCAACATGAAAAGCCAACACAAAAATCCAACACATAAGCCAACACGAAAAGCCAACACGAAAAGCCAACACAAAAAGCCAACACAAAAAGCCAACACATAAGCCAACACGAAAAGCCAACATGAAAAGCCAACACAAAAAGTCAACACATAAGCCATCACAAAAGCCAACACGAAAAGCCAACACAAAAAGCCAACACATAAGCCAATATATAAGCTTATGGTAGGTCACTCCATCAGCAAAACAGTTGTAACCTTTGTAGTGTGAACATCGTACTGACAGGTCAGTTACTACTATGGAACTTATTACAACCAACAAAGGTAGGCTACGTGCACTCTATCAAGGCTACTCCTATAACTATAATCGCCAGAATGTAAATGGAATAATATTCTGGCGATGCTCAAAAGAGAGGTCAACAAAATGTCGAGGCAATCTGAAAAGTAAAAATGGAAAGGTTTTAAGTGTGAGTGTTCATCAATGTAGTGCTCGAAACGAACCACGCTTACTGTTTACAAACAATTATCAAAATGCTAAAAAGCAAGTTCAAGAAAACGATATTGCGGCTAAAGATAGTGCAGTGTTTGTTCAAAAGGACTTATCATGTCCTCAAAACGTCATGTTAGGACAGTTGTCAACGTCCAAGAAACCTTCAACACTATCAAAATCAACTCAGACTATAAATAAAGTGGTATTGCAAGAGGATCAAAAAGGACTATATAGTAACAGTGATGATGGTCATGATGATAATGGTGATCATAATGATGATAATGATGATGATGATGATAATGATCATGATAATGGTAATGCTTTGTTTACACCTAAAAATCCATTTGTTAAATTTGTATACTGGCACAATCCCAATAAGCTCGTCCAGCGGCTACAGTTGTTGCATGCCTCACGTCAAGCTGGCCATACTGGTCACGATTGGGAAATCAAAGAAATTGAACAAGAGCTTCATCGTGCTGAAATTATTGTGTAATGGGTCTACCACTTTGCGACCACTTTCACCCCAACTCTTGTTTCTAATATTTGCTTATTTGCTTTCACTTTTACCTGAACTCTTTGGATCCATATTTGCTCTCACATTAAACTAGTATTCTTATTACCAAGTTGACTTTACTAGAGCTTAGTCTATGCTTGACAGTTGATATGGAAGTATCAGTGACTAGGTATGGTAAGCCTTACGCATACTATAAAGGATATTCATATATTGTGAAACGAACCAATAAAAATGGAACTGTTATTTGGCGTTGTTCAAAGCAACGTTCCAAACATTGTCGTGGTGACCTAAAAAGTAAAAATAGTGAGGTTTTAAGTGTCAGTGATCATCAATGTAGTGTACCGCATGAAACACAGTTGCCGTCGACAAAAAATCAAGAAAACTATATTGCTACTCAAAATAGTGCATTGTTTAATGATCAACGTTTAACCCCTGTTCTCAAAGTTATTTTTAATCCATCTTCCACGTCGCAAGAGCCATCAACATCACAAACTATGCAAGAGGTAGTGTTGTTGTTGTCGTTTTAAAGAGTGGAACAACTAGGTCATCTGCTCTTGATATGCAAGGGGATCAAAGTGACTAAATAGTAATAACCATAAGGTTTTTATGTCAATACAACCATTGTGGCTTCCCCACTTTTCGAAAACAACATTAAAGGGACATTGCTATAAAATGATCTACAACAAGCCTTGTGTTTAAAACTATAACAGACTATTGTAATGTGAGAAAGGCTTGTATTCAGTATGCATTTATTGTCATAATCATGTATACTCTGCAATGTTAAATATACTAACTTTGTATAAAATAAAACAGCATTGTAACATCATTTTGCATTTATTTACAAACTTTATATACATTTTTTTTGGTTTCATCATAATATTTTTAAAGACAACACTAAACACTAAAACATTACTATTCTATGCACATATTTTCTTTCTTTTTCAGTATATTGTCATTACTTATAATTTCCATTATTATTTCACATTATTTATTTATTTAATTAAAACGAACCATGCACCTATTGTTTTTAAAACCTTCATAAATTAAGTGTACAGGTTGCACAGCATTATTGACTTCATCAAAAACACTCTCCGACATATCATTAAACCGTATAGGCAGAAATGTCTCAAAGTTTTCACATACACAAAGTACACGATCACCATATGCTGTTTTCAATTTCCGAATCTTGATAATGCGGAATGGAATATGCATTGGCAATTCGCTGAGCTTCTTTGTCTCTAAGCCACATGATTGTCCCACAGCATTCAAAACATTCATTGTAGTAGTCTATAAACAAAACAAAAGCATATCTATTACACTCTAAAACAGCTTTAATAATATTGTGCAATTAGGGATTTTGCACTATCCATGGCGAATAAATTATACTAGTTATGCAAGAAATGCCCTAACTGTTGCAGATACTACTTTTCTGCATATAGCACAAGTGTTAAGTTCTAATGCACACTTGACACAGGCTATCATGTGTCCACAGGGTAAAAATACAACACCTAGTTCATCTTGATAACAAATTTTACATAATTGTTGGTCACACTTTTGTATCTGTTCGTGAGACAAGTCTTTTCTTTCAGCCTTATGTATTTGCTCCGCGTGCTCTAACTCTAAAGGCACTTTTATGTCTTGTGCTGCAATCACTTTTTCTTTACGAATAGTGTTCACAAATTCCTGACCTTTAAGCAACACCATGTATTTACAGTTTGGTAACCAACGAGCGTGTTGCACAAAAGGGTCATCAGTCATTTGCCAATCCTTTAAAGCAAATCCACAATAAAAACATATTGTTTTATCCCCTTCACCAGTATAAAAAAATCCAGCTTCACTTAGCTGTTTGGTAAGGTGTTTTAATATTAATGGCCAAACATTTTTATAAGATTCGAAACGTTTTTCAACAGAGCTGTACTCTGAGTGTGCTAGTGCTTTAGTCTTGCAAACTCCCAATTTTTCAAAAGCACACGCCAATTCAACACTGTCTATGGCATATGGACCACATATATCGACACTACCGTTGGCTGGTAATACATCATTATTATTATTTATTTGTGATTCAGCAACGTAAGTAGCGGCCATAGGCCTTGTGGTTCGGTAAAATGAATGCACGGGTAGGTTACCCACTTGCTTTCCAAGCATGTAAGGACAGTGAGGAGACCATCGCAAATGGTCTCTAAAGGGATCATCCCCTTCTTCCCAGTGTGAAAGTTCAATACGACAAAACACACAGCGCACCACATCTCCTCGGTTCAAGTAAAAAAAACCGGCTTTTGCAAGTTCATGCGTCGACAAAAAGCCTACAGGCCAGGATTCAAATGTTAACCATCGATCATGTTCTGATTTTAAATTTAACCCACGTGGTAAACCAACTTGCTCACTTGTTGTATTTGGTACTAACGCCATGTGTTATAATAAAACGTTTTCTTATTGTAAGTTATTAACATTGCACAGAGTACTTTAAAGCATAATGCATGCTTGTTCACTGTCTGTTCATTACGTTAATGGCACATGACGACACCTAAAAGCAAACAAAATAACCCATCACTCAATCAATCAATCAATCAATCAATCAATCAATACTTGTAAATAAAACGTTAACGTTAATTGGCATTAATATATCAAAACACCATTAAAAATAAACTGTATGTTGGCACAAACAGTAACCCATGTACTTATTTTCTTTTTTATAAAGCTACAGTCATTTACATTCCCCCACCCTCCCTTTAACCAATATATAAACAAAAATGAATGTCATGTCATTTTGTTCACATTATCATGTTCAAACCTGTGGATATTCGTTGAGTCCATAGGGAACCACCCATAAATTAAATTTATTATTTTATTTTTAGAAAATCCAACATGGCCTTGTACTTTTCCCAGTCAACAACAACAACATAGCCATTAATCAAGAAAGCAATCATTGTCCCAGTCATGTACAGGTAATGAATTTTTTTTGTCTACGAGTTTTCAGTAGTGGTAAAATGGAATAGCATTTTTAAGTTGGACTTACCTGAGTTTTAAACAGTTCACTCTTTGGCAGTGGTTTCGCTTTAGTGCGTTTCTGGTTTTTTTCAGCGACTGCTACGGCGGTAAGGCTATTCTTTCCAAGTTTCTAAAAATAAATAAAATAAACCGCTATAAATACCTAAATTCAAGTTAATACATACATTTCATAAAATAAAACATAAAACAAAAAAAAATGAAACAAGTTAGTTTAAAAAAAATCATCTCACCTTTACTTGCAGTGACTTGTTACTCTTCCCTTCTAGTGGGCTCAAAAGTGCAATAGTTTCTTCTCCCTCTGACATGTAAAGTATGCCGGTTATCTGCAAACAAATAAATAAATAAAATCATTAATTACCTAATCAATAAATAATTGCATGTATTTATATATAAATCAATAAATGTATAAATGAATAAATATATACCTACCTCACAACAAGAATAAGTATTTTCCACCAACACCAAAACTGTTAAACAAGGCCAAGTGTTTCACACAACGCTGTAGCGTGTTCAAAAGTAGTCACATAAGTGCGAGTGGAAATGTCAGCGACGTGTCTTTATATATCACATTGCATGTATAATCTTTTTTTTTCCCACGCTTTGAACATTCTCTTATCGTGCACGTGGGCAGCTAACGTCTCAGGCGAACACCTGTGCCGGATCAAATTTCACATGAACTTGCATTTTGTCACGTACAAAGCAAAACAGGATGTGACTTGTTAACAGTTATCATGCACGTGGACAGATAACGTCCAAGGTGAACACCTGCGGTAGATCAAATTTCACATGGACTTGCATTTTGTCACGTACGAAGCAAGACAGGATGTCACTGGTTTAGCGTGCCTGTGGTTTCACACATGTGTGCACGCCTTTCGCACTTCCCTGCCAGCACAATGGTCAGATTATTTCACCTTCAAGCGTCACCTGTTGTCAAGTCAGATCAACGCCTTCCCATAAGCTCAAATGACATTCACCTCCTGCTCCTCGGCAAGTGTGTTTTCTGTACTCACTTCGACCAACATAGAACCAAGTTCTCATCACCGTTTACACGTTAAAGGTAAAAAGTGTGAAAAAACGTACCCTCGCTCTGTCATACACCGACCCGTCGAAATAGCGATTGATCTATTGAACACAGCCACCGTGGTCAGCGACAGGTTCGTTGAAACACACACACACCCAGCCGTATCGTCTCTCTCAACCACCACGCTTTATAAACATTATAAACAGGTAACGGTAATGATTTTTTTTTCAACATGTATGGCGTTAGGCCCTTTGTGAATTATTTTTTCGAAAAAAATATCTACCACATTTGAAAGGGGGCGTTAGCCCGAGTGCTAGGACACCTCGTACACGTCTCTAGCGTTATTGGTTCGTGACATATCGGCAAAAATTATAAAAAAAACACGTGTTTACCCCAAAATCGCGTTTCCCAATTTTTTTAAAATTACAACGAGTGATCCATAGCAAAGAGGACGTCTTCCCGAATCCTTGGACCCATCGTACATGCCTCTAACGTTATTGGTTCGTTAGATATCGGCAAAATCACAAAAACACGTGTTTACCCCAAAATCGAGTTTCCAATTTTATTAAAAATTATAACGAGTGGTCCATAGCAGAGAGGACGTCACCCCGAGTCCTTGGACCTGTCGAACATGCCTCTAGCATGATTGGTTCGCGAGATATAGCAAAAAGTCTAAAATCACGTTTTTACCCCAAAAAGACTGTGTTTCCAGATTTTCACCTTTTCGACACCGACATTCCCGTAAAGAGCACAACGAGACGAAAAAAACGAATCCAAGCACGCCCTCCTAGCATGGCTCCTTCCATTCCAAGGTCGCAGGGGCTCACCACTTGCTTTTATAAGCAGCTCTGTCCTTACCACACTACTGCAGGTTTTCATTCTAGAGACTTTAAATTTATTTTGGGGGTAGAGGGGGTAGGGACCATTGATTTACGTTAAACAATTTTTTTTGTAGAGTTCCTAGTTTCCAAAATATAGGATTTTCAAAATTAAAGTGTTTTCAAAAAAATATAAAAAATAAAAAAGTTTTATTACAAAAAATAAAGGTCATAAAGACTGTTCGTTTGAGCCATGGCACAACGTTCTATCCTGTTTGGTTTTCAAACTATCACCTAGTTTCGAAAACAAAAATTTTCAAAAAAATTTTGAAAAATATAATACATTGTCAATAGGAAAGAGGACGTCAGCTCGAGTTCAACGACACCTCATATGTCAACATCCGACCATGGGTTCGCGAGATATTGGCTTGGACTCACGCGGCGGCCATGACACTGGTTGGAATCGGCACTACTCCCCTACTCACGGTAAAATTATTTTATAAAATCCGTGGATGTATTAGGATTGCCATCTACCGATAAACTTCTGAACCAAGAATCAGCTGTTCAACACACATTGGTTTGAGAGTATAGCTCCAACAAACAAAGCAAAAATTGCAACAGTGGTAAAAAGGAAGAAAAGAAATGCTAGGAAGTTCTGGACTCGGGATTGGATAAAGGGTAGAAGAGAAGAGTACAGGAATGCTGTCCTTGGTCGAAAATGAGTTGAGGTTAGAAGATCAGAATTCATATAGGAATTTTCTAAGAATGGAGGAAAGCAGTTTTAAAAAACTCCTAGATCTTGTTGGTCCCAAAATTATTCGACAGGACACTAACATGGGGCAAGCCATTTCTTCTGAAATGAGATTGCAAGTGAGTTCGAAGCCCGTTTATCTTCGCCTTCACATCAGCCTGGCTTGTGTTCGGTCAAATTTGTGAAACATATTCGGCGATTGAGATTTCTGCCTCCCTTGTTGCATTTCTACTGTCGTATATGGGCGTTTTAACCTCATACAAACACGGATATTTCTGGTACTCGTCCAGTAAAACACTAACTGCTTCCTTAGTCCAGCCAGAGCCTGCCATTTTCGAAGTGTTTGTTTACCACGGCCGTGTGTTTACAAGCGAGCTTCACAATCTTCTCACCACGTGGCGCCAGCATCATCTTCATGTCAGCTTCCCTGATTGGTTCGTTTCGTAAAATTAATTGTACGGAATAGAACATGTCCTATTTTATGGAAAGTTTTATCAAAGGTTTTATAAAACTTGAATTTGACCGTGAGCAACAGAAATTTTATAAAATTAAATTATTGTACAATAAATATGAAAGAAAATTTTACCGTGAGCAACGGGCATAAGACATAAATTACACACAGTTCTTGTACGGTTTATTCGCGGTTCAATATATCTAGTTTGTAGTTATACGAGCTAAGAGCGCAGCTTGCGTTCGAATAAGGTATATATCTCAGAACATTTGAGAGGCAGGTATAGGGAAATATTGACGAATAACTAACTAAATAAATAAATAATTAAATACTTTTTTATTTTTACTTTTTTACACCTGGCACTATACAGCCCATGACGGGTAAGGCCGACCAAGCGACCGCTGCCCAGCCATTCGGCCTGCAGATATTGGGGTGACGCGTGATCAGCGCGTCGGGTCCCCTCGGCCGTTAATCTTGGTTTTCGTGATTGGGGCGCTGCCTCACTGCCAGACAGCTACTCAATTGTCCTCACGAGGCTGATTGCACCCCGTTCCAACCCTCAAGTCAGTTTTAAAATCCCTGACGGAGCCGGGGATCGAACCCGGGGCCTCCGGGTGAGAGGCAGGCGCGCTACCCCAACACCACGGGGCTGTCGAATAAATAACTGAATAAATAAAATGAAAAATAAGTTTAAAAAATACGTTAAGGAAATGTGTTCGTAAGAGTAAGAAATTAAATAATTTAGTAAGTAAACTAGTATGTAAATAAGTTAATCGATACGGAAGTTATTTAGTAAGTAAGAAAATTGGTAAGTACGGCGCTTGCAGAAAGTTGAGGGACAGGCCTAAATGTTTGATGTACATTTGTCCCTAAAGTAACAGCATTTCAGTCATTGTTTTACATGATGTTATTGGACATCTATATGAGGGGTTTTCATTTAAAATTTCACTGCACTAGCTCTAATACGTTTGGCGATGAACTGTTCTACGTTTTTTAAACAGGGCAAAAAACCTGGTTTTCTACTAAAATGTGTTGTTTCTTACGGCTAGCCCGTATTCCAATCCATCAGCTTTCTCAGGCGCAGATCTAGAGTTTGGCTTTGGAGGGGGTCAGAGAATCGAAATTGTTAAGAAAAATGGTATCACTAAAAACGCAGTCACAAATAACCAAACGTACAAAACCAGACCAATTTTTTTGCAAGCTACATGGATAGAAATTTGATGCGTTTAGCGCACCAAAAATATTTGTACAAATCGCAACGGCGTGTTTTGCGACTTTTGCATCGAGCTTCGAGAAAAGTATCAAGGTACGTTACAGTTTCGGCAACTCGAGTTGGTACCGACAAAGGGAGAAAGTCACAGCTTAAATTGCCAACCAAGCTTGCAATTTGGACGCCGGCAAAATTTTTTGGTGCAAAAAAAGCCCCGAATTCCTATTAGCGGGCCACTTTTCAATGCATTTTAATGGACAAGTGGCCCGTTAATTGTTGTCCTAAGTATGTAAAAAAATAGTTGTGTAAGAAATAGGTATGAAGTTGTAAATATTATGTACAGTTGTAACAGAACATAATAATAGCAATAAAGATATTTATGTTCGACCCTCACTATTATGTGTTTGAAAACTGTATCATAATGATGGTCATTATAACACCGTTTTTCATTACGATACAGTTTCTCCAGCCAATCAGAGCTCGTTCATTGACCAATTAGGTAACGATAATTTCGCGCATGCGCTCAAAATCCAACATGTCGGACATAAACACAACATCGAACTATAATAAATTACCGACATGGAATACCCACCGTCCATATGTTCGCGTAAATAAACTGGCGAATATGAGACAAGAAATAGCACAGTACCTTAAAATCACTAACACTAATTTCTACACAGAGCATTGTCTTCAAATGACTGCGGTGACAATATTACTGAGGGACGGCTGATGTAAACATATGGCTGCATATGGCATTGAGAGCCCACAGAGCGCATGCGTCGGCCGTTCAAAGCTCTTGAAAGACGAAGGTATAACACCCAACGCTCGCTCTGCGATCACAAAATTCCAGTAGCTGACTCTCAACAGATATTTATGAATATTTATGTTAAAACATATAATAAAGTTATAATTATCGTCGAACATAAACAGTCGTATGCAACTCGCCTATAATGGTAATTAAGACACTCGTATGGAAATTATAAAACTCGCATACGCTCGTTTTATAAAAAATACTCGTGTCTTAATTATAGCCATTATAGGCTCGTTGCATAATGTACTATTTCAGTATTGGATAAAATGAAAAAAAACTGTTATTAAGTTGAAATTCGTTAAGTTTTATTTGTCTGGTTATTGTGTTTTCGTTTTTTGAGTTAGCAAAAAAATGGTCTCCGTTTGGGGGGTCATGACCCCGTGACCCCTCCCCCTTGAATCCGCGCCTGAGTTTTCTTGCGTTCCAATAGAGTTGGATGAGGTTTCCTGAAGTTCTAGCAGTCACATCAAGTTTGTTGCAATGTAGCAGGTGCCCCTTATCCATTTTACTTCCAGGTTCGTGACGAAGGGTGCATTTTTCAGATCTCAGGATGTTGATTCGTTTCAGGCAGTCGTGGCCAGTGTTAAGTCTGAAGAAGGCTACAGCTTCTCTTCTTGTTGTTAATTTATATTGATCCCATTTAGCATCAATGTCCTTCCATAATTTGGTTTCTGCTGTTTTCTTTGCCATTTCTTCATATCTGTTTTTGATAGTATTTTTCAAGATCCTTTTTGCTGACATAAAATCAGTCTGACTGACAGGTTGTTGGAGTGTGGTATTTTTTCTCAAAAACTGCTAGCGCTACAGCTATGACATTTTTACTGCAGTTTTACTACAACTTATCAATCATAACAATAACAAGAAGTTCCGTGACGAACTAAAGAGCCTACTTTTCTTAAAATTTAAGATTCATGCCAATGATTAATCTATATGGATCTATCTAGAATAATGACGAAATTAAGGTGGTAATATCGAAATTTCTAATTAGTTCGAAATACTGTATACCTGGCATAATGTAGCCTAATAGAGAACTGCAGTTGGCAGCCCTGGTGACTGAATATATTCTTAGTTCCATCTCTTAAGGTACAGAATACATAATTTGGTTGAAGTCCAATGGATAGCATGGACGTTACATGGAGTTAAACATTGGATCTATCAGCGCGCGTAAAATCATGTTGGCAACAATGACATACATGTATTGGTCAGAAATAGTCTGAAATAATATGATCTATTGTTGTGTCAATTTTGAATGAAATCCATTAGTTAGTATAGAAGTTACATGCATTTAAAAATTGGACATATCAGCAGGCTTAGAATCATGTTGGCAGCACTGACGTATATTAGTTACTCCAAATTAATCTAGAATGCCAGGTACTATACGTGTGCAAAGTTTAGAGCTATTGGCTTGCATACTTTCTGATATATTGATATTTGGGTAACAAAAATAGAGACAGTATTTATTAATAGTTGGCAGCCCTGGTTACTCTTAAGAATCGGCATAGACATATTATCTGTTATGGTACACATAGCACACACGAAATTTGGTTGAAATAGAAATGATAGTATAGAAGTTACATGTATTTAAAGTTGGACCTCTCAGCAGGCTTAGAATCCTGTTGGTAGCACTGACGTATATAAGTTACTCCAAATTAATATAGAATGTCAGGTACTATACGGGTGCATAGTTTAAAGCTGTCGGCTTGCATACTTCCTGATATATTGGTATTTGGATAAAATAAATTGAGAGCATTTATTAACAGTTGGCAGCCCTGGTGGATCTTAAGAATACGTTCAGTCATATCTGTTTATGTACACATAGCATATACGAAATTTGGTTGAAATCCAATTGATAGTGTAGAAGTTATATGCATTAAAAATTGGACCTATCAGCAGGCTTATAATCATTTTGGCAACACTGCGATGTATGGCCTCCTGGAAATTAAACTGCAATATTATTATCTACTAGCAGTAGTACCCGGCTTCCCCCGGTGGAATGATGATAATGTTTTAAGGTATCCTTAGAAATATAATGGACTTAAAATGTAAGTCATTTGCCCCCAAAGACAATGAGGGAGTAATATCTAGGTCATTTGCCCTTTTGATAAGGATGATAATAAAAAATACTGTTGAATTGACACGTCAAACTTACAAATTACCGTAATAGAAATACATATTTCAAAATTCACAGGCGAGGAAGACTTATTGTGTGTGGTGATTAATGGTGTAATGGGCGTAACATCTACTGTAGGTTATTTGCTCTTATGATGAGGATGATAAGGGAAACTACTACCGGTATTGAATTGACACTTCAACGTATAATGTACACAATGTACTGTAATAAAAATAACTATATGGCGGCTTCGGTGGCGTATTTGGTAGCATGCTGAGCTTCTATGCCCAAGATAGCGGGTTCAAACCCGGCCGAAGCCGTCGGATATTTTAAGAGAATTAAAAATCCGTCAGTATGCCTTTCTTCGGAGGGGAAGTAAAGCCGGCGGTCCCATGTCAGATTTATGGCATGTTAAAGAACCTTCCACTAATTACACCTGTGTGAAGCTAAATTGGATAGATAAACAACGCTCATAGATGTCTACGTCCGTTGCCAAGAGCCGACTGCAGGGGTGTCTAGTAGCTAAGTTCCGAACTTGGCCTAGTAGTCGTTGACGGTGGCGCTTGGCGGCAAAAGTACGAACTATTTGAAGAATTCTAAGTTGCAGTTTGTACTTAAATTAAAAAACAGATAACACACACTAGTAACACCGGTTATCAGACAGATTGTACACACACCCAAAGTACACGGGGCTACATGACCGCGTTGTCGCAGCCCCTAAACTTAAGAACCAACCAACCAAAAATAAATATTTTAAAAATCACAGTCGAGAAAGACTTTATGCGGCGGTGATTATTGGTATGATGCGCGTAACATCTAGGTCATTTGCACTTATGATGATTATAATAAGGTAATGAAAAAATGACTACTAAACGAACATGGTATTATTTTAAAACTGATATAGGTAATTCAGGTGTCTAGCTTCGATGTCTTCCAAAGTCTCAACCTTATTTTCTGGCTTAGGCCTGTACTGGATGCGTCTAGTGAAAGAGCGTACTGCAAGACAAAGAATATAGGTCCAAACTGCACGAACCTGAGATGATCGCAGATGATGACGAAATATGATGACACACGTTCGGGGTTCCCCGTCCTATACAGATTGACCGGGAATCACTCACTGTTTCGCAACGGCCCTGTGCTGGCATCAGCATAGACAGCAGGAGATAACACGGCGGGCTTTGGAAAGTATTCTCAAGTCACCTCGCGATGAATCAGCAAGCTATTCTCACAACTGACGCCCCCCAGGGTCTCACAACTTGTGGGACGTGGGTTGGCGACCACGGAACCCCAGCTGAGTCTGGCATCGCTTCTACTTCCTGGTGCCGGGCTCATTTCAGTTCTCTTTCCTGTCGGCCTCCCTTGGTCAACTCTTGTACTCTTTCGACCCAGACTGTATTAGGGTATCCGAGGGCTAGGGAGTCTTTAAATTTTCCGCCTTAATTGGCTTTGTCTCATCTTTCCCGATACCCTCATTCTTCGAGGGGTCTGGCTTCTTTTCCTTTTCATAATATCTCCTGTCTTCTGCTCAAGGCCCTCAAAGAGGCAGGGTGTGTGTAGACCCACCACTTCTGGTACACCCTCAAGGGCTCATGACTGGTGAGTTAGGAAGCTGGCAACCCCGAGGAATTCCTGAGCTACATGCAGGGAATGGAGAGGTATGTCAGAAATTTCAAGTGGACAGTGTTAAGTTACGCATCGGGTTCCAAAGGGTAAGTATACACACTTTGTTTTCGATCGGTGAACGATGTAGATTTGTACCCAAGGGCCTTAATGCGGGAAATGGAGTGGTCTGTCCGAAATTTCGAGTGGACAGTGTTACTCGTCGAGTTCCAAAGGGTAATTATGTAAAATCTGGTTGAGATCGGTGAAACGGTGTAGTTTTCTGCCAAAGGGCCAAAAAGCAGGGAATAGTGTGGTCTGTCCGAAATTTTAAGTGAACAGTGTTACTTGTCGGGTTCTACGGGTAAGTATATAAAATTGGGGTCAGATCGGTGAAACGGTGTAGGTTTGTGCCAAACAGCCTAAATGCAAGGGATGTAGTGGCCTCGCCGCAATTTCAAGCAGACAGTGTTACTCGCTGGGTACCAAAGGGTAAGTTTCCGAATATTGGTTCTGATCGGTGAAACGGTGTAGATTTGTGCCAAAGTGCCTAAATGCAGGGAATGGGGTGGTCTATCCGAAATTGTAAGTGGACAGTGTTACTCGCAGGGTTCAGATCGGTGAAATGGTGTAGATTTGTGCCAAAGGGCCTAAATGCAGGGGATGGAGTAGCCTCTCCGCAATTTCAAGCAGACAGTGTTAGTCGCAGTGTTCCAAAGGGTAAATATACAAATTTTGGTTGAGATCGGTGGAACGGTGTAGATTTGGGCCAAAGGGCCTAAATGCAGGGAATGGAGTGGTCTGTCCGCAATTTCAAGCAGACAGTGTTACTCGCAGGGTTCCAAAGGGTAAGTATACACATTTTGGTTCAGATCGGTGAAACGGTGTAGATTTGTGCAAAAAGGGCCTAAATGCAGGGAATGGCGTGGTCTGTCCGAAATTTCAAGCAGACAGTGTTAGTCGCAGTGTTCCATAGGGTAAATATACAAATTTTGGTTGAGATCGGTGAAACGGTGTAGATTTGGGCCAAAGGGCCTAAATGCAGGGAATGGAGTGGTCTGTCCGCAATTTCAAGCAGACAGTGTTACTCGCAGGGCACCAAAGGGTAAGAATACGAATTTTGGTTCTGATCGGTGAAACGGTGTAGATTTGGACCAAAGGGCCTAAATGCAGGGAATGGGGTGGTCTGTCCGAAATTTTAAGTGGTCAGTGTTACTCGCAGGGTTCCAAAGGTTAAATATACAACTTTTGGTTCAGATCGGTGAAACGGTGTAGATTTGTGCAAAAGGGCCTAAATGCAGGGCATAGGGTGGTCTGTCCGAAATTTAATGTTGACAGGGTTACCCGCTGGGTTCCAAATGGTAAGTATACCAATTTTGGTTCAGATCGGTGAAACGGTGTAGATTTGTATATATAACAGACAGACAGACAGACAGACAGACAAACTTTGTGCTTTATATATATAGAAGATACGTGTGCCAATTTTGAAATAGCTCCCATTCATACCTTCCAAGATATCCAACATGGAGCTCAAATGCTGCAGCCGTTTAGGAGTTGATAGGGGGGGGGGGGCACACACACACAGACAGACAGACAGGACAGACAGACAGACAGACAGACAGACAGGACAGACAGACACACATTTGCCCGATCTCATAAGTCTACTTTTTCCTCATTTTTGCAAAATGAAAAGTAGGCTAAAAATACAACCTGGGAAAAATATACTATTGATTTGGTCGCCTCTCAAACAAACTTTCTTGCCCGGTAATTTTGGCGGCAAAATTCGTCAATTTCGTTCCGCGATAACTTCTGAATGGCAATACTTTGAGAAAGCGCCCACAGCGGATCCGTCACAGACAAGACATGAAGAAAAAGACTGCGCAGTCAGAATAGCTCAAAGTGTTGCCAATCGGGAAGTTATCGCGGAACGAAATTGACCAATTTTGCTGCCAAAATTACCGGGGAAGAAAGTTTGTTTGAGAGGCGACCAAATAGTAGTAATTTTTCCCTGGTTGTATTTTGATCTCTATGATTGATATGTTGTAGTAAAACTGCAGTAAAAATTTCATAGCTGTAGGACTAGCAGTTTGAGGAGAAAAAAAAACAGTAGGAAAAACAGGTTTTTTTGCCCTGTTCAAAAAGGTAAAGCATTCCATCTTCAAAAGTATTAGAGCTAGTGCAGCGAAATTATAAATGAAAACCCCTCATATAGATGTCTAATGACATCATCCAAAACAATGACTGAAATGCTGTTACTTTAGGGACAAATGTGCATCAAACGAAAATTAGACCAGCTCCTAAACTTTCTGCAAGCACAGAAAATAAGTTAGTAAGAAAGTAAATCAATAAATAAGTATGCTTGTTAGTAAGTAGTGAACAAAACACGCAAGAAAATAAGTGAATAAACGCGTAAGTAAATAAGTAAGTTAGTCCTGTACAGTAAATAAATAAAAGTAAGTAAATAAAACACAAATAAGACGGGAGAACAAAAACCTATTCCACCTCAGCATTGTCCAGCACAAATTCCAAATGCATAGGCAGAGAATTCAATGCGGGATACAGCTGCAAACGGCCAATAATGAAGTAGGAACTAACTTCAGTCCATTGTGTACGGTGAGCAGGAGCGGACACCAACAACAGGTAAGTTTAAATAACCTTATTATTCCATTCCAGTGAAGTGTATGTTTGTGTCCAACCACATACAATAGGCCAACAGTTAAAATAGGAACGCTTAATTTAGAATATAATCAACAACATCCCTCCTGAATTTATCTACGATAATAATTCAATAGATCACAGGCACTTCTAAAGTTATAATAATAGTAATAATACAATAATAATAATATTTCTTGGGGGAATTATCTGAACCATTTGATGCTAAAACAGGAGTTCCACAAGAAGATGGGTTGTACCCTCTATTGTTTAATCTTGTTCTAGAAAAAGTAATTAGGACATGGGAGAAAGAAGTTAAAGGAATAACCCTTGGCATACTACGTGGTAACAAATTTCATTTACGGTGTTCGGCCTTCGCTGTTGATCTCGCAATATTGTCCAATAACAGACAGGAAAACGATTGCCTCCACGGAAAACTTCACGAAATTGCATCCAGAACAGGACTTCAGATCTCATACCAGAAAACACACTACATGGAGGGATCTCTTCGGCACCTAGATGGACTACCTATGACAACCAAATTCGGCAAAATATCGCAAGTGTCTAAATTCAAATACCTGGGAGAAGTCATCCAACCTTCCGGACTGAATCGTGAAGCAAACAAAGAAAGGATCTCTAAACTGCTAAAAGCTTACAGACTCACTTGGGACAGATATAATGAAAAATCAATATCCAGAAATGCAAAATTACGGTGTTACAACACTGTAATCAAGCCTGAAGCACTATATGCTTCTGAAACGCTGATTTATTGGGGGCAAATAATTAATTGAAGATGTAGAAAAGCAAGAAAGGAAAATCCTAAGATTTGTTTTTGGACCAGTCTGTACAGGGGAAATCTGGATGAAAAGAAAATCCCAAGACTTAAACCAGCACTCGGAGAAAATCTCCGACACATTAAGGAAAAGACGATTGAAATTTTACGGGCATATCCTCAGGATGGGCAATCAGAGACTGATCAAAAGGATTCTTAACCTTGCCCTGTCAATGAAAGTTAAAAACACCTGGCTGCTTGAAGTTGGAAAAGATCTTCAGGAAATAGGCATCACAGATGACATTGTACTAAGTTCAGAGAATTAGTCGATAGTCACCGCTTTGCAGACCATCCAAGCCAACAACACCTGGTCAGAATATCGCAAGAGAAGCCACAGCGGGGAGATGATGATATTTTGGGAGAAGAGAAAGGCAATGCCATCAGCTAAATAAGTTCAATCGCACTCCTTAGTCGGGCATGACGAAGAAAGAATAATAATAATAATAATAATAATAATAATAATCACTGATTACATGAAAAGGCACAACCAAGTGGCCAAAATAATGCACCTACACCTTGCTCAAAAGCACTTATTATCTGATAATATTTTGCCTTACTATCAGTATGTTCCTGACGTCGTTTTGGAAAATCCTAGCCACAAGTTGTTATGGGACCGATCAGTTATTACTGATAAAACCATACCAGCAAACCGGCCAGATTCGTTCTTGTGGACAAGGTGCAGAAGAGAACCTTCCTAATTGATATTGCAGTGCCCAATTCCCATAATCTGGAACAAACCTGCTGTGATAAGATCACCAAATATCTGTCCTTGGCTGAGGAAATACGGCAAATGTGGAGACAGGAAAGTGTAGTGGTTCTGCCCACAGTAATTTCTTCTACCGGCATCATCCCCAAATTATTGGCTCGCAATCTACAAATATTGGGAATACATCCTGGTCTACATATCACCATGCAGAAGGCTGTCATCTTGGAGACCTGTTCCATTGTTCGCTCGTTTCTCAATGTGCCACCGTAAGAGAATTAGCCATACCGTCTTGCAAACAAGCCGACGATATGTTGATATGTCCCACTTATGTGGTGAAATGAATGTAGAAATAATAATAATAATATATTTTTTTACTATATATGAGGCGTTCCGTAAGAGAAGGGCGCGCCCACCGTGAGTCGTTTAAAAAAATATATTTCCGTATCAGGTAGCTGCCTTTATGCTCTATAATTCAAGGGTGCCCAAGCTGGCGAGCTCGCCCTTATCGTTCGAAAAGTGAACATTATATTGAAGCCTGCAGCGACAAGGCGGTGGCGGAGGTGTCATTCATTGAAATGCTCCCGCAGAGAACGGCGAACGCGCCACAGCCCCAGTCGCGGTGTGATCGCCGCGGTGAGTGGATGTTAGTACATTTGTATAGACGTTCTAATAGTGATGAGTTATCCTATCCGTTATTTATCGTCACGTTCAGTGTATTGCAATGTCTATTATGTTACAATGCTATGTTTCACTGTACGTAGTGCCTTATCTCCATAAATGAACCTGTATTTTGTTCTAACATCAGTAACAATAAATATTTGCACTTTATATTTCATATTTCAATAGTAGTCGTAGTATAGCAATACAGTGTGCATTTGAAACTGCTCCCAGCATTAACATGTCCGGAGCACCAAATGGTGGCCTCACCCTTATCCAATTCACGAGCACGAACCTTTGCACACTGATCATCTCCAACTGCACATGTGGCGGGCTCGCCCTTCTCTTACGGAACGCCTCATATGAATTGCAGCCAATGACAATAATAATAACACAACCATAAAAGTGAACTATACTGTCTGTAAATAAGATTGACGAATTACACAAGTACCAAATGAAATGGTATACAGAAAACTGGAGCCCATCACTGATACTATTCGGAAGAAACGGATTTATTTTCTTGGTCACATTATGAGGACATCAGAAACCAGATTATCTAGAAAAATTGTTGAGAAACTTTGGAATATGAAACAACAAGTAGGATGGATTAAGGAAATTAGAAAACATATTAAAGAATTAGAAATAACCTTGGATGACTTGCAAAACAAAACGAACAAAAATAAAAACTGAAAGACATAAAAATAAGATTTCAACCAAAAATAGACAAACGTCATACAGTAACATTAAACTTGGGGTCGCCGGAGCCAATCAGGCTCATTTTGGTTTTGACCGGGGATTTAAGGCCGGATGCCCTTCCTGACGCCACGTGATTTTCCAAGTGAAAATTCCACCCCGCTGTTACCGGCAGTACGGGTGAAAGACGAGCAGCTAAGCCACTGCGCCATCACGCTCCCCACAAACGTCATACAGTAAAACAGGGTATTTACAGATGAGGAACGCCTGAGCAGATCAGAACGAATGAAAAGCTACTGGGCAACTCGGAAAGAAAACTTACTGAAGAAGAGAACCAAGAAATGATTGGCTGAAGTGGTCCAATGAGGCCGTAAAAGCAGAAGAAGAAGGTACATTATACTGTATATATATTTGTAAATAAGTGTAATTCATAAATATTGTACACTAATTTAAGCCGAAGTGAACCGGATCTGAGGATGAACGCTTTACGTTCGAAACATGTCATCCAATTAAGCACCCCATGTATATAATTTTATCGTTTTTGTATATATTAGCGTATTATTTTGTGTTAAATATCTTATGTAATATTTTCCATGTTAGGCCATATACATACTCGTTTTCCCGCCTAATGTAATTTGTGTTGACCGACTGAAAAGCTTTCTTTAATAGAACTGGGCAACACTGACAAATGGCTTCTATCCCTTCAACAACCGCCAAGAGCCACGCAGTAGGGCCGGTAATTTTAATCGATTAGTTTCAGTTATCGAATAAACGAAGGAGAAAAATCGATTAATGGCTATAAAACAATTAATACATTGTGCACGTAATCGATTAATTTCGCTACTTTCACTGCGCTCTCACAGAAGAAAAACAGACATTGTATCATATATATTTTAATAATGTACCTTCTTTGTGTAAACTAGGCTAAGACAAAGTAAAACAAAAATGTTCCTGTCCTAAATTGAACATAAATTCTGAATCATTGTTGAAAAATCTTCGTTGTTTTTGTTTTTTTTTTCAAAACCTTTCCCAATTTCATTGATATTTTACGTGTCTCTCCTTGGGAAAAATAGTCGTTGGCGCCTCCAGAAGAATGGACTACCTCAAGGTAGCGTCTTAGCACCACTGCTTTACAATGTATACACCAATGTCCAGCCCAGAACCAAAGGCACCAGGCGATTTATCTATGCAGATGACACTGCAGTAGCCGTGCAAGGTCGTAGCTTTGAAGAAGTAGAATACTCTTTGTCCTGTTCTTTGGAAGAACTTGGACGATACTACCAAAGAAATAATTTGGAGCCAAATACAGCCAAAACGCAAGTTTGTGCTTTCCACTTGCGAAATAAAGAGCCAAGAGGACACTGAACATTAAGTGGCAAGGTGAAACAATCCTTCATTGTTTACACCAAAATATCTTGGTGTCACACTCGATCGAACTCTGTCTTTCAAGCGACATCGCTTGAACACCAAAAGTAAACTATCTGCACGAAATAACATACTAAGATGCCTAAAGGGAAGGACATGGGGTCCTCACCCCACCACTCTCAGAACTGAGCTTGGACTGAGCTTCTCAGCTGCTGAATATGCAGCACCAGATTGGCTTTCTTCTCCACATTCCAAAGAGGTGGATATAGCACTGAATGAGACTTCCAGGATTGTATCTGCGTGCCTTAGACCAACACCTCATGTCCGAAGAACGGTAGCAGCAGAATCTGAGCGGAAACGGCGAGAAACCGATTTAAGGCACCCACTTTTCGGCCTATTACCAGCCCTACAGAGACTTAAGTCCAGAAACAGCTTTTTGAGGGGAGTAACATCCCTCGAAGGCTCACAAGAAGCTGCCCGTGTGAAGATATGGAAGACAGAAATCAAAGACTCAATTATTCCTCTATCAGAACACATGGCAACTGGTCACAACTTGCCATATGGAACTTGGAAATCATTGAACTGGCTGAGGACGGGGGTTACACGCCGCAAGAACAATCTCAAGAAATGGAACATGCTCGTCAATAATGATGAGTTCTGCGACTGCAGCATGTTACAAGATCCAGAACACCTGCTGATCTGCCCCTTGATGGAGGACATTATGTTCAAAAGACGATCTTATGGCTGTAACTGTTGCTAGTTACTGGCAAAATGCAAATTTGATTCCGACACGGAAAATAAAATAAATAAATTTGATTGATGTTTGTCCTTCCACTGGCAGTCGATTAATAGAGTAATCGTTTTCGATTAATTAAAAATTATTCGATTAATCGATTAATGATCGATTAACCGTCCTAGTTCTACCACAGAGGAGCCTATTGCGGTAAACGTACAAACTATAAACCCTTAACCGACTTTGATTAACCGGAGAAAGTTTGGTGGCTTGAAAATATAACTTATGAGTGTGAAAAACGCATAGACGAGGTTCGTTTGTCTGAGTGTGAGGGATTTTTTTCTGGTAAGCAAATAACAACTAACAATTTCTAAGTAATTTACTACATTATGCAAGTCACGTAATATGTTTAGCCCCCTTAACACTCAAAACATCAATCACAACTCGTAATAATGATCAGATAGCGTGCAGGGGCAGGCGAGACAGAAGTACAGTTAAATTGTATTCATTGCCCTACATTCACATTTCACCTCGAATCAGAGTTAACAATTCGAGCCAATTGCTGTAATTGGGCAAAAGAACTTCTTTTATGAACACTTGAGGGATTTCTTTAGTGTGCACACCTATCACTAAATATGATGATGATGATGAAAATAATTGTTGATTTAAGGGGTCCGTTACAGCTTTCCATGGTAAAATTTTAGCAACTTTGAACATTTGCTTTCATTGAAACCACAATACTTACAATAATGAAATTTTGTGCATATGAAACAGTGGTATTGTTTTACATGGAAACTGCATTACCATTGACCTTAAAAAATAATTAGCATAACTATTCAAATTGGTGGTTGTTTTTCATGCAAGGCTGACGTGTTTTTGTGACAACTCCACTAATTTTCAACTTCAATTAGGTTCGTTTTATGTTATTAGCCTACTTTCGATTTTTTGCAAAAAATGAACGTAGGAGATCTACACAGGGCCAAAAAAGTGTGTGTATGTGTGTGAGTCTCTGTGTGTACTCTGAATGTCTGCCCCCCCCCCCCCCCCCCTCTTTCGAACACGGTGAAAACGAATTGAACGAAATTTGGTACAGAGGTAGCACTAGTAAAGGGCACCTCAGTGTCACGTTTTATATCTCCGCCATCTTGACGGAAACGTAATGGCGGCCACCTGAATGTTCAAAGCTTAAATCAAATTACGACTAACCTAATCATCTGATCTCTACCAAATTTTGCAACAACATGCCTTTTTGTGGGAAGCATTTTTTGACTGAACTAAAAGGTCATCAGGCCAATAGTTTGCAGACAGCGGCCATGTATGTGTGCAAATCGATTCACCACATCAATTCAAACACGGTGAAACCGAATTGAATGACATTTTGTACAGAGGTAGCACTAGCAAAGGGCACCTCATATTCATGTTTAATATCCGTATAGCACGTTGTATTTCAACAACCAACATTCAATTATACTCCTTGAAAAGGACAAAGAGTTATAACAATACCCACGCATTTAGGAAAAAGTAGGCTATATGTTCTTTACTGAACATCTTGGTGGGTTTTTTTGTGTGTTAATATTCACTTCTACAAATTCATGCACTTTCAGCAACATTTCTGAAGAAATAATATTTTTAATTTTGTATTGAATAGAAAGAAATTTGAATAATATTTATAACACAATTTTTTTAAGAAGACACTGTGCAAGTGAGAGACGTAAATTTGCATCATGTAGTAGATATAATATATAGAAACACACCCAAAAACTTTCATCAGTGTATGTCAGTTAATATTTGAGTTATCACTAAAACAGTTGTTCAAAAGAACAACTTTCGGAATACGAGCGATAAACATAAGCAAAAATATTACATACCACAATGACAGCACGAAAAGTGGGTGCAAGTCTTTGCCTTTTAAATCGCAACTCAAACTCTGTTGCTCATAATGACATGACCAAAAACTTGGAAATAGCTAGGGACGGGGTCCGGACTGTATGGTGGTTGGTCCAGACTCTCCCAGTGAAATGACTGGAGCTTGTTGGCGGTTCTGGTTGCCACATGTGGTCTCACATTGTCATGGTGCGCTGAATAAGTTCCTGGTAGGACAGGGTTTCACGTGCAACGATGACGCCAAGACAGCAGTCCGACGATGGTTCCACAGTCAGCCGGCTGAATTCTACCACAGGAGCATCTCAAATTTACTGCTGCGATGGGACAAATGTCTGAGCAAATGTGGAAAAATCGTGCAAGGTAGGCCTACGTATACTTTGCTAACTCTGCAGTACGACTAATTCCGCAGTACCTGAAATACGTATACTTTTTCCTGCAGATATGCCCCAATGTAAGAGACGATTTGTGTTGAGTGAACTGATCTATTTAATTCCTCTTTACTACGCATTTTGAAACGAGAAATGCTACCACCAGGCGGTACAATAGAGAATACCAGTGTTGTATGTTGTTTGTGAAGTGTTTATAATATCTCATGCGTTTTGGTGATGTTATAGTGGCAGTAATGACGCACATTATTAGACACCATTTTCTACATTTAGTCAAGGTATTACGAATTTAGCACTAGTACAGCTAGTATCAACAAAAAAAACTAAATAGTTACTAAATTAATTTCTTCGAGAGTGTTATTAATTGATTTAGACAACTCAAGACAGACGAAATTTTAAGAACTGAATTAATGTCACAAGATAATGGAAGAAACGATAGAGAAATAAATGAGCGGGGGAGACAGGCAGAAGCATTTCGGAGGAGTGTGAGAAGCATGTTATGGAGCAAGGATGTCCCTCAGAACAGCAAAAAGATCATATATCGGGCGTACTATGTCCCTATCCTGACGTATGCTTCGGAGACCTGGGTTATGAAAGGAAGGGAGAAGAGCAAAATACAGGCCAGTGAGATGAGGTTCTTGAGAAGCAGTAATGGAGCTACAAAGATGGACAGAATAAGAAATGAGAGGACCAGAGAATTAATGAAGAAGGAACCATTACAGGATGGTATAGAGAAATCTACACTTAGATGGTATGGACATGTAAAACGAATGGAGGAGAAGAGGATACCCAGGAGGATACACGAGACGAAGTGGGAAGGAAGGTGACCGAGAGGAAGACCGAGAGACAGGTGGCTGAAGGGGATGGAAGAAAGCGTGAAGAAGAGAGGAGAAGACTGGACAAGGATGGAGACTGAGAGATGGTGGGAAGACATAAGACGTTGGAGAGACTTTAGTTCCAAACAGACCCGGCCAGTGGCTGGAAACTGTGCAAGATGATGATGATGATGATGATGATGATGATGATGATGATGATGATGATGATGATGAATAAATGTCACAAATATGAAGCAATTTATTTTCTATTTTTGAGAACCTTTCCCTTAATCTATCATGTTTACCATTAACGCCTTCGGGGGCTGATGACCTCATGTTCCACCTCTCAAAACAACAGTGACAACAATCTCTTAATGTTGTGGATTTAGCTGAGTCTCCCCCATGTTTTTATTTTCTTTGCTAAAAAATTAGGGGCAAAGACTTATCGATCCGCCCTTGTATCGCGATGTTCACGTTTAGTTATTTTCCCTGAGGGTTACTGCACCACCCAGACTAAAACACACCAGCCGCCACTGGAAGAACGTGCATATATCTACTTAGTACAAAACTAAGTCCCCCGATTCTTGGATGTTACGGGTAAACTCGAGAACCACTGGATGGATTTTGATGCGGTTTTCACCATTTTGTAAAGGATATCTCGAGGATGATTTCCGTAGAAAATAATTTATTTATGACCAAAGGAAGCCGAGCAGTAACGATTTCAGTGGAAAAGTCGAAATTAAAACTTGGCGTCCGAGCTCTTTGTAAGCTTACGCTGGGCAAACCGTTAAAAATATCTAAATACTATGACTGTAAGAATTGTTCAGCATGAAAAGTTCTACAAAAAAGTCCGCGAGAGCATATGTCTATCTTCAATACATCGCCCACTATAAGTGTTTTTACGTTTTAATTTCTTCCAAACGTGGCCATTCAACTACTGAGGCGACAGTTTACGAGCTACAGGATTACCAAGTAGAAAAAAAATGTTTCAATGCGCAGGGGAACCAAAGTAGGGGAGAGTGTTGCCAGCTCCCTTGTCTCTCCACTGCTAGTCTTTCTTCTGAGCATGTGCGTCGGGTAGGGGAAGTGTCTCTCTCTCTCTCTCTCTCTCTCTCTCTTTCTCGCTCCTACTGGTTTCTTTGTCGTTGGAAATTGAGCTTGTGAAGTCGTTTATGGACAGCAGCAACGTACGGTGAGTCCCGCCCCCAACATCCTTTTCTACCTGGTCATAGTATAGCTAAGGGCGAGACTATCATCCCTGTTACAGCCTAGCTAGCGGGCGAACCTATTGCCCCAGATACAGCTAGCAGCAAACTGTTGAGTCTCGTTGAGTTAAGACTTCTAGGAAGGGTGGTTGTGTTTGGAGTTCCCCTGAAAGTGCAACTCGGCTTTTCTTCATTTCGCCTGCGTACTTTTCGTTCCGAAAAATTCACAGTCAAGTCAAGATTGGACGGAAGGGGGATTTGTGTTTCATGCACCTCGCTATTCTTAAATTACGTATGACAAGAATTCGTTGCACGTGCATCGTCATGATAATATAATTAATAGTCCAGTCAGTGATTTTAACCCATCATGCCGACACGTAATACGGATATTGGTCGTTGTTCATTGACATTAGAAAACAAGATGTTCAGTAAAGAACATACAGCCTACTTTCTCCTAAATGCATGGGTATTGTTTTAACTCTTTGTCCTTTTCAAGGAGTATGATTGAATGTTGGTTGTAGTAGCTTGTTGAAATACAACGTGCTATAGGGATATTAAACATGAATATGAGGTGCCCTTTGCTAGTGCTACCTCTGTACCAAATTTCGTTCAATTCGGTTTCACCGTGTTTGAATTGATAGGGGGAATCGATTTGCACACATACTTGGCCACCATCTGCAAACTATTGGGCTGATGTTCTTGCAGTTTGGTCTGAATATGTTTCCCACATAAAGATATGGTGTTGCAAAATTTGGTAGAGACTAGATTATTAGGTTGGTCGTAATTACATTTTAGCTTTTAACATTTGGGTGGCCGCGATTACGTTTCCGTCAAGATAGCGGTGATATAAAACATGACACTGAGGTGCCCTTTGCTAGTGCTACCTCTGTACCAAATTTCGTTCCATTCGGTTTCACCGTGTTCGAATTGATAAGGGGAATCTATTTTCACACAAAGATGGCCGCCATCCGCAAAATATTAGGCTGATGACCTATTAGTTTGGTCAAAGGATGCTCCCTCCATAAAGGTATGTTGTTGCTAAATTTGCTAGAGATCGGATGATTAGGCTAATCGTAATTTGATTTAAGCTTTGAACATTTGTGTGGCCGCCATTACGTTTCTGTCAATATGGCGGTGATATATATCATGACACTGAGATGCCCTTTGCTAGTGCTATCTCTGTACCAAATTTCGTTCCATTCGGTTTCACCGTGTTTGAATTAATAGGGAGAATCGATTTTGACACAAAGATGGCCGCCATCCGCAAACTATTAGGCGAATGACCTATTTGATTGGTCAAAGGATGCTCCCTCCATAAAGGTATGTAGTTGCAAAATTTGGTAGAGATCGGATGATTAGGTTAATCGAAATTTGATTTAAGCTTTGAACATTCGTGTGGCCGCCATTACTTTTCAGTCAAGATGGTGGCGATATAAAACATGACACTGAGGTGCCCTTTGCTAGTGCTACCTCTGTACCAAATTTCGTTCCATTCGGTTCCACCGTGTTCGAATTAATAGGGGGAATCAATTTTGACATAAAGATGGCCGCCACCCGCAAACTATTAGGCTAATAACCTATTAGATTGGTCAAAGGATGCTCCGTCCATAAAGGTATGTAGTTGCAAAATTTGGTAGAGATCGGATGATTAGGTTAATCGTAATTTGATTTAAGCTTTGAACATTCGTGTGGCCGCCATTACGTTTCTGTCAAGATGGCGGCGATATAAAACATGACACTGAGGTGCCCTTTGCTAGTGCTACCTCTGTACCAAATTTCGTTCCATTTGGTTTCACCGTATTTGAATTAATAGGGGGAATCGATTTTCACACAAAGATGGCCGCCAACCGCAAACTATTAGGTTAATGACCTAGTTATTTGGTCAAAGGATGCTTCCTCTATAAAGGTATGTTGTTGCAAAATTTGGTAGAGATCGGATGATTAGGTTAATCGTAATTTGATATAAGCTTTGAACATTTGTGTGGCCGCCATTACGTTTCCGTCAAGATGGCGGCGATATAAAACATGACACTGAGGTGCCTTTTGATAGTACTACCTCTGTACCAAATTTCGTACCATTCGGTTGCACCGTGTTCGAATTAATAGGGGGAATCGATTTTCACACAAAGATGGCCGCCATCCGCAAACTATTACGCTGATGACTTATTAGTTTGGTCAAAGGATGCTCCCCCCATAAAGGTATGTTGTTGCAAAATTTGGTAGAGATCGGATGATTAGGTTAGTCGTAATTTGATTTAGGCTTGGAACATTTGTGTGGCCGCCATTACGTTTCCGTCAAGATGGCGGCGATATAAAACATGACACTGAGGTGTCCTTTGCTAGTGCTACCTTTGTACCAAATTTCGTTCCATTCGGTTTCACCGTGTTTGAATTAATAGGGGGAATTGATTTTCACACAAAGATGGCCGCCATCCGCAAACTATTAGGCTACTGACCTATTCATTTAGTCAAAGGATGCTTCCTCTACAAAGGTATGCTGTTGCAAAATTTGGTAGAGATCGGATGATTAGGTTAATCGTAATTTGATTTAAGCTTTGAACATTTGTGTGGCCGCCATTACGTTTCCGTCAAGATGGCGGCGATATAAAACATGACACTGAGGTGCCTTTTGATAGTACTACCTCTGTACCAAATTTCGTACCATTCGGTTGCACCGTGTTCGAATTAATAGGGGGAATCGATTTTCACACAAAGATGGCCGCCATCCGCAAACTATTACGCTGATGACTTATTAGTTTGGTCAAAGGATGCTCCCCCCATAAAGGTATGTTGTTGCAAAATTTGGTAGAGATCGGATGATTAGGTTAGTCGTAATTTGATTTAGGCTTGGAACATTTGTGTGGCCGCCATTACGTTTCCGTCAAGATGGCGGCGATATAAAACATGACACTGAGGTGTCCTTTGCTAGTGCTACCTTTGTACCAAATTTCGTTCAATTCGCATTCACCGTGTTCGAATTGATAGGGGGGGACAGACATTCAGAGTACACACACTCACACACACACAGACACACACACACACAGACACACACACAGACTCACACACACACATACACACACACAGACAGACACACTTTTTTCACCCTGTGTTGATCTCATAAGTCTACTTTCATTTTTTGCAAAAATCGAAAGTAGGCTAAAAAAACGCTCATCACGTAATGCATTCATAAATGTTTCCGTGCGAAGCCGGGTCGGGTTGCTAGTACTCTCTATAATTAATGAATCACTTACTTCAGCGCATTATCACAAACATCGTAAAGGATTTAAAATGCGCTTCATCTCTAACTGGCTAGACCACACACACACACACACACACACAGTGATCTAAACCGGTCGTAATTCATGTGATACATCATATTTGTAGCAAGCAATCACACGAAATGACAGGATCGGATAGGGTAAGGAAATTTTATGCATCCCCTGCAGCATGATAATGTAACGACATGACGTCAGATATCAGACAGAGCTAGGCAATAACCACCAGGCCACTAAATCGTGCCTCTATCTGGTGGTGTAATCCTAGCAACACATGTACCACACATCATGAAACTGGAGCTAACAAGGGGAGGATACGATGCATGGGTCACCGATTCGAACCATCTTTAGTACACGTGTAGGGCGTGACCAGGCGTATACCAGGTGCAAGTAGTAAGGTGCGTTTCTCAGCTGTTTCCGAGAAATTAATTAATTGCAATTACAGTGCGGCGTCTATGTGCGTTGTGCGCTAGCAAGAAGCCAAAGAGCGCGTGGTGCAGAGGTAAGAGCCCTGCTTCGTAAGCGTGATATCGCTGGATCGAACCCCACCGGTGAACTTTCGCAGTGTGTTGGTTTTTTTCTTTTTTTTTTAACATTGGCAATTCGTACAACTGTAGGTGTCGTGAATAATGTTTATTTTGCAGTCAATTGTAATAACGTGTAATGTGAGCGGAAAAATAGATTCTGAAATCATCGTATGGGGGTCAAAGTTTGTGACATTACATAGGCATTGCAAATACATTGGTATTATACACGATCAGGTGTATTCTATTATATGTATACATTTTTACATTGAAAGTCCAGTCTGTTCCGTTCATTGCACGTCTGTGAACCATCAGACCACCCCATAGCCCGCAAGCAGTTACTCATGCTATGGGTATGGGTTAGCAATTGTCAACGATTACAAAAAAAAAAAAGGAACAACACACTGCAACGGCTCAGCGGTGCGATTCGATCCAGCGATCACTCGCTTACGAAGCAGGGCTCTTACCGCTGCACCACGCGCTCGTTGTATTCTTGCTAGCGTACAACACACATAGGCGCCGCACTGCAATTCTTCTTCTTTCTTCTTTTTCTTTAGCGTTTGTCCCGCCTCGTGGCAGGGTCCGCTATTAGAATCCGCGGTCTCCACTTGACTCGGCCATGGGCCATGTCCGGATGAAGGTTGACGCCTTTCAGATCCCTGTGCAGTGTATCGGCCCAACGTTGTCTCGGTCGCCCCTTTGGTCTTTTCCCGGCGACCTCCAGTGTGTTTTGCAATTGCGAATAATTAATTTCTCGGAAACGGCTGAGAAGCGCACCTTAATACTTGCACCTGGTATACGCCTGGTCATGCACTACACATGTACTAAAGATCGTTCGAATATGTGATCCGTGCATCGTATCCTCCCTTGTAAGCCAGATATGGTGGATTAAAAGAAGCAAGTGTTGGCGCAGTGGTCAAGCTGCTTGTCTCCCAACAGGGGTTCGATTGCAGCTTAAGGAGCCAACACAATAACGTTTTTAATAAATGGCTTCGGTGGCGTAGAATGCTGAACTGCTATGCCCAAGATCGCGGGTTCAGACCCGACCGAAGTCGTCGGATTTTAAGAGCGTTAAAATCATTCAGTATGCCTTCCTTCGGAAGGGAAGTATAGCCGGCGGGGCCATGTCATAGATTTCTTGCATGTAAAATAAATTGTAGTGGTAGAAGCCATTTTTCAGTGTTGCCTAATTCTAATAAAGAAAGCTTTTCACTCGGTCAACACGAATCTGTACATAAAAGCGTGTTAGTTTGTAAATACTTGTTTCCCGCCTAATGTAATTGGGCACAATTCATGTCAAATAACCTACCACTAGCTTGCCACGGTGGGTGAGTGGTTATCGTGTCAGACTACCAACCCCAAGCTTGCAGGTTCGCTCATGGCCATGGTAAGTGATTTTTGAAATGCGACAAAAATCACGGCACACATGCCATACGTTGTTACCATGTTAAAGAACACACTTGAATTCCGTAGGCCGTGTTGAACATGAAAATCCACATCCTGCGTCCAGTCTCCGACCGGGCAGGAATGGAATGAATGAAGCCCCCATCTAGCGGCGAGGATATGAACTGTGCCGGCTGCCGAGGCCTGACGCACTCTTCTGGGGCAATGATTAAATGAATGACAGATGAAATGAAATGATAGTGGAGGGTGTTGCTGGAATGAAATTTTTACAGGGAAAACCGGAGTACCCGGAGAAAACCCTGTCTGCCTCCGTTTTGTCCAGCACAGATCTCACATGGAGTGACCGGGATTTGAACCACGGATCCAGCGGTGAGAAGCCGGCGTGCTGCCGCCCAAGCCACGGATCTCGGGATTTTCCGCCAACACAAAAGTTCCTCCTTTCTCTACTAGAAAGCGCTATAGTGTCAAGGAGCTTAGATATCTAACCTCCTTGACTTTCAAAGCACTCCAAAGAACGACAAAATTCGACGTGCAAGCTGCCCTCTGGTCGTAAATAACAAAGCTTGCACCCAGCTCCCGAGGCCATACGATATCATTAGCATAACCGAACATTACAGTTGGTAGTTTGTAGCAAAATTTGAATGTTATTATTTGGCTGGTTAGAATCGATCTATCAAGTTCCCGCGTTCGCCACTAGGTGTTAGTGACAATAGCATCTGGTAACCAAAGTTGGAACTACTTGTAATTGGACTTGCTGGGAGCCAACGGGCGTTCAATTAAAATACCCTGCTATGGCCATTCGGCGCCAATTCTTATATATGGCATAAATATTGTACCTTAATTATTGAAGATTCAGGAATTAGATTACAATTGCCTTCTACAAGACAAGAACAGGAATTCCTAAGGATGAAACAGAGAAACCGCGCGGATATCGACCTAGATTTCTATAGGACTGATGACATGTGTAGCAAGTAGTTCCGTGAAGAACTATAAAGCCTATTTTCATATATCTTATTTATGATAATTGCCTCTATCAACATACAAAATTTCAATTTGATTGCTGTAATAGATTTGTAGTTATAGAGAACCGTCTAATATTTCGGTTGGTCGCCATGTTTGATTCTTATATATGTAGGTCATAGAGTTATGTACTATTATATGAAGATTACTGTGTACGTGTAGCATTCAAACTTCAATCGCATGATTAGGACAAGTAGTGCAAGATGTTCAGGAAAGAACATGTAGCCTACTTTCTCCCAAATGCATGGGTATTGTTATAACTCTTTGTCCTTTTCAAGGAGTATAATTGAATAATGGTTGTAGTAGCTTGTTGAAATACAATTTGCTATACGGATATTAAACATGAATATGAAGTGCCCTTTGCTAGTGCTACCTCTGTACAAAATTTAATTCCATTCGGTTTCACGTGTTTGGATTGATATGGTGAATCGACATGCACACATGGCCGCTATCTGCAAACTATTGGGCTGATGACCTTGTAGTTTGGTCAAAAGATGCTTACCACATAAAGGTATGTTGTTGCAAAATTTAGTATAGATCAGATGATTAGGTTAGTCGTAATTTGATTTAAGCTTTGAACATTTGGGTGGCCACCATTACGTTTCCGTCAAGATGGCGGCGATATAAAACATGACACTGAGTTGCATTTTGCCTCTATACCAAATGACGTTCAATTCGGTTTCACTGTGCTTGAATAGATAATCGATTTGTACACATACATGGTCGCCATCTGCAAACTATTGGGCTGATGACCTTGTAGTTTGGTCAAAAGATGCTTACCACATAAAGGTATGTTGTTACAAAATTTAGTATAGATCAGATGATTAGGTTGGCCGTAATTTGATTTAAGCTTTTAACATTTGGTTGGCCACCATTACGTTTCCGTCAAGATGGCGGCAATATAAAACATTACAATGAGGTTCCCTTTGCTAGTGCTACCTCTGTGCCAAATTTCGTTCAATTCGGTTACACCACGTTTGAATAGACAGGGGGAATCGATTTGCACACATACATGGCCGCCATCCGCAAAGTATTGGGCTGATGATCTTGTAGTTTGGTCAAAAGATTCTTCATACATAAAGGTATAATGTTGCAAAATTTGGTAGAAGTTACATGAATTTATCTATCTCGTGGCTTTCTTCCTCGTTTTTGACTCACCTCGCCTCGTGATGTTTCTCGTCAGTATGTGGCTCGCTGCGTCATCTAACGATTTTTCTCCGAACTTATTCGACCAGTATCGATCTCACCAAGATCGATATCTTATTAAGTTCAATTCTGACCGATGCTAAAACAAGAGATGATTATTGTCCCGGATCGGAAGAAATGGACAAGAAGATGTGAGATCTGGAGATCTACAGACTTCCCTACGGCGTTTTACACCCTAGTAGGAAATATTAAGTCTTTCTATGTGAACACAAAAGGAGTTTCTTTTCGGCAAATATATCCAGGAAAATGTATATGAAGTTGAACGGCAGATTGGTATACACATATGTGACCTTGTTGGGTCATGACACGTAGTGTCTAACTAGAGGTAGAGTTTACTCATGTAAATACATTACTGACTATGTTTCAGTAATCTATAGAACTTTTCATGTGTTTTGTTTGGGTTACTTTTCTAATTTACTTTATCGTCGGTCTCAAACCAGCTTTTTTTGAGATGCTGACCCTCACCTTGTTAACTTAAACCAGAGATTCTTATTTTTTTTACTTTAACGTTGTAATTTTCCTTTCTCCGGTTTAAGTGTAGCGTTTTCCTTATGAAACTGTTTCAAATCCATCTTTGATGTTTTTTTTATTTCTCTTTTCCTTGTGGCAGTTTCCATGCCTAATCTTAATTATTTTTGTCTTGTCTTTTAAACAATACCGTCGATGGTCAATTGATTTTTTGGAGATCCATGTTAGTTTTTGGAGAGATAAGTCGGGAATGAGGTTAGCTCTTGCCTATAAATATTTCATTTGGAGTTGACTTCCTGATTCGTTCTTAATTGAATTTTTCTTGTTATTGGGGTCGTGTCCCTTATTCCCTTTTATTTATTTTCTTGTGTCAACCCTTTGATTCGGGTTGTGTTCAACTTATTTTATTTGATCAATTCATTTCGTTTCTTTCATCTTATTTTATTTTAATTTGGGATCTATATTCCTCTGGTTTAAGTATCATACTGATCATTTCCTTTTCATTCACTTTAGGCCTACGTTATTTGTTTATTCGATTCATGGTGCCTTTCTTCTGTATTTGTTTTAATGTTTAAATTATATTGTCTTATTGAAACTTTGATCTTTTCTTGTGTTTAGTATCTTAAGTATCTAATTTTAGTTACTGGTAGCCTTTTCTCTGGGTTATAAAATCATCTCAGCCCTCCACTTTCATTTAAAACGAATTAGGTTGGTAGTTTGGGAGTAACAGTAGAGATCATATGATTAGTTTGGTCGTAATTTGATTTAAGCTTTAAACAATTGGGTGGCCGCCATTACGTTTTCGTCAAGATGGCGGCGATATAAAACATGACACTAGGTGCCCTTCGCTAGTGCTACCTCTGTACCAAATTTCGTTCAATTCGGTTTCACCGTGTTTGAATTGATGGGGGGGGGGGGCGCAGACATTCAGTGTACACACACACACACACACACACACAGACACACTTTTTGGCCCTGTGTAGATCTCATAGGTCTACTTTAATTTTTTTGCACAAATCGAAAGTAGGCTAAAAATGAGAATTTAAAATTTCAGACAGCTGCCATCTTGTGGTTAAGAAAACAATTGAAATACATTACGATGCCAGTGGATTAACATTAATACATGGTGTCCACAGAATTTTCAATGTCAATTTTCCTGACTTTTACTGACTTTTCCTGACCATTTTTCAACAAAATTCCTGACTCGCGAAGTCATCGTAACATCGGAAAAAAGGTTTATTGAGCAAATATATGTATTTTTTATTTGCAACCTCCACCATCCCCATAGCTGCTCAATGCTCGCCTCTTTATTCATTCAAAATACAAAGTAAAGTAAATTATAATGCAATAATACATAAATCGAAGTACTTAATAAGCTAAACTATAGTGATGGGTTCGCCACATCCCTGCGCCGACGCCAAAAAAGCGTACAAAAAATAGCTAAAAGAGGTTTTTGCTATGATGCACTGTAAAAAATAGAAACTTACCATAATGTCCAGTGAGTTATTGCTTTTTATTTTCAGAGATTAGTTGAACTAGTAACATCAAAGTATATGTATGACTGTAAAACACAAAATACTGTATGGTTGATATAAAATTCCTGACTTTCTAATACTTTTCGCCATTTTTCCTGACTAACGCCATTTTTTCACACTTTTTCCTGACCTTTCCTGCCTGTGGACACCATGTAATAAGCATTTACCCTACCAAGTTCCACTGCACTCGGATGGTTAAATCACGAGAAACGTCCAATTAAATATTTATACTTCGCGACGTGCCATGTTGGATTTGTGCTCACCAGGGTATTGAAAGTCCTAGAGCTCAACTTGTGTCCATAGCCTCTATAAATTTAAAAAATATCAGCTTGATTGCTGTAAAAGATTCGAAGATATTGAGAAGAGTCGCCTCCGTAGCGTAGCGGTCAGCATGGTTAGCTGCCGCCCCGGAGGTCCTGGGTTCGATTCCCGGCTCTGCCACGAAATTTGAAAAGTGGTACGAGGACTGGAACGGGGTCTACTCAGCCTCGGGTGGCCCAAATGAGTAGAGGGGGTTCGATTCCCCCTCAGCCTTCCTCGAAGTGGTTTTCCGTGGTTTCCCACTTCGTCTACGGGCAAATGCCGGGATGGTACTGAGCCAGTATTTTGCTGTATACTTGAACCCTGATACGACAGCGTGACGTATTTTGAAATAATTGTTTGGCATTAATTTGGCTGCAGGCTTGAGGAGCAATACACTCGTCATTCACTTAGGAGATAGATAGGCAATCCCGCCATGCTCTTGATCACGTGGACAGGACATGCTCACTAACTTATTTCTGCAACTGTCTGATGCATATATAAGATGATAATCGACAGAATTCGATTGTCAACCTCGATACAAGGAGAGATGTATCATGGGTAGACTGCCAGCTGTGAGGTGTCTGCGAGCAGTTCTGAAGTCAGACACACTTGAGTTTTGTGACACACGGAGTGAACGTGCTATCGGCTCTGTAAGAAAAGTTTCGTTAAACACGCAGTCGTACGAGTGTACTCTAATCACGGCGCGGAGCGAACGGGCGGATTGCTTCATAGCAACATGCGGTTGTTCGTATTTCTGGCGTGTTTGGCATAACCCAGAAAATAGATATATGCGAGTGAGCTTAGTTATTGCATGGACTTGTCAGTACAAACTCCACGATGAGGAAATCTACTACATATACGGTTGAAATACAGGAAAGCATTAGTATTATCAAGAACAATACGACTGGACTTTATTGTGAGAATCTAGCTGCTGTAGCAATGTTGGGCTAGGCAGATAGTACAGGAATGCAATGCAGAGGCAGGATTGATCATTTGAAATGACAACCTTATAAATACTACAATGAAGAAAAAGAAACGATTGTAGGCGTTCGTTCTGATCCAGTGGTTTTGAAGTACATGAGAATGAAGAAACAACTCTAAATGAACGAGACTACTTTACTGATAACGTCGAGGGAGCCTTGTACAAGTAATATGTAGGAACTCCGTTTCGTAGACAGTGGTTTTCGAGTTAGGAGGAAGTTGGTTCGACGACTTACAGCTCTAACCATGGACTACTCAGGGATGAGGGTCCCAGTTCCTGAAAGGAATGTATATTCCTTTACTTTCTTCAATCTCAACCAGAACATCGCCCAAGGTAGCAGGAAAACTTTTCTTTCTTGTAGACAGTAGACTTTGTCACTTTCAGTTCGTCACTTTTCACCAATATTTTATTAAATAGTATGAAATTCATTCGAAGACTAGATTTGGTTCCTTTTATCATTTCTGTCGGAGAGTGTAATTTATTTTGTAGTTAACATTAAACGTAATGCTATTTAGAGCATTACTTGTGTTTTTTTTGAAAATGTTGGAAATAAAACCAAGCATTGAATTTTGTTGGGAAGACATCTGCAGCATAATTAGGACCAAGACGACGATATTTTTGTATAAGAATAGCGATTAGGAAGAAGATGACCACACTCACGTGCACTTGAACTATTCCAAAAATATTTCAGTGATACTCTTCGTTTGGACTTATGACATTCTAGTGGACAATTCTTTCTTTTAGAAATGATAGTTCATTTTCATCATTATTTTCCATGGGTATGGAATTATAGAAATCGTCCAGCGAGAACAATTGTGAATTGATTGTCGAGGCATTTGTAGCCTACTTTCATATTTATTTTAGATTAGAGATTTTTTTTAAACTGAAACCTTAGTTCGTTCAGTCTTCAGATTGTGTTATTTTAATTCGTTTTTGGTAGGCTCTTGGCTAGATCATCGTTTGATTTAATGGTTTGCGTGTATCTATTGATATGATAATAGACTCCTTTCCATGGTGTAAATCTCACGTGTTTTCTTCTGAGTAGTTAAGCCATTTTTCGAGTTTGGATAGGCGAAACTGAACCGACTATTTTACTAGTGTCTATCTACGATTTTTTTATATATATAAGTTATTATGGAAATAATTATACATATATATATATATAGGAATAGTGAACTAAATTAACAGTTCAAACAAGTATAACAGAATTTGTCATAGACTTAAATGACGATAATTTATGGAAGTAGATAATACAATTTATCTAATAAATTGTTGCAACTTGTTGAGTGAAGTTGGGAAAGAGGTACTCTGTGACACTTCTATATTCGTCTACGATAAGGCGTGATATCTTCAGAGTAATTATTGAAAGGTTTTGAGTTTAATTACGTTTGGGAAAAATTCTTGACAGCTTTGGAAAGCTGAATTAATGTATTGCAATTTAATGAATACGAATTTATTGTGCTAATGAAGCGAATATTTGACATCATTGGATGGTCAACATTAATATTGTATAATGTACTCGAAGTCTTATGTGAAGACATTAACGTAGTCATTTCATTTTGTAAGAGTGAGATTAGCTTTTGAGCTACCACCAATTTGGATAGGAAGTTGTAGTGAACGTGAATTGGAATCACGAATGTTTCTCTTAAATGCCAGTATTAATTCAAGTAACCCTACGTTTTTATTCTTGCCTATTAGGATTTGCCGGAGATGAATTGCTTATATCATGACACACATATTTAAGTGACACAGCCACTTCTCAAATAACTTTAATTGATTCATGCAATATACTGCATTCATTGAAGCATCTGGATAGTTAATAAACTATTTTCTAACTTGTAACACTATTCGATTATCTTAATTGATTGTTGAATGCAACAAATTAAGAGAATTATAACCTTGAGATATACTTGTCGAATTAAATGGAAATGGGCAGCGATAATAACAAAATCCTAACTAAGGATATAATCTGTATATAAAATGTAAGATATGTATAAATTTTTAATAAGGGTATAGCATCAGTGCATGATTTAATATTGTATTTTTCTTGTAATGTGTTCAATGAATGAGATATTTAAATACTGTGATTTAGAGCAGTAAGATGGGGCCTTATTATAGGCGTTTATTGAAACTATTTTCGTCATTTGATTTAGAGAAGCTTTCTTCATTTTTGTCTAGTGGACAGACATACACCATTTGCCAGTTAATAAACTGAATTTAATTTAAAAAAAAAACATTCTTTGAACGACTGGTGTTTTCTATTAGAAAAGGGAGTGCGTTAGGAGGACCAGTGGGTGGTTTTTCCTTGAGTTTGCTTAAAATTAACGCCCGAGATACTTTCGTTTTCTTTTAGAGTCTCTAGTTCGAGTTTTTTTTAAGAGCTTCGTTTCATTGTAATTCATACACCACTGGCACCTTCGTATCGCATTCTTTAATATAGACGTATCCTGATCCCTGGTTGATCCTAGTTGGTAGACTTTTAGGGGTTATTTCAGCCGGGAACTTCCAGAATCTACGATCCAGCTTTTCCATCGGATTTCAACAGGTAAGACCACGTGGATTACGGGTACAGTACCTTCTTCAAGGCCACGGCCGCCTCCTTCCCTCTTCCTTGCCTATCCATCCTCACCATCCCTTACCTTCCCTCATAAGGCCCCTGTTCGCTTTGCAGGTGAGGCCGCCTGGGCGAGGTGCCAATCCCACCTCACCAGTTGTATCCCTTCCGATTCGATGTTCCCAGCTCTAGGACACTGCCCGTAGAGGCGGTAGTGGTGAGTTCCCTCGCTGAGTCCGTGGGTTCCACCAACCTGGAGGGTAAACGACTAAAAAAAAGATATTGAGAACCGTCTAAATATTTCGGATGGTCGTAATGATGGAGTGTATTATGGCCACTGATAAAGGTGATATGTCGGCAAAGTGCTAAGTGTAATGCCCTTATAAATCACGAAGTTATATGTAGAAAGAAAGCCGTGTACGTATACTCCTCCAAATGTTGCGGATTGCGGGTAAGAACAACTAGCCGTGGAATTGTTAGGGAAGTTATATTAAGAGTGTATCAAGCCAAAATTACATGTTAATTAAACAAGCACATGGCGCGTTAAAAGTGAGGATAAGCCTAGCTTGTTACACATCACCCACTTAAACAACAAATCCTCTCCTAGCGCTTCAGTGCCAGGCGAATCATTCGGGAGCGGGAATGCTTCCCTGTCACTAATGCGGGAAGACGTTTAGCAAATGAAAACACACAGAAGCAGGGCAGGTTCGCGCAGGGCGGATCATTTAGGAACAGGAAGGCTTCCCTGTCAACAAGGTAAGAAGGAGTTTAGCAAGTGAAGACACACTGAAACAGTGCACGTTCGCGCGAGACGCATCATTCAGGAACGGGAAAGCTTCCCTGTCAACAAGGCGAGAAAGAATTCAGCAAGCAAATCTTACAAAGGAAGTGGACCATACATAAACCCTCCGAAATGTTGTTAAAGATGGCGGCAAGCGACAGACCTCGTGTTTCAGTAGCTGTGACATATTACAGTGTTTTAGTGGTATTTTACCTGTTCAAGTGTACTATATAGTGTGCAACTATGCCTGAAAACATTTCCGACCGCAGTGATGTGTCGTGTGATCAGAAAATTCTGTGGTACTGCGCAGAGAGACATTTTACTTTCTCGACCGCTGCAGCTTGTAACCTCCCAGTGCTCCGCCATGTTTACTCCACACCTCGTGGACCTGTACAACGTTGCCGTGCTTCCTCCAGTACTGTTTACTTGATACTACTATTACTATCAGGTGACATTCATTTAAACCCAGGACCCCTTAACCTCTACTACCAGAACGCACAGAGCGTCAAAAATAAACTAACCGACTGTTTAGCAAATATAACCGAAATCAATCAATTTGATATCCTCTGCCTCTCAGAAACATGGTTGTCAGACTTCGTATCTTGTGGGGAACTTCCGTTTTCATCTGAGTTCAATGTGTTTCGGCGCGACAGATCCTCAAGGGGTGGTGGTGTTGCAATCGCAGTTCATAACAAACTGAAGGCAAAACATCGGCCTGACTTAGAAACTTCCTGCGAAATAATATGGGTTGAGATTATTATCCCAAAAAGGAAGAATTTACTCGTAGGTTGCTTCTACCGCCCACCTTCCAGCAAAATTGACAGCTTAGAAGAATGTTTCAACTCTACTGTTCTTGCCCTCATCAAGAAAATGAAATAGTGTTGCTAGGCGATTTTAACTCCCATATCTCCTGGACATCAATAGACAATGGTACCATACACTCTCCCCAAATAGATACTTTCATTTTATCAAATTTTATAAACGGTCTACATCTGAAACAGTTCAATTTACACCCAACAAGGAAATCCGAAACACTGGGCCTCATATTTTCAACCCTGCATAATGTCACTGTGACCGTTGGAAGAAATATCCTGAACACCGACCATAGCTCAATAGAAGCCACTCTCCCCGTCCCAGCCAGCAGACATAAAAATAGCCCCACCACCGATAAGAAAGCTTTCCCTCTTTGGAGAAAGGTCGACTGGCAAGCTGTCAATCGGGATTTATCATCTCTACCCTGGTGCCTGCTAACAGCTGAGAGAGACGTAAACAGCGCAGTGGCCTTGTTTGAGGATTTACTTTACTCGGCCATTAAACAACAACACGTTCCTTTCTCCGTACCCAAATCCAACAAATACCCGCACTGGCCAAGTCAAAACACCAAACTCCTTCTCCAAAACAAAACTCGAGCGTGGTCACTGTGGAAATCAGTTCCTAATTCTCATACGCGCAATGTATTTATTCACCTACGGAAAATTTCAAGAGTTCATATGACAGAAGATTACAACCGCTACATTTCTTCCATAACAGGAAATCTCAAGAATAACCCGAAGAAGTTCTGGACACTTATATCATCCCGTAGAAAGACTCCCAGAATTCCACTTAACCTAAACTTCCATAATGAAGAAATCCCATTTGAATTGAGATCCACACATTTCAGTGAATATTTCCATTCAACCTTTTCAGTTCCCGTGCCAATCCCCAGTCCCCCTCAACTTACTAGCGTCTGTTCTGATTCACTGTCTCAAATTTCAACGACCCCCGATGAAATCCAAAATATTTTGAAAAGTCTGCCCGCAAACAGATCTACCGGACCATCAGACATAAGCCCTATATTCCTGAAAAACACCTCTGCATCTCTCAGCATCCCCTTATCCATGATACTCAACTGGTGCATGACTTCCGGTACTTTTCCTGACTCATGGAAAAGAGCTGATGTCACACCTGTCTTTAAATCAGGCAGCAAGCATGAAATTTCCTCATACAGACCTATATCTATCGTCCCTATACTCTCTTCAGTCTTCGAAAGGATAATACATTGCCGTCTCCTCACTTTCACCAAACCACACCTCTCAGAAGAACAACATGGCTTCGTCCCTGGAAAATCATGTTTAACAAATCTGACTGTTCTGAACCATCACATAATTTCTGCAATAGATCAAAAATCTCAGCTAGATGTAATCTACGTCGACCTGGCCAAAGCATTTGATTCCGTGAACCATTTCCATCTCCTCCACAAGCTTGCTTCACGATACAACGTACATGGATCCTTCCTATCCCTAATACAAAGCTTCATGTCCAATAGGCAACAACGGGTAGTGCTTCCAGAGTCTGTATCGTCCTGGCTCCCAGTCTTATCAGGAGTAGCTCAGGGCAGTATCCTGGGACCCCTTCTCTTCGTGCTGTATATGGACGATATAAACACATGTGTGCAAAATTCTCCGTGTTCCCTTCTTCTATACGATGATGACCTCAAGATATTCAGAAAAATTTCCAATTCTGACGACCACGCTGACCTCCAGGAAGCAGTGAATACATGTACTGATTGGTTCAACAAATGGAAGTTATCTCCAAATCCGAAAAAGTGTTTCAATGTGTCTTTCTCACTACTGAAATCTGGAAATCAGGCGGACTATAAAATATGTGGAAATAAATTGGATACGGTTACTCAGGTGAGAGATTTAGGTATTATTCACGATGATAAACTGATATTCTCTCCCCACATTGACCATATCAAATCTCGCGCAATGCGCAGTCTCGGCATTCTATACAGATTCACAGAAATTAAAGACCTCACTGCACTTAAATTATACTTCACCACATATGTTCTCCCTATCCTAGATTTCTCTTCTCAAATTTGGTCTACTTCGGCTATAACCAATATTTCTAAATTGAACAACAGTGTCTTTAATTTCTTCATATCAATTGTCAAAGCTCGCAATCCTTCACTAAGGCACTTTGCCAAATCCGACATCCTAAATCAGCTCAATTTACTCGACCTGAGAAGCCGTCTACAATTTACTGACCTGTGTTTCCTAAAGGGAAATAATTGCGTAGGTTCTTTATTCAAACTTTCACTTCGATCGCATGATTAGAACACAATGAAACTTAATTTTAAAATTTTGCACAGCCGCTATCTTGAGGTTATGAAAATAATTGAACTAAATTAGATGCCAGTGCATTACAATATGCATAAATATTTACTGAACCATGTTTCACTGCGCTCAGATTGTTATATCGCGAGAAAAGTATATTGTAATGTTTCAACTTCGCTTGGCCACCATGTTCGTTTTGTACTTTAGAGGTTTTCGAACGTGATATAGTATCAATTGTAGTAGTGCCCTTTATCACAGTACAAAATGTTAGGGTGATACCAGTAATAGTTCCGGAGATATAGAATGCTGGTGAAATATTTTGCACAGCCGCCATCTTGAGGTTATGTAAACAATTGAACAAAATTAGATGCCAGTGCATCACAATGTGTATAAACATTTGCTGTACCAAGTTTCATTGCGTTTGAGAGGTTTAAGTCGCGAGAAAAGTATATTTAAAAGTCTCAACTTCGCTTGGAAGACATGTTAGTTTTGTAGTTAGCAGGTTTTTTAATATCTCATAGGAGAACTTGCAGTAGTGCCCTTTATCTCCGTACAAAATTTCAGGGTTATATCGGTAATAGTTTCAAAATTTCAGGGTTATATCGGTAATAGTTTCGGAGATTTTGAATATTGGTGAAATATTTCGCACAACCGCCATGTTTCATTGGTGAGACGTTTTAAAATTTGAAGGGCAAGGTCGGGGGCGGCCGTAATGGTGCTATGACCTTACCGAGTTTCACTGAAATCGCTCCAGCCGTTCTGAAGTTATTACAGGGGGACACACACACGGACAAAAGGTGATCTCATAAGCCTATTCTTTCATAAAATAAAAATAGGCTAATAAAAATTGGACTGAAGCTAACAATGAAATGAGGAGTGCTCTGAATAAGCTGGAACCTTCTGTACAGTGTGTGTGCGTATTATGTGCTAAACGGTGAGGTCAATACCATTTTAGTGAATGTTGTTCTAAGACAAAGTTTCCCAAACTGTGGTACGCGGTGATGCTACGAAAAATATAAAAAATATGAGATACGTTACGAAAAATATAAAAACATTGCTATGTTGCCGGAGAACTTTAAGGCCAAAGACAAGGAGCAGTTTTATGAATTGAATTGTGATTCAGAACCATGGCAAACGTTTTCAAAAATGGCTCTTGTGAACTTTGGGGTTGAGAGGCGTGCAGACTAAGCAGACATAGCTGACAAAGCAGTTGGATTTTTACTGCCTTTCACTACTTCGTACTTGTGAGAGACTGCATTTTCTTCACTTGTTTATCTCAAGAATAAATACCAGAATAGGCTCCTTACAATGGAAAAAGATCTTCGGTTGAGACTCAGCATCTTAAACCAACCATTCCTAAGTTGGCTTCAAATTTTCAAGCTCACCCTTCACATTGACGTTGTTAGTCGAACTTTGTTTTTTTATGTTAAATTATTAAGAGTTCATTTATTAATATTATTTGTACAGTGTCATTTCTGAATGTTTGAATTGAATACTTATTGTAATAAATAATAATAAAAAACTGGACACAGTTTTTAGCCTACTTTCGATTTTTGCAAAAAATGAAAGTAGACTTATGAGATCACTACAGGGCGAAAAAAGTGTGTGTCTGTGTGTATGTGTGTGTGTGTGTGTGTGTGTACTCTGAATGTCTGTCCCCCCCCCCCCCTATCAATTCGAACACGGTGAGCGCAAATTGAACGAAATTTGGTACAAAGGTAGCACTAGCAAAGGACACCTCAGTGTCATGTTTTATATCGCCGCCATCTTGACGGAAACGTAATGGCGGCCACACAAATGTTCAAAGCTTAAATCAAATTACGACTAACCTAATCATCCGATCTCTACCAAATTTTTCAACAACATACCTTTATGGAGGGAGCATCCTTTGAAAAATCTAATAGGTCATTAGCCTAATAGTTTGCGGATGGCGGCCATCTTTGTGTCAAAATCGATTACCCCTATTAATTCGAACACGGTGAAACCGAATGGAATTAAATTTGGTACAGAGGTAGCACTAGCAAAGGGCACCCCAGTGTCATGTTTTATATAGCCGCCATCTTGACGGAAACGTAATGGCGGCCACCCAAATGTTCAAAGCTTAAATCAAATTACGATTAACCTAATCATCCGATCTCTACCAAATTTTGCAACAACATACCTTTATGAAGGGAGCATCCTTTGACAAATCTAATAGGTCATTAGCCTAATAGTTTGCGGATGGCGGCCATCTTTGTGTCAAAATCGATTACCCCTATTAATTCGAACACGGTGACAACGAATGGAATGAAATTTGGTACAGAGGTAGCACTAGCAAAGGGCACCTCAGTGTCATGTTTTATATCACCGCCATCTTGACGGAAACGTAATGGCGGCCACACAAATGTTCAAAGCTTAAATCAAATTACGACTAACCTAATCATCCGATCTCTACCAAATTTTGCAACAACATACCTTTATGGAGAAAGCATCCTTTGACAAATCTAATAGGTCATTAGCCTAATAGTGTGCGGATGGCGGCCATCTTTGTGTCAAAATCGATTACCCCTATTAATTCGAACACGGTGAAACCGAATGGAATGAAATTTGGTACAGAGGTAGCACTAGCAAAGGGCACCTCAGTGTCATGTTTTATATCGCCGCCATCTTGACGGAAACGGAATTACGGCCACCCAAATGTTGAAAGCTTAAATCAAATTTCGACCATCCTAATAATTTGATCTCTACCGGATTTTGCAACAACATGCCTTTTTGTGGAAAGCATCTTATGACTGACTACAAGGTCATCAGCCCAATAGTTTGCAAATAGCGGCCATGTATGTGTGCAAATCCATTCCTCAGATCAATTCATGCACGGTGAAACCGATTTGAATGAATTTTTTTACAGAGGTAGCACTAGCAAAGGGCACCTCATATTCATGTTTAATATCCCTATAGCACGTTGTATTTCAACAAGCTACTACAACCAACTTTCAATTATACTCCTTGAAAAGGACAAAGAGTTATAACAATACCCATGCATTTAGGAGAAAGTAGGCTATATGTTCTTTACTGAACATCTTGTTATTATTTGAAATTTAACTCCAACAGTCTAACTCTAACAAACACAATTTACAATCCGTTTCGGTCTACTACGTAGTGGTGGTGGTGGGTAAATGTTCCAAATTCAAATCGTAACTAATTTTATCCATTCTTCAAAATTTGGGCATGGCTTTATGCTGATCTTCGCCGTTTCCCTCAAATCTTCCAAGTTTATAGGAATGTTTGGATTTCTATTTTATTAAAGTATGTACTACACCTTCAGTTGAAAAAGAAATGAAAGTGAAGATGCTCCGTACCTGGCTGCGAGGCCCACAGTTTTATATCTTGTTCTCTCGTGTACGTAGCGTCCCCTGCCTCCCCGCACAGCGACGCTATGTGTCTGGAGATGACGCTCGACCGCGCCACGTTCACCAGGAACTCCATTGTGTGGTTTTCTCGCCCTCGATCCTCCTCGGGCGTGCGGATCGTGCCGGGATTTTTCTGTCGAGCAACAAAATACAAAACATCACAACTCCAACTGCAATGAACACTAAAAATAAAACTACGAGGCTGTTGCAAAGTTCCATAGTCCATGAAAAACAGAAGAGTAAATAACAAGAAGAATTTAAGGGGACACTATACTGAAATTTCATGAATTTTGAGGAAAATATCGAATTTGGGTTTATAGCACTAAAAAATAGCCAGATATGTCCTCTATCAAAAAGTGTTTATTTTTTAAATATCGCTATTTTTAAAGTCCTCAGCACCTCCTTTAAGTGGCGCTGCGGGAGCATTTAATTGTTCCATGAGCTACTCGACATGCCCCGTCGAGTTGCTGCTAAGAAATGATGTGTTTCTAATGTCTTTCTTAGTGGGATTTCAAATGCTATTGAAGAATCGACTTGCAGAGGTGATATTTTGCATCTCAGTGCTCAGTTGTTCTACTACATGTTCCATTATTAGTGAAATAAATACTAATAACCATGACTTCACTCCTTGCGCTGAAATGTATTTCATAATATTACTTCATTTTTTATAGTGCTACTGGTAGTAATAGCTTAGTATTTTGAGTGTTGTGAGTTCAACATGGGGTGTGTTAGAACACTTGGAATCCTACAGTCCATCAGAGGGAAGCCAGCAGCAACCTCTGCTGTGAAAGTCAGTACCCAGTGAGACCAAAAGCGCATAAGACAAAGTAGGAAAGGGTGCTCAGGTGACAGCAAGGAGCTAAGAAAAAATAAGAAGGTGATGAAAATATCACTGGAGGAGAAAAGAAAGCAGTCTGAAGGGCATACATATAGTGCAGGGCAGTTCTAAAGTGTGTGAAGTTGCATAGATTTTTATTTTGCATTTTAAGGCTTACCGGTAACAAAATTTTAATATTTTCTTTCACAAAAAAGTCCCTTGTCATGCAGTTTTTGCCTGATACAAGTAAAATTTTACACAGAAGTAACAAGGTAGTTGGTGCACAAATATGTGTATGCATTTTGCTGTAAAAGAAGATTCAAAATTATTTTTGACCTACCAAATTCCGTTTGCAATCATACTTTAAAAAAATTCAACATAACATTTTTTTTTTTAAAATTCTACATGCTAATGTTTTTGTCACACAACAAACTGTGACACTAACTTTTGCTAGTATAGGTATTAAGAAGATTGGTGGAAAATTTGGTACCAATTGGAAAAATTGTGATGCAAGGGACTTTTTTAACGATGGTGGTAAAATGGTACGGTATTTAAGAAACTCCTAGTCAGAAAGTTTTATAGGCACAATATTCAAACTTGGTAACATTACTGTTCTTGAAAAGGGCTATCTCAGAAAAAAATTGGTAAAAATTCATTGAAAATTATAGAATTTAGAAATTTTAGTATAGTGTCCCTTTAATACCAACACCTTTTTTAAAAACATGGTTAGTTTTTGACATAATCACGGTGAAGATTGAGGCAATCGCCATATCTGTGGAAATGCTTTCCAAGCTCTTATTGTTAGAATGGTATTACACATTCAAGATAAGAGTGCTGGTAGCCGAGGAGGGAACTATTTACCTGTGTCACGCTGTCAGCCTCCTTGGTTGGCAGGTTATTACCATATGAAGCTACGATTGCCGGCAGTCGGGGTGGGAACTATCCTTTGTTTACTTGTGTCACGCTGTCAGCCTGCTTGGTTGACAGTTATTGCACTATCAAGATACGAGTGCCGGCGGTCGGGGTGGGAACTATCCTTTGTTTACTTGTGTCACGCTGTCAGCCTGCTTGGTTGACAGGTATTTCACTATCAAGATACGAGTGCCGGCGGCCGGGGTGGGAACTATCCTTTGTTTACTTGTGTCACGCTGTCAGCCTGCTTGGTTGACAGGTATTACCCTATCAAGATACTAGTGCCGGCGGTGGGAGTGGGAACTATTATTTGTTTACTTGTGTCACGCTGTCTGGCTGCTTGGTTGACAGTTATTACCCTATCAAGATACTAGTGCCGGCGGTGGGAGTGGGAACTATTATTTGTTTACTTGTGTCACGCTGTCTGGCTGCTTGGTTGACAGTTATTTCCCTATCAAGATACGAGCGCCGGCGGTGGGAGTGGGAACTATTATTTGTTTACTTGTGTCACGCTGTCAGTCTGCTTGGTTGACAGTTATTTCCCTGTCAAGATACGAGTGCCGGCGGTGGGGGTGGGAACTATTCCTTGTTTACTTGTGTCACGCTGTCAGCCTACTTGGTTGACAGTTATTACCCTATCAAGATACTAGTGCCGGCGGTGGGGGTGGGAACTATTCCTTGTTTACTTGTGTCACGCTGTCAGCCTACTTGGTTGACAGTTATTTCCCTGTCAAGATACGAGTGCCGGCGGTGGGGGTGGGAACTATTCCTTGTTTACTTGTGTCACGCTGTCAGTCTGCTTGGTTGACAGTTATTTCCCTGTCAAGATACGAGTGCCGGCGGTGGGGGTGGGAACTATTCCTTGTTTACTTGTGTCACGCTGTCAGTCTGCTTGGTTGACAGTTATTTGCCTGTCAAGATACGAGTGCCGGCGGTGGGGGTGGGAACTATTCCTTGTTTACTTGTGTCACGCTGTCAGCCTACTTGGTTGACAGGTATTACCCTATCAAGATACGAGAGCAGGCAGTGGGGGTGGGAACTATTCCTTGTTTACTTGTGCCACGCTGTCAGTCTACTTGGTTGACAGTTATTTCCCTGGCAAGATACTAGTGCTGGCGGTGGGGGTGGGAACTATTCCTTGTTTACTTGTGTCACGCTGTCAGCCTACTTGGTTGACAGGTATTACCCTATCAAGATACGAGAGCAGGCAGTGGGGGTGGGAACTATTCCTTGTTTACTTGTGCCACGCTGTCAGTCTACTTGGTTGACAGTTATTTCCCTGTCAAGATACTAGTGCTGGCGGTGGGGGTGGGAACTATTCCTTGTTTACTTGTGTCACGCTGTCAGCCTACTTGGTTGACAGGTATTACCCTATCAAGATACGAGAGCAGGCAGTGGGGGTGGGAACTATTCCTTGTTTATTTGTGCCACGCTGTCAGTCTACTTGGTTGACAGTTATTTCCCTGTCAAGATACTAGTGCCGGCGGTGGGAGTGGGAACTATTCCTTGTTTACTTGTGTCACGCTGTCTGGCTGCTTGGTTGACAGTTATTTCCCTATCAAGATACGAGCGCCGGCGGTGGGGGTGGGAACTATTCCTTGTTTACTTGTGCCACGCTGTCAGTCTACTTGGTTGACAGTTATTTGCCTGTCAAGATACTAGTGCCGGCGGTGGGGGTGGGAACTATTCCTTGTTTACTTGTGCCACGCTGTCAGTCTGCTTGGTCGGCAAATACTATTATTTGTTTACTCTGTCAGCCGGGTGGTTGACAAGTACAGTCCCGTGGGTAGGATAAGATTCAGCTCCAGTAGTCTGTCATCGTTCTCTCCGTGGTGTCATGAGCTCCTGTTACGCTTAGCTGTGCTGTTGAAACACACCATTCTGAATTTGCCCAATACTATTAATTTTTTCGTTCACAGTTGACAATATAACTTCTGTCTAACACAAGTAGCGCGCGCAATGCTGCTTGACTCATGTACAGACGGCACTCCGTCATCGCTGTGTGCCCCACATCGTCCCGCAAGGCTCCTATTGCTACAAACAACAAACGCTGTGGCGGCCTAGTACAGGGCCACTCATAACTTGAAAGGGTAATACCGCCAGTTGGTTGGCATGGCCTTAACGTTGTTTTCAAGCTCGTTATTAGAAAGGACCCTAAACCCTCCTAGAAACTTTTTCAGTTCAGGGAGGAACTGGAAGTTACTTGGTGCCAAGTTGGGGCTATATACAAAAAACTCCCATGGAAATATTTGACGAAACTGTTCTAACTTCTTTCTTACAGAATACTGTAGATAGCACTGAGAACTCACTGCATTGGCGTTTCTACACCTTGACCCTATTTCTTTCCCCATACTGTGACCATCCTGAAAGAATACACAGCAGAAGTGCTTAAAATGATCCGCTTGCTCCAATTTAGTTCCTCCTACCTGGCATTCTATTGTATTGCGTTTCTTCCCGACAGACATAACCTTTGTCTTTGAAATGCTGATCTTCATACTATACTTCCTACATTTCTATTCAAGTTCTCAGTGGTTTCTACTTAAATTTACGAGAGTCGTACTATATTGTTTACACTTAATTTTCTTCTACCCAAATTAAGTACATTACACATCAGTTGTTACGTCCACCTGCTCAACATAATCTCCTTGTAATTTTATGCACCTTTGCTATCGATGTGTCAGTCTCTCCAGACCTTTCCGAATCCATCTTTCGGACTGCTGCGTACCCATGACTTGACAGCTGTGTCCAGATGTTTATACATGTTCCCGAACAGGTGATAATCACTTGGGGCCAGGTCAGGAGAGTATGGTGGGCATGGTAGCAAAGTGAATCCCATTTGATCAATGGCAGCGGTCGGTGGTCTCTCGGCTAGTGTGGAGACGGGCATTGTCATGTTGCAGAAGCACACCTGGAGCCCATTTTCCTGGCCGCTTAGTATGAATGGCACAACGTAAGCGCTTAAGGGTTGCCACATATGCTGCACTGTTAATCGTGGCCCCCAATTCCAGACAGTCAATGAGGATGATGCCCTCTGTTTCCCAAAACACTGTCACCATTCGCTTACCAATTAATGGCACTGTTCGACATTTCTTTGGCGGCGGGCTGCCCCTATGCTTCCATTGCATCGATTGTTGCCTATTTGTGGCTCATGGTAACGGAGCCATGTCTCATCACCAGTCACAAGCCCAGCCATGAAGTCGACTGGATCTTGTCTGGAGAGACTGACATACCAATGGCAAAAGTGCACAACGTTACAAGGAGATTATATTGAGAAGGTGGACGTAACAACTGATGTGTAATGTACTTCATTTGGGTAGAAAAAATAAAGTGTAAAACAATATGGTACGCCCCTCGTATAAACGCAAAATAGTCACCGTCGTTTCGGCCATCAATGGACCACGATGTTCTTCACTCATATGATCACTGTAATGCTTGTTTTCTTGTCTGCCAGTAGATCTTCATTCTTGATGAATGTTCAGCTCTCCTTTCTTCCGTCCACTTGCAGCGAGGGCGAGGCAGCACAGATGTTAAAGGATGTAGATTACTGGTTGATTTAACCGCCTTTCTGAACAGGTTCCTATCCCAAACCAGAGCTTGATTGATTCGAGCTTCTGTTAGGTCCTTTTTAACTTGCATCGACCATTTACAATAGGAATTTTTTTAGGGATTGGTGAGTGTATTCGATATGAAAGTCGATGATGCTCCATCCGTTCCAAATGTTCAAAGAAAGACATTCTCCTTTTTCTCATCACACTCACCAAATCTTCTATATGATCAAATATGCTCTGATACAATTTACAACACCGCTATGGATCAATTTATTTTACCAGGAAATAGAGTCACTAGTTATTTGACTATCCTGAAATTCAGAATTTCGACATATTTTTCTTTTGTCTCAAAAGAAGGGCTTACCTGACGTAACTTGGACATGGCATCGGAAGAGATGAAGTCTCCCTTACGGAAGTGGCACACGAAGCACATCACCTGGTACTGACTTTGCCCACGTTCCTCTTCCCCCAGCACCAGCGCCTTCAGTATCTGCACGTCCTGCAACAACGAGAGACACATTCCAGTCAAATGGATGCGTTGCTGTCATGGAGTTGGTAACACTGATGAAACAACAGATTGCCGCAGGACAATTTTATGAAATGACTATATTCTCATTATAAAATGGGACAAAATATCTAGCGTTCAATGTGATGGAAGAGCTTTCATAATTTTTAATCAAAAGAGATAACAGCCCAAGAACATGACCCAATCTTATTGGGCCACGTGCATCTACTCAAGAGTATCCGTTAAAATTAAAATTTTGAACACGTTCTGGGTGGTTCCTCAGTTTAGGGGCTGCGACAACGCGGTCATGTAGCCCCGTGTACTTTGGGTGTGTAGAATCTGTCTGATAACCGGTGTTAATTGTGATGGCTGTATTAGTGTGTGTTATCTGTGTTTAATTCAAGTAAGGACTGCAGACATTCGATTTTCCAGTAGTTACAACTTTTGCTACCAAACGCCACCGTCAACGACTAACTAGTTCTAAACTTGGTTACTAGATGCCAACGCAGTCGGCTCCTGGCGACGACCGTTGGAACCTACGAGCGTACGTCAAATCTAACCTAAAATTTAGCTTCACACAAATGTAACTAGTGGAAGATTTTTTTATCATGCCATAAATCTATGACATGGGACCGCCGGCTTTACATCCCCTCCGGAGGAAGGCATACTGAGGGATTTTTAACGATCTTAAAAAATCCGACGACTTCGGCCGGGTTTGAACCCGCAACCTTGGGCATAGAAGCTCAGCATGCTACCAACTACGCCACCGAAGCCACCATTAACACGTTCTCTTAGCAGAAAAATCATCTATGGATTTACAGATAGAGAGTTCCGATTTGTAGCAAAATTCTTCGCTTTTGACACGCACTTGATCCATGTAGAAAAACTACTTCATTATTATTAATAATATTACAGCTACGATAACCGGGTGGCTGTGGCGCTGACAGGCAGGCAGACGGGCAGGTAACCACTTTGCGATTTAAATTAGGAAGGTCCGGAATGATCCGCGAGAGCACTTAATGTTATTTCTGTTCGGCGTGCGCGCGATTTGCAAGTAGATTGGATGGAGCGCGGTATAGCTCCTGTGTCTATAAACTCCTCACCTCACCTCCAATACCACATCGATGAGCTGGGGTCGCGTGCTTCACGTCTCTCTTACAAGACGACCCACCGCATACTCACACCTCTATTTACCTGATGATGAATGCTGCCCTAAGGGGGCCGAAACATCCAGATCACCTGCCCCTAACGATTTGAGTGATAGTGAAAATGAAATTTTCAACTATTTAACTACTGACTTAGCCTACATGTAACTCAACAGATTTCAAGAAGAAATGGACAATTCTATTTTGACGTGTATATTTTCTCCGCAACATGGATATGTTTACGATTTTCTGAATGCTTCATTGAATGTTTCAAACGCTTTGCACTTTTATATCTATCATACAATGCTTTTCAGTCGGTCAACACAGCGAGTTGAGTAATATGCTGTGTTATAATTAAAGCGGATCTAGTTTACATGGCTGTGCGGATAGCGGGTAAGCTGCGGATAATGTCTGGTGTAAATTTGCGGGTAGTTTTTAGAATGCAATCCGAACTTGTTGAATATCATTAGCCTACTAGGATCCTAATGTTTATGACATACATTTTTTTTTTCATGACAAATGTTAAGATGATTATTTACGCTAATCTCATTCATATAATCTCATTAAGCACAATTAACACTCCGAACTGAAAAGGGTTGCAATTCTAGCTGTATAAAATGAAATTTAAACAAACAGTAGCACATGCCATACATAGCCTAAGGAAACTATTTTCTTCTCAATAGTCTAAATGTATTGCTTTAATGAAATGAAAATCCACAGCCTGCTTCCAGTCTCCGACCGGGTCAGGAATGGAATGGAATGAATGAAGCCCCCATCTAGCGGCGAGGATATGAACTGTGCCGGCTGGCTAGGCCTGACGCACTCCTCTGGGGCAATGATTAAATGAATGACAGATGAAATGAAATGATAGTGGAGAGTGTTGCTGGAATGAAATTTTGACAGGGAAAACCGGAGTACCCGGAGAAAAACCTGTCTGCCTCCGTTTTGTCCAGCACAGATCTCACATGGAGTGACCGGGATTTGAACCACGGACCCAGCGGTGAGAGGCCGGCGTGCTGCCGCCTAAGCCACGGAGGCTTTAATAATTTATCTAATTAAACATATTATTGTAAAGCCAGGCGGATGCGGATAACAGTCGTGCGGATGCGGGGCGGATGCGGATAACAGTCGTGCGGATGCGGGGCGGATAAAGTTTTGTTTATCCGCGCAGGGCTCTAGATAGGGTAGAGCGGGGCTATTCCGCTCATTTCAAATTGTAAACATTATAAATCAAAAACTATTCATTTTTCTAAGATGGGACCAACAGCAATGCACACCTTATTTATTGCTTATTACATACGAATGTTGTCAAAATACAGTTATAACAATATACCGGCTTGATGAAATAAAATATAAATCAAAGCAAAAATGACGAATCACAAATTTAATGGGGCTATTACGCCCATGCTTGGGGCTATTTCGCTCACTGTAATAATGCCCTTTCCTCAACGGCATTTACCACAAATGAAGCTTTTCCTTCCTGTAGCCCCAACATACATGTCATGATACCAAGTTTCACAGTCTTTGCATTGAATCCAACCACCCTTTAATGATGACTGAGCGGTATAAAAAGTTACGCCACAAAATCCACATGGTGTTTCTTCCTTGTCAAAGTCTTTTGGTCGTACGGATTGAAGGTCACGGTCATTTGTCTTGCAAATGTCTCGAAAATGTTTTTGGCAACCTTTCCTTTACGGACCTTATCAAATTTTAAGCTCCGTTTTGCCCTTCGAATCTGTTCTGTTGTACATCCAAAACCTCTTGCTGCCAAGCATTTTAGCCGGGAAGTTAACTCTGTCTCCTCTTGCATAATAAATGCTGTGGGATGACCCGATGGTTTGTCCACTATGATTTTCCCTAAGGGTCCTTGTCGTTTACGCAAATGAACACGATTTTTAAGTGTTGAATAAGGCACATTGAATAGTCCAGCTGCACCTCTCATGCTCACTTCGCCTCGTAATACAGTTGAAATAGCACGGTCAATATCTTCCTCCGTCCATTTTCGAACTGACCCTTTCCTTTTATACGTCCGTAACATCTCTAACGTAATAAGAAAGAGATACTAATCTGCTATCTGAAATAATTTGGTTGCAATATTATAACAAGAGAGAAGTCTTGGCTGAGCGGAATAGCCCCCATATTTCTGGGCGGAGTAGCCCCAATTACTGGAATTTACAATAGCGCGTCTTGTGATAGCTGGGACCAAGGAAACGCGCTACCTGCTATGTCCAGATGTAACTTAACCTTCAGACTGCCAGGCGCCACACTTCCGGGAAAAGAAAAGCCGCTACTGTGGACACTAATCCTTAAGTTGCAAGCACAAATTCTTAATGACGACAAATTCCACAACATAAACAATGTACCTTGCAGTATTCTTCCTTTGTTTTACTCTACACTCAAGCTGTCACTCTCAAACAAACGATAGATGTAGTAGCACAGAGGCCGAGGGTCACACTGAACACAAAGGGCGATATCAGCTGAGCAGGGTGGCTGCTCAGTGCAACGTCTAGCTTTTTTTGAGCGGGATAGCCCCGTGGGCGAATTAGCCCCGCCGTACCCTAATTAATGTCAGTTTATACAGTGAAGTCCCTCTCTAACTGGCGGAATCTCGCAAGGGCCGCGCGGTGGACCGGTCGCGATGAGTTACGCCCAGATAACTAGCATGTAAGTCAACAACAACAAAAAGTCAACCCCTGGCACTATACAGCCCATGAAGGGCCCAGGCCGACCAAGCGACCGCTGCCCAGCCATTTGGCCTGCAGATATTGGGGTAACAGGTGATCAACGCATCGGGTCCCCTCGGCAGTTAATCTTGGTCTTCGTGATCGGGGCGCTGCCTCACTCTCAGACAGCTACTCAATTGTCCTCACGAGGCTGAGTGCACCCCGGTCCAACGCTCACGTCAGTTTTAAAATCCCTGACAGAGCCGGGAATCAAACCCGGGGCCTCCGGGTGAGAGGCAGGCGCGCTACCCCAACACCACGGAGCCGGCTTATAACTAGCATGTAACGATTACTAAACAGCGGGTCAGGAAGCCCTGGATTATGTTATAGCATTTATTACATACGCAGCTGGCAAGATACCTTAGTTGAGATAATCAAGACTACTGTAGTCTATCTCGAATCCCGTGAACATGGTTAGGTATGAAACAAAACATCGAATTTTCCTAGTGGAAACATCTCAAGAAGAAGCCTTACAGTAAATGTGTTCATAAGTTTCAACGCCATGCGATTTTTACTTGCGGGGGAACCTTAAACAAATGGTAGGCCTATAAAAAAAATCACTACACTCATACGAAATATCAGTATATTTACTTTATTTCATGTGTCCAGGAAAAATTATAAAATAAAGGGAACAATACAAACAAACTTACAGACTATAATAACAAATGAAATGAAAATGCCTTCAATATTCACCGAAACTTCCTACGTCGGTACAACATGTCCCTAGGAAAAGGACAGCATTTCCAGCAACTCCTTTGCAATTCATGTGAGTAATGATGATTATTAAATACATTATTTAAATAAATAAATTAAATACATTAAAAAAGTGTGAATGTGTTAGTACTACAGTAGTTGGACGCTACGCTGCTGCTGGCGCCAACACCTTGCTACATAGGCGGCGACTCAGTGGCCAAGCAGCCCTTGCGAGGCTCCGTCATTTAGAGAAGGTTTTTACTGCAGATAGGGAGGCAATAATATTAATGTAGCCACCCGCCACGGCTTCGCCCGGTATCTCTAATGGCTAGTCCACACCAAATTAACTTTTGTTAACAAACATCTTCAGCATTAAATAAACTGTTTGTGAGGTTATAATGGATAGGGTCAGGAGGAAGAAAATACTTGCAGCTGCAGCTTTCATTATTTTAGTGAGTACAATTAGAGAAAAGCGCATACGCAAGGTGTGGCAAAGAAAAATATTGGAAAGGCGTTTAGAATTAAGTTTGGAGATAACACTTATGTCAGAACTATTCATTCATGATGCAGCAGGCTTTCAAAACTTTCTGAGTATGTCTCCACATGACTTTCAGTTCTTGTTGACAGTAAATGGGCCTGAAATTGCAAGAAATTACACAAATTATCGGCAAGCCAACTCCATTAATGACAGGCTAGGTATAACATTAAAATTCCTAGCAACTGGTTTGGTGCACCATACAATATTCAATTTTAAGGGGATTTTTAAGTGCTACGCAAAATATTCTTGTATGGTTCTCTATCATATCGGCTGATGAAGGGGCCAAAACTATTAATTAGGCCTCGAAACATGTCCCATTAATGACCACACAGTGATCATTTAATAAAAGTATTGATCAGGCGGAACTTTTAACCTGTTTACACTAATTAGTTTATTAATACGGAACCAGAACGAACCTTGTCTAGAGTATCAAAACAAGCAATTTCAGTTATGGTGCCTTAATTGCGTCTTTGCGCATGCGCGAACCAAAATGTTAACCAAAACACGAAAAGTTAATGAAAAGTTTCATTCACAAAAGTTAAAGAGATTTTGTTCATGAACATGCTCGAAAAGTTAACGAACACGCTATTTTGTTTATGAACAGTTCTGTTCATTAACAAAGTTAACGAAAACATCTCGGTGTGGACTAGCCTTAACGGTTTACCGAGCGTAAGCTTAAAAAATTACAGTCAGTCTGAAAGAGTAGACGACATATCATTTCAAATGAAGCATGCTACAAATGCTACACATGTTAGAAAGGCAGCAGGGATCTTTCAACAGACTCCATTACGAACTTAGAACAAAATATTTCAACAATTATTTCCATCCAACAATGGGTTGAAGGTTTGAATCTGACATCTTGCCCACCTCGTTAAGTGTCACTCTGTATTTTGCTTTGACATCCTGCACACCGCTTTAGGAGTCACCCTGTATTCTTATCTGGCATCTTGTATATCTCTTTAGAAGTCACCCTGTATTCTTGTGTGACATCTTTTACACCTCTTTAAGAGTCACCCTGTATTCTTGTCTGACATCTTGTGCACCTCTTTAGGAGTCACCCTGTATTCTTCTCTGCCATCTTGGACACCTCTTTAAGAGTCACCTTGTATTCTTATCTGGCGTCTTGTATATCTCTTTAGGAGTCGCCCTGTATTCTTATCTGGCATCTTGTACACCTCTTTAGGAGGCATCCTGTATTCTTGTATTCGCTTCGCTCAAAGCCCCAGGTCGCTCGACGCCTCATGACTCTTTCAACAGACTCCATTACCCATTAACTTAGGCTTCCCGCGCGGCTGCATGACGTCACGCACTCGCCGTCCTTTACCCATTAACTTAGGCTTCCCGCGCGGCTGCATGACGTCACAATCTCAGTCTCCGTAACGCAACCGTCTCCGTCTCGCGTAACGTTAGACCGAAAGCATAACGACGAAGTCAACAAGATCATTTGAAATGATAAAACGCACGGACGGCAGGCCCCAGAGGCAAATCAGAAAATCCGAGGTGAACAGCGAAACTTCTCTGAAGTCTTAACTCGACATGACTCGACAGTTTGACGCTGGCCGAAGCTGGGGTGATAGGCTTGCTCGCTCCGAAGCTAGTAATTTAAATTTCCATTGAATGGAGATTGTTGGAAGAAATGAACACGTAAAAACACTTATAATGGGCTATGTATTAAAGATAGAGATATGCTGCCACGGACTATTCATGCTCAATAATTCTTACACTCATAGCCTATAACGGTTTACCCAGCATAATCTTAAAAGGCGGACGGACGGCAGGTTTCTCTTCGGCTCGATTCACTGAAGTCGTTACTGCCCGGGTTCCTTTGGTCATAAATGAATGTTTTTCTACAGAAACCTTCCTGGAGAAATCCTTTACAGAATGGTGAAAACCGCATCAAAATCCAACCAGCGGTTCTCGAGATTACCCGTTATACGCTGTGGAGACGACGACGACGACGACGACGATTTCGACTTCTTCTTCTTCTTCTTCGGCCCCATTGGACCACTTCAATCAATCATTTCTTGGTCCTCTTCTTCATTAAGTTTCCAAATACCAAATATATGTATTACTTTTATTTTTCATTAGATTAAGGGTGACTTTGAGGGGAGTTCACCCCGCCCTTCCCAGCAGTGTTAGTTTTCTAATTTTAAAATGTTAGTTCTGAACTTGCCAGGATGTGTTAGTTTTGTGAGAATTGTGTTGTGATATTAGACTATTATTATTGGTATGGAAGGCCTACTGTAAAAGGGCAGCCCCATATGCTTCACGGGCAAAAGTTACATCAAATCAGATATTGTTGGTGGCTATTGACCTTCAAGTTTACTTGTTTAGTGCAATGGTTAGTCCCCTGTACTACTTGGGAGAGCGTACATTTTTATCGGATAACCTGTGTCATTATGGTATCTATTGTAATATGTGTACGGTATTTGTAATTCAAGAGGGGATTGGGAAGGAGACGACCGTGGCCTTAAGTTAGGAACCATTAGGATTAACGAGCTGGTGATTTGGTTGATGTAGTATTCGTTCTCGAGTTATAATATACCCTAATAGTAATAATAATGTTATTGGTTTTACGCCCCTTTAACTACTGCGGCCGGGTGCCGGAATTTTTCCCCGAAGGGAAATTTTAACGACTCTCGACTCAGCTTGTCACTGTTCACTTGCACTGTCCGGCAGTGGACATCTCGTAGATATTGATCAAACCCTGAATGTAAGAGATCTGATGATGATCGCTGATTTATACATAAATTATAAACATTCAAAATCTCCAACTTACTTACTAGATTGGCCACACAAACCGTAGTTGGTCTTCGGCCTCACCAATCAGCCTCCTCCACCTTCTTCGGTCCATGTATTCTTCTCCGGTTAGTCCCACCCTGGTCATGTCCCCTCTGCCCTCATCTATCCAACTCAACCTTGGTCTTCCCTTTGGTCTTTTGCCTCTGATGTCTTCTTCCACCAGCTGGCTGGTTATCTGGCCTTCTCGACGCATTACGTGTCCATACCACTCATTGATCTCTATACATGGATGGCTGGTAGCTAAGGCAGCAGTAAGCCGAATAGACGATGACAGGTATAGCAAGATGGCAGCGAGCACATGGTGCAATATTGCGAATCCGGCTCTGTGATTGGTTACTGGTAGTTTGATGTTATATATGTATTTATACTGGCAGTAAATATTTTGTGTTTCTTGTAGTTGTAAAATGGGCTGAATTTGGTTATTTAAAGCGTAAAATCTTAGTTTTAAGTACCGGTTTGGTGACCCATCATCCCAGGCAAGCCGGTAATACCTTTACTTCTCAGGCAGATAGGTCACTTAGCCGTAATTTTGAAGTTATTATGAAGTTAAGTATACATATGCGGCGGTGCTGAAGGAGACGTGATCGGGCTAGGCTATTGCGTGTTTATATTTGATCCCATTTCAGGGTTTTTCGGTTCTGGGTGCGAATAGTTCACTTAATAGTTGTAAAACGGTGGGGGAGTATATTTTGAGTAGGTTTTTAGTTGTGTTGTTTTATGTGGAGCTGAGGAGTGAAATTGGTTTGGTTTGGCTTAAAGTGAATTTTTGGCTTTGATCTACTTTCCGTTATTATTAAGTTTATTGTGCTGCTAGCGTGATTAAAAGCTGTAGTATTTGATATAGAGTGCTGGGATTACTTGGGGGAAGTGTTGGTTATTTCATGGAAACAGGAATTCATTACCAAGCACCGATTACGATATGTCGAATCTAGGCCCGTATAGTGAGCTACGTTTATAGGTACGGTACCGTACATAATTTGAAGAATGCATAATTTCGTGGCATATATACATGTATATCGTATATACAATTTACAAGAATGTTTCCAGAAATTGTTTTTCACTCGTTACTTTGTTACTGATCGCTAATTGCGTGTACTCAGCACCTAAGTTGATATTTGTCAGCCGTTATTACACATTCATTTTTATTGATATTCCGGAGATTTACTTACCTCGGAATGACGTGTCAGTGATCCCAATGCCCTTATGCTATGAGTGAACATATCTCTATATTTTTATTTGCTCCAAAGCACCATTAATTACGATTTAAAATCGACTAGCTTATCATTGCTTCCCCATAAGGAGAGCTTGAGAATGGGTACGACAACATGGCGGAGCGCGCTCAACCTGGCGTACTTTCTCGTGCAGCGGAGAGCTGCCATCAGCGATCCATGTATAGAGATCAGTGATACCACTTCATCCTCCCCTCTTTAATCACTGCCAAAAAGTCCAGCGATTTGTACATTTCCTGAAGTTCTAGTTTTTTCCTTTTCCTCCACACTCCTTCATCCTTCGCTGTTTCAAAAATATGTCTCAGCACAGCATTCTCAAATGCCAGGAGTTTTCTTTCTGTGTTTGGGGCCAGAGTCCAGGTCTCTGCTCCGTATAGGACCACACGTTGAAATTTAGTACACAATATTCAGGCACGGATCTAGAGTTTGGCTTGGGGGGGTGTCAGAGAATCGATCTAGAGTTTGGCTTGGGGGGGGGGGGGGGGGGTCATAGAATCGAAATTGTTAAGAAAAATGGTATCACTAAAAATGCAATCACAAAATAACCAAGCGTACAAAACCAGACCATTTTTTGCAAGCTTCATGGATAGAAATTTGATGCGTTTAGCGCACCAAATATATTCGTACAAATTGCAACGGCGTGTTTTGCGACTTTTACATCGAGCTTCGAGAAAAGTATCAAGGTACGTTACAGTTTCGGCAAGTCGAGTTGGTACCGACAAAGGGAGAAAGTCACAGCTTAAATTGCCAACCAAGCTTGCAGTTTGGACGTCGGCAAACATTTTTGGTGCGAAAAAAAGCCCCAAATTCCTATCCGTGCATTGCTGCACATTCAACGTGACATCACTATAGACATCGATTCGGTAATCACAAGGTTTGCTAAACAAAATAGACGAGTTGATTTTTTTGTATAAACAATCGTTTTTATATAACAGGTTTGAAGTTGTAAATATGTACAGTTGTAACAGAACATAATAATTCCAATAAAGATATTTCAGTATTGAATAAAATGAAAAAAAAAAGTTTTTCAGTTAAAATTCGTTAAGTTTTATTTGTCTGGTAATTGTGTTTTCGTTTTATTGAGTTTGCAAAAAAAAAAAAAAATTGTCTCCGTTTGGGGGGGGGGGGTCATGAACCCCGTGACCCCCCCGCCCCTGAATCCGCGCCTGACAATATTCCTACAATAACGTAGTGAAAACCGCACAAGCCACTAATTATTGAACGCCGAAAACCTGTCGGGCGACGGCATAAGCAAGGAAGTATAATAATATCGTATGGCTTGCATGTCAAATTTCGTTGTTCCTTGAAGCACTATGAAAGTCAAGGAGGTTATATATCTAAGCTCCTTGAACACTATAGCGCTTTCTAGTAGAGAAATGCGGAACTTAGTGTTGGCGGAAACTCCCGAGATTAATTTTGCCATTATGAACACGGCCTACTGAATTCAAATAGGTTCTTTGACATGCCAACTTCGTATGACATGCGTGTCGTATTTTTGCCGCCCTTCAAATATCTTGGGGTTAGTAGACCGACACGCTATCCACTCACCCACCGTGGCAAGCTAGCAAGGAGGTGGGAAGAGGTAAAGCTGACCTTGAATCCTAGCTGCACGCGATGGCCGGCGGCCACCAGGCAGCAACCTGCCGTGTTGCGTTGCATTCTCCACCTTCCACTCATCCCGTCACTTCCTATCAGTTCGCATCCATTATTGCAAGGATTACAAAGAGTAAATGAGCGAAAAAATGAAAGGTCGTTTTATTTACTTACAATATGGCCAAGGGCAAGGCATCACATTATGTTGCATATTGTACTCTAATCGAGAGGGTAGATGAGTGAGGGGAACGATAAAGGTGGGGAATGCAACGCAGCCCGGCGTGGCTGTTCGCTGCCTGGTGGCCGCCAGCCATCGCGTGGTGCTAGGATTCAAGGTCAGCTTTACCTCTTCCCACCTCATCGCTCATACTGTCATCCGACAGGTTATCGGCGTTCAATATTGGCGTTCAAAATTTAAAGTGGCCCGTGCGGTTTTCATTACGTCGTTGTACAACTTTGTAGGAATATTGTGTACTAAATTTCATTACACCGCAATCTGTTCCCTTGTTAGTATATGAAAATTCGAATCCATTCAAAGTTCGTACTTCGGACAAGGGCCAAAAATTAGCACCAACCACTGACCAAAGGGGTGGGAAAAATGGAATTTTGAGAAAGGAAATAAGTCATACCTCCCTTAATAGGCACAATATGAAAACCGTTTAAAGTGGTCAATAGTCCTAAGAATTACCTAAAACTTTTATCTGATAGAATTTTTGATATGACCCACCCTTATGCCAAGGGATAAGCAAACTGTTTTAGGAATTATGCTAAACATGTGGAACGTTTGTAGGGATTCAACAATTGGCAAATTTAGTGAATTCTAAATGTTTTTCTTTGCCCGGTGAAATTACCCCGAGAGGTTTTTTTTTTTTATTGACCAGATATAACCTAAAGTTCATGTTTGCAAATGACACTCAAACTTATATTAGCCGATGACGTGGTGGCTGCTGATCTCGTCATCCGCTTTATGAGTGAGAGTGGGTTAGGACCAGCAATCTAAATTTTCCAGTGAACATTGACTCAAAGACTTGTTCTTTTTTGAATTCTGAATTTGTTTTTCCGTGATTTTTGTTGATTTTTATAATTATTAGGTTTATTTAATTTGTTGTTCAATTAATTTTCGATCTTTTCAAATTTAGGTGTCCACCTCTAAAATTTAATTCCATTCCAAATTTGTATACTTTAATCTGTGTTAAGAGGGCCAGATGACCTCGTAGTTCCACCCCTTAAAACAACAACAACAACAACAACTAACTTCTTTCTTTCTTTCTTTCTTTCTTTCTTTCTTTCTTTCTTTCTTATGGGTTGGATTCAAAACTACAGGAGTGAATTGCATTAAAATTCGCATTTAAGTATTATGCAGCCCTAAAATAAAACTAGGCTATACATTATTTATTTAGTCCTAAGGTATGGGGGACAAGAGGGAGCTCTTAACCGCTTTTCATTCTTTTCTTCAAAGCGGTCGGTTCAATTTACAAACTGTACAGTTACTGTGAATTTAATTAAGAACGTTTCCAGTCAATAATATTTAATATTTATACAGTTCTTGTTTTTTATCACTACCTAATTCTAAGCAGAATAATATACAGGTTGTAAATTACGAAATCACAGGAGCTGGCTAAATGTCACGTAGTCTAGCCGTGAATCACACACGTCTCCCCCAGGGGCTCACATCTAGTGGGACATGGGTTGGCGACCACGGGGCCTCAGCTGAGTCCGGCATTGCTTCCACTTACTTGTGCCGGTCTCCTCTCCATTTTATTTCCTGTCGATCTCTCCTGGTTAACTCTTGTTCTCTTCCGACCCCGACGGTATTAAAGTATCCGAGGCCTAGGGATTCTCTTCCTTTCCCGTCTTAATTGGCCCTTGTCTCATCTTTCCTGATACCCTCCTACTGCGAGGGGTCAGCCTTCTTTTTATTTTCATGTTATCTCTTGCCTTCTGCACAAGACCCTCAAAGAGGCAGGGTGTAAGCAGCCCCACCACTTGTGGTGGTGCACCCTGGATATTGCTACACCCTCAGGGGCGCGCGGCTGGTGAGTTCTGGAGTTGGCGATCGTGAGGATTCCTGAGCTGGGTCAGTTTTTTCACCATTTTCCACTGATTCTGGGGCGGACCCTTTCCTCTTTCCCTTTCCTATCTGCCTTTCATGGCTCTCCTTCCTTCCAAGTCGCACAATCCTCGTTCTTCGAAAGTTGAGGGCATTTCTATCCTTCCTGTCCTTTATTTGCCGTATCCTTTATTTGTTTACCATTTCTTCTTCTAGTATGTAAGTCTGCAGTTAGTATTAGTTTTCATTCTCATCTCATCTTTCACTATCACCCAAACCATTAGGGGCCGATAACCTGGATAATAGACCCCTAAAATTATCATCATCGTCATCATCATCATAAAAATGTCGGGTACAGAAAGCCAGTGAATAGTAATAATGCAATTCTTTAAAATTTCGTCAAATCCTGTTCTATCAGTGTGGATTTCTACGGCGACTCGAGTCATTACGTCGCCCATCAACCATGCATACCTAATGAATGACCGGTCTTGAATACACATCGTGTCTCCTTTGAGCAGACAGGGGTTAAGGTGCAATTAATACTCTCATCTGCCCGCACGACGACGGAGCGAAATTACTCATCGATTCTGGTCCACCCTGAAGGTAGGACGGGGAGGAGAGCTCTACCTGGTAGAGGTACACCACGAATTGCAACACATCTGAGGCGCGGTCGCGTCCACACAGGATGATGATGATAATTTTTGTTTTAAGGGGCCTAACATCTAGGTTATCGGCCCCTAATGGTCTGGCTGATAGCGAAAATGACAACGAAATGGAAACCATAACGAAAATTAAGTGAGACTGAAAAGACTTACAAAATGGAACTCAGATTTAAACAACTCACAAAATATAGAGTGGAACTTACTTACCAAAGGTAATTTAGAAGGAAAATACTCACAAAAGGAAGAGATATTGAAAAATACGTACAAAATGTAGTTTCGGTCCAAAATACGTACAAAATGCAATGTAGATTCGAAATACTTACAAAATGCGATTGCAATTCCAAATACTTACCAAATGCAATAGAAATTGCAATTGAGATTCAAAATACTTACAAAATGCAATTTAAATTGAAAATACACAATGCAATTTAGATTGAAAATGCTAGCAAAATGCGCTTTAGGTTGAAAATACTTACAAAATGCAATTTAAATTCAGAAAACTCCTAAAAATGGTGCCCCTACATTCAAAGACTTACTAAAAAGCAATTTATATTGTCAATTCTTAGAAAATGCAATTGAGGCTGAAAATACTCGCAAAATGCAATTTAGAATGAAAATACTTACAAAATGCAACTTAGATTGAAAATACCTACAAAATATAGTGAAGAGTCAAAATATTCACATAATGGACTTTAGATACACGGAGAGCCAATTCACAAAACCAGTGCGGGAATCTTAAAGAGAAAAGGAAATATATGAAAAGAAAAAGAAGGTTGATCCGTAGAAGAATGAGGATCAGGAAAGATGAGAGAAAGGCCAATTTTGGCGGAAAAGGAAGAGACTCCCTAGGCCTCTGGTACCCTAATGCCGTCGGGGTCGGAAGAGAACAAGAGTTGACCAAGAGAGTTCGACAGGAAAGAAGACGAAGAGGAGCCCGGCACAAGTAAGATCCGCACAAGCCTACCTCCGTTAACCGGAAACTATCTTTAAAGGAAAAAGTCCCTTTCCATTTCGTTGAAGGCAGGTTTTACAGTCAGGAAGGTAGAGAGCGACCAGGGGCCCGGGACTAGAACTTCCGGACTCCTTTCAGTTTATTTGTCTCGTGACATTATTCTGGAAGTATCAACCCCCACAAAAAGAAATTTAGTATATCTAATTAAATATGAGTTTCCTTGCTCTTCCGATATTCAAAACTCTATTATTGTCTCATTGTATTATTTGCTTCTTTATTTTGATCAACGTAGATTTTAGTGATGTTTAGCCTATTTTCATTTTTGAAATAATAGGCTTATGAGATCACCTTCTGTCCGTGTGTCTGTCTGTGTGTGCGTGTGAGTGTGTGTGTGATGGCGTGTGTGTTGGTGTGTCCCCCTAATAACTTCTAAACGGCTGGAGCGATTTCAACGAAACTCGGTAAGTTCATAGCACTATCCCGGACGACCCCGACGGTGCCCTTCAAATTTTGTTACGTCTCACCAATCCAACATGGCGGCTTTGCGAAATATTTCACCAGCATTCAATATCTCCGAATCTATTACCGATATCACCCTGGAATTTTGTACCGTGATAAAGGGAACTACTAGAAGTTCACCTATGTGACTTTTGAAAACATGGTAACTACAAAAACAACATGGCGGTCAAGCGAAGTTGCGACTTTTAAATAGACGTTTCTCGCGATTTAACCAACCAAACGCAATAAAACTTGGTACAGTATATGTTTATACACATTGTAATGCACCGACATCTAACTTCGTTCAATTGTTTACATAACCCCAAGATGGCGGCTGTGCGAAATATTTCATATCTGAAAGTTTTAGTGGTATCACCCTGAAATTTTGTACGGAGATAAAGGGCACTACTGGAAGTTCATCTATAAGACTTTCAAAAACCCATTAACTACAAAACGAATATGGCAGCCAAGCGAATTTGAAAATTTTAAATAAACATTTCTCGCGATTTAATGATCCAAACACAATGAAACTTGGTACAGGAAATGTTTATACACATTGTAATGCAATGGTATCTAATTTAGTTCAATTGTTTATATAACCTCCGGATGGCGGCTGTGCAAATTTAAAAAAATAAGTTTTTATATCTCGTGTCGTAATCATGTGATCGAAGTGAAAGCTTGAATAATCAACCTACGCAATAATTTTCCTTTAATGGTATATGACTCTATGGCCTATACATATAACAATCCAACATGGCGACCATCCGTAATATTTAGTCGGTTCTCAATATCTACGAATCTATCACAGCAATCAATCTGAAATTTTGTATGTTGATAGAGGCAATTAACATAAGTAGGATAAATGAAAATAAGCTGTATAGTTCTTCACGGAACTACTTATTATATGTGACCATATATGCTCCCCTCAAGAACAAGCAAGACGATTTTCAGAGCAATACGAAATAAATCAATTTTTCAAATAATGATTTAAACACTTTCCGCCCTATAGTAACTATTTAATTTCAATATTGCATACATTAAATGTATAACTCTGGAAACTTTGGTATTTCCATAACAGAGAAGCTAAAAACATCATGGTTATAAAAAAAATCATTTTGTGTTCTCTTTATGTCGTTTTGCAGACTATTTACTAGTTGATGTTACATTAAATAATAATAATAATAATAATAATAATATCGTATGGCCCCGGGTGCAAGCTTTGTAATTTGACACCCAGAGGGTAGCTTGCATGTCGAATTTCGTTGTTCCTTACAGCGCTTTCTAGTAGAGAAATGAGGAACTTTGTGTTGGCGGAAACTCCCGAGATTAATTTTGCCATTATGAACACGGCCTACTGAATTCAAATGGGTTCTATGACATGCCAACATCGTATGACATGCGTGTCGTATTTTTGCCACCTTTCAAAAATCACTTACCACGGCCAGGAGCGAACCTGTAATCTTGGGGGTTAGTAGATCGACACGCTATCCACTCACCCACCGTGGCAAGCTACATTAAATAATATACATAGTAGAATATTTAGTAAGTACATAGTGAGAGAAATTGAATCGTTTATTTCAGAGAGGGGTCAAGCGACGAAAATGCCAGTTTGAGGAAAAAAACTTAAAATCTCAAACAATTTGTTTATGGATCTGAAAAACTTACTACAAATGTGTTTATGTATTTGAAACTTAATTATTATGTTTTACTTTTTTGTATCGAACAAAAAAAACTTTGTACTTGACACCTTTCAGCAATAAAGAAGACGAACACGAATATTTTGTTAGCAAAACTGAGAAATATTTAACGGTTTTGTAATGAAAACGAATTGTATGCGAAACAGTTTATTTATATGTATTTAAGATAACATAATCATTGCAAGAAAAACAATCTTGTAACTAACGAAACCTATTTAAAAATGGCTGGTACTTTCTTTTAACCTGATAAGTCTCAAAGTTCAAAGTCATAGGCCTACATTATCAGGTTGGTAGTACTGTACACTGATTTATTCGTCATCTAACTCCACAGCACATTCTGTATCCGTGGTAGGCCATTGCAATACATCGTTGTAGAACTCATCATACCCAACAAGGTAAGGTTTGAGGTTAGGGAGGTCTTTTATCTTCTTAACATTGATGGGAACCTGAAACAGAAGCTGTTTGGAAGTCCTAGTCCAAAACTAGACACATGGTAAAAGAAGTACGGGTTGAAATATTAGAACAGAAACGAGGCAAGCAGCGTCCCTTGACCCCTTTCTGCACTAAAACCAATTTTTAACATAATGCCTCACTGTAACAACAGGCCGGAAGTTTACTCCTCTCTGCACTAAAATATGCGTCTACCCCTGCAGAACATGTTCCCTCAAATAACTCATTTCATCATATTCTGTCACTTGACCCCTTTCTGAAATAAACGATTCAATTCAAAACACTTTAGAAATTAAGTTCAGTGAAATTGTAGGCTATACTTTGGGCTCTTCTACCATCCCAGTCCAAAGGGCTACAGCCCCGTTTACCCCACCTTCTCGTCAGGTCTGTTTACAGTACATGACAAATCAACATGGGCGAGGAGGAGGGGGGGGGGGGGAGCGCAGGCAGCAAGGAGAGGCCGTGCCACCCTACCACCCCCAACCTCCCCCCGCCCCCTCATCCCGAGATTATTTCGATTGTTCATTGTCACACCAGTTTATTTCATAAATTGAAGTTACTGATAGTTAACTGATTTAGATGTAGGGATAATTCCACAGTTTTATTTAACTTAGTAATTTAGGATTATTTGAAAATATCTCCAGTTATACAGAAAATCGTCGAACTGGATCAACATTAGCATTTTAATGAACAGCTTTATTTTTATTATTTTTGTCGATACATGGTGATACAACTTCCTTATACCTGTTTTTAATAAATTAACATTATGGCGATGATTCACAAAAACTCTGAACTAAAAAAACTATTCCTGCCATTCATGCCATAAAGATAATGTACCTAGGGGTTTCAGGCAGCCAAATAATGCGTATCACGAAGCTAGTAATAGATGAAAGGAAAATTGCGGGGGTGTACGTCTCACCCCCTAGTATCAGGTAGGTAATGAAATAAAAAATATTACTCTCCCCCCCCCCCCCTCCCCCGGAAATAATCGTGCGGGCGCCCATGCACATTAGACTGGATCGGGAGTCATGTCTGCACGCAGCTATAATATCATGAAGAAACTCAGACTCGTGGGACTTGGATGAGCACGAGGTGATAAGAGAGTATTGTGATGCAAAGTGCGACGTGGAGGTCAACACGGCACCAGATAAGACTTGAGTGACAGTTGCACAGTCTCGCGCTATCTCAGTCAGTGACGACACAGCGGACATCTAATTAGACCAGAATGATGAATGTAGTCGTACGTTCCCAAGAAAGCGCCCAAGAGAGACGACTCGCAGGGTTGGGGTAGGGGGAGTTACTTCTTCAAAGTCACTGAGTTACAGTTACAGCTACAGATAAGCATAGGGGAAATCATCCTTATTGACATAAGTATCATTTTCCCAAGTTTACCAGATATCACTTGTACACTCAGCCCCTCAACTGTCGAAGTAAAACATCACATAAAATATTGAAATATTACAAGTCACTTTTCGGTCGACACGTATAGGACTCGTACTTTTAATCGAAGAATTTCCATTATCGAATAATCCATTAATCGAAGTAGAAAAATCGATTGATTGGCACAAATAACGATTAATCGATTGTGCGTTTAATTGAGGAAGAAAGAAAGGTAGGGATGAAGGCAGGAAGGAAGAATGAAAGGAAGGCAGGGAGGAAGGCATGAAGGTCAAAAGCAAGACTGGGAGAAAGGCAGGGAGGAAGAAAGAAAGGTAGGGATGAAGGCAGGAAGGAAGAATGAAAGGAAGGCAGGGAGGAAGGCATGAAGGTCAAAAGGAAGACTGGGAGAAAGGCAGGGAGGAAGGAAGAAAGGTAGGGATGAAGGCAGGAAGGAAGAAAAAAGAAAGAAAGGAAGGCAGGAAGGCAGAATGAAAGGAAGGCAGGGAGGAAGGCAGGGAGGTCAAAAGGAAGACTGGGAGGAAGAATGAAAGGAAGGCAGGGAGGAAGGCAGGGAGGAAGAAAGAAAGGTAGGGATGAAGGCAGGAAGAATGAAAGGAAGGCAGGGAGGAAGGCAGGAAGGAAGAATGAAAGGAAGTCAGGGAGGAAGGCAGGGAGGAAAATAGGAAGGCAGGGAGGAAGAAAGAAAGGAAGGCAGGGAGGAAGGCAGGGAGGGCGAAAGGAAGGCAGGCTGGGAGGAAGGCAGAGAGGGCGAAAGGAAGGCAGGGAGGAAGAAAGGAAGGCAGGGAGAAAGGCAGGGAGGAAGAAAGGGAGGTAGGGATGAAGGCAGGGAGGAAGAAAGAAAGGAAAGCTGGGAGGAAGGCAGGGAGGGCGAAAGAAACGTAGGGATGAAGGCAGGGAGGAAGGGCAAAAGGAAGGCTGGGAGAAAGGCAGGGAGGGCGAAAGAAACGTAGGAATGAAGGCAGGGAGAAAGGCAGGAAGGGCAAAAGGAAGGCTGGGAGAAAGGCAGGGCGGAAGAAAGAAAGGTAGGGATGAAGGCAGGGAGGAAGAAAGAAAGGAAGGCACGGAGGGAGGCAAGAAGGGCGCAAGGAAGGCTGCGAGAAAGGCAAAAAGTAAGGACGGACGGTAGGGGTGGAAGTAGGGAGGAAGGCATGGTAATTGAATAATTGTTTCGTCGATTAATCTATGTACGTTCTCACAGAAGCAAAACAGGCATTCATTTAACTAAAATAAATTGTATCATCATCATCATCATCATCATCATTTATTGCATGTAACAGGCCATTAAGACCCATAGCAGAAAAACAAGGGTATACAATTCTTGATTACAATATAAATAGCAAGCATAACATAATATATAACATTGTACTTCATAACAGGAAGAATGATTTCAGCTTCTCAAATAATGGTTGCATATATTAGACCAACGATTTCTATCCCTGGCATCTTCCATACTTGCATCTGGATCTACCTGGTTCAGCGCCAACATAACTCGATCTTTCCATCTCGTTCTTGGTCGACCTCTTGGACGTTTTCCCGTTGGCTGAAAATTGAACACACGGTTCGGGAGAGTACCTTCTGCTCTGATAATGTGTAATCGTCTTCTCTCTATCTCTCTACTGATGTCTGCCTTTTTATAACGTCGATATAACTCCTCTTTACTCCGTCTTTCCCAACTGTCAGTTTCTGGGCAGTATTTTGGGCCATAGATTTTCCGCAGCATTTTTCTTTCAAATGTACATATACGTTCTTCAAAAGTTCTTGGAGTCGCCCAAGTTTCACAACCATACATTAAAACAGGTCGTACTAGGGTCATGTATAGGTGGATCTTGTTTTCCTGAGATATTAGACGTGACGTGAAAATTCGATTCATGCTATAGGAAACCTGAGTAGCGTTGGCGATTCTTTGTCTTATTTCCTTTTCTATTTCACTTTTGTTTGACAATATTGATCCTAAATATTTGAATGATTCAACCGTCTCAAATTTGTGCATTCCAACGTCGATAGCGATCGGAATATTCTGTCGACGTGATATAATCATGTATTTTGTTTTCGATTCATTAACCACCAACCCCATTTTCTTTGCTTCCAGTAGGAATCTTGATGTATCAGTCGTTACCTGATCCAAAGTGTTCCCCATGATCACCACATCATCAACAAATGCAAGAATTGTCGGATCCGACCATCTCCATTTCCCTATTCCAACCAGTTCCACGTTTAATCTTTTCCAATGCTATATTGAAAAGGACTGGGGCTAGAGGATCTCCTTGTCTTAGTCCACTTTGAACGCTAAAGGAATCAGATTCTTGATCTGCAAACCGCACCTGGCATCTAGAGTCAGAGTAACAGGTCTTGATCAACCTTATGTACTTCATTGGAATGCCCATCTCGTGCATAGCCGTCCATAATACTATACGGTTTATACTGCCATAGGCCTGACGAAAATCAATAAAGATTAAATGCAATTCCTTGTCAAATTCGTAGAATTTCTCCAGGAGTTGCCTCAATGTAAAGATGTGGTCGATAGTAGACCGACCAGATACAAAACCACATTGGTATGAGCCTATAATGTCTCCCAAAAATGGCCTAAGTCGATTCATAAGCAGTGAGGTAAAAATTGTATATCCTATCTCGAGTAAGGCAATCCTTCGGTCGTTAGAAAGTTGTGTGGCATCACCTTTTCTAAAAATGGGGCATATCACGGCTCTTTTCCACTCACTTGGAGTAACATCTTTCCTCCAAATATTAACAATTAATTGTTGCAGATTTTTCATTAACACTGCTCCACCATACCAAATCAACTCGGCAGTAATTCCACTTCCTCCCGGAGCTTTGTTGTGCTTTAGAGATTCCACAATATGTCTTATCTCATCAATAGTTGGCTCAGGTACTTGCATTTCCGCCGTCATCATTGGCACCTGTGCATTTATAGCATCCATCTCAACATGAACATTTAGTAACTGATTGTATCATATTTCTAAATAATGAGGCCCTGGCGAGCGGAACATGTCCTCGGACACTCCCGGCACTAAAAGCCATACGCTAAATAAATAAATAAATAAATAAATAAATAAATAAATAAATAAATCAGATCCCGATTTCTAGGGTGAAGATTACAATTACACAAGTATTTAGAAAAACAAAACTGTGGGCTACTTTGTATAGTTTGCCTCGTTAATATAAGTATTTACGATTCATAGTGAATCTACTTATTTAAAAAGATTAGTCTTTTTTATGAGCATGCATTATAGGTTTAGGATATACGTATGTATATTATGTAACTTGCCTGCAAACAGTTAAGCGACACAACAATATATTACAATTAAAGAATGCACACTGATTTCTACTATGATTATGAGTACTTATCCGTTGACTATACTATTCAAACACAATCGTGGCACAGGTGCTCACCGTCACTAGCTTCCATTTTATTTACACTCCCCTCCCCCCTATTTATCAGTGAATACTACTAATACATGTGAACATATTGGTAAAGCCCAGCACGTATGCGAATATCCGTAAAAAATTTCGCCATGCGGATATAATTTGCATGGCTGTGCGGAGAGCGGATAATGTTTGGAGAAGAGGTTTTGGGTTTATAGAATACAATCCGAACTTGTTTAATACCATTATTAGAACCCGGATGTTTACGGCATAACATATTTTTCTGTAATGTATTTTTTTTTCCATTTTTTATGACAAATGTATTTTTTTTTTCCATTTTTTATGACAAATGTAAGATGATTTAAGCTAATCACATTCAAATTATGCCATTAAGAATAATTAACACTGCGAACAGGAAGGGGTTACAATTCTGGCTGTGGCCTATAACATTCATTTTCAACATAGCACATGACATACAAAGCCTAGGGGAACGACATTTTCCTCAAATGTCTAAATATGTTGCTTTAGTAATCTACTAGCGGACCCGTGCGAGAAATCTCGCATGTTCATAAACCACACTTTCCCCAAAATGTTTATAATGAGACAAGGAGAAAGGTTATGTTTTTATTTCAACCAAATGATTATAGAACACTATTTACATTTCAGTTAGAATTCCCAGTTCTACGTTCCCTAACTTAAGAAGGCAATCACTGAAAATTTGATCATCATAACACTCATCGGTTATTCAATATTTATGAAATTATACGATTTGAGTAGGCCTACTCATTCCTTTGATTTACTGTTTCTGAAATCCATGCAAAATGATAAAGGAAAGACCTCATAATGTTAAATTGACAGGTAACAGACGCCATAGCGTCCAAAATATGAAGTGGACAGCAATTATGGAGCGTACTTTCCTACAGCAACAGTATCTGCAAATCGCACACTTTGTACATTTTTAAAGAAATTATAGATATTTATAAAATTAGAGTGCAATTCGTCACTGCTAATGTATATTTTCTTTCATTTGAAAGCTCATTTGTCACGATCGGTCGCTTGTGAGCGCCGCAGGAGGGATCTATACTACTGAAATAATGTATACTGGCATTATCCGTCGCGGCTTCACCCGCGAATATTCTATTTGTAAAGAGTACACTTAGCAAAATCTCAACCATGAATGCTAAGACTGATTTATCCTTGGTATGAATAATCAGACTTCATCAATTCAGCTACTGGTGCAGTGGTTAGGGGTTTGTCATTCCTTCATTGGTATATCAGAGCGAAGTTAGTTTTCTGGGAATATCACAAACACTGTTAATTTAAGGGCCTTTAAATGTGGTTTTCGGAGAGCCTTTATAGTTGGGTGAAAAAGACCTTTCGTACCACACTCACACGTGAAAAAATTCTAGAGTGCCCCGTGACCCCCTTAAGCGAATTATACTGTATGCATTGATGAATTTTACAGCTTAATTTGGTTCAGTGATAACCTTACAACCATCTGGAAACTTTCACAGTAAGGTAATAATTGGAATTGCATTGCGTCTTACAGAAATAGATGGACCTGTGAGATTCTGTTACCATGGTTACCGTGTTGCATTCTTTCATTATTTCATTGTAAATATACGTCATGTTTTAAGGTATTTATCGTAGTTGGTACCATGCTGAGCTTCTATGCCCAAGATAGAGGGTTCAAACTCGGCCAAAGCCGTCGGATTTTTTAAGAGCGTTAAAAATTCCTCAGTATGCCTTCCTTCGGAGGGGAAGTAAAGCCGGCGGTCCCATGTCATAGATTTATGGCATGTTAAAGAACCTTCCACTAATTACACCTGTGTGAAGCTAAATTGGATAGGTTAAGAATGTAAACAACGCTCTTATGTTTCTACGTTCGTTGCCAAGAGCCGATTGCGGTGGCGTCTAGTAGCTAAGTTCTGAACTTGGCCTAGTAGTCGTTGACGGTGGCGCTTGGCGGCAAAAGTAGGAACTATTTGAAAAATTCTTAAGTTGCAGTCTGTACTTAAATTAAAAAACAGATAACACACACTAATACAGTCATCACAATTAACACCGGTTATCAGACAGATTCTACACACACCCAAGGTACAAGGGGCTAGATGACCGCGTTGTCGCTGCCCCTAAACCTAAGAACCAACCAAGGTATTTATTTAATCGCAAGGCATTTAAAGAGTAAGTGAGTGCGTTTCGCTTACGCATTGGGTTGTGCTGAACCTGTAGGTACCCCATATGTAGGTTGGTGTTAATGGGACCTTATTTTCGGTACAAAACTGGAATGGGACCTTAGCAGAATAACATAGGGAGGGATTCAGTCGCACAGCACTATTACCAACACATTACACAATACAATACAATAGAATACAATACAATCGAATACCACTCCAAAGATGTGCACACGCTGAAATCCGCGCGAAATCGTAACCAATAAGCCCGTAGAGTTGGTTTAAATTCAACCAATAGCGAGACTTGAAGATCTCAGTCGACGTCCTCAGAGCGCCATTTAACGGACCAAACTTGCCCCCCCCCCCCCCTCTCTCTCAAGGGCTCTCGTACATTTCTAAAGCTATAAACACGTGCTTTGAGGATGCAAGGCGGCTTCCTTCCTCAGCTTTCTTCTCCGGGCGGTGAAGATCACACTTCCCTCATCTAGGGGTGAAATGTAGAACTAGTTACAAGTACTGACAGTGACAGTGAGACAGAGCTTACCGAGAGGGCGCGCAAGGTAGCACTATTTTACAAAACAATCAATTTAATTTTTTTAAACAGTTACAGCCGAGAGCTGACTGTAGGATGATCCTCAATCGCTACTGTATCACACCTCTTGAGCAACATTTCTTTCCTCGAGGTAGTAATAATAATATCGTATGGCCTCGGATGCCGGGCGCAAGCTTTGTTATTTGGCACCCAGAGGGTAGCTTACCTGTCGAATTTCCTTGTTCCTTGACTATGAAAGTCAAGGAGGTTAGATGTTAGATATCTAAGCTCCTTGAACACTATAGCGCGTTCTAGTAGAGAAATGAGAAACTTGGTGTTGGCGGAAACTCCCGAGATTAATTTTGCCATTATGAACTCGGCCTACTGAATTCAAATGGGTTTTTTGACATGCCAACATCGTATGACATGCGTATCGTACTTTTGCCGCCCTTCAAAAAATCACTTACCACGGCCAGGAGCGAACCTGCAATCTTGGGGTTTAGTAGACCGACACGATATCCACTCACCCACCGTGGCAAGCTCCTCCAGGTTGTGACTTGTAACAATACTTGACAACAATGATTAACAGTTAAAATTAATCGCCGTAATTCAATGTTGTTTAGTACAATCACGAAGAGAAACAAGGCCTATACAGACACGTTCATTAATACTGAAGTGACGATTTGTGAAAAGAAAGTGCACTGTAATCTGTTGCTAACATTACCATATTGTAATCTGTCTTAACTGACGTCTTCAGCTCCCCGGCCACACCCCACCGTCTTTGAGCCGGCGTGGCGTGGCGTGCCGGCCATCTCCATAGTAATTAACAGGGGCAAAGAGGCGACGTGCGTGCCTCTCCAGCTCAACTCTGACCTGACACATCCACTCCGATGAGATGGCCTTCCGAAGATATTGGTGCTAACAGCAGTGGCTCGACCAAGTGCGGAAAGCAATGCAGAGGTGTGGAAAATATTACCCTCAACATTACTTTGTATAGTTTTCACGACTTACTGTAAAACTGTTTCGCAAGATTATAAAATTATTCCAAGTAGATAATAGTAAATTACAAGACAAGAGGACATGGAACTTTACAAATTGATAACCATGTGTTTGAAGAAGTAGACGAGTTCAAATACCTGGGGACACTAATAAACAATAGAAACGAATAACAGGAGATAGAAGCTAGGATTAAAGCTGCATCCAGAGCATCATATTCAGTTAACAAACTACTCACATCCAAATTGTTGTCAAGAGGGACTAAAATACGAATTTATAAAACTATAATTAGGCCAGTATCACGATATGGTGCAGAAACACGGAGATTAAGCAAATGCACAGAGAGAGATACAGGTTTTAGAAAATAAAATCCTCAGAAAGATTTTCGAACCAATTTGTGAAGCAGGTGAGTGGCGAACGAGAAAGAACAAGGAACTAAAGGAGTTGTATAAAGAACCCGATGTTGTTTCGGAAGCTAAGACAAGAAGGCCGAGATGGGCTGACCACGTGTATAGAAGGGAATAGGGATCTAGACTGCGAGAAGTGTGTGGGAAAAAGCCACACGGACGAAGACCTATAGGCAGACCAAAAATGAGATGGAGAGACGTCCAGCTACTGGGAGCGCGAGAGGAAGAAGCCAAGGACAGAACGAGGTGGAGGAGGCTACTTGACGAGGCCAAGAACCGACTGCGGTTTGTGGAGCCAGGAGAGTAAGTACTGTCATCGCGGCAGGAGATGGCAGTTGAACACGCTGTGACGGGGTGCGAGGGGTCTTGCAGTACGCATGCGCGGTCCGCCTATTCCTAACTTAAATATATCAGCTTCCCGCATGCCAATGGTTGTCATTGCAGCAGGCGACACTCAGTCAGTGAAAGAAGGAATGTGCTGAGTGATTGAAGCAAGTAGTGGCCAACTGAATGTTTTTGGAATGCGCGATACGCAGTGAGCGGGAAGACCTCTGCAGTTCAAACCCGACTGCCAACTCCTGGCGCGATATCAGTAAGTAAGTAAGATAATACGTAGTCGAGTCAATAAGTTCGTGGACTGGGCGCATGGTGACGTCATGGTACACTACTGCAGCAGACAGGTTGAGCCGCAGGATGGTGCAGTATGAGTCAGTACAGGGTTTGTTGTGTAGGGACGCTGAATGCGCGCGGCGGAAGTTTAGAATGTCACCGAGTATTTTCGACTTGTTGGGCAGTATGGAATCCATCCCACGAGGAGCAACTGACAACACGACCCGCCAGAAGAAGATCCTTCGCCGTCCACGCTATTCAATTCGTCGCAAGCGTCCTGAGCTTTGGCGTAGTAACAACTTGCTGTCGCTATAGGCTACTCTGTTAGCTGGGAGAATGCGATTGACAGTTCTTGTCTCACCATGTGGTCTGAGAACGAAGTTGACAAAACTGTGCAAGCCACAGATACAGCAGCCCAGGCACTGAAGAACGTGGGCTGTAACATTGCAATGCCGATGCGAACATGGATTGGTCAAGAGGCAGATGAGTGATGACTGACGTGGAATTTCTGGCCAAATGTCAATCCCTTTCTCCAAGCGTAGAGAGTATAAGATCTATTTACACTTAGCAGTGGCGTAACAGTGACGTGACCGGCACGTGCTTCCACCGGTGAGCCAGAAAATATTCTCCCATGATGAGTGGTGTTCTTAACTCTCGCCCGGCACCTGACCGTGTCAGAGCAGTCAGTGCTCTAACCGTCACCGTACCATGGCAGTCAGGTTAGTCCCCAACGATATTTTTCTCATTTCACGGCCATGTCACGGGCTCATTTCGAAGTTTTATATAGATGAATGATGAAAAACTTATTGAACAATTGCGCAATTATCCTGTGCTGTATCATCATTCCAACGTTAAGTACATGGACACGGATTTTAAGAATAATATTTGCAGTATAAATATAAAGAGTAGGAAATTCCCCTTCTGATCTTCTCTTTCTCCAGGCAGGAAGTACCCACTTCCGTTTTCTCACTTGATGCTCCCTCCTCTTCATCCGATATAAGAGCAATCGTCTATAAATCAGCTTCTGCGAGTTTCGCCATTTTTCGTGGTACAGAAAACGCTGCCTGATACCGATTATGCCACGTTTAAGTGTGAATAGACATCACTAAGGTTCGGATCTTAAGGAAAAGTCATATTTTTTTCCTGAGCTCATTTTACCCGAAATCTGAAAAATAAGTTTGAATAAGGGCTCCCTGGCCACGATTAGAGCAATTTGATGTTGCCTAGAAATGCATATTTCGGCCATTTTTATTGTTTTGGTCATATTTGGTCATATTTTAGTGATATAAGGTCATATTTGGTTATAATTTCAGCATTTTGTTAAAATTGAGGCATCGTTAACAAGGTACGTGTTATCTGTGTCGTGTTAAACAAATGATTTCCGAATAGTGTAGTAGATATATTTTTCTTCCTTTTCCCGGAACAGGCAGATAGCAGGTTTAGAAGACCTGACTCTAAGAAGGCGCTCCTCTACAGACGTCTCTTAGCACATCTCTCTGGACAAGTTAGATTGTGACACTGTACGCATCAAGTCACGGAACATGACGATAGTGTGATTCCGTCTTTCAATAGGATGTCACTCCAGTATATATATTCAGCAATTAGCAAACAAGGAAATGCCGTGTTATATCTCGCCCAGTTCTTCCTTGCATAGCTAAGCATAAAAGCTGCACGAATCGAAAGTCTTCTGAACAGAGCAGGCAGGCTATTTTGTTTGATACAGCGAAATCTTCGTCAACCAAACTTTCCGATTTTCAAAAGACCTGTGCGAAATGTTGGTATCTACCAATATTCCGCTTAACAAAGTGAACAACGAACACTACGAAAATTCTTAACTAAATACACAACACAGTCGATCTCGGACGAGGCATCATTGCGAAAAACGTATTTGCCCACCTGTAATGAAGTCGCACTTCAAAAAAATTAGAATTAATATAGGCAACAATAGCGCCTGGGTATCCGTTGATGAAACTACGGATGTTTGTGGTAGGTATGTTACGAATGTTATAATTGGCACGCTTCTCGTGGAACGTCCGGGCGATGTATATTTACTTCATTCTGAGGTTCTAGATGCAGCTAACTATTCCACAATTGCAATACTTTTTGACAATGCCATGAAGCTTTTATGGGATGGTGAAGTTAAGCGAGAACGAATCTTGCTGTTACTAACCGATGCTGCACCATACATGGTGAAAGCAGCAAGGGACTTACGGTACTTTACCCAAAAATGGTCCATTTAACGTGTCTTGCTCACGGATTGCACGGAGTTGCTGAAGAAATACAGCAGAATTTCCCTGATGTTGAATGTTGATGTTAATATCAAACGTCAAGAAAATATTTGTGAAGGCTTCTGAGGGTGGCAAAATTCAAAGATGACGCGCCTTCACTTCCTCTTCCTCCTCAGCCAGTGCTTACCCGATGGGGAACGTGGCATAACGCAGTAGAGTACTACTGTGAACACTACGAAACTGTGCAAGAAATTGTTTCTACTTTTGACAGTAGTGAGGAACCGTCAATAAAAGTTTTACAGGAACTGTTTTCCAATGATTTGTCGGGACAATTAGTATATATTTCTTCAAATTATAGAGATATATGGAAAACTATCTCTCGCCTAGAAACTCCTGGTTTAGAATTATGTGAAAGTTTGGGAATAGTAAAGGACATGGTATCTAAAGTAGAACAAGCAATAGGTACAGTGTCAGTTGTAGTGAAGAACAAACTTAGTAAGGTGCTGAGTGCAAATGAAGGATACGCAACAATATGCAGAATTGGTGCCATTTTAGAGGCTAATGGATCTGGTTTAGGCGAAAACGACCCGGAGCCAAGCAGCAGTGATCTGACTATGTTTAAATACGCTCCTGTGACATGTGACGTAGAAATGAGTTTCTCCCAGTGCAAAAGAATACTGAGCGACCTTAGAAGGATTTTTAGCCTATTTTCAATTTTGAAAAAATAGGCTTATGAGATCACCTTTTGTCCGTGTGTGTGTGTGTGTGTGTGTGTGTGTGTGTGTGTGTGTGTGTGTGATTCGTGTGTGTGTGTCCCCCTAATAAAATCTAAACGGCAGGAGCGATTTCAATGAAACTCGGAAAGTTCATAGCACTATTCCCGGCGACCTCGACCGTGCCCTTCAAATTTTGTTACGACTCACCAATCCAACATGGCGGCTGTGCGAAATATTTCACCAGCATTCAATATCTCCGAAACTATTACCGATATTACCTTGACATTTTCTATGGTGATAGAAGGAACTACTATAAGTTCACTTATGTGACTTTTGAAAACCTGGTAACTACAAAACCAACATGGCGGCCAAGCGAATTTGCGACTTTTAAATAGACGTTTCTCGCGATTTGACCAATCAAACGCAATGAAACTTGGTACAGTATATGTTTATATACATTGTAATGCACCGACATCAAACTTTGTTCAATTGTTTACATAATCACAAGATGGCGGCTGTGCGAAATATTTCACCGGCATTCTATATCTCTGAAACTATTAGCGGTATCTCCCTAAAATTTTGTACGGAGATAAAGGGCACTACTGGAAGTCCATCTATAAGATTTCCAAAAACCGGTTAACTACAAAACGAACATGGCGGCCAAGCGAATTTGAACATTTTAAATAGACCTTTCTCGCGATTTAATGTTCCAAGCGCACTGAAACCTGGTACAGGAAATATTTATACACATTGTAATCCACTGGTATCTAATTTAGTTCAATTGTTTACATCACCTCAAGATGGCAGCAGTGCGAATTTTAAAATTAAGTTTTTATTTCTTGTGATGTAGTCATGCGATCAAAGTGAAAGTTTGAATAATGAACCTACACAATAATTTTCCTTTAATGGTACATGACTCTATGGCCTATACATTTAACAATTCAACATGGCGACCATCCGAAATATTTAGACGAAACTGAATATCTACGAATCTATTTTAGCAATCAAACTGCATTCTTTAATGTTCATAGGGGCTATGAACTTAAGTTCACCTATAGGACTTTAAATAACCTGGTGATCACAAATCCAACATGGCGGTGACGCGAATTATAAATATTCACATGGACGTTTCTCGCAATTTAACCATCCGCGTGCAGTGAAACTTGGTACAGTAAATCTTGATCCGAATGTTAATCCACTGGCATCTAATTTATTTCAATTGTTTCCATAACCTCAAGATGGCAGCTGTGAAAAATTTTTAAATCTCCTTGTTTTTTCTTGTGTCCTAATTATGCGATTGAAGTTTGAATACTACACGTTCACAATAATCTGCATGTAACAGTACATAACTCTACGACCTACATATATAAAATCCAACATGGCGACCATCCGAAATATTTAGTCGGTTCTCAATATCTACGAATCTATTACAGCAATCAAACTGAAATTGTGTATGTTGATAGTGGCAATTAACATAAGTAGGATATATGAAAATAGGCTGCATAGTTCTTCACGGAACTACTTGTTGTTTTCGACATCCTGAGAATGCACATGGTCGTGATGTGCAATGCTGGCAAAAAAGATGATCAAGAGGTAACTTATGTATGATTATGAACTCAATAAACTTCCTGTTAGGCAGTGTCTTCTAACTTACGCCGACAGATATCATAAAGCATGCTAATACTTCGTTGTTTTTGTTGTTGTTTTCTTTTAGGAAAACCGATCAAGAACTGCATCTCAAGGCTATGAGATACTGAATGAATGTTGAGAATTTTATTGTACTGTAGCTCTCTGTCAGTTTGCATGATTAAATGTGTCTGGTGTATTATCGCTGATCAAGTTTTGGCACTTAAGACGTTTAATGCATGTTAGTGATACTCTACCTATCACATAATTCCATGTTATATTTCATAGTTTTTAGGTCATATTTAGCTAGATTTTAGGGCATATTTGCTTGCATATTTTGAACTTCTTTAGGTCTTAAACTTCCGAACCCTGGCCCATCACTGTGAGTTCACGGCCGGCGGGATCACGTGCCGGTAACGTCACGGCTACGTGTAAATATAGACCTATACATATCTCATCGCTCTGTGCTATTCTAAGAAGAACTCGCAAGGCAACAGGTCACCGTTTTGCCATCTCCTCCGTACTCACCTGATCTCACACCATGCGATTTCTTTCTCTTTCCCAGATTGAAAGCAAAGATGCGTGGGCGAAGATTTCATTCGGCTGAGGATATCATTACATGCGGGACCTTCCAACCATTGACCAAAGGGGTTGGGAATATACAGTTTTCAGAGGGAAGAAAAATCACACGTCCCTTAATAGGCACAATATCAAAACAGTTTCAAAATGGTCAATAGTCCTATAAAAAATACCCCAAGCGTCTATCTGAAACAAATTTTTATATGAACCATTCCTACGCCAAGGGATGAGCAAAATGTTTTCGGATTTATAACATAAATGTAAAACAAAAATATTGGAATGCAGCCGAAATAAATCAGAAATCTCTATGGACATCAAATTGGCAGGTGAAAAACTAAAGGAAGTAGCAGACTTCTGTTACTTAGGAAGCAAAATAACCAGTGATGGACGAAGCAAAGAGGATATAAAAAGTAGGTTAGCTCAGGCAAGGAAAGGATTTCTACAAAAAAGGAATCTGTTGAAATCGAATATAGATTTAGGTATTAAGTAGTCAGTTTTGTAAGCCTTTGTCTGGAGCTTGGCACTCTATGGAAGTGAAACTTGGACTATTGGTGCAGCAGGAAAGAGGAGAATTAAAGCGTTTGAAATGTGGTGTTACAGGAGAATGATGATCAGATGGGTAGATAGGCTTACAAACGAAGAGGTTTAGACGAGTGGGAGAGGAGAGATGTTTCTGGCGACAGCTAATGAAGAGAAGAGATAGGTTGGTAGGACACATACTATGACACCCAGGAATAGCAAGCTTAGTTATGGAATGAAGGGTCGAGGAGAAGAAATGTAGGGGTAGACCAAGGTTCGAATATGTTAGATTGCTTCGGATGTATGGTGTGGTGGCTATGTAAAAATGAATCGATTATCTCAGGACAGGGAGGCATGGAGGGCTGCATCGAACCAGTCAAAAGACTGAAGACTCACACAACTAAATGGGGCTTCCCGTATGCTAAACATGTCGAACGTTTGTAAATATACAACAATTGGGAAATTTGGTGATTTCCAAATATTTTTCCTTGCCCGGTTAAATCTCCGGCGTGCCGAGAGGGATTTTTAGTATTGACCTAAGGTGTTTAATCTTCAGACGTAGGCTACTAATGTTTGAACTATAATTAGCCTACGTTTCACATTTTGCAAAAATGATGAAAAAGTAGACTTATGAGATCGATCCGGGAAAATGTGTGTCTCTGTCTGGCTGTGTGTGTGTCCCCTATCAACTCCTAAACGGCTGCAGCAATCAAAACAACATTTAGTATGCATGGTATGCATGGGAGCTATTCCAAAATTGGCACACATGTAGATAATACTATTTCAGTTTAATTCCCAGGAGGCCATATACGACAGTGTTAACAAAATAATATAACGCCTTCTGATAGGTCCAATTTTTAAATGCATATAACTTCTACACTATTAATTGGATTTCAACCAAATTTTGTAAAATATGTGTACATAAACAGATATAACTGAGCGTATTCTTAAGAGCCACCAGGGCTGCCATCTGTTAATAATTGCTCTCTCCATTTTTTCTATTTTTATCCAAATACCTATATATCAGAAAGTATGCAAGCCGACAACTTTAAACTATACACACGTATAGTACCTGACATTTTAGATTAATTTGGAGTAACTTATATACGCCAGTGCTACGAACATGATTCTAAGCCTGTTGATAGAACCAATTTTTAAATACATGTAACTTGTATACTATCAGTTGGATTTCAACCAAATTTCGTATGTGCTATGTGTAACATAACAGATATGAAGTATTCTTAAGAGCAATCAGGGCTGCCAACTGTTAATAAATGCTGTCTATATTTAGCCTACTTTCGATTTTTGCAAAAAATGAAAGTAGACTTATGAGATCAACACAGGGCGAAAAAAGTGTGTGTGTGTGTGTGTGTGTGTGTGTGTGTGTGTGTGTGTGTGTGTGTGTGTGTGTGTGTGTGTGTGTGTGAGAGAGAGAGAGAGAGAGAGAGAGAGAGAGAGAGTGTGTGTGTGTACTCTGAATATCTGCCCCCCCCCCTATCAATTCGAACACGGTGAAACCGAATTGAACGAAATTTGGTACAGAGGTGGCACTAGCAAAGGACACCTCAGTGTCATGTTTTATATCGCCGCCATCTAGACGGAAACGTAATGGCGGCCACACAAATGTTCAAAGCTTAAATCAAATTACGACAAACCTAATCATCCGATCTCTACCAAATTTTGCAACAACATACCTTCATGGAGGAAGCATCCTTCGACCAAATTAATAGGTCATTAGCCTAATAGTTTGCGGATGGCGGACATCTTTGTGTCAAAATCGATTCCCCCTATCAATTCAAACACGGTGAAACCGAATGGAACGAAATTTAGTACAGAGGTAGCACTAGCAAAGGGCACCTCAGTGTCATGTTTTATATCGCCGCCATCTTGACAGAAACGTAATGGCGGCCACACAAATGTTCAAAGCTTAAATCAAATTACGACTAACATAATCATCCGATCTCTACCAAATTTTGCAACAACATACCTTTATGGTGTGAGCATCCTTTGACCGATATAATAGGTCATTAGCCTAATAGTTTGCGGATGGCGGCCATCTTTGTGTCAAAATCGATTCCCCCGATTAATTCGAACAAGGTGAAACCGAATGGAACGAAATTTGGTACAGAGGTAGCACTAGCAAAGGGCACCTCAGTGTCATGTTTTATATCGTCGCCATCTTGATGGAAACGGAATGACGGCCACCCAAATGTTAAAAGCTTAAATCAAATTACGACCATCCTAATAATTTGATCTCTACCAGATTTTGCAACAACATGCATTTTTTTTTGGAAAGCATCTTATGACTGACTACAAGGTCATCAGTCCAATAGTTTGCGAATAGCGGCCATGTATGTGCGAAAATCCATTCCCCATATCAATTCAAACACGGCGAAACCGAATTGAACGAAATTTTTTTACAGAGGTAGCACTAGCAAAGGGCACCTCATATTAATGTTTAATAGCCGTATAGCACGTTTTATTTCAACAAGCTACTACAACCAACATTCAATTATACTCCTTGAAAAGGACAAAGAGTTATAACAATACCCATGCATTTAGGAGAAAGTAGGCTATATGTTCTTTACTGAAGATCTTGTTTTACCCTAATATCAATATATCAGAAAGTATGCAAGCCAACAGCTGTATACTTTGCACACGTATAGCACCTGACATTCTAGATTAATTTGGAGTAATTAATATAAGTCAGAGCTGCCAACATTATTCTATGCCTGCTGAAGGTCCAATTTTAAAATACATGTAACTTCTATTCGTAAGGTGAAAACTGGATTTCATCCAAAATTGGCACAACAATATACCATAATATTTCAGATTATCTCTGACAATTACATGCATGACATTGTTGCCATCATGATTTTACGCGCTGTTAGATCCAATGTTTAACTGCATGTAACGTCCATGCTATCCATTGGACTTCAACCAAATTTTGTATTCTGTACCTTAAGAGATGGAACTAAGAATATATCCAGTCACCAGGGCTGCCAACTGTAGTGCTCTATTAGGCTACATTATACCAGGTATATTTCGAACTAATTAGACATTTCTATATTACCAACTTAATTTCGTCATTATTCTAGATAGATCCATATAGATTAATCATTGGCATGAATGTTACATTTTAAGAAAAGTAGGCTGTTTAGTTCGTCACGGAACTTCTTGTTTTATACGAAAACTGACGTTTTAACAAATGAGGTCTAACCCTCGTATATTTTTTAAGAGATGGATCGTGTTAGCTACTTGCAATGCAGAAAGGCCTTGAGAGCTGGAACTTGAGATGCGGGCGGACATAATCAACATACTTTATTACTTCAAAAAGGGTGGCGCAATAAAAGATGTCATGCAGGTTGACAGGTATATGGGGCGACCGGGCACTCACAGCAAGCAGGGAAGATATTATTTATGGCTCCCGTTTAGCCCCTTATTGATTAAGACTGTTTAACATGACGAGTACGGTACTTGATTCTCTCAATGTCACGCGAATGCCGAATGGAAAGTTACAGTCTCTCTCATGGTCTACAAACCAAAGAACAAGCTCGTACGTTCAAATATATGATGATGATGATGATGATGATGATGATAATTGTTGTTTTAAGGGGCCTAACATCCAGGTTATCGGCCCCTAATGGTCTGTGTGATAGCGAAAATGTCAATGAAGTGGAAATCAGAACGAAAAGTAACTGAGCAGGAAAATACTTACAACAAGTAGTTCCGTGAAGAACTATACAGCCTATTTTCATATATCCTACTTATGTTAATTGCCACTATCAACATACACAATTTCAGTTTGATTGCTGTAATAGATTCGTAGATATTGAGAACCGACTAAATATTTCGGATGGTCGCCATGTTGGATTTTATATATGTAGGTCCTAGAGTTATGTACTGTTACATGCAGATTATTGTGAACGTGTAGTATTCAAACTTCAATCGCATAATTAGGACACAAGAAAAAACAAGGAGATTTAAAAAAAATTCACAGCTGCCATCTTGAGGTTATGGAAACAATTGAAATAAATTAGATGCCAGTGGATTAACATTCGGATAAAGATTTACTGTACCAAGTTTCACTGCACGCGGATGGTTAAATTGCGAGAAACGTCCATGTGAATATTTATAATTCGCGTCACCGCCATGTTGGATTTGTGATCACCAGGTTATTTAAAGTCCTATAGGTGAACTTAAGTTCATAGCCCCTATGAACATTAAAAAATGAAGTTTGATTGCTAAAATAGATTCGTAGATATTCAGTATCGTCTAAATATTTCTGATGGTCGCCATGTTGAATTGTTAAATGTATAGGCCATAGAGTCATGTACCATTAAAGGAACATTATTGCGTAGGTTCATTATTCAAACTTTCACATTGATCGCATGACTACATCACAAGAAATAAAAACTTAATTTTAAAATTCGCACTGCCGCCATCTTGAGGTTATGTAAACAATTGAACTAAATTAGATACCAATGGATTACAATGTGTATAAATATTTCCTGTACCAGATTTCAGTGCGCTTGGAACATTAAATCGCGAGAAAGGTCTATTTAAAATGTTCAAATTCGCTTGGCCGCCATGTTCGTTTTGTAGTTAACCGGTTTTTGAAAATCTTATAGATGGACTTCCAGTAGTGCCCTTTATCTCTGTACAAAATTTTAGGGAGATACCGCTAATAGTTTCAGAGATATAGAATGCCGGTGAAATATTTCGCACATCCGCCATCTTGTGATTATGTAAACAATTGAACGAAGTTTGATGTCGGTGCATTACAATGTATATAAACATATACTGTACCAAGTTTCATTGCGTTTGATTGGTCAAATCGCGAGAAACGTCTATTTAAAAGTCGCAAATTCGCTTGGCCGCCATGTTGGTTTTGTAGTTACCAGGTTTTCAAAAGTCACATAAGTGAACTTATAGTAGTTCCTTCTATCACCATAGAAAATGTCAGGGTAATATCGGTAATAGTTTCGGAGATATTGAATGCTGGTGAAATATTTCGCACAGCCGCCATGTTGGATTGGTGAGTCGTAACAAAATTTGAAGGGCACGGTCGAGGTCGCCGGGAATAGTGCTATGAACTTTCCGAGTTTCATTGAAATCGCTCCTGCCGTTTAGATTTTATTAGGGGGGGGGCACACACACGAATCACACACACACACACACACACGCACACACACACGGACAAAAGGTGATCTCATAAGCCTATTTTTTCAAAATTGAAAATAGGCTAAAAAGGAACTCAGATTGAAACAACTCACAAAATGTACTTACAAAAGGGAATTTAGAACGAAAAGATTGAGAAAAAAAAACTCGCACAAAATGCAGACTAGGTTCAAAATACGTACAAAATGCAATGTAGAGTCGAAATGCAAATGAGATCGAAAATACGTACAAAATGCAATTGAGGTTCAAAATACTTACAAAATGTAATTGAAATTGAAAATACACAATGCAATTCAGATTGAAAGATCCCATTTCCAATCCAAAATATTCACCAAGAGCAATTGACATTCAAAATACTTACAAAATGCAATTGAAATTCAAACTACTCATTTGGATTGACAATACTTACAAAATGCAATTTAGATTGAAAATACTTAACAAAATGTAATTTAGATTCAAAATACCCACAAAATGCAATTGAGAATCAAAATAGGCCTACTTGTACAATGCCCACCACACAAAATACAATTTAGATTTAAAATTCTTGCAAATTGCGGTTTTGGTTGAAATTACTTACAAAATGCAATTGAAATTCAAAACACTCACTAAAAGGCCCTGAACCTACATTGAAAGACTTACTAAAAAGCAATTTAGATTGTCAATCGTTACAAAATGCAATTGAGGTTGAAAACAATCACGAAATGCAATTTAGATCGAAAAAACTCACAAAATGCTACGTAGATTAAAAATACATACAAAATTAAAAAGAAAAACGCTAAAAGGAATTTAGATAAACGGGGAGCCAATTAACAAAAACAATGCAGGAATCTTAAAGAGAAAAGGAAATATAATGAAAAAACAAAAGGTCTGACCCCTCGAAGAAGGAGGGATCAGGAAAGATGAGACAAGGGACAATTAAGGCGGGAAAGTGAAATACTCCCTAGGCCTCGGATACCCTAATACCGTCGGGGTCGGAAAAGAACAAGAGTAGTCCAAGGGAAGTCGACAGGAAAGAAGACGAAGAGGAGCCCGGCACAAGTAAGTGGAAGCAATACCCGACTCAGCTGGGGTCCCGTGGTCGCCAACCCACGTCCCACAAGACGTGAGCCCCTAGGGGGTAAAATGCATTGTAAATGAATACATTCTACAGTCGTATGTTTGGAAACAGTGCACTGCAGCACTTCTCTGTGAGCGTATTAATTAGTGAACTACGTGGTCAATTATGAAACGATTCCTCACTAGAAACAACCCTGCATTTCGTCAAATTGCATTTCCTGTACTATCCTATTACATTCCACCATAACGAGCCTTGGCTCAGGTGCATTCATGATAAACAAAACGAAAAACACAAAATCCTTCGGTATCCTTCCGCTGGTTTCCACAACAGTGCTGATTTGGGTATTTCTATCAGTCATACGTAGAACATGTCCTGCGAACTTCGTTCTTCTTTCAGCAAGGATTTTGTGCAGGCTGCGTAGACCAGTTCTTCTCAGTAGGCCTACTTCATCATTTGTTATGTGGCCACGATAAATGATTTTCAAAATTCACCTCAAGCATCGTTGGTGAAAAACGTTGAGCTTGTGTGCTGATATTTTCCAGGTCTCACATACATATATGGCGATCGGTAAGATGATAGAGGAATATCGCCGAATCTTAGTGGATATACACCGTACTCATAGCCATACGGATCGCATTCGTTGAAAGACTGCCGAAGCTTTCCCAATTCTGCTACCGATGTCCGCATCTACGTCCCCATTACTACAGATAAGGCTGCCGGGATATGTGTTACTCGGGGAACTATTATTAATGGGTACAGATCCATCAGTGTAATTTAAGTTATTGTCGATTACTTGATTAGTAGACACAAGATATGAAAAGAAGTTTAAATGAGAAGTCATCGCTTAAGTTGAGTAACGCTTCTTTTCGGAATGATGTATAGAAATCTATGAAAGTCACTTTTTGCCCAAATATACCAAGTGTCCCTCCTTGTTTATATTAACAATAAGAGTCAGTGACAATGGAGGGACAAACATCAATCAAATTGGGGAGGGTATCGAAAAAAAGAAAACTAGAGTTATCAGCAATGATTTTGAATTCATGTTCAATTTTTACAATTTAGGCCAGGAACTTTTTTTGTTTTACTTTGTTTTAGCCTAGATTCACAGAGAAGGAACATTATTTGAAAATATATGATATATTTAATTAAATAAATGTTTTGCGTCTACAAGAGCGTATAAAAGGGGCGAAGGTCATCGATAAAACAATTAATCGATTAATCAATTTAGCGCACAATATATTAATTGTTAATCGTATTAATCGTTATTTGCAGCAATTAATCGATTTTTCAATTTCGATTAATCGATCATACAATAACGGAAATAAATCGATTAAAATTACCAGCCGTATTCTATACATGGTGGCCACTCAAATCGGTCAACGAGTTTCTAGGAATTTTCCAGGAGTATCTCTCATTTTTCCAGACTTAAAAATAAGCGCGAGTCCCGGGGGAGCTTTATCGGTTGCCTACTTCAAGACCAAAATAAGCGCGAGTCCCGGGGGAGCTTTATCGGTTGCCTACTTCAAGACCAAAATAAGCGCGAGTCCCGGGGGAGCTTTATCGGTTGCCTACTTCAAGACCAAAATAAAGCAGTTGTGTTTGGCTTACTTATACAGATGTTGACAAAAATTAGTGGTGATTGCGTTATTGATACGCAAGCCTAAACACAAATGATTTAATTGTTTTAAAAAAGCCTTTGTGACTCAAATATCCGCTTTAAAAAAGAGAGAGAAAAGAATGCTGCCTGCAATTGCATTGCGGTGAAGTTATATATTTTCAGTATGTTTTACAAAAATACTATCGCGTGTTCTTCCACACAGAAACAGGTAGCATGTGGAAATTTCTTTCGTTAAGGATCGAGTGTTCACCCAAAACCGCAGCGGGAGTATGATTAAAGATGGAAAGATTTTTATAATTAATTAACATTGGCTATTTTCCAGGAGTTTTCAAATTTTTCGTCATTTTCCAGGAGTTTTCCAGACCTAATAAAAATCCAGGAGTATTCCAGGTTTCCCAGGAGTAGTGGCCACCATGTGTATACAACCTAGAAATAGTGATAACAATGTTTAAGAACTGAGGTCTTTTCATGCACACACAGATTATTTCGATTTATTATTATTATTATTATTATTATAAAGTCGTTTGTAGTGGAACAAATGTAGATATCGGCTATTTTGTCGTCCAAAGTGCCCATCCGACTCACTTTTTAGCCATCCCGTTGAGCTCTCTCTCCCTCCTCCTACCCCGCTATTCACCCAATTAGTTTCCTTCATTACGATTCTTTCTTCATCCAAGGCTAGCTGACATACACCGCACGAGAGGGCTTCTTGCTGTCATTTGTACGCATTACGGGGCTTCTTGCCGGAGCACGCCCGTTTCGTGTCCCTCTTCAGGCAGACCTCACATAATTAATCACCCTAATTACCCTCCAAACCAGGCGTCGATTCTAAGGAAACTATGTATTTTCCAAAATTTATCTTGACATACACACTACTGTATGCCCTAACACTCACTCTGGGTGATAGGTGCTCTGTATGCACTCTTCTGTAAGTGTAATCCGCATTACGTATAGGTGGTGTTCAAAATGAAAGAAAACGCTTAATTAATGCGGCGATGGACCACCTTTAGCCTGTAGTACTGTTATTTGGTGAGAAATGGTTACATAACAAGGAATGGTTTCAATAGTAATTTAAAATTCCCTCTCACCGAACCTATAGACGTTCATCTGGAGTTCGACAGGGTTGCATTCTTTCTTCGACACTTTTCCTACATGTGTTGGACAGTGTAATGAGAAGAGTGAATCGAGATCAAAAAAGAGGGATTTAGTGGGGCATGCAAGATAGAATAGAAGACCTACAGTTTGCAGATTACATCTACCTTTCGGCCCAGAGGTTCAAGGATATAAAAGAGAAGATAGAGCGGTTGAAGGAGGAGGCAGAGGCCGCAGGGCTTAGAATAAATACAAATAAGACCTAAGAGGTGAGGGTCAACTCACAGATTGATGGAAGATTGTCTATATACGACAAAGACATAAAACAGGTAGACTACTTCCTCTATCTTGGGAGTATTGTCACTGCAACTGGAGGAACGGAAGAGGCCATTAAGAGTCGCATCAGAAAAGCAAATGGGGCCTTTGTTCAACTGTATCCCATCTGGAGAAACAGAAACATCTCTAGGAAGGCGAAGCTGCGACTTTTTAGCAGAAATGTTAAGTCCGTCCTACTTGATGGTTGTGAAACCTGGAAGGTCACCAAGAAGATTACTGACCAACTGCAAGTCTTCCTGAATCGTTGCTTGAGACGCATCATCAATCGAAGATGGCCGGATGTCATCTCAAATGAAGATGGAGGAAACCAACCAGCAGGAAATGGATATACAAATAAAGTAGAGAATGTAGCGATGGATAGGTCACACCCTAAGGAAGCCTGCTGGAGCCATTGAGAAGACTGCGCTCGATGGTAACCCACAAGAGTCCCGAAAACGAGGTTGCCCGAAGAAGACCTGGAAGAGGACGACCTAGGAAGAATGCCTGGAAATGGGAAACACATGGAGTGAGGTGAAGAAGTTCGCCAACAACAGGACTCGATGGAAGCGTTTCACGGAAGCCCTATGCTCCGAGAGGAGCAACAGGAATTAATTTTAAGTCAAGTATGTCTCTCGGCACGCCAGAAGGCTAAGGTAGATTTCACCGGGCAAAAAAACTAATAAGTTACAAGTGCTTAACTAATTCCAAAATTAGTTTACTGATCCCTTAGTGTAAGGGTGAGTCATTTCAACAATTCTTTCAGACAAGAGTTTTAGGTAACTTTTAGAGGACTATGGATTATTTTAAACGATTAAGATAAGAGTTTTTCTCTCAAAACTCAATTTTTCCCACCTCTTTGGTCAATGGTTGGTGCTATCAAAAATCCTTTACGGAGATGATTTTGGCCCTAATGCGAAGAATAGTTCCAACTTTTAAATGGATTCGATTTTTCACATACTAAGAAAGTTACAGCAATATTTCTATTTTGCTAAAAAGCCTCCATCATTTCCACCCTCTTGGTCTAATTTTGCCCATATGTATAAATTTGGAAGCGATTGGTGCACAATGACGGTAGTTATTGTGCCCACGAAAGTGAATATTAACTTTAAAACTTACTGACGGTGTTGGGGTCTGGAGGATGTGAAACGCGAATATATATATCGAAATTTTCCGGAAGTCACGACATGGGATCCATTGCACAGGTAGCTATCTCATGAAACCTACCTAAATCTATTGGTCAAGCAGGACAGTACCGTAGTCAGCTCCTTCAGCGATGGAGGCATGCAATTTTGCACCAGATTCTCTGATCTAACGAGACCAGAAATGTTCAATAATAATTTTTATGTCAGGGATTGAACGGCACAGGCGAGGTGTTGAAGGTGGCCCTGATGCTTATCTTACACCTGAACATGTGCACAAAGGACACTCAACAAACGTTTTGGCTGAAAGTTTTTAATGCACGGTTGAGGAAGATCCACAGAGTTCAATACATTGAATATGACGAAAGGGAATCTAGGTGAAAAAAGGATTTTCCAAAGATGAACAAGTTCAATCGGTGTTCCTTCGAACGCTCTCGGACTAGGGAGCGGGATTCTGTTCTCAGGTAGAGACTTGTTGATTACATCAAAAATAAGTGTCGTGTAGATTACGGATCTTACTGCGATATTCTATAAGTTACATCATCTCCCTTACTTATGTGTCAGTTAATCTTTAGTACCCGACACACATGCCAATTCAACTGAAGAGATCATCCTACGACAGGGGCAGATGACCTCGTAGTTCCGCCCCTTAAAACAACGATAACTAACTCATCCTACGACCCGGTTGAATTAATTCCAGAATCCAGCATCTGAATAGTTCCCCAAACAATGTGCGCCACGGCACATTTGAAACAAGAGGGTGGACTTTAAACAAGGTTAGGTTAGCTATTCCAATCCACAGTCTATACCGGACGTTTTCAACCTAGTGCTCTTTAAATGAAATTTGGTACTCTCGCCATACGAGCCAACAAGTAATCACGAGCATAAGCTCCCCTGAATGTAGTATAGTAAGTGGTGGTGATGATGATGATGATGATGATGATGATAATTGTTGTTTTAAGGGGCCTAACATCTAGGTTATCGGCCCCTAATGGTATGGGTGGTAGCGAAAATAATGAAATGGAAACCAGAAAGAAAATTAAGTGAGACGGAAAATACTTACAAAAAGGAACTCAGATTGAAACCACTCACAACATGGAGAGCGGTAATACTTACAAAAGGGAATTTAGAACGAAAAACCTCACAAAAGGAATAGGTTGAAAAATACGCACAAAATGTAGGCTAGGTTCAAAATATGTAAAAAATGCAATGTAGAGTCGAAATACTTACAAAATGCAATTGAAATTGAAAATGCACAATGCAATTCAGATTGAAAACTCCCATTTCCAATCCAAAATATTCACAAAGTGCAATTGAAATTCAAAATATTTACAAAATGCAATTGAAATTGAAAATGCTTACAAAATGTACGGTAGATTCAAACTACTCATGTGGATTGACAATACTTACAAAATGCAATTAAGATTGAAAATACTTGACAAAATGTAATTTAGATTCAAAATACCCACAAAATGCAATTGAGAATCAAAATATTTGCAAAATGCCCACCAAACAAAATGCAATTTAGATTTAAAATTCTTGCGAAATGCGGTTTTGGTTGAAATTACTTACAAAATGCAATTGAAATTCAAAATACTCACTAAAATGCCCTGAAATCTACATTGAAAGACTTACTAAAAAACAATTTAGATTGTCAATCTTTACAAAATGCATTTGAGGTTGAAAACAATCGCGAGATGTAATTTAGATCGAAGAAACTTACAAAATGCAACGTAGATTAAAAATACCTACAAAAAAACCGCTAAAGGGAATTTAGATACACGGGGAACCAAGTAACAAAAACAGTGCGGGAATCTTAAAGAGAAAAGGAAATATAGTGAAAAGCAAACAAGAGGCCTGATCCCTCGAAGAAGGAGGGATCAGGAAAGATGAGACAAGGGCCAATTAAGGCGGGAGAGTGAAAGACTCCCTAGGCCTCGGATACCCTAATACCGTCGGGGTCGGAAAAGAACAAGAGTTGACCAAGGGAGGTCGACAGTAAAGAAGACAGAGAGGAGCCCGGCACAAGTAAGTGGAAGCAATGCCGGACTCAGCTGGGGTCTCGTGGTCGCCAACCGAGAGAGAGAGAAAGAGAGGAAAAGGGAAGAGGGGAGCATGTTTGTTGCACCATTATTATTAATCGATTTAATGGTGTTCGGGTGCTTAGTATGACATCAGGGCGGTGCTCACCGTCTCAAGTTGAGACAATGTCCGTTACGGTGCGTTTATAATAACTCCTGATCTTACAAGGACAAGTTGGAGAAACCGCTCCACAGACATATAAGGACAGTTGCCTATACAGTATACATAAAGGCGTATTTGAAAAAAGTTTGACTTAGCCCGGACAAGATAGATATCCCGTTGAACAGCGATGTATTAAGAGTTGCCTGTGCAATATAAGTCACGGCGTATACCTATGGCAGTCCGAATAGTACCAAGTTTCTTAGCAAATGATCACCCCTATTTAATGATATAAGGAAACGAAAATAAATAATTAATAGATTAACGACATTTATCTGTTTTGAATGGTGGTAGACATATATCTTACATCATTCTAATAATATGACCAGGTTTGTGTTATTTTATACCTTTTACAAGCGAATTGCCCACTAGAATCTCGCTACAACTTCATTTCATTTTCCTCGTGCGGAGTTTTCGCAGTGACCAGTAATTCATGCGTTCCCTGGCCTGCTGCCGTTGTTCTTCTGTCCACACTCTTCTTAGTTCTTTCTGCGCCTGGAACCTTTTCCAAATATTTCACTATGTTCCCTAAATGTATTTCTAACAATCGGACCTCCGAGATGTTGAACCTTTCCATATCCTCCTTTGTTTCCTTAATCCATCCTGTAGTGGTCCTTTTCCTCCAAACATGTTTTGGTAAGTCTAATGTTGTTCATTCTATACATTTTCCTCAGAAACGCCAGTCTCCTCTTCTTCATAGCATGTTCTTCTTCTTTCTTCGATTCGGCCAACTAGGGACCACGTCAGTTCAAATGTCTCTTCTTCCGAGCTCTAACTACCGCCCAGTGTTCCCGCATTCGTCTCCGGTGTTGTTCTTTTCTCTCTTGGGACCACGCCTTCCCTGTCTTCAGCTTTGGCTTTTCCTGGAAACCTTTGTGCGTACGTAGTTTTTCCTGAAGTGGAACACGCTCCTGGATATCTTCAGGGGAAATTTCCATTTCATGTAGATCTTTCTCAACTTTCGTAAACCATGCCCCTTTCGTTTTCTCATCTTGATAGTACGCCAATGTCCGTTTTGATATCCTGGCTGGGCTCACTCGTGTCACTTGGCTATAAAAGGCAATCCTTTTTCGAATCGTGTCACTGATTTTCTCCACGTGCTTGTACAATTCGTGGTTGTGACGCCTTCTGTACTCGCTGTTTTCTTTGATGGGACCCAGGATTTTCCTCAAAATTGCCTTTCTTTAGCCTCTTTCTTTTCATTAGACCTTTCTTGTTCATTATTAGAGTCTCAGCCGCATACAGAGCCTCTGGTCGAATAACAGTGCAGTAATGTCTAATTTTGGCGTTTAAGGATATCGATCTCTTATTGTGGATGTCTTTAGTTAGGTTGTATGCCATTTCCATTTTATTAATGCGTGACATGAAGGCTTCCTTCTCTGATAGGTTAGGCTCTATCCATTCACCGAGGTAATTAAACTTTTCTGCCTTCTGAACTTTTCCTAGTCCGACCTCCAGTTCCCTGGGCGCTGATTTTATGTTTCTCATAGCATGTTATTATTATTAAGTTAATAATAATACTGTATCATATTAAGGCACTATAATACAGTGATTCTTCCAGAAGCAACCTACGCAGCCGAAACAATGGTGATCGATGGTCATTCAAAAATTAAGGACATAGAAAAGCAGGAACAAAAAATTCTCAGGAAGATTTACGGGGCAGTCAATAAAAACAGCATTTGGATGAAGAGACCTCAGAACGAACTCTAACAAAAGGCCAACACAATAACGGAAGAAATCCGAAAACGCCGAGCAAAGTTTTACATACACATCTACAGGTTGGAAAACAACACAACGGAAACAATAACAAGTAGTTCCGTGAAGAACTATACAGCCTATTTTCATATATCCTACTTAAGTTAATTGCCTCTATCAACATACACAATTTCAGTTTGATTGCTCTATAGATTCGTAGATATTGAGAAACGACAAAATATTGCAGAAGATCGCCATGCTGGATTTTTTATATATGTAGGTCTTAAGAGTTATGTATTGTTACATGAAGATTATTGTGTACGTGTAGTATTCAAACTTCAATCGCATGATTAGGACACAAGTAAAAACGAGATTTTAAAATTTCGACAGCTGCCATCTTGTGGTTATGGAAACAATTGAAAAAAGTAGATGCCAGTGGATTAACATTTGTATCAGGATTTACTGTACCAAGTGTCACTGCACTCGGATGGTTAAATTGCGAGAAACGACCATGTGAATATTTATACTTTGCGTCGCCGCCATGTTCGATTTGTGATCACAAGAATATTGAAAGTCCTATAGGTGAACATATGTTCATAGCCCCTATGAACATTAAAAAATTCAGTTTCATTGCTGTAATAGATTCGAAGATACTGAGATCCATCTAAATATTTCGGATGGTCGCCATGATGGATTGTTATATGTATAGGTCATAGAGTCATGTAGCCTACCATTAAAGGAAAATTACTGCGTTGGTTCATTATTCAAACTTTCACTTCGATCGCATGATTACGACACAAGAAATAAAAAACTTAATTTTAAAATTCGCAGAGCCGCCATCTTGAGGTTATGTAAACAATTGAACTAAATTAGATACCAGAGCATTACAATGTGTATAAACATATACTGTACCAAGTTGCATTGCGTCTGGCTGGTTAAATCGCGAAAAACGTCTATTTAAAAGTCGCAACTTCGCTTGACCGCCATGTTGGTTTTGTAGTTACCAGGTTTTCAAAAGTCATATAGGTGAACTTCTAGTAGTTCCCTTTATCACCGTAAAATATTCCAGGTGATATCGGTAATAGTTTCGGAGATATTGAATGCTGGTGAAATATTTCGCACAGCCGTCATGTTGGATTGGTGAGACGTAACAAAATTTGAAGGGCACGGTCTGGGTGGTCCGGAATAGTGCTATGAATTTACCGAGTTTCATTGAAATCGCTCCAGCCATTTAGAAGTTATTAGGACACACACACACACACACACCATCACCCACCCACACACACACACACACACACACACACACACACACACACACACACACACAGACACAAGGACAAAAGGTGGTATCATAAGCCTATTTTTTCATAAATGAAAATAGGCTAAAAACTACTCATCATAACAAAGGGTAAATGCGGCACGGAATGGCTGACAGAGGTCCAGAGGTACCTACAACAGATCAACATAGAAAATCTCGAGGACCGAACCAAGTGCCGGAATAAAATCACAAATGTTAAGTTTTGTTAAGTTAGAGCAAAGAACAACACGACAACCTGGAACAAATGGACAGCTGAGCGGATGAAGGAGCATTTCGAGAGGATGAAGAGATTTTGGGAAGAAAAGAGGGAAAACGCCCGAAGATGAAATCGTGAATTAAAGTTCAATCGCTCTCCTAAAGGGGAATAATAGATAAAATCGTATTATATAATACGCTAAGGTGTATGTTTCACAAAATCAGAGGGAGTTAGAAGGTACTGTTTGTACCAAAATCTTCCAAATCGTATCAATAGTACAGGGAAAATCTAATATTTCTTCAAACACTAACGGAAATACATTTGTTTTTAATGTGCATTTAAACAAATTAACAAGACGAAAGCCCTTGCCAGAACTGTGTCTTGTCGATCCCGCACAACAGTAAAGTGGGGCGCTCACAAGTAACCGATCGTAACAAATGAGCATTCGAAAGAAAGAGAAATACCCGTGGCAGTGACGAATTGCACTCTGATATTATAAATATCGACAATTGACTTTAGAAAGTGCGTTTAAACAATTAAACAAGACGATATCGCTTGCGAGAACTATGTCGCGCCAAGCCCACATAACAGTTGTTGATTCCTTAGGGGCTTTGTGACATCGGTGTCATGTAGCCCTGTGCACTTGGGTGTGTGTGGAATCTGTTTGATAACCTGAGTCAATGTGATGGCTGTATTAGTGTGAGTATTTGTAATTCAGATGAGGATTGGGAAGGAGGCGAACTGTTGGCCTGCATACTTTCTGATATATTGAGATCAGGATAAAAATGTATAGAGTGCATTTTTCTGTTGACACTAAAGAAATGCATATTCACATCTGCTCCGATACGCAAATAACATACCGAATTTGGTTGCAATCCAATAGATTGTATGGAAGTTACATGCGTTTAAAGATTGGACCTATCAGCAGTCATAGAATCATGTTGGCAACACTCATGTATTGGCTCCTGTAAATTAGTCTGATGTAGTATTTTATGTGTATATATATGCTTCAATTTTGGAACAATTCCCATGCATATCTTCCGAGATAGACCTCAATTTTCAATTGTGATTTTTCAGCAGTTGGTAGCACTGACGTCATATTCAAATATGGCCTTGTGATATTCTGACATAGACTCATACCAAATTTGGTTTCGATAGCTGCAGCCGTTTAGGAGTTGATAGGGACACACACACACACACACACACACACACACACACACACACACAAACAAACAAACAAACAGACAGACAGACAGACAGACAGGACAGACAGACAGGACAGACATTTGCCCGGATCGATCTCATAAGTCTACTTTTTTCCTCATTTTTACAAAATGTGAAATGTAGGCTAAAAATACATACAGTACCAAAAATAAGCTCTTTTTTTCTCTCCAAAATACACATGTATGTATACCATGTATGTAAATCCAATCATCCGAATTTTTGATTATCCGAATGGAGCACGGTCCCAATTAATTCCGATAATTGGAGTTCTACTCTACTACTATCGTTTAACAGTTCTCGTTCACGGTGGCATTTCTCTCTCTGAGCCTTCACTGTTGAAATGGCATAAGGCAAGACTTAGAATGGAGTACCTCTATCATATTGTGTGTATGTATACAAGCTTGTAAAAAAATATGGATGCGGAGACTGAAAGAAGGAAGCTGCTGGCTGCCTGTAGTTGTAGCAAAAATAAATATAAAGCCCTTTGATGATGCACAGCCGTGCATGAAGTGTGATGGAAGCGCTGTGAAAGAGACGCGCGCGCCAACTCTGGTCGCAAGCGAAGACACTCGTACATTCTCCTACGGTATAACATTATTTTATTTTATTTTAATACATGGTTCATTCTCGGCCATCACCCTTGAGGTTCGGGTTCGATTACACGCACTGTTACTCCGCGTCGAATCGCTGACGACCACCGCGATGGGGAGCTAAAGCAAGTCCAGTCCGAAGTTCAGAGGTTCAAATCCTGGCGCTGACAGCGGCTATCCTGAGTGTTTATGTTTACTGATGTATCTACACTCTGGGGGCGTGGTGGCTCAGCGGTCTAGCTGTATGCCTCTCACCAAGGCGGTCCGGGTTCGATTCCCGGTCAATGCATGTGAGATTTTCGATGTGAAATGCCATGTCCTGTGGTTCGGATTCCACGTAAAAAGGAGGTCCCGTGGCTCATGATCTCAAGATTAACGGTCACGTTAAACTACAAGCTTCCTTTCCTTTTATCTACACTCTCTCTTGGCAAATGCCGGGATAGTACCTTATTTCAAGTCCCGGAGTAGGGGACAGTCTGATAAAACAGGGTAGTCTGATGAAACGGGGTACCATAGATTTCTCGTCTGGTATGGGGTGACATCTTCCGGTGAACATAGTAACCTCATTCTCATTTGATGACCTTCATTCTTAGAGCAGTTGCAATCTGTAGGGTGCAAGCGTGCGTTCTCACAGGGGTGAAATCTATTTTTACAGAGTTGTCATAATATCCGCTTGTAAAGTGTGTGCTTATATATCCAAGGCCCTATTCTGAAGACTGTAAGGTAAGCAAGCAGAGGCGGTTGTAGCCCTGGGCCGGGCCCCGCTCAGCTGTGGCAACAATGGCCCGAGTCGCATTACTTTGTGCTCGGCAAGACATTGGGCTTAGAGGTCATCGCCAAACAGTTTCGGATGATGACAGTGTTAATAATAAAGGGAATTTTGATGAAATTTTAAGTGTAATTAAACTAGAAAGTGAATGCACAAGTAAACAGTCTGTCAAAGAATGCAACTTACTCATCTAAAGATTCTCAAAAAAATGAATTTCTTGATATCTCAGCTAATATAATAGTTGAACATATTGGAGGAGAGACGAAAAAATATAACAATGGTTATGTTTCCTTAATCCTGGATGAAGTTAGAGTTGTTTGTAAAGTGGAACAGATGTCCGTATGTGTCAGATATGTAGGACAAAATTCTATAGAGGAGCGTTTCATTGGTTTTATACATTTGTCTCAACTGAATGCTGAAAGTATAGCTAATTCAGCTTTAGAGTACCTTGTTTCAGTGGATTTCGATCCATGTAAGTGCATTGGACAAGCATATGATGGAGCCGCGGTTCTGTCAGGGAAGATAAATGGTGTGCAGCGTTTATTGCGACAGAAGGTCAATAACCCGTGTGTTTACGTGCATTGTTATGCACATCGCTTAAATTTAGTCTTGGTGGACGTTTCAAAGCCAGTTTGTAGACGTGGTAGGGGACACTTTTGGTTTACTGGAAGCAATTTATGCTTTTCAGTTTGTATCTACTGTAAGACACCAAAAGTTTGTTGAGATACAGAGTGATCTTCATCCAGGAGAACGTGTTTTAGAGATACCTCTTCAAAGTGACACGTTATGGGTATGTAAATATAGAGGAGTGATCAGTAGCGTAGCCAGGATTTTACTTTGGGGGGGGGGGGGGGCATTAGGTCCTCATTTTTATATTTTAGCTTATTTTCATTTATGAAAAATAGTAGGCTTATGAGATCACAACCCCCCCGCTATAATGAAATCTAAACGGCCGGAGCGATTTCAAGGAAAGTACTACTACCTCGTCCGACCTCGACCGTGCTTTTCAAATTTTGATGCGTTTCACCAATTAGGCATGCGGGCCACGCGAAATATTTCACTGGCATTCTATATCTCCGCATTGGTAACAGATATCACCCTTAACTTTTCTACAGTGATAAATGGCACTACAACAAGTTTACCGATGCAACTTTATTAAACATTTAGAAGTATTATCCTTCATTTATAAAACCTGTTAAGTACAAAACGAACATGGTGGCCAAGTGAAGATGAAACATTTTAATGGATATTTCACGCGATTTAACCACCAGAGCTCAGTGAAACTTAAAGCGGTAAATGCTTATACAAATTCTAATCTACTGGCATCTAATTTAGTTAAATTGTTTACATAACCTCAAGATGGAGGCTGTGCGAAATTTTAAAATTAAGTTTTATTTGTTGTGTCCTAATCATGCGATCGTTGTGAAAGTTTGTATAATTAACCTACGCAATAATTTTCATCTAATGTTACATACCTGCATGGCCTACATCTGGCGACCATCCGAAATATTTAGACGGCTCTCAATATCTACGAATCTATTGCAGCAATCAAACTGAAATTTTGTATGCTGATTGAGGCTATTAATATAAGTTCACCTATTGGACTTTCAATAACCTGGTGAGCACAATACCAACATGGCGGCAAAGTGAAGTAAAAAAAATGGAATTGTCTCGCGATTTCATTATCCGAGCGCAGTGAAACTTGTTACGATAACTGTTCACACAAAATCTACTGCCATCTAATTAAATTCAATTGTTTTATAACCCCAAGATGGCGGCAGTGTGACATTTTAAAATTGAGTTTATATTTCTTGTGTCCTAATCATGCGATCGAAGTGAACGTTTGAATAATGAACCTATGCAATAATCTTCATCTAAGGGTGCATAACTCTATGGCGTACATACAGAACAATCCAACATGGCGTTCCTTTTCATAGGCGGGAGATTTTTCTAATAAAGAAGACCAATTGGATACATGAAAATAGGCTATATAGTTCTTTACGAAACTACTTGTTTTGAGTATAAGAACTTTAGGGTCCATTTTAACTTAGGACAAAGATCTTCAGTCTGTTCATGTCTGTCTGAATTCTGTCCTTCGTTGCTTTGTTTTGAGGCAGCTCACAGCTGTGTCAGTGTCTATATTTGTCTCTGTCGCTCAGATTTTCAATTATCCGTTATCAGAATACTACCATTATGGTATATTCACACGTTTCTGTGCAGAATGTTCTATGTCTTGGTGTTTTATAAATAGTTTCTTTACCAGAAATGTTTTTAGTCAATTGAATGAATCTGTCAAAAAAACATCAGGAGTAGATAACAGGAAGAAGGGACACTCATAAAGGCATCAAACAAGTACCTACATTGCAAAATATTTAGGTATATTATTGTTAGTGTAATTTATACAGTGCTGTTTTAAGGTAAGCCTAACGGTCGCCGTGTATGGTACCTCAATCTTGTTTATTATTATTATTATTCAGAGGAAACTGTAGCACCCTATAATAATAAATAAATACGAACCTTTTTAAAAAATGGAATAACTTTACATTTTATCAGTGAGCATTGCGTCTTTCTCGTTCAGAGAAAATTATTTGTAAAAGCTGTGCCTATATAATGAAATGGGGGTCTCAATTGTCTACACCTACAATAAAAGCTTTTCATAACTTACCGAAGATGTGTCCAGTTTTGCCTTCTTTATGACAAATCGGTCGACCTTCTAAACAGTCGCTAATGTGACAAAAAGAAGAAAGAAAAGAGCAACTAACAAACAACTCTCGACTCTTCCCCAATACTAGCACTCACAAACGGTATATCTCCTCACGCACAGACACACGACCACCGTAAATCTCGACAGTGGCGACAATCAACCACGCTGAGCCAGTATTGTTGCCTGGGACATTTTAACACTGCTATTTCCAGGAAATGGAAATTAAAAGCTGACAACATATAACTGGCCCCCTCCAGAGAGGTCTCCTGCTAATTGGCAATCTCCTAATTTCTTGGTAGACTTTTGTATCCCCAGTACTCAGGCACCTATTGTTCTTGGAAAATCCCCCTCCCCCATGTCACAATCCTAATTGCTACCCTGTTATTCGAGCTCCTCCAAGCAGTGCAGACATGGAAATGATGACAGGCCGTGCAAAGATTGGTAGTACATTCTTTGTCAAAGCATTTACTGTATTTAACATTTCGTTGTAGGTTCTAAATTTGTTCGAGCCGTAAGAAAATATGAAGGCTTATGCCAACCCCAATTTCTGTTTTTATTTGGGGGGGGGGGGGCGGCCCCTCTGGGTCCCCCCCTCTGGCTACGCCACTGGGAGTAATGTATTTTCAGAAACGTTTTGCTTCAGTTAAAGCAGCTCTGGAGTATTTTTCAAAGTCAGTTAACAAGAAAGAGGCAGCAGAAGTAAAAGGTTTGTTGAAACAGCTTTGTAAAGTGAAGGTGATGTTTGTGTTACAAATCTTATCTGATATTCTCGAGCTTGCCAATGGAGCCTCTATGTTCTTACAACAAAAACATGTGGACTTCGGAGGGGCACATAGATCTATGGTCTTGTAAAATCGTTGCAAGAAAAACGAAATGATTATTATTTTAAGGAACTATAGGCGGTTACATGTGACTCTGTTCAGTCGTTAGGCGTGAAAGTTTATAAGCAATCTAGAGTCTCAAGTATTCCAAAGAACTTTTCAGACTACGTTTTATTAATGCCAGTCTCTGCGGAGAAAGAAGAGGAAAATGTCACATTATCAGAGACATGTAAAAAATCTTTTTGAAATATTAGACAACATGGTAGAAGAGTTACTGCGTAGATCTACTGAAAATGATTTTGTGTGCAATGCAACGGATGCCTGTAACCCAAGAAGTGAAAACTTTTTAAATTTTGAATATATATATATATATAGGCTATATATATATATTTATTCTCAAGTTCTGTGAAAAGTATAATCTAATCTTCACAGACCGTAAGGTGCTACAGACTGAAATCAGTTTAGCTAAGAATGTATTTAGAGGCAAATATCCAAACACTTCCTCATTCTTTTTTTCTGAACTTCTGAAAATGGAAGTTGCTTTTCCATAGCTACTATTATTTTTCAAGTTGATGCTGACTCTTCCTGTGTCATCTGCTTCTGCTGAGCGCAGTTTCTCTGTCGTGAAACGAATAAAATCCTATTTAAGAGCAACAATGGCAACAAAGAGGCTTTCCAATCTCGCAATTCTTTCAATTGAAAGAGAATTAAGTGGAAAATTACTTCACGACCCTTCTAATATAGTGAACCAGTTTGCCCAGAATAGAAACAGAAGAATAAATTTATGTGACAGTGAAATATGCTATTTTTTACCAATGATAGTTTTTAGCCTACTTTTCTCATTTTGCAAAAATGAGGAAAAAGTAGACTAATGAGATCGATCCGGGAAAATGTCTGCCCCCCCCCCCCCCCCCAGATTTAAGCCTCTAGAACCGCCACTGAAGGTAAGGATGATATAAATTAAACATTGTTTGCACTACCCAATAATTGTAGGTGTTTCAAATTGAATGACCGGTTCAAGTGCTGTAGAATTCCACTTGCTCCTAACATGGTTTTGTTGGATAAAACAGGGTACCACTAGGTTGGATAGAAAAGGGTAGTACCCCGTTTTATCAGACACACCATTGGAGAAAGGTGATATCCTGTCTTCGGGATCTCTATCTGAGCCATCAAACGGAAAATCATCTGCACTAACCACACCACGGTCTTACCAGTCAGATAGACCTGTTCCATCCACATCAGGGTCTTCTCAGTCAGTTAGGCCTAAGACTTGGTTGGACTTCAGCTTTGCAAGTCTCTCCAAAAGACATGAAGGCAATGCCGAGAGCAGAAAGAAAGGAAGGAATATCCAATAGACGAAGAGGAAAGACAGCAATTCTGACAAGTTCCCCATACAAGGAAGAATTAACTTCATCTATAAAAAAGGGGAAGACTCCCCAAAGGTAACTTCAAATGGAGTCACAATCTCCCAGATTTAGGCCTACTGACGTCACAAATGTCGTAAAGCAGAAATCGAAGAAAGAAAAGTGCAGGAGTATGACACCTCGTCAGAAGAAGAAGAAGAAAATAATAACGCAGCTTGCATTTATTGTAATGAACTATTCACTAATTCGAAGTCTGAAGAAGGCTGGGTCAAGTGTTATAAGTGTGGTGAATGGTCTCAAGAACAGTGTGCCGACATTGATGATGAAGATGATAAACCGTATAAATGTGATTTTTGTACATGAAATGAATTTCAACGTTTGTAAAATGTATTTTTATTTTGTAATGTTAACTATAATCTAGTACCCTGTTTTATCCAACCCGTCTGATAAAGCGGGGTAATGGACAAACATTTATATAAATAAACAATTTACGGTTAGGCTATTTTTTAAATTATTTTCTTCATTGCCATTTGTAAGTAGATATATTATGCAACATTAGTACAACAAGTTCATGAGATATGCCACTTTGTTTATTAAGTGCCCTGTTTTGACCGACTCTCCCCTACCTACTCCATTTTCGACCCCAATAATTACAGTACACACACTTCTACAGTCACCACAGAAACACAGGTTATCTGACAAATCGAACACATACTAGAGTACAGGGGCTGCCGACTACGATACCTCAGCCACTAAATTAAACATAACAGGAAATAAATTATATACAAAATGGTCCACCTAACGTGCACACCACCAACTATTTCTCAATGATTTAAGATAATATATACGCCCAAGGTCGCGGGTTCAACCCTGTTAAAAATCCCTCAGTATGCCTTCCTTAGGAGGGGAAGTAAAGCCGGCGGTCCTATGTCATAGATTTATGGCATGTAAAAGAACCTTCCTCAAATGACACTTGTGTGAAGCTAAATTACAGGTTAGATATGACTAACGCTCTTAGGTTCCAACGTTCGTCGCCAGGAGCCGACTTTGGTGGCATCTAGTAACCAAGTTCAGAACTATTTGTCGTTGACGGTGGCGTTTGGTAGCAAAAGTAGGAATTACTAGAAAATCGAATGTCTGCAGTCCTTACTTCAATTAAAACAGATAACACACACTAATACAGCCATCACAATTAACACCGATTATCAGACAGATTCTACACACACCCAAAGTACACGGGGCTACATGACCGCCTTGTCGCAGCCCCTAAACTGAGGAACCAACCTACTTAATATACAATGTATTTATTAAAAAATAAATATAATATATTGTAATAATAATAACAATAACATTGGTTTTACGTCCCTTTCAACTACTGAGGCTTTTAGAGACGACGGAAAGCCAGAATTTTACCCCGAAGGGAATCTTTAACGTACCAGTGAATCTACCAACACGGCTCCCTCACATTTGCGCAACCCCAAATGCCAACTGCCTGCGCCAGGATTCGATCCTGCAACCTTGAGAACAGCAGGCGGGAACGCCACCGCTGAGCCACGCAGCCAGCCAGATAATATAGAAATGAGGTTTCCAGCTGCTACTTGTAAAACGAGTATGCCCTGGGACCACCTCGTGGTGTAGCGGCTAGCATTCTTGGCTGTCATTTCTCTTTGAATCTTTACTTTAGATGTTTCTGTAATTTTCTTCATTACTTGTCCAATGCATAGACATAACTTATGTTTAAACTAGACTTCAGAAATACAGATCTGTTTAAATTGCTGTATTAGACTCAACACACAAATTACCATTTTTATATATATATATATTTCAAGATATGAAAGGGAATTTTCTTGTCAGATTGTTGGAATGATGCGCAATAATAGTTCCCACTCGATTTATGGATTCATCCAAGATGTTGGCACTCTGCTTTAACCTTCAGCTATTTTCTTTTGAAGGAAGGAGTCACTCGCTGCTCTGTGACCGAAAGTAACAGTTTAAGACAACAATGAAAGTTTGAGGTTATGGTCATTGTTGGTGCAATATATTGTTAATAGGGAGTAGCTAGTGAAATATAGCTAGCTATTCTTGTTTTAAGGGGCAGAACAGTGAGGTCATGTGCCCCTGGGCAGGGCCGTATTTAAGAGTATGCCGCCTATAGGCTAAAGTCCATTTGCCGCCCCTCTATAGTTCATATTTGCTTAATACGTTTGTTTTATACAACAAAAGGATAGAGTTCATTGGCGTTTTCAACTTTTTTAAACATCAAGTTAATTTAGTTAAGGTAAAACTACAATTTTAAAGACTTACATAATAAAACTGAAATTAGTTATCTACTTGTCTTTTTTTACTTACTTTTTTAAGATTCATTAAAAAATGAAATGGGTTTCGAACTTAATTAATTTGTTCTTGGAGATCAGTGATCACTATTTTACACATATTTTTATATTTTGATGCTAAAGACTATCTTTTGCTTAATTGAAGAACTGTGTTCACTTTGAATTAAGTTGTCCTACATGGTGAAATGAAATTTCACTGAATGTAGTTAATTACTGGTTTATTTGTTGAAAAACATACAAACTTCTCTGAAACAACTCACCCCACGTAATCTTGATGTTCAAATTTACATAGCTTTCTTGCGAGATTTATTAATGGCAAACTCGGTAATAATATACTCATATGAAAGTGTTTTTGTTGTATTTGCCTCAATACAAAGTAATGAAAGTGAGTTTAATCGTATTTCAGAAATACTCTTCTAATGCAGGAAGAACTGTATAAGGACTAAAACATATTTTTAAGTAACTTGTACTCATAAATTCGCACGGAAAATATTATTAACGTCTGAAATACTTAATTTTAGCTTTTGAATGAATTGCCACACTGCCGCCCCTGAAAATTTGCCGCTCTAGGCTGCAGCCTACTTAGCCTATTTAGAAATACGGCCCTGGTCCTGGTTTTAGCTATCTGTCACCGTTAATATCGAAATGTTTAAACAATCGTTGATTCCTTCCATCATTCAGCGCCGTGCACAGTAAAATCAGATTGTGTTTGGATAACGGGAAAAACAAAGACTTCCTTCGCGTAAAGTTGCAGTTTGTAATGCTCTGCTGGATGAAGGGAGATTTAATAAAAACAAGAGCTTGACCAGATCTGTACGTTGTTCCGAGAATCATAAACGTGCTGAAGGATGCAATAATAGCGCGCAAGTAGCAACATGTAGAAACAAAAGGGCTTGACGGTGGCGCAGTCCCTCGAGTAATTAACGAAGTTTCTCGCCTATTAGTGCCGCTGGTCGCCGGCCAAAGAATGGGCCAAGGTTAATCAAAATGTGGGCGACACGATACACCAAGTTACCGGAACACGAGAGAAAGAGAATAGAAGAAGAATGAAGGGCTGGACAAAAAGTCATTACCTTTATTAGGTAGAAACAAGGCTATAGCAGCTTCCACCGAGACATTACGATTTGCACAGTAGTTTCATACCGGGATGCCGTGACATTCTTTGGGTAAATTTTATTACCATTTTAGTCGATTCAATAATAAAACTTGGGCCTACTCAAATAAACAAATAGATAAATAAATAAGTTAATAAACAATATGGTTGAATAAATTAACTATTAACTTAAATGAATGATATGAATCCAAACATGGCAATGAGAAATATTTTGAAACAAGGTTTGGAAATATCAAAAGGACAGAAAATTTCAAATATCTTGGTGAATGGATTCTACCTAATGGCCTTGATAAGGAAGCCAATAAGGTCAGAGCTCGTAAGATTAACGCAGAATAGGTATAACTAGAAAGCCATATCCTTCACAGCAAAGTTACAACATTATGCCACTGTGATTAAACCGGAAGCTCTTTATAGTTCTGAACGCCTTATTTTAAACCAAAAAAAGGAGAAACAGAGGAGTTAGGAAAGAAAGAACGAAGAATTCTAAGGCAAATATTGGGGCTAGTACAGAGAGCACATGGCTTATGGAGGGGACGGAGGAATAGTGACTTGTACAACCAGGCGGAGAAACCTACGGACACGATGCGTAAGAGAAGGATTACATTTTATGGCCACCTCGCACGAATGAGCAACAATAGGTTAACCAAAAGGATATTAGCAATATAAAGTCCACCACAAAATGGGTTGAGGAAACACGAGCAGATCTCAAAAAAGTTGGCATCACTCAAGAAGATATTCACAACAAATCACTGTTTCGAAGGAAGGTTGATAAATGTAAAGGGTTTCAGGAGAAACCTAGCTCAAAAAGACACGGATAGTCAGTCTGAAAGACTGGACTTTATATCATTTTAAATGCTAGCAGCCGAGTACCAAGAAGGAAGTGCGAGAACAGAGTTTCAAGATTCTATTTTGTTTCTTCACTGCCTACTTGATTGTTCTCGCACTGTCTTCTTGAAACTCTGTTCTCGCACTGCCTTCTTGAAACTCTGTTCCCGCACTGCCTTCTTGGTACTCGGCTGCTACATCGTACTATGACGTCACACACTTCAGTGCATTCTCGGTACATTTCGTCCCGTCACCGTAAGGTAACGTAACGTAACGCCAGACCTCAGCGTAACGACGAAGTCGACATGATCATTTGAAATGATAAAACCAAGGTCATCTGGTCTAAAGAAAGAAGGAGGAGACTCAACGAACGTATGAAGAGATTCTGGGAGGAGAAGAAGAGATTGGCAAGTCGGCCGATTGTTCAACGCGGCCCACAGTGGGCCAAAATCGACAGAAGAAGAAGAAATAATGCAAATAAATAAAAATACATACTGTAAGTAAACAAATAAATAAATGAGCCAATAAAAGATAAAACAATATGTAAATAATTCTTAATGATACTTCGTCAATCAATACAAATTTAAAAACATACATTCAGTTGTTGTACAACAATTCAATAGGGTAATTGTTTCGTAATTTGTATTGATTGGCGTAGTATTATTATGAATTATCTATCAATCAATACAGTAAATATCATACATCCTCCTAGCCATGTTATTGCTTTATACATAAACTAGCGGACCCGCGCAAGAACTCTCGCATAATGGGTTGTGTGCGCGCGCCATGTGTACAGACTACCCGCCCAGCTCTAGTGCTATGCGGGCTGTACGCGACACAGTTCTGCAGGGGCTATCGCCTTGTTTATTTGATTAAATTTTTAAAAGCACTTTATAAACAAATATATTTCTGTTAAATTTTCAAGAAATTCAAGATTTTTCCTGTACTATTGCGACGATTTGGAAGATTTTGGTACAAACGCCACCTTGTTGAGTTTTGTGAAACATACACCTTAGCGTATTATAGGCTATAATAAGATAAATAAATAAATTAATTAATTAACAAACATTAATAAAGAAAAAAATTAAATTAAGTAAAAATATATAAATAAATAATATAAAAAATAAATCAATGACGTGATGTGAAAAAGGAGGATTGTGTTCTATGGTCATTTAACAAGACTGAGCCCAATGCGATTGTCAAGCAAAATCGTTACTTACTTTCTGGGTAAGAAAACCAAGGGAGCGTGTTTCTCTGAGATAGAAAAGTATTTAAAAGAAGTAGGAAAACATACAATGATATTCAGATGCGTACGCCCTTAAGATGATACTAAAAGAACACCCGAGTTTCCAGGAAAAGCCTAAACTAACAACGGCAATACGTGGACTGAAGCCAGGAAACAGCAGCAGAGGTCCATAGCAGGCCGAAACATCAAGAACATCAAGAACAATAAGAAGAAGAAGAAGAAGAAGAAGAAGAAGAAGAAAATAAACAATGTAAAAATAAAAATAAATAAATATGAATTTAAAAAATATGTGTTTATTTGAAATTGAATTAAAAACGTACGCTCTTTTCTGAGTCTTTTGTTTGCAGGGGGAGGGGAGTTTATAAAAAGGAAGATTGTAGTTTTACGTGGCCATGAATCTTGAGATTATGAGCCACGGGATCTCCATTTTAAGTGGAATCCGAAACACAGGATAAGGCATTTCACTTCGAAAATCCAACATGCACTGACCGGGAATCAAACCCAGTCCACCATGGTGGGAGTTAATAGGGGTGCCTCGTATTTTTAAGACATGAGAATGGTGCCGTGTATCGAATACGCTTGGGAAGCACTGATCTAGCATATTATCATTTCTTTCAGTTCTCGCAATCATCTGTTGGCACAGGCTACAGCATAACGTCGCTTTTCACCTATGTCCAGGCTCATTATGGCTGGGTTCATGTGAAAGACCCTGAGATGCAGATTGCTGATTAATGACATTCGGGGGTACACGGTGTATGTGAATGTGGTTATAGATGCTACTCATAAGGTTAAGTGGTGGGGTCTACTGCACAGCCTTGGTAAGGAAAGCAATAACAAGTTAACTACCTCACCTTGCCTCATTAGAGCGCTACTTCTGATTTGGGATTTTAAACCACATAAACTTACAACGATGATTTATCAGGTTCAACCTCCAAAATGGCCACAAACCCGTTAAATTAATTTTAAACTAGTAGTTCCGTAAAGAACTAAATAGCCTATTTTCATATATCCTACTAATATTAATTGCCTTTATCAACATACAAATTGTCAGATTGATTTCTATAATAGATTCGTGAGATATTGAGAACCATCTAAATATTTTGGATGGTCACCAAGTTGGATTTTTATATTATAGGCCTTAGATGTATGTACTATTACATGATTATTGCAAGATTATTGTGTAGGTGTTTTATTCCAACTTCAATCGCATAATTAGGAGAAAAGATATAAAAGCGGGATTTTAAAATTTCGCTCAGCCGCCATCTTATGGTTATGAAAACAATTTAAATGAATTAGATGCCAGTTGATTAAAATTTGTATAAGCATATACTGTATCAAGTTTCACTGCGCTCGGATGGTTAAAACGCAAGAAACGTACATTTGAAACTTTAAATTTCGCGTCACATAGGTGAACTTGTGCTTATAGCCGCCATACAGTTACAAAATTTCAGTTTGATTGCTGTAGTAGATTAATAGATATTGAGAACCGTCTAAATATTTCGGATCGTCGCCATGTTGGATTTGAATATATGTAGGCCATAGCGTTATGTACTATTAGATGATGATTATTGTGTACGTTCATTATGCAAATGTTGATTTCGATCGCATGATTAGAACACAAGAAATAAAAACTTAATTTTCCAAATTGGCACAGCCGCCATCTTGAGATTACGTAAACGATAGAACTAAATTAGATACCAGTGCATTACAATGTGTATACACATTTGCTGTAACAAGTTTCATTGCGTTTGGATCACTAAATCGCGAGAAAAGTCTATTTAAAACTTTCAACTTCGCTTGGCCGCCATGTTCGTTTTGTAGGTAATCGGTATTTGAAAGTCTCATAGATGAACTTCCAGTAGTGCCCTTTATCTCCGTACAAAATTTCATGGTGATACCGGTAATAGTTTCAGAGATATAGAATGCCGGTGAAATATTTCGCACGGCCGCCATGTTGGATTGGTGAGACGTAACAAAACTTGAAGGGCAAGGTCGGGGTCGCCCGGAATAGTGTTATGAACTTACCGAGTTTCATCGAAATCGCTCCAGCCGTTTAGAAGTTATTAGACACACACACACACACACACACACACGGTGATCTCATAAGACTTTTTTTTTTTTTTTTCATAAATGAAAATAGGCTAAAAATGGTTGCTGTTGACTTATGCTTGTTGTTTGAAGAAACATCAAGGTCAGCTGTCTCTCGAAGCATACAATTACGGGCAAGGGAAGAGTTTGTATCTCTAAAGAAAATGCCGATATAGGGGGAAATAAACATTCAGGTGTAGCATGATTGGGTGGTAGGTGACGTCACCACGTCAGCGAAAGCAAGTGGATGTGTTCATCGCTTTACTATTAGCAAAAGATGTCTGTTTACCTGCATCAGTTTTCAACCATTCCTGGCACACTTAATTTCACGACTTTTCTCCAATAAACGCCCCAATTGTGGGCTACACGCCTTGACTTTACCATAATCATAGAAGGAAATTTGACTTCGTAGTCATTCAGCCCCGCTTACTTGGCAGTGTCTGGGATTGGTGGTCTGATAGCCTGTGTTATTGTTATGGATGTATTGGCGTGTGTGTATTTGTCAATCAGGCGAGCATTGGGAAAGAGGCGGTCGTGGCCATAAATTAGGAACCATCCCAGCATCCACCTGGAGTAGAAGTTGGAAACTACGGAAAACCACTTCCAGAATGACTCAGATGGGATTCGAACCCACCCACGAGACTGAATGTATCCAGTTCAACCCTCAATCCACAATTAAAATTCAAGCGGAGCCGGGAATCGAACCCGGACCTCCGGGGCGACAGCAAAGAATGCTAGCAGCTACACCACGAGGTGGTCATATCATAAGCAGAGAACAAAAGTTGAGCATGGGAGATTGACAAGAAATATGATGATAGGAACCAGGCGGAGATTGGTTGGTTGGTTGGTTGGTTGGTTCCTTAGTTTAGGGGCTGCGACAACGCGGTCATGTAGCCCCGTGTACTTTGGGTGTGTGTAGAATCTGTCTGATAACATGTGTTAATTATGATGGCTGTATTAGTGTGTGTTATCTGTGATTCAGGTAGAAGGCCTGCAGACGAATAATTTTTCCAAGTAGTTCCTACTTTTGCTACTAAATGCTACCGTCCACGACACCTGGCTGCGGACGTGGCTACTAAATGCCATCACAGTCAGCACTTGGCGGCGAACGTTGGAACTAATATAGCGTTATCAAACTATCCTACAAATTTTAGCTTCCACAAGTGTAGTTAGTGGAAGGTGTTTTTTTCATGCCATAAATCTACGACATGGGACCGCCGGCTTTACTTCCCGTCCGAAGGAAGGCATACTGAGGGATTTTTAACGCTCTTAAAAAATCCGACAACTTCGACCGGGTTTGAACCCACGATCTTGGGCATAGAAGCTCAGCATGCTACCAACTACGCCACCGAAGCCACTCAGGCGGAGATTGACAGCAAAGATGATTGTATACTGGTAGTCATCTCAAGACCGAGGAGGTCCCTTTGATGTTCTGGTCTGTGAAGAAGCTAACGCGCCAGGAAATAGTTCCCACTTTAGTTAGTTATTGTTGTTTTAAGGGGCGGAACTACGAGGTCATGTGCCCCAGTTTTCACTTTATCTGCTTATTTTTGGAGTACAAGATTTTCCAGCACATGTTTCAATAAGCTGGCTAGATTACTCTTCAGAATTTCCTTTAAACAATCTATGAATTCATTTTACGATTTCACGTTAATTGGTAGCTTTATCAACCTTGCTTTTCATGTGAAGAAAAGTGAGTGTGAATATAGCTTTTAGTGGTATTTGGAACGATAGGCAGAGTAATTCATTACGAATGTTATGTTAAATGACATTTTGTTGTGTATAAACCTAGTTTGAGAGGCAAAAGAGCATCCGAGTAATTCGATTTTATGGGTCGAATCAGGCTCAAATGTTGGAAAAACTGTTACGATTGCACACAGTTCAACATGGTTTCCTCACGTAGACAACGCGTTCAAATTGCAGCTGTAAAGCTTGAATCACCAAGAAAATATTTCAAAGGTAATAAAAGTAGAGAGAATTTGCATATAAGGTGCAAACAAATGATCTTAAATGTAGGTTGAGGGATGACAATCTAGAGTTTCCATGCCGGAAACACAAGAAGAGATAGAGAGAGAGGAGATGCGCGGAGGACTTGACCTGACGTTTGGTTATAGTAACCAGGCGGAGATTGACAAAAAAAAGATGATGATACGAGCCAGGCGATGTTCCATTTCACTGGGGCTCCCCAATCGCCACTCCACATCCCCCAAGTTGTGAGCCCCTATGAGGGAGGGGTGAGTTGTTTCCACACTCATTTATCCCGAGGATTGACGAAACAGCTCATTCTGTTGGCCTGTATGTTGGAAAGAAGAGGAAGCGAGCGCTCATGAGATGACTTACATAATTTTGTTGTACACGTGCGACGTCTGTATCGACCGCGCAGTTCCTGGAACATTCTTATTGCCTGGCCTCACTTGACTTGCCTGGCTTTAAACGTCCAAATCACGCACCATCCCTTCATATCTTGTCTATAGAGGCACCGGCGTCTTTCAGATGTGTGCTAAAATAATCAGATATTAGTAAAACTCCAGGCCTGTGTTTTTACGTGACCGCATTAAAAACCTCCGCGTGCTAAATATCAAATATGAGTTTGAGAAAAGAGGCGGCCGTGGCCGCATCAACGCCCCCAGGTGTTACAAAACTGGAAGATAAATTGTGAATTTTTGCAATTTTTTTCTTCAACTTCAGATTAATTTGAGGTTTTAACCTGAGAATGAACAGCAACATTGGCGAGCCCTTGTCAGTGAGTGGCTAACATTCTAGCAGACAGAGCACCCTTCAGAAGCAGGGCACAACGAGAAAGTTGGCAGATCATAGCATTTTAACACACTGTTCCTTCAGAGGTACTATTTAATTGTGTCGTGTGTCTATAGTTTAATTTCGATGAAAATAATGATGATTGTTAAAATTCAGCAATTTTTCTAGGTTTGTGCCGTGTCTTGTGTGGGGTTTCGCCTAAGACACCAACCTGGCTCATCAGCTCCTAGGGAGCTTTTAGTTCTCGCAGTAAAGTGGTGCAGTTGCACCGGGCGGGGACACCAAAGTCCGCTGATGAGCCAGCTTGGTGTCCTAGGCAAAACCCCACACAAGACACGGCACAAACCCAGAAAAATTGCTGAGTTTTAACACACTGGCCGTGAAAGCCAATATACCATGATGATTGTTGTTTTGAGGGGCGTAACATCTAGGTTATCAGCCCTAAAGCTTTGGGTGATGACGAAAACGATAATAAGATGGAAACTATAACTAAAACTAACTACGGACTTACATACCAGAAGAAGAAATGTAAGACAAAAGAAGGATAGGTAAATAAAGAACAGGAGGAAGAGAAATACCCTACACCCTCAAAGAATGAGGATTGAGGGGCTCGGAAGGACGAAGAGCCATGAAACGCAGATAGGAAAAGGGAAAGAGGAGAGAATCCCCCAGAGGCAATGGAAAAAGGCGGCGGAAACCGGACCCAGCTCAGGAAACCCTCAGGGTCGCTAACTCCCGAGCTCACCTGACGTGGCCCCTCGACGGTGTAGCACTATCCAGGGTGCACCGTAAGTGGTAGGGCTACACACACCCTGCCTCCTTTAGGGCCTTCAGAAGAGGGCAGGAAATACTGTGAGCCCCTGAGGGTGTAGAAATATCCAGGGTATGGCTAGACACATCCTGCCTCCTTTAGGGACTTGAGCAGAAGACAGAAGATACTGTGAGCCCTTGAGGATGCAGCACTATCCAGGTTGGGGCTACACACACCCTGCCTCCTTCAGGGTCTTGAACAGAAGGCAGGAGATACTGTGAGCCCTTGAGGGTGTAGCACTATCTGGGGTGGGGCTACACACACCCTGCCTCCTTCAGGGTCTTGAACAGAAGGCAGGAGATACTGTGAGCCCTTGATGGTGTAGCACTATCTAGGGTGGGGCTACACACACCCTGACTCCTTCAGGGTCTTGAACAGAAGGCAGGAGATACTGTGAGCCCTTGAGGGTGTAGCACTATCCAGAGTGGGACTACACACATCCTGCCTCCTTCAGGGTCTTGAACAGAAGACAGGAGATACTGTGAGCCCTTGAGGGTGTAGCACTATCCAGGGTGGGGCGACACACTTCCTGCCTCCCTTAGGGCCTTGAGCAGAAGGCAGGAGATACCATGAAACTAAAGAAGCGGTCTGACCCCCTCGAAGAATGAGGGTATTAGATAAGATGAGGGAAGCGTTAATTAATGCTGGAAAGTGAAAGACACCCTAGGTCTCGGATACCCTAATACCATCAGGGTCGAAAGAGGACAAGAGTCCACCAAGGGAGGTCGCCAAGAAAGAAGACGGAGAGGAGCCTCGCACAAATAAGTGGAAGCAATGCCGGACTCAGCTGGGGTCCCGTGGTCGCCAACCCAGCTCCCACTAGGTGTGAGCCCCTGGGGGGGGGGGGGTCAGACGGTAAGCTCATTATTGCACATTAGCTTATATCGAATAACATTATCCATTTACGTGCTTTAAAGCGAATTAGGGTGCACTTAATTTTTTCGGTGTGCTAAATTCGCATTTGGCTCAGGTGGTGTGTGTACGTTATAAGAAGTGGTGGCGAGCACTGTGTTTAAAAAGGGAACTTGTGTTAATAATTAATGTAGCCTCTCCACAGGTTGTAAGCTAGGGACGCATTTACACACAATGGAGAGCGTCAGCACTCGTCCTTAGAGACACAACATTGCTCTACTTAACATTATTAAGGGACGGTGGAAGTAGCAAGCAAAGTGAGCACGAGTAGTGAACAACCCGCGCCCAGGACTGCCAACGCAAGCTTTACAATAGTGATGATAAATAGCAAACCAAAACAACACCTAACTTCACACTAACCTACCTACTAGAAGATAATAATAATGTTATTGGTTTTACGTCCCTTTTAACTACACTGACTTTTAGAGACGCCGGGGTGCCGGAATTTTGCCCCGAAGGGGATCTTTAACGTGCCAGTAAATCTACGGACACGGCTCCCTCACATTTGCGCACCCTCAAATGCCAACTTACTGTGCCAGGATACGAACCTGCAACCTTGGGCCCTGCCTGCTAGAAGAAGATGCTGATGAGGATGATTGTTGTTTTAAGGGGCCTAACATCCAGGTTATCGGCCCCTAATGGTCTGGGTGATAGCGAAAATGTCAATGAAGTGGAAACCAGAACGAAAAGTGAGCAGGAAAATACTTACAAAAAGGAACTCAGATTGAAACTACTCACAAAATGGAGAGCGTTATACGTACATAAGGAAATTTCAAACGAAAATACTCACAAAAGGAATAGAGCGAAAAATACGCACAAAATGTAGGTGAAGTTCAAAATACGTACAATATGCAACGTACAGTCGAAATACGCACAAAATGCAAATGAGATTGAAAATACGCACAAAATGTAATTGAGATTTGAACAAAGCGGGGTAGGTTGAAAATACACAATGCAATTGAAATTCAGAATACTCACAAAAGGACCCCCACGATATTGAAAGACTTACTAAAAAGCAATTTAGATTGTCAATCCTTACAAAATGCAATCGAGGTTGAAAAGCACTCACAAAATGCAACGTAGATCGAAAAGACTTACAAAATGCAACGGAGATTGAAAAACACCCACAAAAGGGAGTGGAGATGCAAAAATAACAGTGCGGGAATCTTAAAGGAAAAAAGGAAATATAATGAAAAGAAAAACAACAGGAAAGTGAAAGAGGAGAGGGTCCGTCCCACAGGTAGAGGACAAAAGGGGAAAACCGGACCCAGCACGGAATCCCTCTGGGTCGCCAACTCCCGAATCACCAGCCGTGAGCTACTGAGGGTGTAGCACTTTCTAGGGTGCACCAGAAATGGTGGGGCTACATACACCCTACCTCCTTGGGGCCCTTGAGCAGAAGGCAGGAGATAACAGGAAAAGAAATAGAAGGCTGACCCCTCCCAGAAGGAAGGGATCAGGAAAGATGAGACAAGGGCCAATGAAGGCGGGAAAGGAAGAAGACTCCCTAGGCCTCGGATACCCTAATACCGTCGGGGTCGGAAAAGAACAAGACTTGACCAAGGGAGGTCGACAAGAAAGAAGACAGCGTGGAGACCGGCACAAGCAAGTGGAAGCAATGTCGTACTCAGCTGGGGTCCCGTGGTCGCCAACCCACGTCCCACTAGATATGAGCCCCTGGGGGGACTAGAAGAAGAAACGTCCGCCTCGTTGCGTACTAACAGAATCAAATACATTGATCGATAGCGGCTTCGATGGCGTAGTTGGTAGCATGCTGAGCTTCTATGCCCAAGATCGCGGGTTCAAACTCGGCTGAAATCGTCGGATTTTTTTTAAGAACGTTGAAAATCCCTCAGCATGCCTTCCTTCGGAGGGGAAGTAAAGCCGGCGGTCCCATGTCATAGATTTATGACATGTTAAAGAACCTTCCACTAATTACACCTGTGTGAAGCTAAATTATGTATAGGTTAAATCAGAACAACGCTGTTAGGTTCCAACGTTCATCACCAGGAGCCGACTGTGGTGGCGTCTAGTAGCCAAGTTCTGAACTCGTAGTCGTTGACGGTGGCGTTTCGCGGCAAAATTAGGAACTACTTTAAATTCAATGTCTGCAGTCCTTGCTTGAATTAAAAACAGATAACACACACTAATACAGTCATCACAATTAATACCGGTTATCAGACAGATTCTACACACACCCAAAGTACACGGGGCTACATGACCGCGTTGTCGCAGCCCCTAAACTAAGGAACCAACCAACCAACATTGATGGATGACTCATTCACTCATTCGCAACACCATAGTGGTTTAGGCAACGGCCCTATGTTAGCAGTATTGGAATAGACAGGAATTTCAGATAACACGGCGGGCTGTTGACAGGCCCTTCTCTTCCCACCTGCCACTTCATCTCACCCCACAAGTTCACAGAGCTTGGACTCGAGCAGTACACACTAACTTACCTTCTAGAAGAAGATAAGAATACTGTTATTGGTTTTAGGTCCCTGCTAACTACTGAGGCTTTTAGAGACGCCGGGTGCCGGAATTTTGCCCCCGAAAGGGGATCTTTAACGTGCCAGTAAATCTACTAACACGGCTCCCTCACATTTGCACACCCTCAAATGTCGACTGACTGCGCCGGGATTCAATCCCGCTATCTAGAGCTCAAGAGGCGAGAACGTTACCCCTGAGCCACGCAGCTAGTCACTAGAAGAAGAAAAGACCACCTCGTGGCGTAGGGGCTAGTAATCTTGGCTGTCACCGCGGAAGCCCGGGTTCAATTCCCGGCTATGCCAAGAAATGTAGGCAAATTCTGGTCTATGGGCTGGAACGGGTAACACTTTGCCTCGTGAGGCAAACCTGAGAGGAGGCGGGATCTACCAAAGCCATCCCGGTAGTGGTCTTCCCACTTCTACTCCCGTACAGACATCACTGTTACAGGGGTTATCAGACAAATTTTACACACACCCAAGTACACGAGGCGACATGTCCACGATGTGGCAAAGCACCTAAACGAATCAACTCAACAGAAGAAGGAAAGGACCAAAAAAAAAAAAGACTATAATAAGGGACAGAGAAAAGAATATTGTTTGTTATTGTTGCTTCGTCTGAAATCAGCCTCCGTGGCTTAAGCAGCAGCACGCCGGCCTCTCACCACTGGGTCCGTGGTTCAAATCCCGGTCACTCCATGTGAGATTTGTGCTGGACAAAGCGGAGGCAGACAGGTTTTTCTCCGGGTACTCCGGTTTTCCCTGTCACAATTTCATTCCAGCAACACTGTAATTTCATTTCATCTGTCATTCAATTTATCATTGCCTCAGGGGAGTGCGATAGGCTTCGGCAGCCGGCACAGTTCATATCCTCGCCACTAGAAGGGGGCTTCATTCATTCCATTCCCGACCCGGTCGGTCGACTGGAAGCAGGCTGTGGATTTATTTTCAATATTTTAGCGACAGCGGCAGCTGCGCTAGGGCATGGGGCCAAGCTACCTGCGGACTCAGTAGACAAGGGTTCGAACCCAACCATCGACCATCCTTGAAATGGTTCCCCGTAGTTCCCACATTTTCAAATCCAGGCAAATGCTGGGACGGTACCTTTTGACAGGCCACGGCCACTTCCTTCCACATCCTTGCCCAGTTTCATTCACCATCTTTCATTTCATCTCTCATTAACTCATCTCATGAGGTTGTCAACAGGAAGGGCATCCGACCGTATAAACCATCCGTCACAAATACTTTCATCGCATCTCATCCCCGATCACGTAGGAAAACGGGAATAATACATTATTAATTAACATTTTGCCCCTTTAATTTTTCTCAGCACGTTTTTGTATAAAACTATTAGTCATATCACGAGGTGTTGGTTTCAATAAATATCGTCACCGAATCGGATATTCAAAATGATGATTATAATTGTTGTTTTAAGGGGCCTAACATCTAGGTTATCGGCCACTAATGGTCTCGGTGATAGCAAAAATAACAATGAAATGGAAACCAGAACGAAATTTAAGTGAGACTGAAAACTAAGATTGAAACAACTCACAAATACTTACAAAAGGAAATTTAGAAGAAAAATACTCACAAAAAGAATAGATTGAAAAATATGCACAAAATGTAGTTTAGGTTCAAAATATGTACAAAGTGCAATTGAAATTGAAAATACACAATGCAATTTAGATTGAAAAAGGCCATTTCAGAATCAAAATACTCACAAAGTGCAATTTAAATTCAAAATACTTACAAACTGCAATTCTGATTGAAAATAATTACAAAATGTAATTTAGATTCGAAATAATCACAAAATGCAATTGAGAATCAAAATACTTACAAAATGACCACCATACAAAATGCAATTTTGGATTGAAAATACTTGAAAAATGCGGTTCAGGTTGAAAATACTTGCAAACTGCAATTGAATTTCAAAATAATCACAAAATTGCCTTCATCTACAATCAAAGACTTACTAAAAAGCAATTTAGATTCTCAACCCTTACAAAATGCAATTGAGGTTGAAAATACTCGCAAAATGCATTCTAGATCGAAAACACTTACAGCATGCAACTTAGATTGAAAATATCTACAAAACGTAGTGTAGATTCAAAAAATCGCTAAAGGTAATTTAGATACACGGGGAGCCAAATCACAAAAACAGTGCGGGAATCTGAAAGAGAAAAGGAAATAGAATGAAAAGGAAACAAGAGGTCTGAACCGTCGAAGAATGAGGGATCAGGAAAGATGAGACAAGGGCCAATTAAGGCGGGAAAGTGAAGGATTCCCTAGGCCTCGCATACGCTAATACCGTCGGAGTCGGAAAAGAACAAGAGTTGACCAAGGGACGTCGACAGGAAAGATGACGGAGAGGAACCCGGCACAAGTAAGTGGAAGCAAAGCCGGACTCAGCTGGGGTCCCGTGGTCGCCAACCCACGTCCCACTAGATATGAGCCCCTGGGGGGTATTCAGAACGAAGGGCATTCTAATTGTAATAGAAATAGGGTGTGTTAGAGGGCAAGGATAGTTTGGTCCATCCCAGATTACCAATGAGGTATCTTAATGCCGGGGAGAGACCAGGCTATTGTTGCGCTCGTGTTATGCTGGTGTAATCAGCGAGCCGGTGGTTAAGGAGATGTGTGTTAATTGTGAATGCTTGAAGCTAACAAGGCCTGCAGAACAATGAGCCAGTCTTAATGTGTGTGTCGGACGCAGGCAAGCACAAAGGAGACGAGATTACTGGACAAAACGCTACCTGCTGCACGGGACGAGTGTCTCTCGTGCAACGCCCTAATTTGATGACGAGACTTAACAGAAACAACAGCACGTGTGGAGTGGAGCCGACAGATTTGTGGCAGATTTCATCTAATTTATGTGATACGGTACACTAAATACCAGGACAGGTAAAACACAGACTTCTGTATGAACAAAACGAGCAGGTGCCAAGAAATTTAATTCTGGTCTGAGGGCTGGAACGATGATGATGATGATGATGATTGCTGTTTTAAGGGGCCTAACGTCTAATGGTCTGGGAGATAGCAAAAATGACCATAACGAAAATAAAGTGAGACTGAAAATACTTACAAAACGGAGAGTGGAAATACTTACAAAATGCAATTTAGAGTCGAAATACTTACAAAATGCAATTGAAATTGAAAATGCTTACAAAATGTATGGTAGATTCAAAATACTCATTTGGATTGACAATACTTACAAAATGCAATTTAGATTTAGATTGAAAATACTTACAATATGTTATATAAATTCAAAATACTCACAAAATACAGAGAATCAAAGTACCTACAAAATGCCACCCTACAAAATGCAATTTAGATTGAAAATACTTGCAAAATGCGGTTTAGGTTGAATATACTTACAAAATGCAATTGAAATTCGAAATACTCACAAAAGTGCCACCTACATTGAAAGTGTGACGGTTTAAGTCACATTCAATTCATTATCTGACATTCGTCATATGTAATTCTAAATGACATTCTACTACTCCGCCATGTAGAAACTGTTTTCTAAAATCCCATTGGAACAAACCTAATATATATCTAATCGAGGTCGTTCATGCCTCAATGACCCATCAACTAAAGACCTGAAACACCATCTTCTGTTCTGTTGCTTACCTTGAGTTCTACTTGTAACATGTTCTGTTTGCATGCGCCTTACTGATATCTTATTATCTAGCATAATTCTCGTTCGAACCTTTCGAGTTCGAAAATCCGGAGTACACTCATCTGAGGCAAACCTTGCTGTCTCTCTGCTAAAACATTTTTCCCCGAAACATGTCCGTGGATCGCTTGGTCTGTCAGCCGGTGTGAAGAAATAAGTTTATCTATATGAGGTTGGTACGCGGTGCTCTATCGAAGCATTGGCGGAAGTTGGTATTGCAACAACGGAAAACAAGAGAAGCAACTTATCATGCAACGAGAGATTGGATTGCGACTTTGATGTATTTCAATGTAATTAATTGTGTTCTTGAAGTATTAATTGCCATTTTTTTTTCGGCAAATGGTATCTTATTTGATACAGTATCGGACCGAGAATTTCCTGATTATTGTTGTTATTCTGAACAAATGTTAAATATGTCATCGGTTGTCTTTTAATTTTCAAGGAGAAATCTGTCTCGAGCATTTGTATTTTAAGCGAGCAAGTGGGAGCAAATTAAAGATCAACTTGGGGGTATTGAAATACTATGCATGCGTTCGTACTGAGGTAGACAAATATTTCGTGTGGTACTGGAAACGATTAATTTTAGAGTGAACTTGATACGTTAGTAACTTGGCCAAGTATTTCGGAGTGATTCACGGAGCCCCGATCGGAGCTCAAGTATACGAACCCAAGAGTATGATTATTGTCCTTTCCTAAATAAAATACAGTAAGTGATGGATATGTTGGTTAATTACCTGTAGAAATGTGAGTACCAAATACATGATTATAAGCATGTGTGTGGAAATTGAGTAGTGCATGCACCTAGTAGATGAATATTTAGGTTATTAAAAGAAGTACCTGTATGTGTTTGTTGAAACTGTAATTGTTTTCTGATATTGTAGATACCTTCTCGCTCGTATAAAATTGTGTTGTGGTGTTATAATATATTTTTATTTACCAGGTTGATAATTTTAATAATTAGGATCCCTGGGCACGATTCCACTTCCATCCCACGGGCATCGTCCCGGTTGCTTCCCTCCCTAACTTCAATAGGTAGCAGTGATAATGATTAGTACAACGAATGTATCTTCTGACTAAGGTGGTACAGAAAGACTTGCTAAAAAGCAAGATACATTTTCAATCCTTAAAAAATGGAATTGAGGTTGAAAATACTCGCAAAATGCAATTTAGATCGAAAAGACTTACAAAATGCAACTTAGAATGAAAATACCTACAAAATATAGTGTAGATTCAAAAAATTCGCTGAAGGTAATTTAGATACACGGGGAGCCAATTAACAAAACCGGTGCGGGAAGCTTAAAGAGAAAAAGAAATATAATGAAAAGAAAATAAGAGGTTTGATCCCTCGAAAAATGAGGGATCAGGAAAGATGAGACAACGGCCAATGAAGGCGAGAAAGTGAAGGACTCCCTAGGCCTCGGATACCCTAATACCGTCGGGGTCGGAAATGAACAAGGGTTGCCCAAAGGAGGTCGACAGGAAAGAAGACGTAGAGAAGTCCGGCACAAGTAAGTGGAAGCGATGCCAGATTCAGCTCGGGTCCCGTGGTCGCGAACTTACGTCCCACTAGATGTAAGCCCCTGGGGTGTAGTTATGTAGAGTTGAAACGATTAGCTCAGGACAGGGAGGCATGGAAAGCTGCATCAAAGCGGTCAAAAGATTGAAGACGCAAATACACACAGTGCTGAAAGCCCTATCTCCCTCTCACTGTATCAAACACTTTTAGGTCTAGTAACTATTCCTTTTAAAATACACTAGATTTTTTCCCATAGACCAAGATGTACCCCCATATAAGTCGCTAATCGAAAATGCGAAATTGTTCCCGTAATGACCTTCAAATCCTCTATATTTAGCAACTTTTCCACTAAATTGGCAACACGGCCTTATTATAAGCCATCATAAAGTTCCCGTTTGACGGCCAAACAGTGCAGAATCGCTAAGCCAACCAGGCAAAATAGCCGTGAGCATTAAGGCACTCATCGCACCAACGCACTAGGTTCAAGATCCCCGTGTGGTAAAACACCGTGTCCAGCTGTGTGAAGAAGTCCACAACCGCCGCGCCGGCTACACATCCTCGTCCGACAGGAATCATCGACGCTTCAAGGCCTTTTTTAAAGGACTCAAGGCTCATAATCGCATGGGGAGGGATCAGGACTTCTTCTTCTTTCCTAGCGTTTATCCCAGTACGGGGTCCGCCGCTCTACTACATCTTCTCTACTTTTTCCTGTCGTTGACATCTGCAGGTTGTGAGCCAACATCGTGCATATCTCTCTTAATGTTGTCGATCCAACGCTTCGCAGGTCGTTCGCGTGGTCGCAGTCCTCCTGGGTCCAGTTTGATGATGATGATAATTGTTGTTTTAAGGGGCCTAACATCTAGGTTATCGGCCCCTAATGATCTGGGTGATAGCGAAAATGATAATGAAACGGAAACCATAACGAAAATTAAGTGAGACGGAAAATACTTACAAAAAGGAACTCAGATTGAAACAACTCACAAAATGTTCTTACAAAAGGGAATTTAGAACAAAAAGATTCACAAAAGGAATAGATTGAAAAATACACACAAAATGAAGGCTAGGTTCAAAATACGTACAAAATGCAATGTAGCGTCGAAATACCTACAAAATGCAATTGAAATTCAAAATACTTACAAAATGCAAATGAGAACGAAATTACGTACAAAATGCAATTGAGGTTCAAAATACTTACAAAATGCAATTGAAATTGAAAATACACGATGCAATTCAGATTGAAATATCCCAGTTCCAATCCAAATTATTCACAAAGTGCAATTTAAATTCAAAATACTTAAAAAATGCAATTGAAGTTGAAAATGCTTACAAAATGTACGGTAGATTCAAACGACTCATGTGGATTGACAATACTTACAAAATGCAATTTAGATTGAAAATACTTGACAAAATGTAATTTAGATTCAAAATACCCACAAAATGCAATTAAGAATCAAAATATGTGCAAAATGCCCACCAAACAAAATGCAATTTAGATTCAAAATTCTCACTAAAAGGCCCGGCTACCTGCATTGAATGACTTACCAAAAAGCAATTTAGATTGTCAATCTTTACAAAATGCAATTGAAGTTGAAAACAATTGCGAGATGTAATTTAGATCGAAAAAACTTACAAAATGCAACGTAGATTAAAAATACCTTAAACAAGATGTTCAGTAAAGAACATATAGCCTACTTTCTCCTAAATGTATGAGTATAGTTATAACTCGTTATTATCAAAGAGTATAATAGAACTATTCTTTGTTGAAGACCTTAGAAACGATTTACCTCTACCAAACGCCACAACCTAGATAAAAACTGCTACCATCATTGAAGAAAGAAAGAAAGAAAGAAAGAAAGAAAGAAAGATAAGAAGTATATCAAGAATGTTATGGATCTGGAGACATAATCGACCGGACTGGCGGCGTGGCTCAGCGGTAACGTTCTCGCTTGCTGGGCCCTAGGTTGCAGGTTCGTATCCTGGCGCAGTCAGCTGGCATTTGAGGGTGCACAAATGCGAGGGAGCCGTGTCAGTACATTTACTGGCACGTTAAAGATCCCCTTCGGGCCAAAATTCCGGCACCCCGGTGTCTCTAAAATCAGCAGTAGTTAAAAGGGATGTAAAACCAATAACATTATTATTATTATTATTATTACGACCTGCCGTGGGCAACATCCAACTTTGAGTTGAGGCATGTCTTTACACGTCTGGTTGTGCATGGCTTTCACAACCCTAATTGAATTAACAAATCTTTCCATGACCCTACAGAGACGTGTGTATACAAACTATGTGGATATTTTCGATAATATAATCCTAACAGAGCGAGTGCATTCTAGCGGCCAGAAGAAGAAACTTTTCAATAAAATCTGGAAGTTACCTTTTTGGCAGCTAGATGTCTCGAGTAAATCTGCTGGCGAATTATGTTTTAATTAAATATATATTTTACACCATAATGTGCACAATATAACCCTTAATAACATTTTCAAGTAACGCAAAATAGGCTGTTACAAACCCTTTAAAATAAAAAGTTAAAATGTATCGTAGTATCATCTTGTCATTCTTCAAATTCGATGCGCATAGAATGATAATGGCTTAGATCATAAATACAATAGATGGCTGATGACGTCACATTTGTGAAACCAACATCTCAATCAGCTGACTAAAGGGAACTGCCGGGAACTGCGGATAGTTTGGAGCACTGAAATACTACACGTGACGATAGAATTGGGCTATTCTGTTCTATTCATTACCGTACTAAGCCAGAATGGTGTATTACTGTGCAGCGTATGGATGTAAGGAGACGTTTAGGAAAAGATCGGGCATTTCTTTCCATAGGTAGTCCTAAAGTAATTAATTGTAAAATAACCCTAAAATTCTTGACTTCACTACTTGCATTTCTTTACGTTTCCTCTTAACTCCGAGACATGAAAGAAAAATAATTTAATCTGTAAATTTATTACAAATTATTAAAATTTACTCTATCCCTTACTCCACTGAACAGGCCTATGAAGCAAAATTAGGACCATCACAACATCAAATATCCTTCTTTCTCAATCATGTTCAGTGTCAAATTGCGGGTTATGCTACTGATGTGACGATGTAGTCTTCGATAATAAATACGCTGAGGTAATATTTGTCATCTTATTAAACGTATGGACAGTGCGTTTGGTTGAGGAAATTTTCAGATCCTTCTAGGATACACTGCAGCCCTAAATTAGTCAATTCGTAGGATTTCAAAGTTCTGGATTATTACTGCGAAGGTTTCTATGATTCGTGGAAAATGGAATTTAAAAGGAAACCGTTCATTGCTTGTAATGTTTCCGTTGTAGCAAATGTAATGCATAGTTGTTAAAAAGCAACGCTTACTAAATCAATAGACTTCCTTATTTCCATTTGCCTATGTTTTGTTCACCTTCATAAAATACTGAAGTGGAAAGTAACGCTGAATAAGAGCTAATCGTACGATAAAATTTTGTAAAGTAATGCACCGGTACTGAAATTAGCCAAAATATATTTTCTAATGATGACAAATAAATTAGGATATGATGTAGTAATAGATTGAACTTGTTTGGAGCTCTCGGGCGTACAATTAAAAATGACCAGCAACACAAACACATTTCTCTTCAAAAATCAGTAGGCCTAATTCAGAATTGGATTTGTTATTAATTATTTACAAGAGGGCATCCTGGATGTATGAGTATTACGGAACACGGCAGCCACTTTGTACACAAACACAATTCTGTTCAAAAATCAGTAGGCCTAATTCAGAGTTGGATTTGTTATTAATTATTTACAAGAGGGGATTCTGGATGTATGAGTATTACGGAACACAACAGCCACTTTTAACACCAAACATGTTATATTCTTAACCTTTGCTACCTTCCGGTACGTAAAGAAACATGCGATGCTTTTCCCAATGTCGTATAAATTACGAAAATGTGTGTTTAAACCCTCATTAAAAATCATTTCCCCACCAACTCCTATCACCTTCCATTACAAGTTCCTCTGTTTTCCCTTTAGTCAGCTGATCCAGATGTTGGTTTCACGTCACAGTACAGGCGCAGTGTGGCAATGCGCACTCTATTGTATTTATGCTCGAAGGATAATGGTATAGTAATCAATGGATCCCCACGTAGACTAGTCGTGACATCTATTGGTGAAATATCGAACAATATAATCCTAACAGAGCGAGTGCATTCTAGCGGCCAGAAGAAGAAACTTTTCAATAAAATCTGGAAGTTACCTTTTTGGCAGCTAGATGTCCCGAGTAAATCTGCTGGCGAATTATGTTTTAATTAAATATATATTTTACACCATAATGTGCACAATATAACGCTTAATTTTAAAACATCTGAGTCATTACAAAACAATAAACATATAACATTTCAAGCAAAAAAACCTAGCTCTGATCGGGTTTGAACCATAGGCATTTGAGCGATAGGCTAACGCTCTACCACTGAGCTAATTGTGTCAACGAATATCGTTCAATTTAAAATGACTTACATAGAACTTGTTAGCAAATAATGATTTATACTAAACGATTTCATCACTGGAGTATATTATTTATATATAAAGCATTTCATACAACGTTTATTTATTTTTTATCAGTACGCTATATTGCATGCAATACTCAAATTAGTGAAATATAAGTCCGGCACAAGATATCCGCTGCCATCTTGTCTTATTACTGAATCAGTTCAGCTTTTTAAAATCACGTCTGCACTATAGTATTACAAAATAAACTTTTAATTTCGAACGTGCCTCTTCCTTTAGAACAGTTAAAACGATTCTCGGCTCGATAATCGGAACTGGTGGGTCCCATGATATGGATTATAAAGTTTGCATAATTCGCACGGCCGCCATCCTGAAATGGTATGGCGGACGACCTTGTAATGTGGTCACAAGACGCATCCTATACGAAGGTATGTTGTTACCAAATTTGGTAGAGATCGGATGATTTGGTTAGTCGTTATTTGATTTTACGTTTTGAACGTTTGAGTGGCCGCCATTCAGTTTTAGTAAAGATGGCGGCGATATAAAACATGACACTGAGGTGTCCTTTGCTAGTGCTACCTTTGTACCAAATTTCGTTCAATTTGCATTCACCGTGTTCGAATTGATAGGGGGGGACAGACATTCAGAGTGTACACACTAACACACACACAGACACACACACACACACACACACACAGACACACACACACATACACACACACACACAGACTCACACACACACATACACACACACAGACAGACACACTTTTTTCGCCCTGTGTTGATCTCATAAGTCTACTTTCATTTTTTGCAAAAATCGAAAGTAAGCTAAAAATCGTAAAAGGGGAATTTAGATACACGGTGAACCAAGTAACAAAAACAGTGCGGGAATCTTAAAGAGAAAGGAAATATAATGAAAAGAGGAGAGGAGAGGAGAGGAGAGGAGAGGAGAGAAGAGAGAGGAGAGGGTCCGCCCCAAAGGTAAGGGACAAAAGGGGAAAACGGACCCAGCTCAGGAATCCCTCGGGGTCGCCAACTCCCGAACTCACCAGCCGTGAGCCCCTGAGGGTGTAGCATTATCTAGGGTGCACCAGAAGTGGTGGAGCTACATACACCCTGCCTCCATAAGGGCCTTGAGCGTCAAAGGAAAAGAAAAAGAAGGCTGACCCCTCACAGAAGGAGGGTATCAGGAAATATGAGACAAGGGCCAATTAAGGCGGGAAAGTGAAAGACTCCCTAGGCCTCGGATAACCTAATACCGTCGGGGTCGGAAGAGAACAAGAGTTGACCAAGGGAGGTCGACAGGAAAGAAGACGGAGAGGAGCCCGGCACAAGTAAGTGGAAGCAATGCCGGACTCAGCTGGGGTCCCGTGGTCGCCAACCCACGTCCCACTAGATGTGAGCCCCTGAGGGGTGGGTCCAGTTTGAAAGCTATTCTGGCGACAGAGTCGTCCGGCATTCTTATAACATGACCATACTAACGGAGACGAGCTTCCCTCACTTTCTCTGTAATTGGTGCGACACCTAATTGTTGTCGGACATCTGCATTTCTGACATGGTAATATCTAGTCAGTCAGTCCAAGTGTCCAACAGAGCATCTTCATCTCCATCGTGTGCAGAGCCTGTTCAGGACTATACAGCCCTTTTCAAAAGACATCAATACTGAAATAAATTGAATGTTCTATATTTCCATTGACCTCATCGTGGCGCAGTGGCTAGCATTGTTGGCTGTCACCCCGAGATACCGGGTTCGATCCCCGGCTCTGCCAAGAATTTAAAAGTCCCGTGATGCAAAATAGGAACCTGCCGGATGCTATTGCAGGAGGAGGAGTGGAAAGGAACTGGCCACCCTACCACACGCAAACTGCAGCTCGGGATGCCTGGTCAGTGATCCCGTAAAGGGCTCTAATTCAGGTCGCCTACGTCCCTGGAGGGGATATGGCACCCCAATAATTAACAAATAATATTTCCATTTCTAGATGGACTATCTTGGCGCAGTAAAGTTCGTTTTTTGTGTTGGCTAAGCTGCTTTATGGTAACGTTTGTTTCAGGATTTGGCTAACCTGCAATTACACTCCTTGGCGCCAAACGGTATGTTGATTGCCATGAACAACTGGTTTTGTTTACAAGTATGCAGGTTGTGTTTGTGTTCAGTTGTGGTCGTGACTTACGAGTATGGTGAATACGGGGAGATTAAAGTAGTTTAGCTCTCAAAGAAAGCATAGAGGCAATAAATGCGTGAATGTTTAATCTATTGGTTGATTATGCACTACAAGTGGTTGTGATACTTATCGACCAACTCCATGCGAGAGTGAGGTTATAATAGCTAGTCCTGTCAGTGCTTCCAAAAAGAAACTTAAGTACCTAAATGATGATATGCGTCAGTTTGAGGGTGAGGAAGGTTTACACTGCTGTGCAAAACTTGAAGGACGAACTGTCACTGCCAGTAAAAAACCTCGTTGAACCTAAACCATACATGGGAAGACCTGCTACAGTATGGTACGGAAGACAACTGAAAGGAATATTCGATGAGAAGAACAGAAATGCCACTTTTATACAGAGATAATACATTACACGTGCTTCCAAAAAGAAACTTAAGTACCTAAATGCGACCCATGATGGTCCCCCGGATACCACAAAAGAAGGGACATGGTTCTTAAAAGGGTGTATGATCACCATGGACGGTGAGAACTTCAGGTCATCGACCATCAGCGACTCCCGATAGTCGGGAAAAAATGCCCTGCAAATGACTAAGGGGGCAAGAACTAGTAGAAAACTTGCAAAGACAAAGGGAAATGAGGAGGAGGTTGAAGGACAAGAGGAGTACGAGGCGGGGTGGTTCTGACTTTACATTTGTGTCAATATTCTTCCTTGGTTTACCGAAGATTTTAAATTTTGGGCTTTATGTACATTTTTCTCATAAACTATTGATGTTACAGTATTCAAATTTAGCACATATACCGTACTTATCTTCCTAACAACCACCTGTAGTAAATTTATAATAACTAGCGGACCCGTGCGAGGAATGTCGCATGTTCATAAACCACACTGTCCCCAGTAGGTTTATAATGAGAGACTTGCTGAGAAAGGTTGTTATGTTTTCATTTCAACCAAATGATTATAGAACACTATTTACATTTCAGTTAGAATTCCAAGTTCTACGTTCCCTAACTTAAGAAGGCAATCACTGAAAATTGGATAATCATAACACTCACTGGTTATTCTATATTTATGAAATTATACGATTAGAGTAGGCTACTCATTCCTTTGATTTACTGTTACTGAAATCCATGCAAAATTATAAAGGAAAGACTCAGATGTTAAAATGACATGAAACAGGCGTCACAGCGGCCAAAATGTGAAGTGGACAGAAATTTTGGAACGTATCTTCCTACAGCAACAGTATCTGCAAATCGCACACTTCGTACATTTTTTTAAAGTAATTTTTGAAGAAATTATAGATATTTATGAAATTAGACTGCAATTCGTCACTGCTAATGTCTATTCTCTTTCATGTGAATGCTAGTTTGTCACGATCGGTCGCTTGTGAGCGCCGCAGGAGGGATCAATACTACTGAAATAATATATATTAGCGGACCCATGCGAGAAATCTCGCATGTTCATAAGCCACACTTTCCCCCATAGGTTTATAATAACAGACTTAAGGAGAAAAGTTATGTTTTTATTTGAACCAAATGATTATAGAACACTATTTACGTTTCAGGCGCCCGCACGGCCAAAATGCGAACTGAGCAGCAATGATGTCGCGTATTTTCCTACAGCAACAGTATTTGCAAATCGCACACTACTTACAAAAATTGATATTTATGAAATTAGAATGCAATTTTTCACTGCTAATGTAATTTGTGTGCTGAGTCCGTTGATTAACAGCTTATCCGTAACACTCACCGGTTATTCGATATTTATGAAATTATACGATTTGAGTAGGCCTACTCATTCCTTTTAATTAACTTACTGTTTCTGAAATCTATGCAAAATGATAAAGGAAAGGCCTCAGAATGTTAAAATGACATGAAACAGGCGTAACAGCGGCCAAAATGTGAAGTGGACAGTAATTATGGAGCGTATCTTCCTGCAGCAACAGTATCTGAAAATCACACACTTCGTACAGTTTTTTTTAAAGTAATTTTTTAAAGAAATTGTATTTATGAAATAAGAGTAAGGGATATAGGTATGGATGTATTAAGCACATTCACTGAGTAACATTGTAAAATCATAAATATGTTCTGTACATGTGTTTCAGCAGTCTATTGTGTAAGCTGCATTATACCACAGTAAACAGTTAGGGGCATGAAATCTTCCACATTAGAGGTCAAAGCGTGTTACAAATTTGCACATCACTAGATGCTATTGAACGAAAATAACATGCTAAGGAGTTGGAACATAAATTGCAATAAGTTCACGTGCATCAGGTTCCCCGTGAGCCGAGCTGGGCTTTTGAAGGTCAACGCTTAACCGACTGCGCCACCGGCCTTAAGCTCGTCACTACGGGACTGGCACAAGTACGACTTATCACGTCTTCAAGCAAAGAGCAAACACTCGTCGAGGCAATCTGAGGGGATCGTGGCTGTCGCTCCAATTACTGCAGCCCACTGCTGTCAATACCTGCTCGCAGCGCAAACATTTAGTGTAACTGAACGACTCCCACTGGCTTGCGGAGACGTCACACAAACATCGTTCAACCGTCACGGAAAATCTCAAACTAGTTATTTCAAAACAAAACATTACAATTTTAGTGTTTTACTAGTGAAGCCAAATAAACAGTGAGCGCTTTCCTATTGAACGGGGCCTCGTTCCGTTCCACTATATATGGACGGCCCACTACGATAGGCAGTCCAAATTACTGAGATCTATATAGAGTATACACACTAAACTTATTTTTTTTTTTTATTAACGTAGACTGTACCTCCAGTTTAACACCCGGCAGCTCCATCCGTATCTGTATTTCTCGGCACAACTCTAATTTCGTTTATAGACGAGTAAACGAATTTTCGTAAACTCCTCGCTGCGAGACTGGCAACGTATCGATCCTCGCAAGTACCAGACTTATCACGTCTTCGCCAACACTCGTCGAGGCAATCTGAGTGGATCACTCCAATTACTGCCAATAACGGCTCGTTCCATCTCTCCCTGTCAACAGATACACATAGCTGTCCCACAGGGATGATTCAGTCGTCAAACTAGACAGTGCGGACATTCGTTTTAATCTGACCACCAAAACATTTAAACCCTAAACCTGGCATGGCCCATTTTGCAATAAAAACTACCGTGTCATATCCAGTATATCGTCATCATCAGTTTATCTGGCTGATGGCAGGTTTCCTCTCCACCTTATCCGGTCTTCAGCAGCACGTTTCATCAGCTCATAAGATGTATCAATCTTGATGGAATCCAGCATCTGAAACCTTCTTCTTCCTCTTCGGATTTTCCCCTGGACTGTCCCATCTAATGCACTTTTATTATTTCAAATGATCTTGTCGACTTCATCGTTCTGCTTAGGTCTACCGTTATGCGTCACGGTTACGGCGTGTATGACGTCATCGTGTTGTTCAGTGCATATGCACCGAGTCTGAGTTTACTACTGGGGTCTGGAGTTATGCGAACGGAGACAACGAGTGCGTGACGTCATGCAGCAGAGTGCAAAGAGCCCTCCTGAGCCTTTCTAACATGTGTAGCATTTGTAGCATGCGTCATTTGAAATGATAGCAAGTCTAGTCTCACAGACTGACTGTATCTTTTTTTTTTTCACCAAACCTTCTCCTCTTATGCAGTGTCCAATCCAATTCATTTTTCTTTTCCTTATCTTCTTTAGCAACATCCTTTCTTCTCCTACTTTATTACTTCTTCATTTCTCACTTTGTCCTTCCAACTCATTCTCCTCCACAGCCACATTTCGAAAGCCTCTATTCTTCTCTCGTCTTCTTTCCCAAGCGTCCAAGTTTCCGCTCCATACATTGCTACTCTCCAAACAAAACATTTCATTAATCTCTTCCTTCGGCTTAATTTCATTGCTCCACAAAATAATTCTATTTTCTTAGCGAAGACTTCTTTTGCTATTGCGATCCTTGTTTTAATTTCTTTGGTGCATATCATTTCTTGTGTAACCCAACATCCTGGGTATTTAAAACTATCTACTTGTTCAATTTCATCCTCTAATTTTATTGTAATTCTTTCACCTTTTCCACCTATGACCATACATACCGGGTGGATCAGTTGCCCCTAATAATAATGTTTTATGCAACACAACTAACGCGTGTTGGCAGTAAGGTCGATATTCCTCTGCTGCATCCTATATGGTACTAATGCACTGTAAGCACGTCCCGCAAACGATACTGAACACTATTACGTTTCTCGTATTAGGGTGTAGTCACACAACTGTGGTGTCGTACATACCTTGAAGAAAGGAAGGGAGTATTTAGTTTTACGTGACCGTAAATATCGCGATCATGAGCCACAGGAGCTCCTCTTTACGTGTAATCCGAACCAAAGGGCATGGCATCTCACATGCATTGGCCGGCAATGGAACTTGGTCCGCCGTGGTGAGAGGCCAACAGCCGTGCCCCTACACCTTCAAGAGCAGAGGGATGCATTGCAATGAATGAACGTCACACCGAACACCTATTAACAAGTGTCTAAATCTCGGAAAATAACACACTGTAGAATCAATATTTTATTCTTATTCTGATGGATACTGGATATTTTTAACACCCAGTATACTTAATTTTCTTTCAGCACCAGTTTTTGTGTGTGTATTAAAAGTCTTCAGTCATTTAATTAATCGTTTCATCTCTACATAGTTACGCCATATTACATCCAAGGCAACATTATATTATAACCTTGTTCTACCCTTACAGATCTTGTCATCGACTCTTCCTTCCATACCTAAGTTAGCTGGGTGTTATCAGGAAGGTCGATATTGCTCTGCTTGCATCCTGTATGGTACTAATGCACTGCAAACATATCCCGCAAACATATGTATCCTACCAACCTCTCTCTTCTTCTCATCAGCAGTGCCAGAAACATCTCTCCTCTCCCACTGGTCTTAATAGTCTACCTCTTCATTTGTTACTCTATCTACCCATCTGATCTTCATCATTCTGGTTGGTTGGTTCTTAAGTTTAGGGGCTGCGACCACGCGGTCATGTAGCCCCGTGTACTTTGGGTGTGTGTAGAATCTGTCTGATAACCGGTGTTAATTGTGATGACTGTATTTTTCAAATAGTTCCTACCTTTGCCGCCAAGCGCCACCGTCAACGACTACTAGGCCAAGTTCAGAACTTAGCTACCAGACGTCACCGCAGTCGGCTCTTGGCAACGAACATAGAAACCTAAGAGCGTTGTTTACATTCTTAACCTATCCAATTTAGCTTCACACAGGTGCAATTAGTGGAAGGTCCTTTAACATGCCATAAATCTATGACATGGGACCGTCGGCTTTACTTCCCCTCCGAAGGAAGGCATACTGAGGAATTTTTAACGCTCTAAAAAATCCGACGGCTTCGGCCGGGTTTGAACCCGCTATCTTGGGCATAGAAGCTCAGCATGCTACCGACTACGCCACCGAAGCCGCCCTTCATCATTCTCCTGTAACACCACATTTCAAACGCTTCTATTCTCCTCTTTTCTGCTGCGAAAACAGTCCTAGTTTCACTTCCATACAGCGCCACGCTCCATACGAGGGCCTTCAAGAATCACTTTCTAATACCTAAATCTATATTCCTTGTCAACAGATTCCATTTCTGTAGAAATGCTTTCATTGCCTGTGCCAACCTACTTTTTATATCCTCTTTGCTTCGCCCATCACTGTTTATTTTGCTTCCTAAGTAACAGAAGTCTCCTATTTCCTTAAGCTTTTCACGAGCCAATTCGACGTCCAATAGGGGTTTTTTGGTTTATTTCGGCTGCATTCCAATATTTTTGATTTACATTATTTTGTTAATTTTCATCATGAATTCTTTCAAGACAGAATCCATGCCATTTAAAAACTCATTCAAATCCTCTGATGTGTCGGCTAAGATGACGATGTCATTAATTTTCAGGAGCCCATATATGACAGAGCTGCCAACATGATTCTAAGCCTGCTGAAGTCCAGTTTTGAAATGCATGTAACTTCTATACTATCAATTGTATTTCACACAAATTTCGTTTGTGCTAAGTGTACTATAACGGATATGACTATGCGTATTCTTAAGAGTCATCAGGGCTGCCAACTGTTAATAAAAGTTCTCCCTATTTTTTATCCTAATATCAATGTATCAGAAAGTATATAAGACAACAGCTTTAAACTTTGCATACGTATAGTACCTGACATTCTAGATAAATCTGCTGTAACTGATATATGTCAGTGCTGCCAACAGAATTCTGAGCCAGCTGATAGGTTCAATTTTTAAATACATGTAACTGATATACTAGCACATGCCTTTCATCCAAAATTGGCACTAGAATAGATCGTAATATTTCAGATTAATTCCATACATGACATTGTTACCGGCATGATTTTACGCACACAGATAGATCCAATATCTTACAGCATGTAACGTCCATACTATCGATTAGACTTCCAACTAAATTTTGTATGTGCATTCTGTACCTTAATAGATGGAACTAAGAATATATTCAGAGTCACCAGAGCAGCCAACTGTAGTGCTCTATTAGGCTACATTATTTCGGGTATATTTCAAAGTAATTAGAAATGTTAGTATTACCAACTTAATTTCTTCATCATTCTAGATAGGTCAATACAGATTAATCATTGGCATGAATATTAAATTTTAAGAAAAGTAGGCTCTTTAGTTCGTCACGGAACTTCTTGTTTACATCCGCTTTGTTAAGTTTTAAATGTAACAAATTCGTCAAACAGTGGCGGCCGGTCATAAGGATGCGGTGTTCCACAACAACCAGATTAATTCAGGAAAAACAATTAATACCGTAATCATATCAAGTGCGTTCAAAAAGTAACGAGCCTGAGGCTGGAATGCGCAAACCAGTGACGACATCGGCTAATCGTGGCGTGTGTAACGAGGGGTGGTTCCGACCAGAGCGAGGAAGCTCACAGCCCGTCGCTAGAGGGCATGCGTGCAGCGAGCAGCAGCTTGCATCAATCGCCCAACGCTGCCAGTCGCATTGCAAACAGTGACGTGGAGACGTCAAACGAAGAGCAAAGAGGTGTTGTTCGGTTTCTGACAACGAAAGGAGTAGGGGGAACGGTCATTCATCGCTGAATATCACAAGTGTACGGCGAACACTGCATGTCCCTTGCAGGGTCAAGGCATGGCACAAGCGCTTCAGGGAAGGACGGGTGTCGTTAGCCGATGATGCCCGGTCTGGGGCGCACCCCCTCCCCTGCATTACCGATGACAACGTCCAGCTGGTAGATGCACTCATTACCCAGGACCGCCGAGTAACAGTGAACGACATAGCCACCATGGTCGGATTGAGCGTCGGAAGTGTGCACACCATCATGAAGGAACGACTGCACTTGCACAAAGTGTGTGCCCAATGGGTGCCTCACAGTCTTCAACCACACCAGGAAGCGTGTCGAATGGCCCACTGTCTTGGTCATCTGCAGCGCTATGCGAGGGAAGGGAATGGGTTCCTGGCACGAGTGGTGGCTGGAGATGAGTCATGGTGTCATCACTTCGAACCAGAATCCAAACGACAAAGCCCCCAGTGGAAGCATCCAGGGTCACCACCACTCAAAATAGGCAAGGCCATCCACACGAGTGTAGGAAAGGTAATCCTGACGTTCTTCTTTGACGAAGATGGCCCCCCTCTGATACACTTCATGCCGCACGGGACAACAGTGAATACCCAGCGTTACTCGCAAACCTTGTCCACCCTTCGCCAAACGATCAAAACAAAACGACCAGGCAATCTCAACAGTCGGGCAATTCTGCTCCACGACAATGCACGACCTCATACGGCCAACACAGTCGCGGCACTCCTGCAAAAATTCAAATGGGAGGTTCTCGGCCACCCTCCATACAGTCCAGACCTCTCTTCCTGTGATTACGCCATGTTTGGTCCCCTGAAAAGGGCTCTGCGGGGCCAAAGATTCACTTCGGACGTCGACGGCCAGCTGTACGTGCGGAACTGGTTCACATCGCAGCCCAGGGAATTCTATGAGACAGCCATTCACCGCCTCGTGTCACAGTGGGACAAGTGCCTCAACAGCCAGGGCTAATACTTCTAACATACAGGTACTGGTTTCTGTAATTGTGCCTCCGGCTCGTTAGTTTTTGAACGCACCTTATATATTTAGTAATAAAAGTTGTAAGTTTCCTTTTATTTTATGTATAGGAATTCATAGTTTTATTCTTTAATAATTCAGAAAATATATTAGTACCGGTTAAGTTACTCTGAACTGTCTGAGAAAGCGAAGCGCGTCAATTGTCTAGGAGCGCTCGTCCGCTTGGTCGTTGCCAGCCCCGAGCACCGACCAGATCTCAATAGTGAAGGGGATGGCAGAGTAAGTCCTACCCGAACAGTTAACTCGTCTGGTCGTTGGCCCACTGATTGCAACAAGGGAGCCGAGGCACAGACGGAGACATCCGAGACGCAACTGCCGATACTATGCCTTGAAATGTAATTTGCGCATACTTGTGACACTCGCGGTTCTTTCTCGCGCTCGTAGATAACTTACGTTGTTTTCTTCTCGTGAAGTTTTTCAAGTAGGCTAACTTATCCATATAATCCGATGGCAATGTGATGTTCTCTGAACTCCGGCATTCGAGATGACTAGGGTTCGGAAGTGTAAGACCTAAAGAAGTACAAAATATGCAAGCAAATATGCCCTAAAAACTAGCTAAATATGCCCTAAAAACTATGAAATATGACATGAATTTTTGGGATAGGTAGAGAATCACTAGCATACAGTAAATGCTAAATGACGTCCGTAGGGGAGCGCTTTCTTGGAATCAGATCTTCTAAACCTGCTATCTGCCTGTTCAGGAAAAAGAAAGAAAAATATATTCACTACACTATTCGGAAATCCTATGTTTGAAACTCGACGCAGATAACACGTACCTTGTTAATGACGCCTCAATTTAAACAACAATGCTTAAATTATAACCAAATATGACCTTATACCACTAAAATATGACCAAAACAATAAAAATGGCCGAAATATGCATTTATAGGCAACATCAAATTGCTTTAAACGTGGTCAGGGACCCGTCATTCAAATTTATTTTTCAGATTTCGGGTTAAATGAGCTCGGGAAAAAATATGACTTTTCCTTAACATCCGAACCTTAGTGATGAATGATGTACATCCGCTTTACCACACAATTGAATACAGTTTTCTCTGGTATCAAGCAGTCTTTTAACCTAACACCTACCCCTCCCCCCTCAATGAAACCAGTGCAAATACCCAGAACAATCATCCGCAAGCCGCCGCTGACAGACGCTATGTTTTCCATTGTCTTCAATTTGTTCCTAGGAGGGTTAATTTCCACTTGGCGCGGTGGAATTACGCTAGGATTGGCAACACTGATCATATGCACAACGAGCGACAGTGTGTGATTACACCGCGAAAGAAACACCGCTATAATGGGAAACCGAATATTACCCAGAGACACTCCACGGCAGAGAGATGGAGTCCCTGGGGCTGAAAATGAAATTCCCATTACCGGGCAGCCCCAATCTAGCGATTATGCAAATGAAGGGAGTTACAAATATTTTAAAACTCGGGCAGCTGTCACACACTCGGTAGTAATTAAAACACGTGAGGCGGGCTGGTTAGCAATTCAAATAGCAGCAAGTGGCTCGCACACCCACCTTGGCACTCCCCCATCTTCGATAACAACCTGCCAGCCACTTCATAACATACCACCAATACAGGCAAAATACGGAATGCGAAACTGAATTGATATTATCTGAAACACATCTCTGACGTCCAGTGGTGTAGTGTAGTGTCTCTGGCTGGTGGGTTGGCGACCACGGGAGCCCAGCTAGGTCCGGCATTGCTTCCACTTACTTGTGTCGGGCTCCTCTCTGTGATCTTTCCTGTCGACCTCCCTTGGTCAACTCTTCCAACCCCGACGACAGCAGGGCATCTGGTATCCGAAGCCTCCATTGTCTCGCCTTAAATGACCCTAGTCTCATCTTTTCTGATACCATCATTCTTCGAGGCGTCAGACCTATTCTTTTCTTTTCGTGGTATGTCCTCTGTTCTGCAAGAGGCCCCAAAAGGGCTCATAGCTAGAGTCCCAGATTTTTTGTTTTAACCATATCCGAGAAATATGTCAGCAAACATATATACGTTATCACAACGATATATTAACCCCCCATATATGACAATTTCGATATTGAAGCGGCGAAGTATCCCAAATCAAAGTTATTGTGCGAAATGTGTTCCTTTTATCCTAAAAAGCTAAATACCAACGATAAGCTGGCAATAAGATTTATTTTCAATATTTACTTTCAAATTAATTGATATTGTTCCACCATCTGTCGTTTGATAGAAAATAACAAATCTTATACAGACTATAAATGTTTCATAAGATACAGGATAACGAGTCCCTTCTCAAGCTTGATTGAAGTCCTGAAACCATGGAAACAATGCTCTGCTTATATTTTGGGGACAACGAGTTAGTGAGAAAGGAAGTTTGGTAGTTATGGAGAGTACTTGTTGAAATCAATATTAGGTTTTTCTTTAGAAAGAAAATAACTGCAATAAATGGTTTGTTATTGCCCCAAATATTTCGATAGTGATCATTAGCTCAAGCTGGATGCGTGGCTCAACGGTAACATTCTTGCCAGGGGTTCTCAAGGTAGCACGATCGAATCCTGGCGCAGTCAGTTGGCATTTGAAGGTGCACAAATGTGAGGGAGCCGTGTCAGTAGCTTAACTGGCACGTTAAAAATCCCTTTCGGGGCAAAATTCCGGCACCCCAGCGTCTCTAAAAGCCGCAGTAGTTAAAAGGGACGTAAAACCAATAACATTATTATTTTTATTATTACTATTATTCATTTTTCGAGCGATGAGGACATTTCCTTTCCCTGTCGTTTATTTCCCGTATTCACCTCTTCGTCGTTTTCGTCTTCTAAAAAGATGAAGGAAGCTTGTAGTTGAATCTCGTTATATAAGGTTAGTTCAAGTGCATGTTCTAATTTTTTACATTTATTACATTGTGTTGTTCGAACTGTATACACGTCAGCCTAGTTTTCACTAAGAAGGCACATTACAGTATTTAAAAATATATGATACAATATATTTTAGTTAAATGTCTTGTTTTGTTTCACTGAGAGCGTAGTGAAAGGAGCGAAGTATATCGATTAATCCACTAAACAATGAATCACTTGTTTGACCAGCCGATTGATCGATAAAACACACAATGGATTAATCGTTATTTGTAGGAATTTATGCATTAATCGATTATTTGATACCTGAAATTAATCGATTAAAACTAGGCTGCCAGCCCTACTAGGGTCAAACATTTTAATACGCTTATGTTTCGTCTGCTAGGTTTACATTATTTGTGAATTACACGGCCTAATACGAGGGATGTTTTTTTAAGTAAGGGCCGTTTTTCTTTTAAAGCCCGTAGTTAGTGCGCACGCCGCAACAAGCGTGCGCGCTACCTCCCAGCATCCTTTGCGAACAAGCAGGTGTGTAGCTAACCTGTACGCTGAACTGTGCATCTTTACAATGTTCAAAATTATTAATTCGCCCGCCGCGTGTGAGGTACGATCTGTGATACGTTTTTTGAGTGCAAGAAACGTGTCGGTTGCAGACATTCATCGTCCGCTTTGTGAGGTGTATGGTGATAATGCAATGATGGAAGGTAAAGTGCGAAAATGGGTACGAGAGTTCAAAAGTGGCCGTGAAAATGTTCAGATGACTTGGTGACTACAATTGACACGAAAATTCACGAGGACCGAAGATTCACGATAACCACTCTATCAATGGATTTTCCTCAAGTGTCGCCGACGATGAAGATGTGAAAACAGCCGTGAATTCTTGGTTGTCAGAGCAGGCGGCAAACTTTTATGCAGAGGTATTTCAGAACTTAGTTTTAAGGTATGACAAGTGCCTAAATAAACAAGGCAACTATGTACAAAAATAGAGGAAGGTATGTAAAACCTAAACATAAATGTGGTTTCAAAATAAAATGTTCGGTTAATTTAAAAAAGACGGCTTTTACTTAAAAAACAGCCTTCGTACCTTAAGGACTTCATTTGTATCACTGCGGTATGAATACCCAATTCTCGGAAGAAAACAAGCCACGCGTCTCTTAAAATGCAATTAAAACCTCCACCACCAAGGTAAACCGTTGTAACCTACCTACAATACTGCAGTTGTTTGTTTCCAAGGATGTTGAATTTGCTCAGTTGTATTGTGTTGTTACTTCCAGCTGGATGGTTCACCTTTGTGAGCTTCCACAATAGCACTTAAGACCTGCACATGTATCTCCGATACTCGAGGTTTATTTCAACTCGCGTACACCTCACAAGAGCAACAGCAACCATTGTGCTCGCTCTACATTCAGCATCGTCACAATAAATTTACAGATATGATGTAGCTGCGCACGTTATGAAAGTCAGGAGACCCTGGCGTTGATAACGGCTCTCCTAACTTAGTGTTCGCCGGGGTTTTCTATACTCCTTACAGGTACATTATGGGTTGGTATTTATTTCAGCCCCGGGACACTTACAACCTTCTAGGCCCCTAATGATTCGAGTTACCACAGAAAAAGGCCACCACCTGCTGTGGTCACTGGTTATAATTTATTTATTCATTCATTTATTTATTTATTTATTTATTTATTTATTTATTTATTTATTTATTTATTTAGCGTTTGGCTTTTAGTGAAAGCCTCCGTGTTTTAGGCGGCAGCACGCCTGCCTCTCATCGCTGGGTCCGTGGTTCAAATCCCGGTCACTCCATGTGAGATCTGTGCAGTACAAACCGGAGGCAGACAGATTTATCACCGGGTACTCCGGTTTTCCCCTGTCACAATTTCATTCCAGCAACATTCTCCTCTATGATTCCATCTGTCATTCATTAATCATTGCCTCAGAGGAGTGCGACAGGCTTCGGCAGCCGGCACTGTTCATATCCTCGCCGCTTCATTCATTCCATCCCTGACCCGGTCCGTCGACTGGAAGCAGGCTTTGCATGGCTTTTAGTGCCGGGAGTGTCCGAGGACACTAACTGCGAGCGCTAAAAGATCAAGAAGCCTTTCACCTCCCTATAAAGGCTTCCAAAAAGATGGTATATTGGCTTTCACGGCACGTGCGCTTCATAAGAAGGGAGGTAGTGCACAGTTCACTACTCCTGTGGAGGTCCAGGCGGGGAGCACCAAGAGCCCGCTGATGAGCCAGCTTTGTGTTCCTAGGCGAAACCCCCACACAAACACGGCACAAACCTAGAAGAATTGCTGAGTTTTAATTCACTGGCCGTGAAAGCCAATGAAGCATTATTTTATTTTTTTCAAAATAACTCATTACAAAAATAATAACAGCGGCTTCGGTGGCGTAGTTGGTAACATGCTGAGCTTCTATGCCCCAGATCGCGGGTTCAAACCCGGCCAAAGTCGTCGGATTATTTAAGAACGTTAAAACCCCTCAGTATGCCTTCCTTCGGATGGGAAGTAAAGCCGGCGGTCCCATGTCATAGATTTATGGCATGTTAAAGAACCTTCCACTAATTACACCTGTGTGTAGCTAAATTATATATAGGTTAATCATTTGAGTAACGTTCTTAGGTTCCTACGTTCGTTGTCAAGAGCCGACTGCGGTGGCATCTGGTAACTAAGTTCTGAATTAGTTGGTCGTTGACGGTGGCGTTTGGTGTCAAAAGTAGGAACTACTTGAAAAAATTCAATGTCTGCAGTCCTTACTTGAATTGAAACAGATACACACACTAATACAGCCATCACAATTAACACCGGTTATCAGATTTAACACACACCCAAAGTACACGGGGCTACATGACCGCGATGTCGCAGTCCCTAAACTGAGGAACCAACCAAAAATAATAACAACAACAATTAATCCGTATTCTTAGACTGGGTCAAGTGCCTCTGTGCTGTATTACAGAGACTGCAGGTACTACAGTGAGAGAAACCACATGATAGACACTCACACAGAGCGCAATATTCAATATGGGACACGGTGTTCTTCTCAAACAGACACGACTCAGCAGCATTCTGAGGGGAAGAATTTAATAACATGAGAAATGTGCCGCGGGTCACCCTATTCTCAAATGCTGACAGCTTTGCCCCTGCCAAGTAAACACAGCACTGAACTGCTGAAAGGATTGCCTACTCCCCAGGAGCTCTCATCCACGCAGAAATGCGAACGAAGAAGCAGCAGCTAATATTTACCGTGTATAATGGAAGTACGAAAGAATTGTAAGCTCCTCTTTCAGTGACTGAACCATAAAACCACTTAAGGAACACTGGGACTGAGTTTTCATATTTCTGTAATTATCAATGGATATTGTTCTAATTTCACACACATCACTCAAATACTAATATACACTATACTACTGATTTACAGATTTCCATCTCTAACCGTTTGGGAGATATGATTATTTTATTATGAAAAATATGCAAATTTTGAAAATGGTCCTTGCGTTAAACGGATAGAGGTAGATCGTTTATCATGACTTTCCCATATAGATATTTAGTATGGAAGCAATCCTAGTGATTGGTTTTATGTGCATATGAATATATGTTGAGATATAAATTAACACAAATGACAATTTTTTAAATCCCATTAATTATCTATTATTTTAAAATTAAAATATTTTTAACGGCAAAACTAAGAATACTACAGTAAAACTAATCACTGTACTTATGGATGCATTAATATAGAATATGTATAAAAATTTGCTACATTATAGCTTACAATTCTATACATTATAGCGAATTTTGTCTCAAAAAAACGGGAAGCTGGGAAAAATGCACTTTTATAAAGCCATGAATATTTTTTTAGTTATCAGCTTACCTTATCAGCTAAAACTGCCCAGCACCCTCTTCCTTGCTTTTCTGAGCTTCTTATTAGGAATATAAGTACAGAAATACTCGCCTCAATGAAATTCCATGAATAGGGGGCGTTTAAATACCATGCACTAGACATTTCAAGCATGCGCAGGACCTTTAAATATGGCGGAATTTGGAAAAGACTTTCACTATTATCGCTGGAGTCAGGGGCGTAATTATACCAAAGAATAAAAAAATGTTTGCCATTTCTGACCAAAACTCAGTCCTAGTGTCCCTTAAACAGTTCTATATCAGCACAGAGTGAGAATTGAGCAGTGACCTCCATACACGGCAAATGATTCCAATCCAGGCTCACATCGTCCCCAAGCTATATGATGGTGATTATGGTGTTTGTTGTCAGTTATTGGAGTTTAGAGGGGCGGAACAGCATAACACTTAACATTGATAAAATTATGCAAATTACAGAAGAATAAATTAAAAATTTGAGGTGGAAGCCTAAATATGAAATGGTATAAAAATGATGAAACACAAAATTAAATAAAACTCATAATTATAAAAGTAAACAAAAATTACGGTTGATCTAAATTTTCAAACAACTTATATATTTACTTAAAGAACTTGTTATATTTTGAAATTCTGAATTTTTGTTTTCCTTAATTTATGTTTATTAAAAATCCTTCAGTATGCCTTCCTTCGGAGGGGAAGTAAAGCTGGCGGTCCCATGTCATAGATGTACAGCATGTAAAAGATCCTTCCACAGACTAAACTTGTGTGCAGCTAAATTGTTAGATTAGATTTGGTCTGAACGCACTATCAAAGTTCCAACGTTCACCACTAGGTATCATTGATATCTGGTAGCGAAAGTTGGAACTACTTGAAAGTGTCCGCTGGAAGCAGCTACAAACTCTACTCGGACACTCCCGGCACTAAAAGCCACACGATAAATAAATAATAATAATAATAAATTAATAATAATTATTATAACTATTAGGTACGGTATAGTACCGTAGTGCATATTTATTTATTTATTTATTTATTTATTTATTTTATTCATTTTGGGCATTTTTAATCATACCTGAATATCTCACAGCCATATTTGAAAATGACATGAGTGCTACCAACTGCAGTAAAATCACAATTGAAATATGAGGTTTATGTTGGATATATCAGAAGTTTTACATGCGAGCTGTTCCAAAATTGGCACGCGAGAACATAGCAGATTAATTTTCAGGAGCCCATATATGACAGTGCAGCCAACATGATTTTAACCCGCTGAAGTCCAGTTTCCAAATGTATGTTACTTATAGGCCTATACTATCAATTGGATTTCAGCCAAATTTCGTATGTGCTTTGTGTACCATAACAGATATGACTATGCGTATTCTTGAGAGCCAGCAGGGCTGCCAACTATTAATAAATGCTCTCCCTATTATTTTATTCTAATACCAATATATCAGAAAATATGCAAGCCAACAGCTCTAAACTCTGCACACGTATAGTACCTGACATTCTAGATTAATTTGGAGTAACTGATATACGTCGATGCTGCCAACATAATTATAAGCCTGTTTATAGGTCCTATTTTTAAATAATTGTAACGTCTGTATTAAAAAATGGATTTTATCCAAAATTCGGACATTAATAGATCATAATATTTTAGATTAATTCTAGGGAACACATACATGACACTGTTGCCAACATGATCCAATGTAACATTTCATTTCTGATATATAGATTATTCATTGGTATGAATGTTATATTTTAAGAAAAGTAGGCTCTTTAGTTCGCCACGGAACTACTTGTTGTTATTTCTATTGGACGATAGATACAAAAAAAACTTTTAGAATAAGACTGCGTTAGAAGTAAGGGAAAAGGAACATGGAACGAAAGCAAAATGAATGCTAGTACTTCAAATGAAAGACAAAGAATCCTATGGGTATAACATGTTCTAAAAAACGGGAAAATGCCGGCTTCGGTGGCGAAGTTGGTAGCATGCTGAGCTTCTATGCCCAAGGACGCGGGTTCAAACCCAGCCGAAATCTTCGGATTTTTAAGAGCGTTAAAATCCCTCAATATGCCATCCTTCTGAGGGGAAGTAAAGCCGGCTATCCCTGTCATAGATTTATGGCATGGTAAAGAACCTTCCACGAATTACACTTGTGTAAAGCTAAATTATAGATTAGGTTTGACTAACTCTTGGGTTCCAACGTTCATCACCAGGAGTCGACTGCAGTGGCATCTAGTACCAAGTTCAGAACTAGTTGGTCGTTTACGGTGGCATTTGGTAGCAAAAGTTGGAACTACTTGAAAATCGAATGTATGCAGTCCTTACTTGAATTAAAAACAGATACACACACTAATACAGACATCACAATTAACACCGGTTATCAGACAGATTCTACACACACTCAAAGAACTCTGGGCTAAATGACCGCGTTGTCGCAGACCCTAAATTGAGGAACCAACGAACCAAAAAATCATTGATTCCGATTTCACGCCAAAATGTTTTTCTAGATTTAAAATTTATTTTATTTTTCTAGATCTTTTCAATATAAAAAGCTGAAATTCTTAGATGTAATTCCTCCGTATCTGTGTTCCATTTTAACACGTCCGTTTACCAAAATTTACTTTCGTTGAGTTTTACCAGATGGAAATGATATGAATGTGTTGTTAAAAATTACGCCATTTTAAAAAGATCCATGAAAATTCAAAAATGCATTCATATGTCAAAGTAAGGAGTCGTAACTCTTTATTGGATCGTGGTCTCTTTATTAACCACCTGTCATAAGGACAATTAATTTATGATTTCAAAGATGCTGATAGTTGAATCCTTCAGCCCAAGTTTGGAGAATTTCCATGCAGAAGTGTTAGTATTTTCTAAAAATTAAATATTATATACGTATCTACTTGGCGTAATGTGTTGGATAATTTTTTAACAATTTAAAAGTAAACAAAGCATTAAGAAGTGAAGTGTAAAAATTTAGAAATAAAAATTATAAAAATAAAATCACAATAAATAATAAACATAACTATATAAAATAATTGTAAAAATCAATTTGATATTAGTTAAATAATTCAATAAAAATATCACAATTAAATCTATAATAACATAATTTCAAATTTGAAAATAAATACATAAACATTAAAATTAGAGAAACAAAAATATCATTATTAACAATTATAATAATTTTAAAAAAATGTAAAAAACACATTAAAGTAAAAAAAAAAAACGTTTTGCCCTATAAAGGGTTAAAGAAGCAAAAGCAAGCAAGCAAGCTTGTAGTTTAACGTGACCGTTAATCTCGAGGTCATGAGCCACGGGACCACCTTTTTACGTGGAATCCGAACCACAGGACATGGCATTTCACTTCGAAAATCTCACATGCATTGACCGGGAATCGAACCCGGACCGCCTTGGTGAGAGGCATACAGCTAGACCGCTGAGCCACCACGCCCCCCAAAAGGGGGGGGGGGTAAAGAACATCCCTGAGAAAACCTCTTAGTTTTCGTAAATCGATTCTGAGAAATAGGTAGATATATAAAGTTGGAAATTAGCATGTTTAATATGGAAATTAAAGCCTCTGTGGCTTAGGCGGCAGCTCACCGGCCTCTCACCGCTGGGTCTGTGGTTCAAATCCCGGTCACCCCATTTGAGATCTGTGCTGGACAAAACTCAGGCAGACAGGTTTTTTCTCCGGGTACTCCGGTTTTCCCTGTCAACATTTCATTCCAGCAACACTCTCCACTATCATTTCATTTGTCATTCATTTAATCATTGCCCCAGAGGAGTGCGTCAGGCCTCGGCAGCCGGCACAGTTCATATCCTCGACGCTAGATGGGGGCTTCATTCATTCCATTCCTGACCCGGTCGGAGACTGGAAGCAGGCTGTGGATTTTCAATATGGAAATTCTGGAGACCCATAAGATCTTTTGAGTTAGAATATGGCATAGTGTGGTAATTGTTAGTCACGGATTTACTTTCCGCCTCTCTCGCACGTCAATATCATACCGTCCGCCCCTTAGAGCCACATTAATGATAACAAGAGGCATGTGGAGCCTTGAGGAGACAAGAGGCAACTTAAGTTAATTGAATATTTCCTCCGCCGAGCTGGAGGAGAATGTACGCGCCCCGCCGTCCTAATTGGATGCCAATACGAACGAGCGCTCAGCATTCTTCAGGCGTAATTACTCCTCCTTGGAGTTATGTGCCCGGGCAACCTCCTCAGACCAGCACAACAACAAGCCTGCCATGTCACTTTTAACGGAAATGTTTCAATTTCATCCTCTGCCTAGTTATCGGACCCCTTCGATGACTGACAGCTGAGAAAATATCATGTTATGCAGTCCTCCAAGTTACTAACAATGTAACATTATCATGTGTCCCCAACATCAACTTCACCTTCTTCTCTCCCCAGGGGCTCACATCTGGTGGGACGTGGGTTGGCGACCACGGGGCCCCAGCTGAGTCCGGCATTGCTTCCACTTACATGTGCCGGGCACCTCTCCGTCTTCGTTCCTGTCGACCTCTCTTGGTCAACTCTTGTTCTCTTCCGACTCTGACGGTATTAGGGTATCCGAGGCCTAGGGAGTTTTTCACTTTCCCACCTTAATTGGCCCTCGTCTCATCTTTCCTAATGCCCTCATTCTTCGAGGGGTCAGCCTTCTTTTTTCTTTTCATGTTATCTCCTGCCTTCTACAAAAGGCCCTCAAGGAGGCAGGCAGGGTATATGTAGCCCCACCACTTCTGGTGCATCCTGGTTAGTGTTACACCCTCAAGGGCTCACGGCTGGTGAGTTTGGGATTCCTGAACTGGGTCCGTTTTGTCCTCTGACCTTGGGGCGGGCCCTCTCTTAATTCACCTTTCCTATCTGCCTTTCATGGCTCTCCTTCCTTCCAATTCCCTCAATCCTAATTCTTCGAGGGTTGAGGGCATTTTTTTCTTCCTGTCCTTTATTTGCCTTATTCTTTGTTTACCATTTCTTCTTCTAGTTTGTAGTTAGTATTAGTTATAGTTTTCATTCTCATCTCACCATTCACTATCACCCAAACCATTAGGGGCCGATAACCAAGATGTTAGGCCCCTTAAAACAACACTTATCACCATCATCATCATCATCATCATCATCATCATCACCACCACCTTCTTCTCCCCAATCGTAGCCTCAATTACCCCACGAATATGCACATAAGCATCACAACGACACAAGCTGACTAATCTGCACATACCCACAACACTGAGTGTATCGCATTTCGCGAAGAGTTTTAGCGGAAGGGAGTGTCCGTGTCTATAACTCACCGTATGCCAGACGATACTATAGACACATAGTGGGGCCACGCCTCGTCTGGAAGAGCTATTGTGTTGTTCCACGATCTAGTCACTGACACGCCCGTCACTGTGGTTTATTACATCCACAATCCGTGTGGTCACAACCTCGAAAAGAAAGGATGGGAGAAAGAAAGAAAGAAAGAAAGAAAGAAAGAAAGAAAGAAAGAAAGAAAGAAAGTAACAATGAAGGACGGAAAGAAAGAAAGAAAGAAGGAAAGAAAGAAAGAAAGAAACAAACAAACAAACAAACAAACAAACAGAGAAAGCCATGAAGGAAAGAAGCAATGAAGGACGGGGAAAAGTATGAAGGGACAAAACCATGAAGGATAGAAAGAAACAAAAAAAAAGATACGAGCCTTACAGTAGTCGCAAATGATGTGTAACATCTGACATGTTATCCTACTCGTATACTACACAGCTTGGACATTCTTAAAATGTTAATTTACACTCCATTTTCATACTGGTACTATGATGAATGTATAGATTGAATTGGAGATATGCTACTGTCACATTTGTGGCGCAGCGGTCAAGCTGTTAGTCTCTCACCGAGGTAGACCGGGTTTGATTCCCGGTCAATACATGTGAGATTTTCGAATTGAAATGCCATGTCCTGTGGTTCGAAATCCACGTAAAAGGGAGGTACCGTGGATGATGATCGTGAGATTAACGGACACGCAAAACTACAAGCTTACTTCCTTCCTTTTACATTAATAATTCATAATAACAAAGTGACACACAACGTCGACAGTACTCTCAAATACTGTGAGCACATTCCTCAGTAACTATAACATTCATTATTCTCAAGGCTCTCATACAGTTCGTCGTAAACAATCAAAACATGGCTTCCTACAATCATGAAATGACCTAGTCTCACATATGATGAAAATACAGCTTTTATTCCACTCATATAACAACATTCTGTTATGCATTTAATATTTGACTACTCACCCACAGCTTGACAATAAAGCCGCTTACTTACATGTCATTTGTCGTCTTTGTCCTACCCCATGTGGTATTCAACCTTGAACGTGAAGCTTCATAAACTGCTCAATGACAAATGAAAGTCGGTGAAACATTTGCCACTGTGCTCGTCAAACCAGTGCCTGCTAAATGCACTGCCTACTATATTGTCATAACATTCTCGCGCTACAGAGCACACACTGCCTTGTTTCCAATACACACATTATCAATTGTACATCCAGCTGGCAGTGCGTCTTCATTTCCGTCCGATCCACTTCCGTTCGATCCACTTCCGTCCCATTTTTCTGGCAGTGCGTGTTCACTTCCGTTCGATCCACTTCCGCCCGATTCAAATCCGTCCCCAATTTTCAAAATCACTCCCACAAAGCTATCCAGCAACCGAGCGGAAAGAAGTTACACATCAAAAACAGAGAAAGCATGAAGGAAAGAAACAATGAAAGAAAGAAAGAAAGAAAGAAAGAAAGAAAAGTTTGTTTTGTTTCATTTCATTTGAGAGGCTTGAACATCGTGGTCATTCAGCCCTGTGTACTTGAGTGTGTGAAGAATTTGTCTGAAAACCACTGTTATTGTGGTGTAGTAGTGAATGTGTGCATTTGTAATTCAGGTGAGGATTGGCAAGAGGGTGGCCGCGGCCTCTACGTTAATAACCATCCCGGTATTTGCCTGGAGGCGAAGTGGAAAACCACTTCCAGGATAGCTGCAGTGAGAATTGAACTCCACGTCTTCCCATATCCTCATCACGAGCCTGAGTGATCCCTGTTCCAGTCCTCAGACCAGAATTAAATTTATTGACAGAGCCGGGAAGACCTATTTCTATCACAAGGTGAACATAGTTAATTAAATTATACCCTGTATTAACACACTACAAAAATGGTCAATAAACTACACGCATTTTCTTCTATCTTTTCTATTTTCTGTGAACGCTCTTTTTTCTCCACTTGATCCTTTCATCCCTTCGACACGCCTGTCTCGCTTCTTCGTAAACGCTCCACCGTTCATCCATCGATCAATTCCCGTCACGGAATCGACGGCCTTTCACTGCTGAACAAAAATGAAAAGAGTGCTGAGTACAACACTGAAGAATAAATTTATTCAACCAACACAAAACACAAAAAAAAAAGGGAGACGAGGCAGGACTGAGTGACGTAAAGAACGACCCTACAACGCCTAACAAGATTAGTCAACATCACAAGTACCAAGGCAAGATAAACTCCTGAGGGTTTTGTTGTTTAGATTCTCTGCCGGTCAACAACAGCCTTTGTAAAGTTTGTACACTAAGGCCGCTTCCCCTCGAGGCGGCGATCGGTGGCGTCAACTTGCAGAGGGGTAGGCTATTATTTTAAAATGAGAACTAGCTGCCGCACCTTGGAGTCGCCACCACTTCACTTGAAATAAGAGCTTTCATACGTGGCAACTGCAATTGCCGGACAGTTACTCGACCGTGCAATTAGTAGGCTAAACATGGAGTCGCCGCCACTCGAGTTAAGGAATTATTTTAAATGAGAACTTTGTCTCGAGTGTTTTGTTATACGGATACGAAACTTGAATTCTAAGGAAACAGGAGATACAACGCCTGGAAGCAGCGGAAATGTGGATGCTGAAATTAAGCTGGACGGAGAAAAAGACTAACGAATGGGTCCTCAAGGAAGTTTTTTTTTTTTTTTTTTTTTTTTTTTTTTTTTTTTGATCACTACTATGGAAAAGAGGAAAGCAAAATTCGTTGGCCACACCTACCCTACGTCATAATGAGTTACTGACCACCATACTGGAAGGAAAAGTTCTGGGTAAGAAAGGAAGAGGAAGACCTGGAAGGCTCATCTGGATTCTGTGATGCATGGACTTCAATTTAAACAGTGTGCTGACTTAAAACGTTCAGCAAGTGAGAGGCAAATGTGGTGCAGCCTAAAGATGATGATGATGATGATGATGATGATGATGATGATGACTTGCACACTAGGCAACTGCAATTGCCGGACAGTTGCTCGCTTTACATTTAGGCCTACGTGCCAAACCAAATCAGAATAAAACGTAAGTAAAATTATTTCGAGCTAAATTCAATAAATGAATAAATGAAATAAAATAAATAAAATTAATTAATTAATTAAATAAATAATTAATTAAATAAATTAATGAAAGAATGAATGAATAAATAAATAATGTAGAGGATCACATAACAGTAAATAACAAGAAAGTTAAAATACTGAAGCAATGTAAATACTTAGGAGAAATTATAACTTACAACTGGGATGAGAAACCTGCATGGCAAGAAAGAACTAATAAAATGATAAAAGCCCAAAAATTAACATGATCTACATATTAAAGAAAATGTCTATCAATCGCAACAAAATTAAAACATTACAAGACGGTGGTTCAACCAGAGGTGACATATGGAAGTGAAACTCTTTTGAAAGTTACTCAGAAAAACAGAATCGACAAAATTTTAAAAATAGAAAGAAGAATAGCTAGAACATGCATAAATAAAAAATATCAGAAAGATGGACAGTGGCGGATAGTACCAAATGAAGTGGTATACAGAGAACTGGAGCCCGTCACTGATACTATTCGTAAGAAACAGATTTCTTTTTTTGGTCACATCATGAGGACACCAGAAACCAGGTTATCTAGAAAAATTGTAGTGAAACTTTGGAATATGAAACAACAAGTAGGATGGATTAAGGAAATTCGAGAAGATATGAAAGAATTAGAAATAACCTTGGATGACTTGCAAAACAAACAAAGAACCAAAAAAACTGAGAGATATAAAAATAAGATTTCAGGCTAAAATAGGCAAACGTAATACAATAAAAAGGGTATTTACAGATGAGGAACGCCTGAGAAGATCAGAGCGAATGAAAAGCTACTGGGCGACTCGGAAAGGAAACTTACTGAAGAAGAGGACCAAGAAATGATTGACTGAAGTGGTCCAACGAGGCCGTAAAAGCACAAGAAGAAGAACAAGAAGAAGAAGAGGATGATTGTATTTTTATGTAACCGTTAATCATAAATGAATAAATCCTTGTCTTAGATAACCACAGAAAACTGGTGAAGCTAATCTTTACAAGTATGTGCATGCCTTTCTCTAGCTATTCATTATATCTCCATCTAACATTCAGTTTCCATTCCAGACGTTTGTTTCTTTTTCGTTTTCATGCCTAGTAAAACCCTCTTTGTCGATTCAAGTCCACACATTAATATAAAAATAACTTTTTCGCGAGCAAATATGAATTCCTTTGCTCAACCACTCGTGGGGTGGAGGGGGTTTAACTTTCACATTCATTTGAAGCACGCAGTTCCTCCTACAAAGTATGCAGAGTATCTTGTTCAGCGCGCCACATTCCATTAGCAGAACTCTGCCTGCCTGCAAGAGAGCCCACTATCAGGGATTAAGTGCAAAGGAGCAGGAAATATAAACAGCTTAAATGCTTACCGATACATCGCCAATGTCAATAATGATGATTAATATCACTAATGCCCTGGGAATCGAGCCACTACACTGACGAAACTCAAATGGCTCAGAATGTATTTCTATTTTATTATTTTCGTTTTGGTCGTCTAGGGACCACGAGCCAATTGCTGTTCCTTCTTCTTCCTCCAGTATTCCTTCATCATCTCACTATGTTTCCTCTTCCTTTCCTCGGACCATTTCGAGCCAGTTTTCTTTCCCTTCCTCCCTTGGAATCCTCCATTTTTAGCACTTTTTGCCTAAAAATATACCTCTGTGGTGTATCTTCTTCTCTGAGATTGATCCTATTTGACTTCTTGTACCCAGGTTGTTGTTGTTGTTGTTGTTGTTGTTGACTTCTAGTTCAACAGGAATGTGGAGATATTTTTATTTTATATGCCTCCTCAACTTGCCCCGTGGTGTTGGGGTAACGCGCTTGCTTTGCACCTGGAGGACCCGAGTTCGATCCCCGGCTCCATCAGGGATTTTAGAAACTGACCTGAGGGCTGGAACGGGGTACTCGTGAGGACAATTGAGTAGCTGTCTTGACAGTGAAGCAGCTCCCCGGTCACAGAGACCAAGATTAACAGCCGGGGGGGGGGGGGGACCTAACGCACTGACCACGCGTCACCCCATAACCTGCAGGCTGAATGGCTGGGCAGCGGTCGCTTGGTAGGCCTAGGCCCTTCATAGGCTGTAGTGCCAGGGTATTTAGTTTCGTTTTCCCCGATTTACAAAGCTTAACCATCATAATAAGGTCAAAGAAGAAATACAATGTCAACAGAATACTAAGCTGTGAAATGTATCTCATAAATATGAATAATAAATAAACTGAAGAGTGGGCCTAATATATAAGGTGTGATCAAAAAGTTTCCGTTTGAGGGCGTTGTTACAGCGATACCCAGGGTGTTGAATGCCGAACAAAAAGCACACCGGATGACTGTTTGCCTGCAGCACCTGGTGTGTTTCAATGCTGAAGGGAACACGTTGGTTGGTTGCTTAGATCATAAATACAATAGATGGCTGATGACGTCACATTGGTGAAACCAACATCTCGATCAGCTGACTAAAGGGAACTGTCGGGAACTGCGGATAGTTTGGAGCACTGAAATACTACACTTGATGATAGAATTGGGCTTCTATTCTATTCATTACAGTACTAAGCCAGAATGGTGTATTACTGTGCAGCGTATGGATGTAAGGAGGCATTAGAAAAGGATCGGGCATTTCTTTCCATAGATAGGCCTAAGTTAATTCATTGTAAAATAACCCTAAAATTCTTGACTTCACTATTTGCATTTCTTTACGTTTCCTCAACTCCGAAACATGAAAGAAAAATAATTTAATATGTAACATTTATTACAAATTGTTAAAATTTACCCTATCCCTTATTCCACTGAACAAGCCTATGAAGAAAAATTAGGACCATCACAACATGAAAGAACCTTCCTTTTCAATCATGGTCAGAGTAAAATTGCAGGTTATGCTACAGATGTGACGATGTAGTCTACGATAATAAATACGCTGAGGTAATATTTGTCATCTTATTAAACGTATGCACAGTGCGTTTGGTTGAGGAAATTTTCAGATTCTTCTGAAAGTGTATGCAGCCCTAAATTAGTCAATTCTTCGTAGAATTTCAAAGTTCTGGGTTATTTTTGCGAAGGTTTCTTTGATTCATGGAGAATGGAATTTAAAAGGAAACAGTTCATTGCTTGTAATGTTTTCCTTTGTAGCAAATGTAGGCCTAATCCATAGTTGTTGAAAAAGCAACGCTTACTAAATCAATAGACATCCATATTTCCATTTGCCCATGTTTTGTTCACATTCATAAAATACTGAAGTGGAAGCTAACGCTGAATAAGAGCTAATCGTACGATAAAATTTTGTAAAGTAATGTACTGAAATTACCCAAAATACATTTTCTAATGATGAAAAATAAATATGGAAATGATGTAGTAATAGGCCTAGATTGAACTTGTTAGGAGCTCTCAGGCGTACAATCAAAAATGACCAGCTACACCAACACAATTCTGTTCAAAAATCAGTAGGCCTAATTCAGAGTTGGATTTGTTATTAATTATTTACAAGAGGGGATCCTGGATGTATGAGTATTACGGAACACGACAGCCACTTTTAACACAAACACAATTCTGTTAAAAAATCAGTAGGCCTAATTCAGAATTGGATTTGTTATTAATTATTTACAAGAGGGGACCTTGGATGTATGAATATTAAGGAACACGACAGCCACTTTTAACACCAAATATGTTACATTCTTAAGCTTTGCTACCTTCCGGTACGTAAAGAAACATGCGATGCTTTTCCCAATGCCGTATAAATTACGAAAATGTGTGTTTAAACCCTCATTAAAAATCATTTCCCCAACTACGCCTATCACCTTCCATTACGAGTTCCTCTGTTTACCCTTTAGTCAGCTGATCGAGATGTTGGTTTCACGTCAGAGTACAGGCGCAGTGTGGCAATGCGCACTCTATTGTACTTATGCTCGAAGGTTGGTTGGTTCCACAGTTTAGGGGCTGCGACAACGCGGTCATGTAGCCCCGTGTATTTTGGTTGTGTGTAGAATCTGTCTGATAACCGGTGTTAATTGTGATGACTGTATTAGTGTGTGTTATCTGCTTTTTTTAATTTAAGTACAGACTGCAACTTAGAATTTTTCAAATAGTTCCTACTTTTGCCGCCAAGCGCCACCGTCAACGATTACTAGGCCAAGTTCAGAACTTAGCTACTAGACGCCACCACAGTCTGCTCTTGGCAACAAACGTAGAAACCTGAGAGCGTTGTTTACATTCTTAACCTATCCAATTTAGCTTCACACAGGTGTAATTAGTGGAAGGTTCTTTAACATGCCATAAATCTATGACATGGGACCGCCGGCTTTACTTCCCCTCCAAAGGAAGGCATACTGAGGGATTTTAACGCTCTTAAAAAATTCGACGGCTTCGGCCGGGTTTGAACCCGCTATCTTGGGCACAGCAGTTCAGCATGCTACCGACTACGCCACCGAAACCGCTTTAGTAAATCCATTTTGCAATAAGTGCACGGTTAGATTCACCAGATGAGTGACGGCGCATGAATCGTTTCAACAAAATCGCATATGCGTTCATATACCATTCATCCGATTGCGATGAAACATTGGTGAGTTGTTGTGCACGCTCCCACGAATGTTTCTGAATTAGTCAATCCATGTTACCATAGTTTACAGGCAGTTAAGGGAAAATTTAAAAAATATATTGTATCCAAAAGCACATCAACAAACAAAACTACAACGCCAACACTTTCTTTGATTGGCATTGCAACACATGGTGGGTACAGCTTGTTTCATAATAAAATCTGCATAACAGGGCGCAACGCTAGAGAGTGCGACACATTGCCATCCGATCTGGCCGACTAGCCCTATTCAATAACTAAACACGATCCATTGAGTACATGGCTTCAGACTTGGCTGGCGATCATCCTGCTAATTGCTGTAATTAATGTCATCAAATATAAATAGGCTTCTAGGGATACAAGACAAAGGCTTTCCATTAGGCTGAAACATGGATGGCAGTGGACTAACATACAACAGGGAGTATTGTCACCAAGTGCAAAGCACAGGAAATAGTATTATTCACCAGCTGTAATACTATTGGTTCACAGAAATTGCTTACTGACAGCGTTTCTCAACCTGTGGTCGGCAGATGCATGGCGATAATAATCGATGGTGTAGAGGCCAATTGGCGTAACCCTCTCAAATTCCCAAATTGAGTTTGTGTTTGAATAAGCGCACAAACTGGCAAACTGGCGTAACCCTCAAGAACTTCCTTCAATATGATAATAAAAAGTAACCATAGAGATGTAACCCCACTCATCGCAAAAGTCGAACAAAGCATTGGTAAGCCATTAAGAGGTATCTTTTTCAAAATATTCACCAGTCATAAAGCCGAAAAACTCACTTAATCCTGAGGTTAATGAGAGAAAACTGTGACTTCTGGATCTGTAAGGTACATGCTCACCAAGAGGAGCGTGCTTCTTTCACTTAAATGTGTTAACAATTCAATCTGTCAAGTGCAATTAACTGTTAAATTTTGTGTCCAGCAAGGTAATCTCTACGAGGTATCATAATGAATATCTACAGATCTTTCCTACTCATTCTCTAGCGGATGAATTATCAGAGACAGATGATGATGATACTTAGGTATCCAGTGTGTTTTTTCGTCATGCATGGTTCTTTTTTTACTTCGAATTTGTAACTTTTAATAACTAATCTTCTTTGTATTCCAATCCTTCTATTTATTATGGCATTAGCTCTACTAGTATATTAGTGCTATTCTTACCTAATTTTGAATCACATTATTTAAGATAAAAATTAATGTAAGCCAAAATACTAATTGGCGTAACCAATATCTAAGTGCCTAGGTAGTATCAATGCCAGTAAATTGGCGTACCCTCACAATTCATATTAAAATAATTTCAATAAACTGTCTGAACCCACACCATATATTCCAGCAAATTACAATCATAGACACATTTCAGAATGTAAATAAACAACAATTGAGACTGATCAATGCCTGTAATGAATTGCAAACAGTTTTCTGTCTCCCCGGAAAAAATTGTCTTTTGTGGATTATATCAAAATGTTATTGGTTTTACGTCCCTTTTAAAAACTGAGGTTCTTAGAGACACCGGGGTGCCAGAATTTTGCCCCGAAGGGTATCTTTAACGTGCCAGTAAATCTACTCACACAGCTCCCTCACATTTGCGCACGCTCAAAGTGACTGAATTGTATGGTAAAGATCAAGGAGACCGGAACAAGGCGATACAGTCGCATTCGAAGCGACGACGCTGTCTCGTGACGTTTGGTGGGCTCTCACCGCGCTTAACGCTCTAGCGGTGGCGCAAAATACGAGTGGTGGCGCGGTCTCCAGGCGAAATAGAAGGCAGAGCGGCAGAACTACCGAGCGTTCGGAGGCTAAGAAGTCGGGCATTATGAGACTTACGGAGATTTCCCGGATCAAATGCGAACTCCCGTATATTTCCCGCATTTTTCCGGGTCACTACAATTTCCGTACCTTTCCCGCATATTCCGTATTTCCTGTATCACTCGACACTCTGTAAAAGTAAGATAAGCAGTTTCGTTTGTTATGCCCGAGTAACTCAAAAGTGCATTAAAAACTCTGCACTGTGCTTAATTTGTTGGTTATATCAGTAATAGCTTCGGTGATATAGAATGCCGGAGAAATATTTCGCACAGCCGTCATCTTGTGGTTGTGTAGACAATGGAACTAAATTAGATGCCAGTGCATTGCAATGTGTTTAAACATTTGCTGTACGGAGTTTCATTGCGTTTGAATGGTTAAATCGCGAGAAAATTCTATTTAAAAGTTTCAACTTCGCTTGGTCGTTTTGTAGTTAACAGGTTTTTGAAAGTCCCATGGGTGAACTTCTAGTAGTGTCCTTTATCAGCGTACAAAATTTCAGGGTGATATCAATAATAGGTTCGGAGATAAAGAATGCCAGTGAAATATTTCGCACAGCCGCCATGTTGGATTCTTACACACGGACAAGATGTGATCACATAAGCCTATTCTTTTCATAAAATGAAGATAAGCTAAAAATGGACAAATAAAACCGCGACTGATTCATCTAAATTTGAAATCATGCCAACATTGTGAAACATAACTAGTAAGCAGATCATTATTTCCGCTGGTGTATTGCCTCCTAAAATTACAGATACTGCAATTTTTCGTTAGTAAATACACAAATCAGTTACTTAAGGAGGCACTTACAGAGCTTATGGGCCAAAACAATTACGATTGTGCCTATCATATTGTACAACAATTATATACATTTCCAGGAAAACACGCACATTTTGGTATTAGAAGCAAAGCTTAAATTTTTCAAAATTCACACATCGTAACCATTTTTATTTTTTTAATATATTTTTTTATTTTTTTACCTTCACCGTTTCCCTCACATTTCCCATGTTTGTAGGTATTTGTGGATTTTTCCTTTTCTTAAGTTGGTGTGAAACGTTCAGCTACAAAATTGTTGTTGTTTGAGTCTTCAGTCATTTTTTTTCTGGTTTGATGCAGCGCTCCATGCCTCTCTGTCCTGAGCTAATCGTTTCATCTCTACATAGCTACCACACCTTACATCCGAGGCAATCTGTTTAACATATTCTAACCTTGGTCTACCCCTACAGTTCTAGTCCTCGATTCTTCCTTCCATAACTAAGCTTGCTATTCCTGGGTGTCTTAGTGTGTGTCCTACCAACCTATCTCTTCTCTTTATTAGCATTCGCCAGAAACATCTCTCCTCTCTCACTCGTCTTAATACCTCTTCGTTTGTAACCCTATCTACCATCTGATCATCATTCTCCTGTAGCACCACATTTCAAACGCTTCAATTCCCCTGTTTTCTACTGCACCAATAGTCCAAGTTTCACTTCCATAGAGTGCGACGCTCCAGACAAAGGTTTTCAAAAATGTCCTCGTAATACCTAAATCTATATTCGATGTCAACAGATACATTTTCTGTAGAAATGCTTTCCTTGCTTGAGCCAACCTACTTTTTATATCCTCTTTGCTTCGTCCATCACTGGTTATTTTGCTTCCAAAGTAACAGAAATCTGACACATTTACACATAATTCATTAATTAAGCATTATTATTTCATTTTTATTTTGAGCAAACTCAAAAATACATTTTAACGTTTTATGAAAAGACTAAATTAAAGTCACAAAGGTTCGAGTGAGTTTTATTTTGTAGCTTAAGGTTTAACACCCACTTAAGAAAAAGTGTAATCCAAACATTTCTTGGCAACTACACAACCGAAACATTTCTCAACATTTCAAAATAACTTCCGTCATACATATTTCCAAAGCGTCTCTCTACCTGGCAAATACACATCGACCATCATTTTTATAACCTAACTTATTCAACATACATATTCTGGTACAAAAATATTTATAGTAACCTCTATTAGGTATTTATTTTTATTAAGTTGTATGGTACTACACAGTTACCTATCCTATACCACAATGTGAACCGGTAAGGTTTCAATGTACTAAATATTGGCTTAAGGTAATAAATAGTTTATTATAATTCCTATAAACATGGGATATATAAGGGAAACTGTGAAGGTCAGCAGAAGGCAAGGACCAACATTTGAAAAATGGATAAAAATAGGTATGATTTCTACTTTGAAAATGTAGAACTTTGCTTCTAATAGCAAGATGAGCGTTGTTGTACAAGAGCTATGACAGGCACAGTTATAATATTAAAATCGGTATTGTTTTGGCTCCTTAAGCTGTAGGCCTATGTTCCTGTATGTTCCATGTTCGAGATAACTCACGTCTGTGAGTTCACTTCCATCGCATAAGTTGGTAATAGTCCACAAAACCCTCCTAGATCCTTAGGTCAATTACATTCTTTGCTTCGATCAATCGTCAATTGTTGCATCGAGGTGGCGTTGGAATTCTCCATGCACGTGGCATCCGTACGCAAACATTACGTCATCACGGTCTCATCTAAGAAGTAAAGGAAGTTGATGTCCAGCTTAATAGTACTATGCACATTATTTCGGGAACAATCAGATCTACACCCACCATCTGGCTGCCTGTCCTAAGTAACATACCACCCCCTAATCTGCGAAGGAAAGTAGCTTTGATCAGAGAATACAATAAGATCTTAGCGAACCCTGGACTACCTGTATCTCATTCCTCAGGATCAACAGACTCCGTTCGAGACATCCACCTCTTGCACTTGTCAGCAACCTCATGGAGGAGAGAATGGACCCAAAATGCTCCAGCTACAGTAGATGCCAGGCAATGCCATGCATCAGTGAGACAGTTCCTGGGTTTGATCAATCTCGCAAGGTATGGGCAATGCTCAACCGCCTTAGGACGGGACATGGAAGATGCGGGGATTCACTTTTTAAATGGTGAATGCGACTGTGGTGCGCTGCGACAGACTGTTCAGCACATCAGGGAGGTCTGCAGCATCAGAGCATAGGGAGCGCGATTTGAAGACTTCTGGTTGGCAACTCCAAAATGTATTGAGTATATACAAGGTCTAGATGTTTGGTTGTAGCAGTGGTGAAGCTGCATTCATGCAACCGGGTATTCTAAAGTTCATACCTTGTAGATAAACTCCAGTCTCAGAACTTAACAGGTTCATTCTGGTTCCGTATTGATCAACTAAATAGTCTAAACAGGATGAAAGTTCCGCCTGGTCAATACTTAATTAATAGAGATCGCTGGGTGGTCATTAATGGGACATGTTTCGAGGCCTAAATATTATTATTGGCCCCTTCATCAGCCGCTATGATAGAACGATGCAAGTTTTTTTTTTTTGCGTAGCACATAAAATTCCCTTAGAAATGAATCTTGTATGGTGCACCATAAAGAAAGATTGAAACATTTACGCCTAATATGAGTTACTGTAGTTCATACGACTTTTGACATACCGTAACTCATATTAGGCGTAAATGTTTCAATCTTTCTTTATGGTGCACCATGCAAGATTCATTTCTAAGGGAATTTTAAGTGCTACGCAAAAAAATATTCTTGTATCGTTCTATCATAGCGGCAGATGAAGGGGCCAATAATAATATTTAGGCCTCGAAACATGTCCCATTAATGTCCACCCAGTAATATCTATTAATAAAGTATTGATCAGGCGGAACTTTCATCCTGTTTAGGCTATACTCCAGTCACCATGTTTTGGCTCTGATAGAGCATGCTCTATTCTTTGTTGTCCAAGAAGATGATATCGTTCCTGATTAGAATATGTTTTTTGGAAATTTGATGCTTTTGTGCTCTACGATGAAAGTGTTTAATACACGCAATCCCAGTTTCACTCCATTCTTTACTATCGCCACCAAACAGAATACAAACAAAACAATGCACCGTGCCTAGTTGCTGTAACCATTCATACTGCACATACCACTGAGACTGGACTGATGTTTATCACTCTGTACAATATTTAGATGAGGTTTTGGTCTTCTCTCTTTCCCTGCACATTTTTCTTCATAGGACAACGAAGAAAATGGTATTCATTTTAAATACACTATTAAATCACTACACTGATCCATGTTTTAAAACTCGCAAACGAACATGCATCCGCTGAAATACCACCCACCTCACGAATATTCTGCTTGGAGCCTAGGCTCTCTGCTGACGCATTCAGCGTTGGTCAGATAACGACCTCCCCCCTGGCGCATGCGCAATTGCCTTCTCTACCCACGGAGACATGAGCCTGTTTCAAAGGAGACTTACTGGCTGCTCACTCCAGCGCTGAGAAGCTGTCAACCCCACCGGGGTTACAGAGAATAATACCGAAAACTAGAGATTTAATTTGCCTATGCCAATGAAAAATGGGAAAATTTAAATGTGCATATTAATTGAGAATGAAATGGGTATTATAAGGCTCAAAGATTCCCCTCCGGCTTCGTCACTGATTTGTAGTTCAGTTCATTGATAATTATTCTTCATTTGTAATAATTTATGTATTTGTATGCCATACGCTAAATAAATAAACAAATAAATATCTAAGAAGGATGATGATGATGATGATGATGATAATTGTTGCTTTAAGGGGCCTAACATCGAGGTTATCGGCCCCTAATGATCTGGGTGATAGCGAAAATGATAATGAAATGGAAACCAGAACAAAATTATCGAAGACTGAAAATACGTACAAAACGGAACTCACATGGAAACAACTCACAATATGGTCCTACAAAAGGGAATTTAGAACGAAAAGTTGCACAAAAAGAATAGATTGAAAAAGACCCACAAAACGTAGGCTAGATTCAAAATACGTACAAAAATGCAAAGTAGTGCCGAAATACTTACAAAATGCAACTGAAATTCAAAATACTTACAAAATGCAAATGAGATCGAAAGTACGTACAAAATGCAATTGAGGTTCAAAATATTTACAAAATGCAATTGAAATTGAAAATACACAATGCAATTCAGATTGAAATATCCCAGTTCCAATCCAAATTATTCACAAAGTGCAATTGAAATTCAAAATACTTACAAAATGCAATTGAAATTGAAAATGCTTACAAAATGTACGGTAGATTCAAACGACTCATGTGGATTGACAATACTTACAAAAAGCAATTTAGATTGAAAATACTTGACAAATGTAATTTAGATTCAAAATACCCACAAAATGCAATTGAGAATCAAAATATGTGCAAAATGCCCACCAAACAAAATGCAATTTAGATTCAAAATTCGTGCGAAATGCGGTTTGGTTGAAAATACTTACAAAATGCAATTGAAATTCAAAATGCCCACTAAAATGCCCTGACGCCTGCATTGAAAGACTTACTAAAAAGCAATTTAGATTGTCAATCTTTACAAAATGCAATTGAGGTTGAAAACAATCGCGAGATGTAATTTAGATCAAAGAGACTTACAAAATGCAACATAGATCAAAAATGCCTTAAAAAAAGGGTAAAAGGGAATTTAGATACACGGTGATTCGAGTAACAAAAACAGTGCGGGAATCTTAAAGAGAAAAGGAAATAGAAGGAAAAGAGGAGAGGAGAGGGGAGAGAGGAGAAGGTCCGCCCCAAAGGGAAGGGACAAAAAGGGGAAAACGGACCCAGCTCAGGAATCCCTCGGGGTCGCCAACGCCCGAACTCACCAGCCGTGAGCCCCTGAGGGTGTAGCATTATCTAGGGTGCACCAGAAGTGGTGGGGCTACATACACCCTGCCTCCTTGAGGGCCTAGAGCACAAGGCAGGAGGTAAAAGGAAGAGAAAAAGAAGGCTGACCCCTCGCAGAAGGAGGGTATCAGAAAAGATGAGGCAAGGGCCAATTAAGGCGGGAAAGGAAGAGACTCCCTAGGCCTCGGATACCCTAATACCGTCGGGGTCAGAAGAGAACAAGAGTTGACCAAGTGAGGTCGACAGGAAAGAAGACAGAGAGGAGCCCGGCACAAGTAAGTGGAAGCAATGCCGGACTCAGCTGGGGCCCCGTGGTCGCCAACCCACTTCTCACTAGTCGTGAGCCCCTGGGGGGTATCTAAGAAGGAGAGTGCACCGTATGTTATTATAGCCTATGCTCCTTGATTAATAATTCGTGCAGGAGCCCGGCGCACAGTGGGTCAAAATCAAAATCTAGGAGGACAAAATTATTTATTTTCATAATTAAACAATAAAAATGTATTACTTCAACAGCATTCTCATATAATTGCCGCTCACTATTCTGGGATATAAACGCATCTTAGTGTAAATCTGTTACCACTGTTCGAGCAGTCTGAATTGGAGGGTGAATGTAAGTGGCTGTGGTTTGGTTGTCTTTATGGTTACTGTGATGCTTTAAGATGGAACATGCAGCTGAAGGTATGGTCCTTGTAACGTGTTTCAGTTATTAATGGGCGTAATTGTTACGTAATTTTAGCTAGCTATATTTGCATTATATAATATTTAAGTATTATTTTTAAAATTATATTTGCAGTATAGTGTAGTATAGTATAGTATTTTTAGTATGTCGCGTCACTCCACGTCACTTTCTACTTAATGTTAAAATGTAGATAAAGTCTTGTAGTTCAGGGCTGTTATAAGATTTTTTGCATCTATTTGCAACTTACATAGTTATTTTCCGATTTAGAAGATGCCGCGCAACCAGTTCTTACACGTTTACAACTGTTTGAAGCACTGGTTGGTTGGTTGGTTGGTTGGTTGGTTCTTAATTAAGTTTAGGGGTTGCGACAACGCGGTCATGTAGCCCCGTGTACTTTGGGTGTGTGTAGAATCTGTCTGATAACCGGTGTTATTTGTGATGACTGTATTAGTGTGTGTTATCTGTTTTTAATTGAAGTACTGCAACTTAGAATTTTTCAAATAGTTCCTACTTTTGCCGCCAAGCTCCACCGTCAACGATTACTAGGCCAAGATCAGAACTTAGCTACTAGACACCACCGCAGTCGGCTCTTGGCAACGAACATAGAAACCTAAAAGCGTTGTTTACATTCTTAACCTATCCAATTTAACTTCACACAGGTGCAATTAGTGGAAGGTTCTTTAACATGCCATAAATCTATGACATGGGACCGCCGGCTTCACTTCCCCTCCGAGGGATTTTAACGCTCTTAAAAAATCCAACGGCTTCGGCCGGGTTTGAACCCGCTATATTGGGCATAGAAGCTCGGCATGCTACCGACTACGCCACCGAAGCCGCCTTGAAGCACTGGGTTCGACGATTATTTCAAAGTGAACTTTGTGACTTTGTTAAAAGTAAATTAGCGGGAGAAAATTGTTCTGAAGAGATAACTGAATGCTCTATCCAACTCCTAGTCAAAGACAATTTCTTTCGTGTGTAGACGTAGCTTATGAAGGTCTTAACTGATGTTTATTATGAAGTAAACAAATTGTATACGTTGCTTTCACTCTAAATTTATGATTAAAACGTAAAAATAATTGTGTCCCCCTAGATTCCGATTTTGACCCACTGTGCGGCGTAGTTCGCCTCGAGACGAGCTTGTGGCGTCACAGTACGAGACTCGCGCCACGACCCAACAATCTCCTCCTCTTATGTCTCCATCCGGTCTCCATACATGAGCAATGGTTGGCCACTAGGCCACCGCAATGGAATCATTGTGAACGATTTCTAAGCGGCAGGCTGACAGCTTTCTGAATCCGAATGGACAGGCAGGCGAACCGAGTGGGGCCGCACAAAGCGGCAAAAGCAACAGGTTCCAACACACCACAGTAAGTCAACGTTTAGTAAGAGGCAAGGTACAACAGGTTACAGGCGGTCCGGTCCACCTTGATTCTAACACAAGCTCACAAATACGGAGTCTCGCGGGGGAAACTTGGCGAAACAGATGGGCCCATCACGACCGCTAACGAGAACAAGCAACAAAGGACGAATTATATCTGTCGCAGGCAAATTGTGAATACAGTAGCGATTTTACAAAATGCCACGAAATTGTTTAAGAAATATTCATTCTGTAATTTGACCAGTTACCCTTCAGGCACATCAAAAGCCGGATGTTGAATTTTTCAAATTGTAAAATAGTGACGGAATATGACATTCATATGCTGAACACGCTTCACAAGGTTAGTATAGGATCGCTTTTCAATCGGTTAAGACGTTGATGATGATGATGATGATGATTTTTGTTTAAAGGGGCCTAACATCTAGGTTATCGGCCCCTAATGATCTGGGTAATAGCGAAAATGACAATGAAATGGAAACCATAACGAAAATTAAGCTGCACTGAAAATACTTACAAAATGGAACTCAGATTGAAACAACTCACAAAATGTCGAGTGGAAATACTTACAAAAGGTACCAGTAATTTAGAAGGAAGATACTCACAACCGGAAGTAAGGTTCAAAATACTTACAAAATGCAATGTAGATTCGAAATACTCAACAAAATGCAATTGAAATTCAAAATACTCACAAAATGTAATTTAGAGACACCGGGAGCCAATTCATAACAACAGGGCGGGAATCTTACAGAGAAAAGGAACTATACTGAAAAGAAAAAGGAGGCTGATCCCAGGAAAGATGAGACTAGGGCCAATTAAGGCGGGAAAGGAAGAAACTCACGGGGCCTCGGATACCCTAATACCATCGGGGTCGGAAGAGAACAAGATTTGACCAAGAGAGGTTGGCAGGAAAGAAGACTGAGATGAGCCCTGAACAAGTAAATGAAAGCAATGCCGGACTCTGCTGGAGTCCCGTGGTCACCAACCCACGTCCCACTAGATTTTAGCCCCTGGGGGAGGATAAGACGTTACTGTGACGAATTAGATTAGACGGGGAATAACAATTATCTAACCACACTTACTGATCTGGAAAAAAATATATAACTTACATTAAATTCTTCTTGAAGTGATGATATGTTTTGTTCGTCAAGGCGAAGATCGTATGATCCCGTTCACCGAACAGGTAAAAAGGAAGGAAGATTGTAATTTTACGTGACCGTGAATCTTGTGATTATGAGCCACGGGACCTACTTTTTACGTAGAATCCGAGCCACAGGACATGGCATTTCACTTCGAAAATCTCACATGCATTGACCGGGAATCGAACCCGGACCGCATTGGTGAGAGGCTTACACCTAGACCGCTGAGCCACCACGCCCCCCACCTAACAGGTAAGGAGTTCATTCAGTATTAAAGAGATAGAGATATGTGTGTGTGTGTGTGTGTGTGTGTGTGAGTGTGTGTGCCTGAGTAGAATTTGCCTAATCACCTGTGTTATTGTGGCATATCTTATTATTTATAAGGTGAGTTCAAAAAGTAACGAGAAGGAGGCTGGAATGCGCAAACCGGTGACGACATCGGCTAATCGTGGCGTGTGTAACGAGGTGTGGTTCCGACCAGAGCGTGGAAGGTCACAGCCCGTCTCTAGAGGGCAGGCGTGCACGTCACGTGACGATACAAAGCGAGCAGCAGCATGCATCAATCGTCCAACGCTGCCAGTCGCATTGCAAACAGTGACATGGAGGCGTCAAACGAAGAACAAAGAGGTGTTGTTCGGTTTCTGAGAGCGGAAGGAGTAGGGGGAACGGACATTCATCACCGAATGTCACAAGTGTACGGCGAACACTGCATGTCCCTTGCAAAGGTCAAGGCGTGGCATGAGCGCTTCAGGGAAGGACGGGTGTCGTTAGCCGATGATGCCCGGACTGGGGCACCCCCATGCATAACCGATGACAACGTCCAGCTGGTTGATGCACTCATTACCCAGGACCGCCGAGTGACAGTGAACGCCATAGCAGCCGTGGTTGGATTGAGCGTCGGAAGTGTGCACACCATAATGAAGGAACGACTGCATTTGCGCAAAGTGTGTGCCCAATGGGTGCCCCACAGTCTTCAACCACACCAGGAAGCATGTCTAATGGTCCACTGTATTGGTCATCTGCAGCGCTATGCGAGGGAAAGGAATGGGTTCCTGGCACGAGTGGTGGCTGGAGATAAGTCATGGTGTCATCACTTCGAACCAGAATCCAAACGACAAAGCCTCCAGTGGAAGCATCCAGGGTCACCACCACCCAAAAAAGGCGAGGCCATCCACACGAGTGCAGGAAAGATAATACTGACGTTCTTCTTTGACCAAGATGGCCCCCTTCTAATACACTACATGCCGCACGGGACAACAGTGAATGCCCAGCGTTACTCGCAAACCTTGACCACCCTTCACCAAGCAATCAAAACAAAACGACCAGGCAATCTAACCCGTGGGGTCATTCTGCTCCACGACAATGCACGATCTCATACGGCCAACACAGTCGCGACACTCGTACAGAAATTCAAGTGGGAGGTTCTTGGCCACCCTCCATCAGTCCAGACCTCTCTCCCTGTGATTACGCCATGTTTGGTCCCCTGAAAAGGGCTCTGCGGGGCCTACGATTCACCTCGGACGCCGACGTCCAGCTGTACGTGCGGAACTGGTTCACATCGCAGCCCAGGGAATTTTATGAGACAGCCATTCACCGCCTCGTGTCACAGTGGGACAAGTGCCTCAACAGCCAGGGCCAATACTTCTAACATACAGGTACTGGTTTCTGTAATTATGCCTCCGGCTCGTTACTTTTTGAACGCACCTTATAATACGCTAAGGTGTATGTTTCACAAAACTCAAGCTCCTAAACCAGAGGGAGTTAGAAGGTGTGGTTTGTACCAAAATCTTCCAAATCGTCTCAATAGTACAGGAAAAATCTTGCATTTCTTGAAAAGTCAACGGAAATATATTTAATAGTTTACAAAGTGCTTTTAAAGCGCTGCCCCTGGCAGACCTGTGTCACATACAGCCAGCATAGCACTAGAGCCGGGCGGGTAGTCTGTACACATGCGGCGCACACAACCCGAGAGTTCTCGCACGGGTCCGCTAGTTTAGTTGTGAATTAAACAATTGTCTGTAATGTTGTACAGTATGTGTTATGTACATATCCGCCAACTTTAACAAAAGCCCTTAAGTGAACAAAATCTGATTACTATGTACTATTGATGAACGAAACCAATTAAACCACCACTTATTTTGAGAAGTGAATCACTATATACTATAGGCTACATAAAAATGAAAGTTTGTCTCTTTTTATCTCAACTTCCACGGAAATTTGCGTTATTGACGCGTTTCAGACTGTTTTATGACGGATGCGAGCAAAAGAGTTTCTTGTCTATCTTCCTGTACGCCTCTAACTCGTGTTCGGCTGATTGGATGAACGTAGAGTTAGGTATGGTAATCATCAGAGGCAAGACACCAATCATTTGACTTCTCATAAAAGGGTGGCTATAGGGTAAAACTTCTAATAGCATATGCTAAAATGGGCAAAATATAAAAATTATCCAATAAGGATGGTTGGTTGGTTGGTACCTCAGTGTAGGGGCTGCGAAAACGCGGACATGTAGCCCCGTTTAGCCTACTTTGGGTGTGTGTAGAATCTGTCTGATAACCGGTGTTAATTGTGATGACTGTATTAGTGTGTGTTATCTGTAATTCAGGTAAGGACTGCAGACGATCAATTTCAAGTAGTTCCTACTTTTGCTACCAAATGCCACCGTCAACGACACGTAGCTGAAACTTGGTTACCAGATGCCATCGCAACCGGCAGTTGGCGGCGAAAGTTGAAACTTAATAGAGCGTTAATCAAATCTAACCTACAAATTTAGCTTCACACAATTGTATTTGATGTAAGGTTCTTTTACAAGCCATAAATCTATGGCATGGGGCCACCGGCTTTGCTTCCCCTCTGAACGAAGGCATGCTGAGGAATATTTAACGCTCTTAAAAAAATCCGACGTCTTCGGTCGGATCCTTATATTCGATCCCTGAACCTCCAGAGAGAATTAACGCGCAAGGCTACGCAGCTGGGAACATTAGTGTAGTATTTCTCAACGGTTTGCGCTTGGAGGAGAGCGTACTGTACATTATGCGGTCTATAGTAATATGAACACATACCTCAAGCACTTGCCCTTTGTTGAGCGATATTACCTCCGGCAAGAGGTACGCCTACATGCTTTGCTCTTTCTAGAACAAAGTTTCCTTCCTAGCTAGTTCTCGAAGGACTTATTATCTAAATAGCACAAGACAAGTAACCAGCTTGGGTGGCACAACCCAACAAGGGTTTCATAATGATTTTCTTGCGGACACGTTTTAACTACGGCGTATATAAAGCAGGTAGTAGCAAGTAAGGTTCTCGGTCGTTAGGGAAATACCCTTCTGATCAAGAATAATAATAATAATAATAATAATGTATATGTGTGAACTCAAAATGCGGAAACCATACGGGAAAATCGCGAAAAAGAGATGCATGAGCATCAACTCAAAAATTCGACACTATACGACTGTCATAAAACCAGAGACACTCTACGCCAACGAGACCTTAAACCTCAATTACAAAGGGGATCTCGAAAACATCAAGAAGGCGGGGAGAAAAATCATCCGGAAAATCTTGGGTCCTAAACTCACAGCTGAAGGATATCGCCTACAATCACCGAGAAATACTCCAACATCGAGACAGATTTCCGCAAACTACGACTGAGGTTTTACGGCCACATCATGAGACTGAATGACAACCGATTAACAAAGAGAATTCAGACATACCGTTACGGCTGTGAGTTTGTTTCATCGCTCGCCGCATGAGTCACAACTGCCCCCGGGCTGGGCTGTGCTCTGTCTCAGTGTATTGCGTGCGCCTTATGCAACAGGACTACTAGGACAAATGGATGGTCCAGAATATTCATGACTCAGCCAATGATGGAAACCTCGAGAAGCCGTGAACCCTGGATGGGTCTAGAAGCATTTATTGAGTCACCGGCCTACTATATAAGAGCGACCTGTCAGGCAGGGTGTGTGTGTTTTACGAGCTAGTGCGAGCGTTTATCCTGAGCGACAGAAGTGTGGTGACTTGCGAAACCCCTAGTGAAGCCGATTCTCTTGACAGAGAGGGAGTGAGAAGCAGCGTGTAGCAGGTTATCGTAAGTAACTGTTGTTTGTGTACATAAGGAAGAGGTGCAGGTAGTTTCTGTCAAGGCCACCGGACAAATTAGGACGGATTAACTTCTGTGGTTTGTTGACAAGTGAAAGGGGGCAAGAGCTCTCCATAAGGAAGAGATTGAGGAAACTGGAGTAAGATTCTAATTGCTTGTATTTGCTGATGAGTACTGTATCTTTCTGGCCGCAATAAAGTTAACTGTTTCTTTAAAGGAACAATATGTGTTGTGCTTCAACCCACCGTAATCCAGTTGACAAAAGTGTCACTAAGGGGGTGGCACGTAACAACTGGTGTCAGAAGCCGGATTACGAACTCAAACACAAGCACAACACTGACGGTCCTGGTTTCAAAACCCGAGCAGGTCATTTTTTAAATTTTTCCTGTGAGTGCATGCCCTTTACAAGACAAACATCTAAAATGGAAGCGCAATTTGCAGCATTGCTAGAAAAGTTAAGTGGCATGGAAGCCAAGATGGAAGACGGCCAGAAAAAGATGGAAGACGGCCAGAGGAAGTTAGCCGAGGACCTAGCTGCCAAACTAGAAGACGGCCAGAAGAAGATGGAAGAATGTCAAAATAAGCTAGCGGAGGACCTGAAGAGGATAGAGGACGGCCAGAAGAAGATGGAAGACGGCCAGAATAAGTTGACACAGGACCTGAAGAAATTAGAACTGGGTCTGCGTGAGGAAGTCACGGCAGTGGAAAAGAAGTTTGACGCCTTACAATTGGAAGTTGCCGAGCTGCGCCAACGCCCGCTGATGGGGGTGGAGGAGAAATTCAACGCCTTACAAAAGGAAGTTGCCGAGCTGCGCCAACGCCCACTGACGGGGGTGGAAGAGAAATTCAACGCTTTACAAAAGGAAATTGCTGAGCTGAGCCAACGCCCGCCGACGGGGATGGAAGCGAGATTCAACGCTCTACAAGAGGAAGTTGCCGTGCTGCGCCAACGCCCGCCCACCGTTACACCGGGAACATCAGGAACGGGACATAGCAGAGTGACGCCCCCAACCTTCGACGGAAAGGTCCCGTGGAGCACCTACTTACGTCAGTTCGAGGCAGCCTGTTCCATAAACAACTGGAACAGCACGGAAAAGGCTACAGCTCTCATTGTAGCGCTGAGAGGTGACACCCTTAACGTCCTTCAGACCATCCCGACTGGATCCCAGGACTACGCTTCACTAATCGCCCATATGGAGTCCCGATATGGAGATAGCCATCTTCAGCAGGCCTACCAGATGCAGCTCCGGACCCGGGTACAAAAGAACGCGGAAACCCTGCAGGAGTTCGAGATGGACATCGCACGCCTCGTAAGGCACGCCTATCCAACAGCGCCGGTCGACTTTCTGGAACAAATTGCGAAGCAGACCTTCACGACGGGCTACGGGACTCGGACACTCAACAGGCGCTGCGACTCGCGCGCAATAAGACCATGGCAGATGCGCTGAGCCACGCACTTGAGTTCGAGACGGCAAAACAGGCATCTAGAATGCACGCGCGGGTGCGTCAAGTGGACGTCGACGAACCAGTAAAAACCAACGAGACCAAGCCGCTGGCCGACGAATTAATGGAGGCGCTAAGCAGTTTCTTCGATAGTCGCGGCGCCACCATCAACGACGCCGCTGGAAGACAACCAGAGAGGCGGCCCGGAAGAGGACTACCGACCTGCTGGACCTGCGGTAAGAAAGGCCACCTGAGCAAGGACTGCGGTGATCGCCGCCGCCGAGGGTATCCGACGGGAAAAAGGTCGTCTGAAAACCGCGCGGCCCAGGGAAACGAGGATTAGCCAGCCTTGGGGGGCAAAGGTTGGCTTGTGACAGTCATCAAGCCCCGGCAGTCCAAGTTCGTGTGACGAAGTTACGGAGGGACAATAGCAGCCTGATGGTCGACGGAGTCATCAACGGAGTGAGCTGGCCCATGCTGATCGACACGGGAGCGTCGAGGACCATCGTTAATCCCACCGTGATCCCGAGGTGGAGAGTGCAACCCACACAAAGGAACCTCCAACTAATAACCGCGACTGGAGAGACTGCACCGGTACATGGCGAAGCATCACTGGAGTTCCTCATTGGTCGACGGGCGGAGTAGCATCCAGTGCTTGTGGCTGACGTATCAAACGAAGTGATCATCGGACTGGACTTTCTGGACCATACCGACATCATCTTGGACCTGAGTACCAACACTCTGCACTTCGGAGGTGAGGAACTTGATTTGCAACCAGCGCACGAGTCCAACACCGCACGACAAGTAAGGCTGAGAGAAGACTTCATCGTTCCCGCCAGGACGGAAGTCAGCGCTGCCGTAATTGTCGACGGAACCTCTGAGGGAGTGGCGGCTGTCATCGAGCCAAAATATGAGGAGATGCAGACAAAAGGATTGCTAATTGCCAAGACTCTCATCAACACGACGTCTCGGCCGTACGTCCGCCTGTCCAAATCTGAACGACTACGGCATTAAGGTTCACCGGGACACCAACCTAGGAGTCTGCGAGCCCGTTACCTGGATTGCCCGCATCACAGATACGACGGACGGACACCTGCGGACGGACAACCGAAGAAGACGCGCACTGCCAGAAGAACTACAGAAGCTGTACCAAGGATCCCAGGACCATTTAGACGAGGAACAATCACGCCAACTTCAGGACCTGCTACGCGAATTCCAGGACGTCTTCTCCGTGGGGAGCAAAGACTTCGGCAGGACAAGCTTGGTCCAGCACAGAATCGACGTTGGGGACAGCGCACCGATTAGGGCCCCATTCCGACGTGTCCCGCTCGCCAAGCAAGCCGAAGTCGACCGGATGGTAGAAGAGATGAAGGAGCAAGGGGTGATCGAGCCATCACATAGTCCTTGGGAGTTCTCCGGTCGTGCTAGTGAAGAAGAAGGACGGTTCCACCAGGTTCTGCGTGGACTACAGGCGGGTGAACGACGTCACGAAGAAGGACAGCTACCCTCTACCCCGGATCGACGACACGCTGGACACCATATCAGGATCAAGATGGTTCTCCACCTTGGATTTGAAGAGTGGCTACTGGCAGGTGGAGGTCCACCCTAAGGACCGCGAGAAAACGGCGTTCTCTGTGGGCAGCGGGCTCTGGCAGTTCACCGTCATGCCATTCGGTCTGTGCAACGCCCCTGCGACCTTCGAAAGGTTAATGGAGTCCATTCTGAGGGGACTACACTGGAAGACCTGCCTGGTCTACCTAGACGACGTCATCGTTCTGGGAAGAAGCTTCGAGGAGCACTACAGCAACCTGAAGGAGATCTTGATGAAGCTACGGGCTGCCCAGCTGAAGTTAAGCCCCAAGAAGTGTCAGCTCTTCCAGAAGCAGGTCCAGTACCTTGGGCATATTGTCTCCGAGGAAGGGGTGCGCACCGACCCAGAAAAGACCGCAGCTGTGAGGGAGTGGCCAGTTCCGAAGGACAAGTCCCAACTACGAAGTTTCCTGGGACTCTGCACTTATTACCGTCGCATCGTGAGAGGATTCGCCGACATCGCCAAACCACTGCATCGACTGACTTCACGTGGTCAGCAGAATGCCACAGTGCCTTCGAACAACTCAAACAGACTCTGTGCACCGCACCTATTCTGGCCTACCCCAGACCTGGAACAAGGTTCATCGTCGATACCGATGCCAGCGACTTTGGTATAAGGGGAATCCTGTCGCAAATAGTGGACGGCGAGGAGAGAGTAGTGGCCTACTTCAGCAAAGCCTTGTCAAAGCCAGAGAGGAACTACTGCGTCACCAGGAAGGAACTGCTCGCCATCGTGAAGACCATTGAACACTTCCACAAGTACCTGTACGGGCAAGCATTTCTCATCAGGACCGACCATGCATCCCTGCGGTGACTCCTGAACTTCAAGCAGCCCGAGGGTCAACTCGCGCGGTGGTTAGAGAGGCTTCAACAGTACAACTTTGAGATCCAGCACAGGAAAGGCCTACTGCATTCTAATGCCGACGCCCTGTCACGAAGACCGTGCCCGGAAGACTGCGCCTTCTGTACTAGAAGGGAGGAGAACACCGGGATACAGTGCCGACGGACTACTGTGGAACTTCAAGGGAGCTGGAGCCGCGGATCTTTCACGCGGGCACAAGCAGAAGACGATGACCTGGGACTGATAGCCGAATGGTAGAGGGCCTGTGTCCCCAGACCCGGGAGAAACATTGTGAGTGACTGCAGCCCAAAGATTAAGTCCTACTGGGCGCAGTGGGACTCGCTGGTTGTGAAGGATGGCCTCATCTGCCGTACCTGGGAGAGCACCGACGGGAAGACATCTCGGGAACAAGTCGTCGTTCCAAAGGCTATGACGGAGGAAGTCCTGAAGGAAGTTCATGGAGGATCATCTGGTGGGCACTTAGGGATAAAGAAGACCCTGGAGAAGCTGAGAGAGCGGTTCTACTGGATCGAGTGCCGAACAGACGTGGAGAACCACTGCGCGAGTTGCCACGATTGCGCAGCCAGCAAGGGCCCAGGACGAAGACGACGGGGTCCACTGAAGACCTACAACGTGGGCGGCCCCATGGAGAGAGTGGCCATCGATGTTGCTGGACCATTCCCGTTAAGCGAGGCAGGGAACCGCTACATATCGGACGTCAGCGACTACTTCACCAAATGGCCGGAGGCGTATGCGCTCCCTAACCAAGAAGCCGCGACGATCGCAGAGACCCTGGTGAAGGAATTCGTCAGCCGGTACGGAGTACCCCTGGAGCTGCACTCCGACCAAGGAAGGAACTTCGAGTCGCAGGTGTTCCAGAACCTATGCCAGCTGCTGGGAATCCGCAAGACAAGGACAACGCCACTACACCCTCAGTCCGACGGGATGGTAGAGCGATTCAATCGCACCATCGAGAACCATCTCCGAATAGTCGTCAGCGAGCACCAGAGGGATTGGGACAAACGTCTTCCACTATTTCTCCTGGCCTACCGCGCCGCCGTGCATTAAGCCACCGGGCCATGTTTGGGAGGGAGCTCCGTCTACCTGTCGATCTTGCCTTCGGCCGACCTGGGAATGATCCGGTCCCGGTAAGCCAGTATTGTCAAGAACTGGTCGACCAACTGGAGGACGTGCACGCGTTCGCGAGGAGGAAACTGCGGATCGAGACCGACCGAATGAAGACCCGATACGACCAACGGATGAATGCCGGCGGATTCCACGAGGACGAGCTGGTCTGGCTCTTCAACCCATTACGGAAGAAAGTCCTGGGAGGGCCCGTACCGAGTCGTGAAACGGATCAACGATGTCGTCTACAGGATCCAGCGGAGCCCGAAGGCGAAGATGAAGATCGTGCATCGAGATCGCCTGGCAGCCTACGGAGGGACACAGACGGACCAATGATTGATCGGGACGATCAGCCTTTTAGGAAGGGGGTGGTGTTACGGCTGTGAGTTTGTTTCATCGCTCGCCGCATGAGTCACAACTGCCCCCGGGCTGGGCTGTGCTCTGCCTCAGTGTATTGCGTGCGTCTTATGCAACAGGACTACTAGGACAAAGGGATGGTTCAGAATATTCGTGACTCAGCCAGTGATGGAAACCTCGAGAAGCCGTGAACCCTGGATGGGTCTAGAAGCATTTATTGAGTCACCGGCCTGCTATATAAGAGCGACCTGTCAGGCAGGGTGTGTGTGTTTTACGAGCTAGTGCGAGCGTTTATCCTGAGCGACAGAAGTGTGGTGACTTGCGAAACCCCTAGTGAAGCCGATTCTCTTGACAGAGAGGGAGTGAGAAGCATACAGGGGACTGCCTGTGTTTTGAGCGAGTGTGATTTCACTGAGGGACAGAGGTATTGTGGCGAAGTGCCGTGCGAGTTACGAAATCCAGTGACATTGTTTCCCAGCTCGTAGACAGCGAAGCAGCGTGTAGCAGGTTATCGTAAGTAACTGTTGTTTGTGTACATAAGGAAGAGGTGCAGGTAGTTTCTGTCAAGGCCACCGGACTCATTAGGACGGATTAACTTCTGTGGTTTGTTGACAAGTGAAAGGGGGCAAGAGCTCTCCATAAGGAAGAGATTGAGGAAACTGGAGTAAGGTTCTAATTGCTTGTATTCGCTGATGAGTAGTGTATCTTTCTGGTCGCAATAAAGTTAATTGTTTCTTTAAAGGAACAATCTGTGTTGTGCTTCAACCCACCGTAATCCAGTTAACAAAAGTGTCACTAGGGGGGTGGCACGTAACCAGTGGCGGCTCGTGAATTTTTCCGAGGGGAGACTCAACTGTTTAAGATGTAAACCACTTTTTGTGATGCTTTTCCAGTAATTGACAGAGATGATTTCATACATGAATTGTGTTTTTCTTCTCACATATTTTTTAGCTTGAGTTCCTTATTTCGTTTGGACTAGGCATTATTGTTTTTAAAGAAAGAACAAAGGTATTAAAATTATTTGCTCCCAGTCACTGGGAAAAGAAGAAAACCGGACCCAGCTCAGGAATCCATCAGGGTCGCCAATTCCCAACCTCACTCGCCATGGGCCCTTGAGGGTGTATCCCCACCACAAGGGTTCACAACTAGGTCAAGAGGGACTTGGGTTGGAGACCATTGGACCCCAGCAGAGGCGGTTATTATTTCCACTTGTGCTGGGCTCTTCTATGTCATCTACCTGTCGACCTCCATTAGTCGACTCTTGTTCTCTTCCAACCCGGATAGCATTAGAGCATCCAAAGTCTAGGGAGTCATTCATTTTCATGCAGTAACTGATCCTTATATCATATATCCTGATACCCTCATTCTTCGAGGGGTCAGCCCTCTTCTTTTAGTTTCGTAACATCTAATGCATTCTACACAAGGCCTTAAAGGAGGCAGGGTGTGTGAAGCTTCGCCACACGTAATGCACACCTTCAAGAGCTCAGCTTTTGAGCTCGAGAGTTGGCGACCATGATGTGTTCCAGAGCGAGATCCATTTTTTCCCTTTTTGCATTGACTTTGGGGTGGACCCTCTCCTCTTTCCCTTTTCTACCTGCCTTTAATGGTTCTAGTAGTTTCCAAGTAACTCAATACTCATTCTTCGAAGATTGATTCTTGTTTTAAGAGGATGAACAGCAAGGTCATCTGCCAGCAAGGTCATCTGCCCTTCGAAGATACAGGGCATTTCCTTTCCGTCATTTATTTCCCTTATTCGTTTCTTTTATTATTGTCGTTTTCTTCCTCTAGTACATAAGTTAGTTGTAAGTCAGTAATTAGTTAAGCCTAGCTGTAGATTTAATTTCATCATAATTTCTCACCATCACCTAAACCACTAAGGGTAGATGACCTAGATATTTCACCCCTTTAAACAACAATTATCTCCATCATTGAGGGTGTATCGATATCTAAGGTGCAAAGTGCCTGGTGGGACAACATACACCCTACCTCCTTTAGGGCCTCTTAGAGAAGGCAGAAAAAAGGACAAAATGAGGTCTGATCCTACAAAAATTAGGGCATCAGGAAAGAAGAAGACAAGAGCCAATTAAGGTAGGGAAATGAAAGACATCCCAGGCCTCCGATACCCTAATAATGTTGGGGTAGTTGACATGGAATATATAAGAGAGGAGCTCAGCTCAAGGAAACTCAGCTGGGGTCCCATAGTCGCCAACCCACATCCCACTAGCTGTAACCAATTTGATAATAATTTATGTGATCAGAAGCTCTCAGGAAGAAAATGAAGACTACAAGCAACAGAGCGATCATAATGTAACCATTTGCTTCCTCTCTTGTCACCTTCTCTGGAAATTCCACGTAACCACTTCTCACGCAATGAATTGTCCGATTGTATCTCATGAAATATTATTCCCCAGTATTCTAACTTGCCCAGCTCTGATTTACAAAAGGGCACGCAGAAGTACTTTCTTATTGAGCGTACTTTCGATAAAATCATTCAAAATACATTCCAACTTCGCCATTAACATCAATACAAAATTACTTATGTCTGCCAAAGTGACTTGGTGCTGCTTCCTAGCGCCTATATTTGGAAACGAGGTTGTACGCATAAACCAATGCCGTAATCGTTGAATGGGCAGGCAAGTGGCTGCATCAGACTCAAGATGACTGAGTCCACACAATTCGTGACGTAGAGCGTGAGAGGATGGATAGGGGATATCTGAAGGTATCAAAGCGGGCGAATTTTGATGAGTCCTCACGAGCATCCAGTGCGCTCTACCGACAAGGAGAGGAACTACACACATTTTGTCACGATGGCAAAACATTAGTTGCGAGGAGAGAGAACATCATGGCTGATGAGGAGGGTGGGAGGGCGGCGTCCTTGAGTCCAATATCACCGGCCGCCCCTGCACGTAACAATACTTAAGAAAACTTCAAGTGACAACAGTCTGGATTACACAGTTCCTAATTGATCTCAGAAGTGCCAATATCACACCAACAGACATCGAAGATAGAATGACATTCAGACAATAGATACACAAACTCAGTAATTCTTCTAGGTTTGTGCCGTGTCTTGTGCGGGGTTTCGCCTAGGACACCAAGCTGGCTCATCAGCGGGGTCTTGGTGCCGCCGCCGCTGATATGAGGGTAGCACGAATGATTGCTGGGACAAACAGATGGGAGCAATGGCAGGAGGTGCTCGTAATGAACAGATTGCGAAAAATAAACATGGTATATTGGCTTTAACGGCCAAGGAATTAAAACTCTGCAGTTTTTCTACGTTTATACCGTGTCTTGTGCCATAAATCTATGACATTGAACCGCCGGCTTTACTTCCCCTCCAAAGGAAGGCACACTGAAGGATTTTAACGCTCTTAAAGAAAACGAGAACTTCGGCCGGGTTTGAACCCGCGATCTTGGACACAGCAGTTCAGCATGCTACCAACTACGCCATGCACCTTTTTTCCAGGAGTGTTATTTACTTATCTACTATATAAAGCTCAAATACCACTGACTCATTCATTCATCACGAAATCTCTGAAACCACCAAACGTATTGGAATGAAATTTGGTATCCAGCTTCCTCAAGGGCCGCAAACGCCCATTAAGAAAGGAATTTTGGATATTCAGGTTCTAAAGGGGTGTTAAGGGGGGTAGACCTGCATTTCATTGAATAGCAATATTTCCCGATTGGTTTCATTGGGGGATGTGATACTCGGCATATAAACTCAGCACAAAAAATAAGAAGACACGTGTCTGAGGGTTTTTCGATATGGTGTATATTATGAGGTGAAAGGGGTGAAAAGTGGGGGTTGAAGGATTCCTAACGGAGCGTGTGTCTCTTAAACGACATAGGCGAGGAGTTTGGAACTCAGCCGAAAAAAAATCAGCATAAAAAATAACTAAACAGGTGTTTGACCGTTTTTTCATAAATCCAATTTATGGGGCCCATGGGGAGGGGTGAAATTATGGGGGAGGGGGGAAACGTAATATGTCTGAGTTTAAAATTATACATGACCTATGTTGTAGACAATAACACATTACATCTTTTTTGTCTCTTGCTATTTCATCATACGACGAATACTTACGGAGTTATTAATGATTTTGTACTTTTTGGTCGGAATTTTGTAAGTCCCAGGAATGATATAAAAATTGATTCGAATGAAATTTCAAAAAATTGTTTTTTTAAATACTTTTATTATATTTTTCACGTCTTTTAGGTTCCGAAACCATGATATTTTGATGGTTTTTTTTCGTCCCATGCATTTTTGGTTTCAGGTGATAGAATTATTTTCCACTAGAACCCATGCTTTTCCACTAGGACCCATGCTTATCTATCTATATAACTAATGTTATAACGGGATTCCAAATGTTATTGCGGGCGAAGCCGCGGGTAACAGCTAGTTATTCATAATTATATACAGTGTACCCTTCTCCGCAGTCTTTAACTGACAAAGGAACTTCACAAGGTAACAACCATTAGCAAGCATTAAAGGAGGCATGACATGTTGATAGCCACTCACTGAACTGCCCAGTGACATTATGGTAGAATACAGACTGAGATGAATTGTTTAAACAATTGGAAATGACGACCAAACGTCGGTACTCGCATATATTATTTTTCTCATGCTACTGCAGAAGCATCATTTATATTTATGAACGGAGCCCTCAGAGGCGAACTCTCCACGTTGCGAAGCAGAACTAATTGTGAAATATTTAGTCCCATGTATCAACATTACTTAACAACTCGGTGAGACTGGACTGGGCTCCCCCTCTCTGCGACCACACTGGCTGAAAACTTCAGTGTCACAACGGAAGACTTGCATATGGTCCACCACGTGGGACAGTGGATAGCATTCGCCTGAGGTCAAAGTTCGATTCCCGCCTATGCCACGAAATTAAACCCTTACCATGTCATTTCCGGAATGTTCCGCGATATAATTCTCGCCCAAGCGGGTCACATATGGAATATTCCACAGGCTATTACATTTAATTACGGTAGATTGCAACAAAGTATTAGCCAATCTTAACGAACTCACCCGAAACCGGAAAAGACAGCGTAAATAATTTCATTTAGACTACATATTTATTACAGTGAGTTCCCCTCATGACTCGTCCGGCCAGCGCACCGAACTTATCTCCCGTTGACTCAGCAATACCCGCTCGGCATACATAGCAATAAGAACAGAACAGCACTTGGCTCACTTTATCCGTGCATGGCATGAGATAACAATTAAAATGAAGAAAGGAAGAATTAATAAACCAAGGTCGTAACTTATGACAGGAGATGTTCCAATCTTTCTGAGATTTCATTTACTTTTCCCTCATTAAGTACACGTTTTTTAACACTTCGCTTCTTTTCGAGTAAAGGACCAGTTCCTCTCAATTTGTTTACGAGATTCCGCACGGTCTCTCTATGTGGAGAGCGTACACCTGGAAAAGGTATTATGAAACGTCTAACGACTTTCCTGCAAGACTCTGTTTTCACATAATTATCGTACATAAATACCCTTTCCTCTACCGTGTACACACGTGGAGGCAATATGAGAATTATACCCCAAGTAACACTTCACAACTCGAGAACAGTTGGAGCGACATATCAACTCTAACTTAATACACGTTATAAGCACGGACCAGAACTGGGAAGTGCGCGCTTTGTAACAGGAAGTGATCAGTCAACGCGAGGCAGATAAGCTCGATGCACTGGCCGGACGAGTTATGAGAGGAACTCACTGTATATATGAATCGCAGCCAATGGTCATAGCAGGGTATTGTTAATTAAACGACCGTGGGCTGCCAACAGGTTTAATTTCAAGTAGTTCCAACTTTAGCTACCAGATGCTATTGTCACTAACATCTAGTGGCGAACTTTGGAACTTGATAGAGCGTGTCTAACCAGCCAAATATAACCTACAAATTTTGATACGCACTAACAATTGCAGTGGTAGGTTATTTTACGCGCCAGAAATGTACGAATTGGGCCAGTCGGCTTTACTCCTCCTCCGGAGGAAGGCATACTGAACGATTTTAACTGTCTTACAAATCCGACGACTTCGGGCGGGTTTGAACCCGCGATCTTCGGCATAGCAGTTCAGCATGCTACCAACTACGCCATTCATATGTCAGGATTGGTTGGTTAGTTCCTTAGTTTAGGGGCTACGACAACGCGATCATGTAGCCCCTGTACTTTGTGTGTGTGTGGAATTTGTCTGATAACCGGTGTTAATTGTGATGGCTGTATTAGTGTGTGTTATCTGTGATTCAGGTAGATGGACTGCAGACGCTCAATTATTCAAGTAGTTCCTACTTTCACTACCAAATACTACCGTTTACGAAACCTAGCTGCGGACTTGGCTATTACATGCCATCGCAGCCAGCATCTGAGGGCGAACGTTGGAACTAATTAATTAATTTATTTATTTATTGCCTCCAACAGAATTACTGGAGACTGACCAATTTTACATAGATTTATCATAATCACATGTTAAAGAAAGGAAAAAACACAAACAATAATAATACAGTTCACATTGTACAATACTCAAGTTTAAATATTCTTAACACAAATATATGCTGAATGTCAACTTGATAAAGTGAAAGTAATCTGTAATTAAATTAAGAACATTAGTAATGTTAGTAATTGGTGAAAACAACAAGTTATCAAATAATCTAACCTACAAAATGTTGGGTTTACAGAAGAGTAGTTAGTGGAAGTTTCATTTTCATGCCATAAATCTATGACATGGGACCGCCGACTTTACTTCCCCTTCCCAAGGAAGGCATAGGGGGAATTTTAACGCTCTTAAAAAATCCGACGACTTCGACTGGGTTTGAAACCGCAACCTTGGGCATAGAAGCTTAGCATGCTGCCAACTACGCCAGCGAAGCCACGTTACACCTGATGGTGTTGAATCATACTTTGAGATTGCGAACCGACTACATTTATGGAGACAGTGCATACAGAAAAGGCTGTGGAATGATCGAGCGATCAGTGACAGATATCGAAATTACGAGATGGGAATGAATAGTTTTTTAATAGAAGATATAAAGATTTACTGTATTAATAAATTGAGTTGGAAATTCACTACGTAATATTTGGTTATAATCTTCGTGGGATTATTAACATGTGAAATAATCCGGAAGGAAATGGTACAAGGAAGGATCTTCTGATTGGGTACAGAAGCGCACATTCGTCTCGACACACAGTAGCCTACATGTCGAACGCTTGACAGCGTCAATGCTATTGCAATCGATGTACTTTGATCCTTTCACTACGCTCTCACAGAAGCAAAACATGCACTTAATTAATTAAAATATATTTTTAAATAATTTACTTTCTTTGTGGAAACTAGGCTGAAACAAAGTAAAACAAAAATGTTCCTGTCCTAAATTGAAAACATTCAATAAGAATTCAAATCCTTTGCTGAAAACTCTTCGTTTTCTTTTTTCGAAAGCCTTCCCAATTTGATTGCTGTTTGTTCCTCCACTGTCACTGACTCTTATTGGGTTATTGTTAACATAAACAAGGAAGAGCACTTTGTATATTTAGGTAAAAAGTAACCTCTATAGATTTCTACACATTAGTTAAAGTTATTGTTGTTTAAAGGGGCGGAACTACGAGGTCATCTGCCCATCTTAACACAGATTAAAATATACACATTTGGAATGAGATTTAAAATTTAGAAGCGGACACCTAAGTTTGAAAAGACCGAAAATTAATAAAACAAAAAATAAATAAAACTATTAATTATAAAAATAAACAAAAATTACGGAATAACAAAAATCATCATTCAAAAACAAACAAGTCGTTGAGTCAATTGTATTTCTACACATTGTTCCGAAAATAAGCGTAACTCAAATTAAGCGATGACCCTTCACTTAAACTTCTTTTCTTATCTCGTGTCTACTAATCAATAAATCGATTCTTCGGTTAGCCGATTAATCAATTTAACGGTCAGTCGATTAATCGTTTTCAATTATTTCAAATTATTGGATTAATCGATTAACCGAACATCGATTATTGTTACCAGCTCTAGTTCAAATCAAAACAAGACCAACCACATAAAAATTTACCCTAGACACGTACGTATCACGGAATATACTTGAACCAGCCCACCTGTCTCGACTAGTGCTGCGATGTCATATACAGGGTCTTTCATATAAAGTAAGAACGGTGAGCGGCGGCTTTGTTGTCCGCTGCTGCAGTGGCCTTGGCCGAGCTAGTGGCGTGCCACGGCCCCCTGCTGTAGTATTGAAAGCGCGCACTTAGTATATACTGCACTCGACCTTGCAATAAACGTGCAGGTATTCAGTCGCCAGTCTGAACCTCAGATGTTAATATGAGACAATTATCATTACAACATCGTATTTTTGTATGTAAAACTTATTTTAAGTACGAGTCACCTTCACTTGCACAAATTCACGTAATTCACGTAATTGTAAATAAGTTTGACACTACTGGCTCAGTGCTCAAGAAGAAGGATAAAATTATAAATCAGAAACATTACGGTACAGTGGCAGAACTCACTCGCGTCAGCCAGAATATGGTTACCAGATACAATGCCTGTATAACCCAGGAAGGACGACACTTCCAGCATCTTTTATAAGGTAATATTTCATACAGGAATGTACACACGCTTAAAACAGGGGGCCGTGGCACGCCACAATCTCGGCCAAGGCCACCGCAGCAGCGAATAACAAAGCCGCCGCTCACCGTTCTTACCTTACCTGAAAGACCCTTTACACCTGAACCGTGGTGGGAGCTATATGGACAAACAGTTAAAGGTACCATACTTAAAATATTGTGCGTATTTTTTACGGTGGTTGAAAAATACGAATGCAGGTGCGCAAATTAAGAATCATCGTATATGGTATCTTTTTTGATCATCACTATACGGGAGCTACTGTAAATTTCAATTACACTCTTCATAACAAACAGGCATTTTAGACATCGTAAGGTTAAACAAGTTATACCTGCTTTGTGAAGCTAGCAGCAAATAAGACATTGACAAACGCCTGTGCGTAGATTCACGGCACACGCTATTGTGTGGCTTGAGAACAAAGAGAGGCCGGGGGGAGGAGTCAGTAAATTACATTAGCAAACCTTGCTCGGCAGCAATTCTCTTAATGGAGCGTGTAATACAACATTCTTACTATTGTGTATTGGCAGCTCCATTTAGCCGGCACTTTAGCTAGATTATGCTAGGAACTTCCTTGGGAGGATAACGTGCTGTATGTTCGATGGTTCACTGAGCTCCCTCAAGTACCGTTATCCTTTTGAATGAGAGTGTGCATATGAAAAGGTTCCAGTTCTATACTCAAAACCAGGGGTGCACAATCCGCGGCCCTCAAAGTCAGTTCATGCGGCCCGCAGCTAAATATTTTACACTATTGAACACGTGAATAATATATATATTGTGAATGATGAGATTTCTCCCATTATTGTAGGCCCTAGTTGAAATAAGAAAATTATAAAAATGTTTCGTTAAAAATAAATTAAAAAGTAAACAATTATTGGAGAGATTTTAAGGTTTGCATAACCAGACTGCTGCAAGGTTCAGACTGACTCGAGCAACACAAGTGGATGTGAGCACGTGACTGACACACCGACTCCTGGTTGTGCGGCAGGGGAGAATGAGGGCGCTGTCTGTATTATTTTATTTTATATACCCCTAATTAGGAGTAAGTTGATTGTAAATCAGTATTTTGATAACATAATAACGCAATTTGGCAAAAAAAAATGGGTTTAAACCATTTCAATCAATCAATCAATCAATGTCGATTCAACCATTTTATTCTGTCTTCAGCTTGTCTTTTCATCTCACAGTGGGAACCACATCCTACGTTTTGCATCGCTACTTGAAGGAATTGCTTCCTAGGTCGACCTCGTTCCTTCTTTCCTAAGACCTTTCCTTCTAGTAGATTGGTTAGAAACCATTTAAGTTAGAGGACACAAAAATGGTACCGTATTGAAACACATTTTTTGTCTGCTGGTAAAATAGGTTATTCAGATAATAGTAAAATTAGCTTCAGCGGTATGGTTTGGCAAATGCCTAGGTGGAAAGGTAACTTGCACCCGCCACTTATTATGTAAAAATAAACTTGGCCCCCACTTATAACAAGGTTGCGCACCCCTGCTCAAAACCAAAGCGGTCTGGTCTGTGAAGAGCCTAACGGACCAGAAAATACTTGCCAATTTCACTGCTTGTTGTTGGAGTGAAATATTTTCCCGAGCATGTTGCTAGGTTTCCAAAAGCTGGCTAGATTACGTTTTACAATTTTCTAAAGATACATTTTGTCTTGTAGATTTAACCTTTAGGATCTGATGATGCTCCCTTGACGAGCGAAACGTGGCCATCCTGTATGTTCTGCCTCACCATGTACTCATAAAGGTGTAAGGCAAGGCTGCAACTTATTACCCCTACTCTTAATCTATACATTGAAAAAGCAATGAAGGAAATTAGAGAAAGAAATCGTTCCACTTCAGACAATTATCTGACCATCATTTTAGTTATCTACTGAGTTGTTATGAATACAAAATATTATATGCATATATTCTGTGTATTTACTGATCGTCGTTGATGAGGTGCACTTTTGTGAAATTAAGCTATAAATAAATGTTAGTCTATTCAAATTTAAAAAAAAATACAGAATGGAATTGGTGTTAACATTGAGGATCCATAAAGAACCCCTAGAAATGCGTATATTAAGGGTAAAGAAAACCTAAAGCAGAGGCTAACAGGACCAAAACCAACCCCGGCCTCTCATCATTACACTTGTGCAAAAATGCAAGAAGTACTCACGTTTCGAAAGTCGACGAGTTGTGTGATGAGGGTGCCGTCTGAGCGTTGGAACTCGAGCATGACGGTGTCGTCACTCACGTTGGACGAGATGCTCTCCTGGAGCACGTCTCCACCCTGCAAAATAATAATAATTATTAATATTAATATATGAGAAATCGGAACAATCCAAGTCGACGGCAATGACCTGCCTCGAACGACAAACTTTACGTATCTTGGCTCTACGATAACTGCTGAAGGTCTCCTCACCGAGGTGGTCAACGTAAGAATTAATGCTGCGTGGATGAAGTGGCGAACAACGACAGGTGTTATGTGCGATCGCCAGATGAAAGACCACCTAAAATCGAAGATTTACCGCACTGGCATTCGTCCTCTGGCGCTTTATGGTACTGAATGTTGGCCGATCACCTCCAGGATGGATGAGGTAGGAATCGAACCCACCTCTTCTTAGTTTTGCCTCACAAAGCTGAGTGTTCCAGCCCTCAAGACAGAATTAAATTTCTTGGCAGAGCCGGAAATCGAACCCGGGCATCTGCGGTGACAGCCAAGATTGCTAGCCACTACGCAAAGAGGCGGGTCCACAGCCTGTTTCCTCCCTACAGAGATATCCAAAAACGATGACATATTGAGGCTAGGAGTAGGGTAGGAGGCGGCCGTGGCCTTAATTTAGGTACCATTCATCCGCAACAGACACAGCAAAACCTAAACGATGATGATAATTCTTGTTTTAAGGGGCCTAACATCTAGGTTATCGGCCCCTAATGAAATTAAATGGTATGAAATTAAAGGATTATAAAACAGTCCACTGCCAGAGATGAAACGAAAATGGTTTATATAAAACAGACAGTTAGCCCCAACAATTATGCCTTATTTGGATAAAAATATTAAAAAGGGGGATGGTAAAAAACAATAAAACAAATAAGGCATAGTGAAAATAAAATACAAGAACACAATAAAAACATAAAACTTGAAAAATATCCATTCTCCCTCATGAACCGGATGACGAGGTCTGCTGACGGCCAGTCATCACGTAGGGCAAGGGAGAGGCTGTTAGGAAGTTTGGCAGTCCTTCGCAGAACGGCCAGTCCACACACTCCAAAACCTAAACGATTTGCTGGAGTATAATTAACACTAATAATAAACACTTCTATTGTTTCACCTTTCAATACATATAATGTAGGATTATTACAATCTGTTCATGTTTCGGAATGTTGTTACTCCTTCTTCAGCGGAATTGCGAATGAATAACAAATAGAACAACAACTCCTCGTCGGAACATTAACACACCAAAAACAGAACAAGTAGTTCCGTGAATAACTACAGTACACTGGTGTACAAATTTAAAGCAACAAGCTGCTATTTCTCCGTCGTGTGCCTAATTCACGATATAATCAAACTGTCAACAAATGCCCGTGCAATCATGTTCTGCAAGAAAGATGGCATTATTGACATCGTACAACCATGCCAACGATGACGTCAGTGCATCTGTTAAATCAGGATGATGTTTACTGGGTAGTTTCACATCAACACTCGCTGTGTACACATGCACAGAAGGTTCAGTATGGCACAGGGAATACGCCTATAAAGGACCATCTGCGGTGGAGGGCCATAGGAAGAATGGAAGCAGGACAGTCTCAAAGTGATGTGGCCGAATGGCTTAATGTGAATCGTTCAGTTGTTTCTCGGATGTGGCGACAGTTTGTAGAGACCGAAAATGTATCCCGAAGACCAAGGCAGGGCCGACCACGTGTGACATCAGAACGAGAGGACGGTTATTTGGCTGTAAGTGCACGACGGTACCACCGTAGTACTGCAAGACAACTGTCATCTGACCTCGCAGCATCCACCGGAACAGTTGTATCGAGACAAACAGTGTACAGAAGACTTCGGCAGAGTAGCCCATATTGTCGGAGACCTGCTGTATGTGTACCCCTGACGCGTCTGCACAAGAGGCAACGTCTATCGAGTGGAGTAGTCAACATGCCAACTGGACGGTGAGCCAATGTTCTCTTGAGTCCCGAGTTGGTCTGGAGAGTGATTTTCGACGGATTCGCATCTGGAGAGAACCTGGAACTCGATTTCGGGAGCCAAACATTGAGGAAAGAGACAGATATAGAAGAGGATCCCTAATGGTGTGGGCAGGGATTATGTCGACTACTCGAACACCTCTTCAGGAAATTGTACGGGTAAATAGACAAGGTTTAACTACTTCAGGTATCGTGACTAGATCTTGGGACGTCATGTTCGGTAGTTGCGAGGTGCTGTGGGCCCAGACTTCGTACTGATGGATGATAATGCCCAACCTCATTGAGCACAGGTGGTTGATGTTTTCTCGGAAACGGGAGATATTGCACACATGGTATGGCCTTCTCCCTCTCCAGATTTGAATCCCATATAGCATATCTCGGACGCACTAGAGAGACGAGTTGCATCACGTCAGCATCCACCAACCACTCTCCAAGACTTGCGAGCTGCTCTGCAGGAAGAATGGGCGTTATTGCCTCGACATGAGATTGATGACCTCATTTGCAGCATGACCCGTCGTTGCCAGGCCTGTATTGCTGCCATAGGTGGTCACACCCCATACTGAGCACATTAACCAGTTGTCGGAATGTGTGTGCAAATCCATGAAGTTGGATAAAACGAAGAATATTTTTGTCTACCGTTATGCATGTTGCAGTGGTTTACTTTCTGTATTCTTTACATTGTTGCTACTTTACTTTGTCCTGTCCATAATGTTTTGTGATAAAATAAACGCAACCTTGTAACATTTCGTGAAATCTCTCACCCACTCGTCCCCACACACGAATGCTCCTACTGTATGGGTGCAAACCAATGGAGACCTCATCCAGGAACGCCACCAACAAGGAGGTTCAGTCATGTTTTAGAGTGGGAACATGTTTGGTCGACGTACGCCTCTAATTCCTATCCACGGTAACATGAGTGGTCTGGTGTACAAACCTGTTGTTACAAGTTTCGCTGCCACAGTGAGTAAGAGCTTTACTCTAGTGGACGATAATGCTCGCCCCATCAAGTTAGTGAGGTCAATCAGTTCCTTTAGACGCATGGCATACGGAGAATGGAATAGCCTGCACATTCTGCGGACATGAAAACTGTATTGAACATGCTTGGAAAGATCTTAAGAGGACCATTTCGCACCCTCCCAGTCTCCCAACAAACATTCAGCAACTGATTTAAGCTGCTATCAAAGAGTGGAATAATCTGCCCAAACCAGGTTGGATCCATTGGTTCTCAGTATGCCTCGTCGTCTGCTCGTGGTGGCCATACACGGTATTGATATGCCCCGACATGTCAAAGACGCGTGTACCAAGTCCCTCATTATCACTTTTGTGTTTCCGTCTCTTTGACACATCAGATTGTGTGTTGTATTTCTTTGTTTGCATCCTATATAATGTGAATATGTGCACATAGAAAAATAAATAAGTCACAAAACCTGTTTTGACCACAAATCGAAACAAAACGAAAAAAAATGAGATTTTAATCATATTTATCAACAATTTAGACAAGGGTAACTTGAAGTTTATAGAATTTCGTCTTTTGTAGGAAACACGTATTGGGAACAAAATACAACCACTCATGATATTCTTGCAATTTGTGCTAAGTATCAGCGAAACAGCGATGTCCTGGTATTAGATTGAAATGACAATCCACAGCCTGTTTCCAGTCGAGTTAGTTATTAGTTAGTTATTGTTGTTTTAAGGGGCGGAACTACGAGGTCATCTGCCCCTCTTAATACAGATTAAAGAATACAAATTTTGAATTGAATTTGAAATTTTGAGGTGGACATCTAAATTTAAAAAGACCAAAAATTAATAAAACAAAAACAAACAATTAAATAAAATAAAAATATATAAAAATGAACAAAAATTACGAAAGAAAAAAAAAACAAAAAAAACATTATCATTCAAAAACGAACAAGTCGTTGAGTCAAAGTTCACTGGAAAATTTAGATTGCTGGCCCTAACCCACTCTCACTTATAAAGCGGATAACGCGATCAGCAGCCACCGCGTCATCGGCTAATATAAGTTTGAGTGTCGTCTGCAAACCAAGGTTTCTTCGTAAGTCAGCAAGATCCACACACTCGGTGAAAATGTGGGCCACGGTAAATACGGCTCCACAGGTACAAAGTGGGGGGTCTTCCCTTCTCATTAGGTACGAGTGGGTGGATCTTGTATGACCTATCCTTAGCCTACACAAAATGACGGACTCTCTCCGGGCCCGGAAGGAGCTCCGCCACACGCGAGTAGTTCCCTTGATCGCTCTCAGTTTACTGGGCAGTGGGTCAGCTAGCCACTGACTCTCCCAAAAAGCCAGAACTTGTAGGCGTAACTGAGAGCTAATATCTCTAGCGGGTACCTCCATTGGTCGAGGTGGTAGTGATACCGCCTCTTTTGCAGCTTGATCTGCTAACTCATTTCCCGCAATTCCCATGTGGCTTGGAAGCCACAGAAAGGTGATTCGAGTGTCAGCTTGGCACAGCCCGGCTAGTAGGTCGTGGATTCGCTGCACTAGGGGGTGTTGCGGGAAACATGTAGCAATTGACTGCAACGAACTCAAAGAGTCGGTACACACGAGAAAGTGGATTCGAGCATCCTGTAGTGCAAACTGCAGAGCTTCATAGATGGCAACGAGCTCCGCAGTAAACACACTACAGGCCTCATTTCCAGTCGACCGAGCGGGTCAGGGAATGGAATGAATGAAGCCCCCATCTAGCGGCGAGGATATGAACTGTGCCAGCTGCCGAAGCCTGTCGCACTCCCCTGGGGCAATGATTATATGAATGACAGATTAAATGAAATGATAGTGGAGTGTGTTGCTGGAATGAAATTTGTGACAGGGAAAACCGGAGTACCCGGAGAAAAACCTGTCTGCCTCCGCTTTGTCCAGCACAATTTTCACATGGAGTGAACGGGATTTGAACCACGGACCCAGCTGTAAGAGGCCGGCATGCTTCCGCCTAAGCCACGGAGGCTCCTGGTATTAGATTACAAGTTCTAAATATGAAACTCATGCTTGAAACAGTGCCGAATACTGTTCAACTTACAGGAAGTAAAGTGGGTTAAATTTTTAAATAATCTCAATGGAGCTAGAAATTAATAACCGGGCGTTAACGTTTGCACCCGCCAAGTTTTATCATATTGGACCATAAACCCCCAAATAAATGTTCTTTTTAACAGTAGCACCAAAATGACTGGATTGCGTGATTGAGTCAAAGCTGCAAAGAACCAGTCTCTGACTGTTGACATCATTACGCTGTAGCAGCTTATGAGCGGGAAATGCGGGCAAGGCGATCTCAAGAGGAGGCATGTGGTTAGCTATCCCAATAAAACTTTGCCCGCGACGCAAAAAGTTTGTTTTATTATTATTATTATTATTATTATTTTGATTCGTTGTGCCCTACAAAGGAGCGCGTTTAAACTTATTGGCACTTTTTCTTCGCGCTGTGTTTCCTGAGGATTTTCCTTTCCTATCCTTCGATCATTTTTATTCGACCGACAGTAGTGGCTACGCGGGTTAAAGCGCTGCGTTAGGTCAAGGGGCCAGGCTCTCTGCTGACTCGGTAGACGCGTGGGTTCGAGCCCCACCGTCGGCTGTCCTTGAAATGGTTTTCCGTGGTTTCCCATTTTCAACACCAGGCAAATGCTGGGACAGTACCTTCTGACAGGCCACGGCCGCTTCCTTCCACATCCTTGCCCAGTTTCATTCCTCTTCATCCATTCCATCTCTCATCCCGACGCGCAGGTCGCCCACGGGCGTCGACTAGAAAGACCTGCACTCGGCCTCTCAGGAGTCTACACGACAAAAAAAAAAAAAAATTATTCGAGGATTGCCACCAATTATAATAGTTCAGATGCATATAGAGCTTCTGATTTAACGACTGTGTTATAATGTCTTAATTTTGCCTTTGTCCATCCTGTGCTTTTTCGGGTGGGCTTTTTCAGAAAATCTGTGTTAGTGAATTGAAGTTCTGAATTTTGTTCGTCTTGAATGGTTTCTTTATACAGCCAATTTCATTTTTGTCTTCACTGATTTCTTTTAGTCAGTTGTTTTGATATTTCATGGATAAGGCTGGGTTGAACATTTTCTTTGTGAGCCTGTTATTATCCATTCTGTATGTGTCCGTGAAACTGTAACCGCTGTTTTCTTATGGTATCTGTGCTTTTTTCTGTAACTTGATAAATTTCATGTGATTTCAAATTCTATTTTCACACTTTGGTCTTAAAATTTTCCTGAGGATTTTCCTTTCTCGTCTTTCGATTATATTTATTCAAGATTAGCCGCTAATTAAACTAGTTTCAGATGCATTTGGAGCTTCTGTTTTAACGACTGTGTTATGTCATAATTTTGCCTTTGTTTGATAAACAGTTTAAAAAAGGTTTATATTTCCGCCTGAATCAATACTTTTATGAAGATAAAATATAAAGGTAAAATTGCTCTAGCATTAAGTAATGTGATAAACGGTTCCAGGCCAATGTTCAGAAGTAACGGGAGGAGTTTTAGTTAGTAATTTTTTCATTAGAAGTATTGATTCAGGCGGAATTAAACCTTTTTTAAACCGTATAAGCACATCAATACGGAACCATTATGAGTGATTTATAACATAGAATTTGTTGATATAAGTTTAGTTTTTTATTTTATCTATTCCAAGTAATTTTGTATGCTCTTTGTAGTTTTGTAGTTCGTTTTCTGTTAGCTTGCTGATTTAACCCTGCTAGTTCAATAATTTCACCTAAATATTAATATTTGTCTACTTGATCGATATTCTCATAGTTCGCGATTAATGGTTGGTTGTTGAAACCTGATTCAGTCCCTTCCATATACTTTGTCTTCTCAAAAGAATTATTATTATTGTTATCAACTTTGTGAAGGACTGACATATCTTTGTGTGTGTTGTACTTTGTGTATATAGTGTAAAGTGTTCATATCTGTACATAAGTTCTTTGGAGTTAAATAAGATGGCGTTATGTTAGTAAGCTGTGTGTTTCCCTGTGCTCCTTTTCACTCATTCTCCACATTATGGTGCCGAAAACTCGTACAAACCAGTGACACGTGTATTTACTAGTGTTAGTGAACAGTGCTAATGCTTCTTTGTCGCCTTCTACACTACGGAAGGACACTCGACGCCGAGAACATTATACACTACCGAGAAGACATCACGTCAGCTTAAAGCACGCCACGCTATCAACGACAAGACGCTACAAGAGTTCTCATTGCCAACTAATCCACTTCAGATAAGTCAAACCATCACAAATTGACATCCTTTTAGTAATGCATGCTCTACATCAGCTGGGAATTACGTTTGAAACCTACAGATAGGCTAATTTCATTAAATGCGATCCCAGAAGTGACGCATCCGCCATCTATCGGAGCAACAGGGAACTCCGTATTGTAAACCACGGCCGACTGAATACGAGCTGCGCTCTATACCGGCCTTGACATTCCCAGTCAGAACCCATGTATAACATGTAATTGGAAAGTTTCTACTCGTTGCCGGTAGAGCGCACTCCTCTCCCATTATAGGCGCGATAAGGAATCAGCTGTACAGTACGTATATTAAATATGTAATCTCAAGAACCACTGGATGGATTTTGATGCTGCTTTCACCATTCTGTAAAGGTAATCTCGAGGAAGATTTGTGTAGAAAATAATTTATTTATGACCAAAGGGAGCCAAGCAGTAACGATTTCAGTGAAAAGGTCGAAAAAATAGCCTGGCGTCCGTGCGCTTTTTAGCTTACGCTGGGCGAACCGTTAAAAATATCATTATATTATGAGTGTAAGAATTGTTCAGCGTGAGAAATTCTACAAAAAAGTCCGCGAGAGCATATCTCTATCTTCGATACATCGCCCACTATATGTGTTTTTAGTTTGGACGGGAGGGGCATTTGGCTTGCACCTCGCCATTCTTAAATTACGTCTGACAGGAATTCCTTGCACATTCATAACTGTTCCCGGGCGAAGCCGGGGCGGGTTGCTAGTGACACTATATAATTATTATCATTATAATTTCCGCATTATCAAAATTAAAATTATATCACAAAATAAAATAGCGTGCTAATAAATGTAAGAGAAATTAGACATACCTTGCACCTTCTTGGGGTACAAGGACACTACTCCAGCACAGTCTCATTAAAAGGAAAGAGAGGATCAAAATTACAGCCGGGAACAAGTAGCAGCTAATCGTGTGTTGTGTTTTGTGCTAAGAGATCTTTCGACAAATTATCAGATACCGTGTGCCTTCTTTTCCACGAAGCAGCTGTCAGGTCGGGACTTACATAAACTCCTGCTGGACGTTATTCTCGAGGTTGAACAATGCGGTTTCATAATTATAATAACTGTCTCTGATAATCACAAAACTAACACTACAATGATGAGGTATTTAGGGGGAGGGAATTTGCAACCAATGGTCAATCACCCATACGACGAGTCTAGGAATGTATTCCCTAGTTTTGATCATTGTCACATTCTAAAAAAAAAACAAAAAAAACACATTAGAACGCAGTTTCTGTAACGAGAGATGACTAATGGTACTGGAATAAATTCAGGGAAATACTTGTCATTTCTATACACAATGCAAAAGGGTGAGATCGTCAAACCGGTCAGACACCTCACTAAAAAACACATCGAACCCACTAAATTTGAAAAAATGAATGTTCGGCGTGCCAAGGAAGTGTTCTCGTCAGAAGTTATTGGTGCCATTAGTACACTGAAAGAAAATATAGGCATGCACCCGGAAGCGTACACATTCATGGACGCAGAAGCAACCATTTTAAAAAAAAAAAAACGTTAATAAATGGTTCGCTATGCATGACGTAAGCATCACATATCATCTATTCAGTCTAGAAATCCAGATAAAGGGCATATTTTCTCATTAAATGTCAGTCGCCTAAACTGGCTAGAGGAATATTTTCTTTCTTACCTTGAAACTTTGAAAGCTGCTAGTAACGCTACTAGAAAGGACTTCCTGAGTTCTGAGACTTACGAAGCTACTTATACAATTAATCGCGGATTCAGCTGTCCAGTGCATAAGGTATCTTCTAAAAATGGGTAGAGGAAAGTCGCCACATATGGGGAGGTTTTTTTTTATAGGGCTCACATTAGACATAAGAAGGAACGGAATAATTTTGGTTTTCTCACCAATGTAAACCTCAGGCGATATACTATGTATATTACAAATATGGGCACGTTTGATGTTGTAATACCCTCTGATATTATTGTTAACTTTAAAAGTGAACTTTCCCCGTATTAGGCAACCGGGTTTCGTAATATGGGGAGGTGAGAAACCTCACGGTTTTTATTTATAACAAGCTGTACCCGGCATGCGTTGCAATGCCAATCAAAGAAAGTGTTGGCGTTGAAATTCTGTTTCTTGAAGTGCTTTTGGATACACAACATGTTAACTGCCTCTAAGCTATCGTAAAATGGATATTCTAATTTAGAACCATTCGTGGAAGCGTGCACAACAACTTTCAAAAGTTTCATCGCTGTCACTCATTTGTTGAATCTACTCGTACGCTACCTGTTGTGAAATAGATTTACTAAGTCGAAACCCTTCCCTGGCGTGTACACAATAACTCATCAATGATTCATTGCAATCGGATGAATTGTATATGCACATATACGGGGTTTTGTTTAAACGATTCGTGCGCTGTCACTCATTTGTTGAATCTACTCGTGCGCTACCTATTGAGAAATGTATTACTAAGTCGAAGCCCTTCCCTGGCGGGTACACAATAACTGATCAATGTTTCATCGCAATCGGATGAATAGTATATGAACGCATACCTGATTTTGTTTAAACGATTCGCGCTCCGTCACTCATTTGTTGAATCTACTCGTGCGCTACCTACTGTAAAATGTATTTACTAAGTTAGAAACCGTCACGTAAGTGTCCACAACATCTCACCCAAGTTTCATCGCTATCGGACTAATGGGATATGAAGACATAGGGAACTGTATTGAAACGCTCCGCATGTCGTCGTTCATTTGTCGAATCTACTCGTGTGCTACCTACTGTGAAATGTATTTACTAAGCCAGAAACCTTCCTTGGAGTGTCCACCATATTTCACCCAAGTTTCACCGCTAACGGCAGAATGGTATATGACCTTATACGGGACTTTGTTGAAACGCTTCGCGCGTCGTCCCTCATTTGTTGAATCAACTTGAGCGCTGCATATTGTATAGTGGATTTACTAAGCCAGAAATTTTCCATGACCTGTACACAACATCTCACCAAAGTTTCAGATCTACGGACGAATGGTACATGAATGCATACGGGACTTGGTTGAAACGCTTCACGTGTCGTCGCTCATTTGTTGATTCTACTCTTGCGCTACATATTGTAATGTGGATGTACACAGCCAGAAACCTTCCCTGGAGTGTACACAACATCTCACCCAAGTTTCATCGCAATCGGATGAATGGTATGTGAACGTATACGGGACGTTGTCAAAACGCTTCGCGCGTAGTCACTCATTTGTTGAATATAAAAGTGCGCTTCGTATTGCAAAATGGATTTACTTAGCCAGAAACCTTTCCTGGAGTGTACACAACAATTCACCAAACATTTATCACTATCAGACGACTGGTATATGACTTTATACGGGACTTTGTTGAAACGCTTCGCGTGTCATCGCTCATTTGTTGATTCTACTCGTGCTCCACCTATTTTTAAAGGGATTTACTAAGCTAGAAACCTTCCCTGGAGTGCACACAAAATCTCAGCCTAGTTTCATCGCTATCGGACGAATGGTATATGAACGCAAACGTGACTTTGTTGAAATGCTTCGCGCGTCGTAGCTCATTTGTTGAATCCACTCGTGCGCTGACTATTGTAAAGTGGATGTACTAAGCCAGAAAATTTTCCTGCAGTGTACACAACATCTCACCCAAGTTTCATCGCTATCGGACGAATGGTATATGAACACATACGGGACTTTGTTGAAATGCTTCGCGCATCGTCGCTCATTTGTTGAATCTACGCGTGCGCTACCTATTGTAAAATGGATTTACTAAGTCAGAAACCTTCCTTGGAGTGTACTCAACATCTCACCCAAGTTTCATCGCAATCGGACGAATGGTATATGAACGCATAGGAGACATACATACCCACCCACAGACAAACTATCACGTTACATTGATTTTTATATATATAGATAGGTACACTGAATAGTATACCCTACTAATTAAAGCATTAATTCTGACATTTTTTTTTCGTTTGGCCTCCTGAGAGGCCGAGTGCAGGTCTTTCTAGTCGACACCCGTGGGCGACCTGCGCGTCAGGATGAGAGATGGAATGGATGAAAATGAATGAAACTGGGCAAGGATGTGGAAGGAAGCGGCCGTGGCCTGTTAGAAGGTACCGTCTCAGCATTTTCCTGGTGTTGAAAAATGGGAAACCACGGAAAATCATTTTAAGGACGGCCGACGGTGGGGCTCGAACACACGCGTCTACCGAGTCAGCAGAGAGCTTGGCCCCATGGCCTAACGCTGCGCTTTAGCCAGCGTAGCCACTACTGTCGGTAATTCTGACAATGTAATGAAATCATGAACACAAATAGTACAAAAATACAAAAATGAATATTTTAAGTAAATAACAGTCCTAGTTTCCTGTTGCCGAACTTCCAAACCGTTCAGCAGAAAAATGCATAAACTTTAATGAAAACCGAGTGATTCTGATCGAATTCAACTGTAACGAGGTGCAAGGTATGTCTAATTTCTCTTAGATTTATTAGCACGCTATTTTATTTTGTGATATAATTTGCATTTTGATATTGTGGGAATTATAATGATAATATAATAGTGTCACTAGCAACCCGCCCCGGCTTCGCCCGGGAACAGTTATGAATGTGCAAGGAATTCCTGTCAGACGTAATTTAAGAATGGCGAGGTGCAAGCCAAATCCCCCTCCCGTCCAAACTAAAAACACTTATAGTGGGCGATGTATCGAAGATAGAGATATGCTCACGCGGACTTTTTTGTACAATTTTTCATGCTGAACAATTCTTACACTCATAGTATATTGATATTTTTAACGGTTTGTCCAGCGTAAACTTAAAAAGCGCACGGACGTCAAGTTCTTTCTTCGACCTATTCACTGAAATCTAAAATCGTTACTGCTTGGCTCCCTTTGATCATAAATAAATTATTTTCTACAGAAATCTTCCTCGATATTACCTGTACAGAATGGTGAAAGCCGCATCAAAATCCATCCAGTGGTTCTCGAGATTACCCGTGATATCCAAGAATCGGGGACTTTGTTTTACACTAAGTAGAGATAAGTCTTAGTCGTGCAATGCTTGGTGAACAGCGCTGTCTGAGCAGTTGAGTAACTAACAAGATTTCATGAAAAAGGTCTCATTGTCTAGGCCGGTATGAGCGCATTCAGTCGGCCGTGTGTAAACAATTAAGCTTGCACCCTGCAATTTCTATTCGTCAGCGAGAAAAGGACACCACTTAACCTCGCTGAACGCCACCAGAAATATCTTTCATCTGAGTATTTTCCAGTACACGTGATTATAACCTGCATGAGATCTACTTTAATTACTTCAAGAAATACCAATAATTGTACAGTACGTTACTGACATAACTAGTAGCGTGATCTATCTGCAATCATTGGAACTGCATGCGCACCTGTCAGTTACTTCCCTAACTATAAAATTGTCACGTTCAACTACCCCACTAGCGCATTCTGTTAGCCAACTTTGGAGTCTTGACTAAACACGCACTCTGCCAAAGAAACTAATATCTACACTGAAAGACGTTCCTACACTCCAAGACGGGAGGCTACCTGACTGTCAGCTAATCCTAAGATTTATTGTCCCCTCATTATGGCAACCCAAGAGGACCTTGCAGCACGACTACACAAATTGAAAAGAAGTCGAACAAGAGAGAGAAACAATGCGACACGGTTTCTAAACACTATTGAAAGTTTTACTGAAAACACAAGTATTGAAGACTACAAGTATTATGGAGACCGACTTCAGGAAACATTAACTAGACTAATCCAATTAGATGACTCAATTCACGATCTTCTTCCAGACACAGAATACAACACCGATATTCAAAGTTGCGAAGAATACATAGATAAAGCAAAACGTGGTTTACAGAAAGCCACACGAGGGGCAGAAATTAAACTTTCTTCTGCTACCTCAAACATGACCATAAACGAGAGTCCCATCACTCCCATTTCAACGTTCACCCATTCTGTTAAATTACCGCCAGTGAAACTGGAACCATTCTCCGGCAATATCGAAAGCTGGATGAGATTTTGGGAACAGTTTGAAGCATCCATTGATAAAGACAAGTCACTATCGACAATAAATAAACATGTCTTTTTACGCGGATATCTCGAAGGTGAACCGAAACATCTGGTTGACGGAATTGCCGTGACTGCTTCTACCTACGAGGACACTAAGAAAATTTTAAAAGCCAAATACGGAGATCGGAATCGGATAATACAGGCGCATATCGATTATCTAGAAGATATCCGACCTATCAACACTGTTTGTCCGGAATCGCTAAACACGACATACATTGAATGCAACCGCCGTATCCAGGCATTACAGGCCCTAGGCGAAGATGTAAACGCATATGGGCGGGTACTTGCTCCCAAGATACTCCGAACCTTCCCTGACGATATCTGTAGACGCTGGATAATACACACCAAACGGACTAATATATCGGAAGGTGACATTCTGAAACTGATGGAATTTCTTGGTGAAGAAGTCGATGGAGCGCTAGTCGCCCAGAAGATCAGAGGTGACCCAGTGCTTTCAACCAGTCTCGTCCCCACGACAGCCGCATTTCAATTAAACGCTAAGTTTAAAAAAACCATTGCTGCAAACAAAGAAGCAAACAGAACCATTCTGTGCATTTTGCGACCAACGAGGCCACTGGGCGCAAGATTGTAGGAAGGTGAAAACTGTTCATGACCGAATTGAGAAGCTAAAGACGAATAATCGCTGTTTCCTCTGCCTGAATCGAGGGCATAATTCGAAGAATTGCAGTAGACGGGGGAGAGCATCTTGTTCAAAATGTAAGCAGTCCCATCACTACTCCATTTGCTCAAGCAATGATGTAACCTCCACTTCAGTCAACAAAATCCACTCTCAGACTCCTGACTATACTCACTTACAAACTGCGCGTATTCGAATTGTTGGACCAACTGGCTTAAGTAAAACGACTCGTTGCATCTTCGATGGAGGCAGCCAGTCTACATTCATAAGCAAGTCTCTTGTAGACATATTGAAGCTTCCTACTGTCACGGAACGAGACATATCTATAGCAGCGTTCGAATCTGACACAACTATCCCTCAAAAGCGTCGTCTGGTTAGTTTCCAGTTACAGGGCACCCAGGCAAACGCGTCAATAGGCATCACCGCACTCGAAAGTGCAAACACTTACTCAATGCACCCTACAGTGCCACAAGACGTCTCTTCCCTGAAGTCAGTACGCAAGTTAATACTAGCTGACCCTAAGGATGACTTACACGATCTCCCAATTGAACTTCTAGTTGGAGGAGATCACTACTGGAAGTTGATCAAGGACACACAACCTGTTCGCATATCTCCGTCTTTGGTACTCATTCCTTCACTTTTCGGATGGGTAGTCAGTGGCAATAGATCCGGAGTCACCGTCAACCAGCTAACCGTTAACAAAATAACACTGCAGGATGACCCTTCACTTCTCGAGCACCAAGTCCGTAACTTCTGGAACCTTGAAGCAATTGGAATCAAGGAAGAAGAATCATGATCCCACACGATGAGCTCCAAGGATCTCGATATCCTCAAAAACTTTCATGAATCTCACTGCATTCAAGATGGGCGGAGAGTTGTTTCTTTGCCAAAGAAAAACCAGGAATTTGCATCGGATAATCGCACTAACGCTGAGAGACGATTCCAAGCCTTGACGAAGAAACTGCAACGAAATAGAGACTATAACGCCATGTACAACGAAAGAATGCTCGACTACATCATCCAAGGCCAAGTAGAGATGTTGAACCCAGACAACCGAGCAACTTCTGTGTACTATCTACCACATCATGCAGTCAAGAAGACGAAACAGAACGTAACTAAGTGGCGCGTTGTATTCGACGCTTCGTCTCATGAAAATGGATCTCTATCGCTGAATGACGTCCTAGAAATCGGACCTACTCTTTTCCCCGACGTAATGAGTATCCTGCTTCGGTTTAGATTGTACCAATATGCTATTCTTGGAGATATAAAGCAAGCCTTTCTGCAGCTCTCACTTGACTCCAGCGACAGGGATCTAACACGGTTCTTTTGGTTTCGAGTAATCAAGGACGAAAACGGCCAATACCACGTCACCGACGAAGTGGTCACCTACCGCTTCACCCGATTACCTTTCGGACTAACCAGTAGCCCTTTCCTCTTGTCAGCTACCCTGCGAGAATTGGCTACGAGGCACATTGATGACTACGCAGTTGCTGCTAGCCTCGTGGACCAGCACATGTACATGGACGATTTTGCAGCATCTACCAACGACGTTGAGGAACTCCAAACAATATACTCTCAGCTCACGGATTTGATGAGTATTATCAACATGCCTATGTCGAAGTGGGCCACGAATTCAATCACACTGCAAAACGAGTGGCAAAATCAAAATCTACCCATTCAAGAGGTTACACAGATCTTGGGAATCAACTGGAACACGGGCCATGACACACTGCATCTTTCAGCTATCGATGACTACAAGATGTCTCCAGATGACACTGCCACAAAACGCCACGTTCTTCAGATAACATCACGACTATACGAATCTCTCGGACTGTTCTCTCCGGTGACAATAATTGGAAAGATGTTGTTTCAAGAAACGTGGACCAGAGGTATATCATGGCACGAGACTTTACCTTCTGATATTGGGCACGAGTGGTTAGTTTGGTGTTCAAATCTTCAATACGTGTCGGACATTCACACCCCACGATGGATAGGTGCTCTCAACAAAGACTTGGACAACTATTCTCTACACGTATTCTGTGACGCTTCCGAACGGGCATATGGTGCTGCTGTATACCTTCGATCTCACGCTCACTATACCACTACCGTTCAGTTAGTATGTAGCAAAGCTAGACTGGCCCCTATAAAGAAGGTCACGCTACCACGTTTGGAATTACTCGCTGCACTCGTGGGCACAAGACTTCTTCGTTACTTCTGCCGTGCTACATCCTGTGACATCAGTAAAGCAATGCTGTGGACAGATTCAGCTATCACTCTAGGCTGGATACAAAACGACCCGAACCGCTGGAAAACTTTCATCTGCAATCGTGTTACAGAAATCACTGGCTGCACTTCACCATCACAATGGTTCCATTGTCCAGGAACGGATAACCCTGCAGATCTTTTATCACGAGGACTACAAGCAGAAGATCTAAAATCAGCAGATATTTGGTGGCACGGGCCGGCCTGGTTGAGGGATCCTCCAAGAAGTTGGCCTCCCAAATACAGCACCGAACATCTAACACTTCCAGAGGCTAAGAAGAAACCCTGTCAGGCCCTTGTTGTTACCACATATGAAGCACTCTGTGACTTCGCAAGATTCAGCACCTACAACAAATTACTTCGGACTACAGCTTGGATCCTCCGGTTCATTAAGAACCTTCGGTCAGCGGATAAGCAAACTGGTGACTTGACAGTGTTGGAACTCGAAGCAAGTCGGCGATATTTGATAGCTTCTGTACAACGAGAGACCTTCGGAACAGAATACGAAGCTTTGTTGCACAACACGCCCATCCCCAAAACATCGAAGATCGCCTCTTTTCAACCGTTCCTGCAAGACACATTGATCCGCCTTGGTGGCCGCCTCCACTTCACAACGATGTCGTATGACGAAAAACACCCAATACTTTTAGACGGCGGGCATCCCTTCACTTGTCTTCTAATCCGCCATACCCATATCAGACTGCACCACTTGGGATCACGGATTGTGCTCTCCGAGCTGCGAAGCCAATTTTGGATTCTACGAGCAAGGCAAAGCATTAGGAAGGTATTGAATTCGTGTCTGCCTTGTAAGTTATCACGAAACCCTCCTGGACAGGAGAACGAAGCTCCATTACCGACCGATCGTGTACGATACTCCAGACCGTTCACTGTAACAGGACTCGATTTTGCGGGCCCACTATACATCCGCCACGATAACACCGTTCGCAAAAGTTACATCCTTTTGCTTACATGTGCTACTACCAGAGCTGTCCACTTGGAGCTAGCGTCGGATATGACAGTAAATACGTTTCTGATGGCCTTCCAAAGATTCGTCAGCCGCCGAGGACTACCTTATACCATATATTCCGACAATGCCATCACTTTTCACGCAGCTCATAGAGAACTTAGAGAGCTTCTCTGTGATCTTCCACGACCACGACGCATCGAGCTACATTTCCACAAACTGCATCCGCTGGAAATTCATCGCACCACGGGCGGCTTGGTGGGGAGGATGCTGGAAACGAAGACAGGAACCGGATAACGCGTCCAATTCAGCTGGTCATACCTCTAGAGGTCGACCAGGGTGGGGAGGATGTGAAGGACTGACATATCTTTGTGTGTGTTGTACTTTGTGTATATAGTGTAAAGTGTTCATATCTGTACATAAGTTCTTTGGAGTTAAATAAGATGGCGTTATGTTAGTAAGCTGTGTGTTTCCCTGTGCTCCTTTTCACTCATTCTCCACAAACTTAATATTATTATACATCCATTTTCATTTGAGACTGATGTCTTTCAGGGTCCAGTCTAGTCTGCAAGCCTGTTTGCCAACAGGTTGCTTCCATGATCCCCTATTAGCAGTTAAATAATATCGTATGGGCTCGGTTGCCGGGTGCAAGCTTTGTTAATTGACACCCAGAGGGCAGCTTGCGTGTCGAATTTAATGCTCCTTGGAGCGCTATGAATGTCAAGGTGGTTAGATATCTAAGCTCCTTGACGCTATACCGCTTTCTAGTAGAGAAATTAGGAACTTTGTGTTGGCGGAAAATCCCGAGATTAATTTTGCCATTCTGAACACGGGCTACTGAATTCAAATGGGTTCTTTAACATGCCAACAACGTATGACATGAGTATCGTGATTTTTGTCGCCTTTCAAAAATCACTTACAATGGCCAGGAGCGAACCTGCAATCTTGGGGGTTGGTAGTCCGACACTATAACCACACACCCACCGTGGCACTGTGGGCTCCTCTGCATCTACACCTCACACTTGGAGATCGTTCATCACTCAATCTGACCATCGCCTCCTAAATCTACCTCTGCTTCTCTTACCCTCTACAGCCTAACTCATTAACCACTTAGGTTATCTCTCCTCACCCATTCTCTTCACATGACCCCACCATCTGAGTCTGCTCATACGAACAGCTTCATCTAGAGTGTTCATTCCTAACTTAGCCTTTATTTCTTCATTATGAGTATCCTCCTGCCATTGCTCCCATCTATTAGTCCCAGCAATCATTCTTGCTACCCTCATATCAGTTACCTCTAGCTTATGTATCAGATACCCTATTATTATTATTATTATTATTATTAATGAATAATTGTCAGATCAAATGGGAGCAAGGAGACCGAAGCCAGTGGACTAAGAGAATGATACCTCAGGTGCAGGTTTGGACCAAGAGGAAACATGGTGAGGTTAGTTATGACATCACTCAGTTCTTGACTGGGCATTACTTCTGTTCCTATCTTAACAAGATGGGGAAGGTGGATTAGTGATGTGGGCCGGGCAAATGCCCAGTGGGCAGGACATCTATAAATGGGCATTTGCCCAAAGCAGTTTTAAGCGCCCAAAAACTGGGCATTTAAAAAACGTGTTTTTTTTTTTTACTTTTTACTACTTGTGATTGTTACTAGAAATTCTAAAACATAATAAAAACCATTAATCAAAGGTATATTTCATGGATAAACTAGTAATGCCCGAATATTGCTAATAATAATTTAATTATTCTGTGTCAATGTTGTCAATAACATCTAAATGGGAATTAAGTATAACTGGTTGGAATAAAATCTTGTATTACTGAGTTAGGCCTGCAGACCTACTCATTTAAATGTAGGAAATGTAGGGGCACCTGTTACATCTGCTGCCACAGAGCAGACCTTGAGCACTTTTGGTTGGATTCATTGTAAAAAAAATAAACAGACTTACATTTGAGAGGGCTGCCAAGTTGACTTATCTAGCCTACAATTGGAAGCTGATGAATGTGGAGAATGGAACATCTAAGAGTAAGCCCGACAAAACAACTGAAGAGACTCGTCAGAGTAATCCAGAACGAGGAGAATTACAGGCCTAGAGGAAGATTCAGAATCAGAACTGTCAGAAGAATCTGAGCCAGAACTACTTGAAAGTTCAATAGAAAAGTGACGAAGAAGATACAGAAACAGAAGAAAGTGATTAAGACACCCAAGAACACAAAACATTCATTTATTATTTAATTTCATATTTAAATATATGTACTGTACCTCATGTCCTCATTTGTTTCATTTTTAACTTATACAGTTAATGTAATAGCATACATTATGTATTCAGTATTAGTCATTTCTCAGTAAAATATCCAACTCATGTAAGAATTGTAAAAATGTGTTGATGTGTTAAGTGAATTTTTTTCCCAATTACACAATCAACATTCATAGGCATACGCATAATTATTTTGTATAAAAATATTGGGTCTACTTAACTCCTTTTCCATCAATACAAATTAAATAATTTTGTATATTACTGTATACATACAGTATATATATAGACTACCTGTTTGTATGGATAAATATATAGAATACATGTATGTAGATACATATATGGCTAAAACAATATTTATATAAGCGTTGCACTATGAATAAGTTTTTAAAAGAGGTAAATGCCCAAAATGTCTGGGCATTTATGGGTTTTGGGCATTTGTCCCGGCATTTATCCTGGGCATTTGCCCCAACTTATAAATGCCCAGACATTTTACATCACTAAGGTGGATCCACCAGATTGTATCTACTGTGTTAATGAACTAGATACTGCTAATCACACCTTCTTCTCTTGTGGACGGTGGGTCCAAAATAGGCAGTCTCTTCAAGAGCACATTCAGGTAGAGATATCTCCTGACAATATTTTTGAGGTGATTCTACAAAATGAAGAAAATTGGAAGCTGGTAGCAAGTTTTGTTGAAGATATCCTCCGAACAAAGAAGACAGATCTGGATCGCCACTGAAGATATCCACTAAGGAGGAGTGTCCTACGGGCAAATATAAACTGACTCTAGCCTAAAGTAATGTGATAAAACGGTTCCAGGCTAGTGTTCAGAAGCAACGGGAGGAGTTATAGTCAGTAGTCTGCCACTCAGGAGCCCGTAAATGCGTAAATGCATTTCTTCCCCTAAATATTAATGAATAAGGAAGATCCACTTCGGAAACTAGAGCTCACAGGAAAATCCTGAAGAATATACTATGACTCGTAAGAGAGAATGATGATGATGACTATGTTGGAGGATTATTATTGTTGTATAACGGGGCCTAATATCAAGGTTATCAACTCCTAATGGTTTGGCTGAGATTCAAACTGAAAGCTACAACTAAAACTAACTACTGACCTCACTTAAGTACAAAAAAAAGTATTCGCATTATATCTCTGCCGGTGAGGACCGTTGAATTTCTGAGAATTCGAGCCGTCAACTCCTCTACTCCTATTCATAAGACATTGGTTGGTTGGTTGGTTGGTTGGTTGGTTCTTAAGTTTAGGGGCTGCGACAATGTGGTCATGTAGCCCCGTGTACTTTGGGTGTGTATAGAATCTGTCTGATAACCGGTGTTAATTGTGATGACTATTATTGTGTGTTATCTGTTTGTTAATTCAAGTAAGGACCGCAGACTTTTGAATTTTTCAAATAGTTCCTGCTTTTGCTGCCAAGCGGCACCTTCAACGACTACTAGTTCAGAACTTAGCTACCAGACGCCACCGCAGTCGGCTCTTGGTAACGAACGTAGGAACCTAAGAGCGTTGTTTACATTCTTAACCTATACTATTTAGTTTCACACAGTCATAAGACATTACCCCACAGTGTGGGGCTCGGGAGTTCTGACGGCCGACTTAGCATAATACACTCGGCACACTCATTAGTGCTTGCCACACAATCGTTTGTGTGGCAATTTGAGAAATGTATTTGGTGAGGCTAGTACAGTTTCCACACTTTCTTGGTTAGCCAGCGGCGACTCAAACGTAAGGCAGTATCACGCGCCGACAATAACCATTGTTAGCTACTGACCAATAGAATGCTTCCTCTATCACTCCACGTGGACTCTAAGTCCCGCCCTGGTGGCTAGCTTGTGTCCAATGTTGCACATCTGCACATAGTTCTGTCCAGTCTCGCTGCTTGCCCTCAGTGTCTACGGTGGAAATTTGACAACGCTGTGCCTCTCGCTGGGAAAGCTTGGGCCCAGGTGCCATAGAATGTAAACATATCCGCCCAGCTAGATTTCAAAGGCGAGCCGCACGTTAACGAGGAAAGTGAGGCAACTATACAGTCGGTATACCTTTCCTGGAAGAAATGGCGTAGCTCAACCTTAAACTACCATTCCTGATATTCCTCAATATTCCTGTTTACAGACCAGATCTGCTTGAATTATTTCCCTCCCCCCTCCCTTACGTCATTAAAAACTGTATCACGGTCGTTACTCCTGCCCGGCGGTATCCATTACAACACCTGATTCACTTAGCTTGCTGTTACAATTCATGTATAACGAGCATTGACATAATTATGCATCTTCAATGTGACAGCTGTCATCCATTCGGTGACGGCATTATCAATGACACAGCTCGTCACTGTAGTTATGACGAGATGGAAGCTTCAACGAAGGAGACAGGCGGATAAGGTTGCCAGCAGGGAAACAAGTCAGTGTTACCAATAAATTAAAGACTCTTCCACATCACTCTTATTTTCCGCACATCAACCTGATAATTCTGTAGAGCATTTAGTAAGATAGGGCTAATCACATACAGTGAATCCAAAAAGTATTCGTCTACGTGCTGTTTTGCGAATGAAACCGGTCTATAGACAGTGAAAAGCCGAAAATAAACAAAAGAACAAATGTAGTTGGATGGCGCATGGGTCAGTACATCATTATTATACAAAACCAAAACCGAAAATATATTCTAAGCGATAACAAGGATATCAAAACGTGAAAGCTCCGTTATTACCTAGTTCATAAAGTATTCGTCTACGCTTGGAATGATTGTTTAAAATGAGAGATCGGGGTGAAACGTCACTCGTGATTCACGCATTCTCTGGTGTCAGCCTTCCGCAACTCACTCAAAACATGTTGTGAATGGCTCTGGAGATGTGCAAGTTGTAAAATGGGTCGGAAAGTTAAAGAGAGAAGCGTAACGGAGAGGAAATTCATCCTGGGCTTGGATAATCAGTGCAAATCGTCCTATGCGATTGCAAAGCTAGTGGGCAGACGTCGATCAACGTTTCAGTCGGTGGTGGATCGCTTTTGCACAACAAAAACATTCAAAAACAAGCCGCAGAGTGGTCGTCCTCGAGGACTGACCGATCGAGACGAGAGATTTATTACGCGAGAAATCAAGAGAAATCAAAGACTTAGTGCACCGAACATGGCTGGTGAACTAGAGAGGAGAGGCACATAACACAGTAAGGAATACCTGCAAACAAAATGGGTATAATGGCCGGGGAGCTCGTAAGAAATGTTGGGTGAATGCAATGAATCGCATGAAACGGCTTGGTTTCGTCAAAGAACATGTATTAAAGGACGAGGACTTCTGGAATAAGTCACATTTTCGGACGAAAGCAAATACAACATATTTGGGTCAGATGACAGGCGAATGGATTGGCGAATTATAAATGCGGAGATGCAGCCGCACAACCTTGTGCCCACAGTGAAACACGGTGGGGGTTCCATCATGGTGTGGGGGTGTAGGAGTGCAGCAGGTGTAGGACAATTACATGTAATAGAAGGAACAATGGATCACAAGATGCACATAAATATTTTAAAGGAAAATTTGAATACTAGTGACGAAAATTAGGACTGCAAGGCACGTACATCTTCCAACAGGACAACGATCCGAAGCACACAGCTCTAAATACTAAGCTGTGGCTATCATATAACACCCCAAAACAACTCAATACCCCCCTCAATCCAATAGAACAACTGCGGAAAGTGTTGGAAGATAACATCACGAAACGGCCAACTTCTAACAAGAACGACTTAAAACAAGCTGTGCAAGACGAATGGAACAAAATTCCATCCTCCACCACGGCCAACTAGGTCCGTTCCATACCGCGACGATTGCAAGCAGTCATTGCTGCAAAGGGGAACCCTACCAAGTATTAATTTCTGTTGTTATGTACAGTATGGACGAATACTTAATGATCTGGTGAAAAAGTGCATTTTTACGTTTTGCTATATTTGTTATCGTTTAGAATATATTTTCGGTTTTGGTTTTGTATAATAATGATGTACTGACCCATGCGCCATCCAACTACATTTGTTTTTTGTTTATATTCGGCTTTTCACTGTCTATAGACCGGTTTCATTCGCAAAACAGCACGTAGACGAATACTTTTTGGATTCACTGTACTTTCGGTTTCCGTACGAGAGCGAAAATGAAGATGATAATTGTTGTTTTAAGGGGTCTAACATCTAGGTTATCGGCCCCTAATGGTCTGGGTGATAGCGAAAATGTCAATAAAATGGAAACCAGAACGAAAATTAAATGAGAAGGAAAATACGTACAAAAAGAAACTCAGATTGAAACAACTTACAAAATGGAGAGCGGCAACACTTACAAAAGGGAATCCAGAACGAAAACACTCACAAAAGGAATAGACTGAAGAGAAAAAATGTAGGTTAAGTTCAAAACACGTACAAAATGCAATGTACCGTCGAAATACTTACAATATGCAAGTGGAATTCAAAACACAAAAGTCCCGGCCCGGATATTGAAAGACTTACCAAAAAGCAAATTAGATTGTCAATCCTTACAAAATGCAACTGAGGTTGAAAACACTCGCAAAATGCAGTTTAGATCAAAACAACGTACAAAATGCAACGTAGATTTAAAATACCTACAAAATGCTGTTGATGAAAAAAAAAATGCTAGGGAATTTAGATAGGCCAATTAACAAAAAACAGTGCGGGAAATTTAAAGAGAAAAGGTAATTTAATGACAAGAAAACAAGAGGTCTGACCCCTCGAAGAAGGAGGGATCAGGAAAGATGAGACAAGGGTCAATTAAGGCGGGAAAGTGAAAGACTCCCTAGGCCTCGGATACCCTAATACCGTCGGGGTCGGAAAAGAACAAGAGTTGACCAAGGGAGGTCAACAGGAAAGAAGACGGAGAGGAGCCCGGCACAGGCAAGTGGAAGCAAAGCCGGACTCAGCTGGGGCCCCGTGGTCGCCAACCCACGTCCCACTAGATGTGAGCCCCTTGGGGACGAGAGCGAAAAGCAGCCGGATGAGTCAACTGGATGATGCGATCGCCGTACAGTAAAGCCCGATTATCCGGTTTGGAGTAAATTTGCGGATAGTTATTAGAATAAAATCCAAACTTGTTGAATATTATTACTAGGACCAGAATGTTTATGACATAATGTAGACATTTTTCCGTTATGTTTCTTTGGTGACAAATGTAAGATGATTTACGATAATCTCATTCAAATTATGTTACTAACCACAATTGACACTCCGAACTGAAAAGGGTTGCAATTCAGGCTGCGGTTTCGGTGGCGTAGTTGGTAGCATGCTGAGCTTCTATGCCCAAGATCGCGGGTTCAAACCCGGCCGAAGTCGTCAGATTTTTTAAGAGCGTTAAAATCCGTCAGTATGCGTTCCTTCGGAGGGGAAGTATAAAGCCGGCGGTCCCATGTCATAGATTTATGGCATGTTAAAGAACCTTCCACTAATTACACTTTGTGATGCTAAATTATAAGTTAAACATTTGAATAACGCTCTTAGGCTCCAACGTTCGTCGTCACGAGCCGACTGCGGTGGCGTCTAGTAACCAAGGTCTGAACTAGTAGTCGTTGACGGTGGCGTTTGGCGGCAAAGTAGGAACTACTTGAAAATTCAAAGTTGGCAGTCCATACTTGAATTAAAAACAGATAACACACGCTTATATAGCCATCACAATTAACATCGTTTATCAGACAGATTCTACACACACCCAAAGTACACGGGGCTACATGACCGCGTTGTCGCAGCCACTAAACTGAGGAACCAACCTACCAACAGTAATTTATGCTCTATCTAAAAATATTATTGTAATGCCAGTAGATTCGGATAACAAACGTGCGGATGCGGGGCGGATGCGGGGCGGATGCGGATAACGTTTTGTTTATCCGCACAGGGCTCTAGCTATAGGGAGGGCTCTCACTGTATTATCCAGGAAGGACATCAGGGCGGGGGCGGTGAGTATAGAAACTCTAATATGTTTCCGCCACAGCGACCGCTTAAAGATGCAAAACAGTATTTCAACTACAGGTGTGGAGGGGGAAACAGTTTATGCGCGCTACTAAATTTTGTTTTCACTGGCCGCAGTCCAGGAGTTCCCTCACGCGTGAAACGTGATTCATCAGCCCATAGAATTCCTCGTCGTGTTCCTGACGCCTCATGATGAACGATCCTCCCCCCATTTCATTCCGTTCCGTGAAATCTTAAAAGCCCGCAAATCGTCTTAACACAGGCGTCGTTATTTGCATTTCATATGAAACGTGACTCCATCAATTTTGTGTACGTCACTTCCTTGCATTCTAGCTTTCATGTGCAGTGAAACGAACCGATAAACTCCTTCGCCGCAGACACGTTTAAAATAAAACAAAACAAAACAGAAAGGCAAAGACGTACTGAAGAATTCCATATTAAATGTTTAATGACAAACACGTGAGCCACTCAACAGATTTTTGAGCGGATATTTTAAATTTTGATTACGACTATTTTACTCACACGTTATTCGATTCGGACCAGTGACGTCAACCAATATTATAATGCTCTATTCGATAACAAAGGACGATGTCCAGTTACCGCTGACAAGGGACCATTACTAGGCATCACCGGGCTCGTCCAAATTTATGGTAGGCCTATATGCAGGGTTTGACCAGAAATTTAAGTTACAAAAGTGGGAGTTCCTGATGATCGAGGGTTTAGAAATCAATAGCTTTTTTGGCGCGAGTCGGGCGAGGCATGAGCCTCGTATGTGTTTTGTTTTTTCTATAGCAAGTATAAAACAACCATGTATTTCAAAAAATGTGACATTTGTAGCGTGTGCAAGATGCTGAGAAAATTACTGCTCGAGTCCGAGCTCCGTGAACCTGAGAGGAATGTGGATCGCGGCCTATAAGCAGTGAAGGTGACGAGTGTTGGGGGGTTTCTAGTCCACGCGTAGCAACAGAACCAAATACATTGGTCGGTCATTCATTTCCGTGTCCGGTCAACATTTCCAAAAAATTGCAGCTGCGATTGCCTTGTTACTTCCTCTAAAAACATCTTCCATTGTGCATGGGTTCTCCAGGAGGGGGCAGGTAAGTAGGTGAGTTGGGTCTTGTTCAACTCCACAATCACAAGAGGTGTCTGCGTCTGCTGGAAGGATCCCCCATTTTTGCAGGTTGGTCTTGCATCGAGGGACACCCACTCTTAAGCGGTTGAGGGACCTCCACACAGGATAAGGTAAGTCGGCGCCATGAGCCAGTTCTTCCTTTGGTGTCATGTCTGTGGGCAGTGAGCTCCTCCATCTGTTAAGACGAGTTGTCTCTGGTGTTCTCTCCAGCGGCGTAGTCCTAGCAAGGAAACTCTTGCGGGATCTGAGGCGAGACCTTGCTGCCTGGTGACCATATAGTGGATGTCGATGGTCATTCTCCTGCTTTGTTCTCTCGGCGTCCACAGCAGTGGCCCTCCGGATGTTGGGTGGGGCTATTTCAACAATAGGGTAGAGTTTTTGCACTAGTGTTGGTTTCTGGCATCCCGAGATTATCCTTGCAGTGTCGTTGACAGCAGTATCAACCTGCTTAGCATGTGCTGAAGCGTTCCACACAGGAGCGGCATACTCAGCGGCTGACACACACAGTGCAAGTCCGGAAGTCCTCAGGATGTGCGGGCTGGCTCCCCAGGTCGGTGATTCACTCACACATTCGCAACACCACAGTGGTTTAGGCAACGGCCCTATGTTAGCAATATTGGAATAGACAGGAATTCCAGATAACACAGCGGGCTGTTGACAGGCCCTTCTCTTCTCGCCTGCCACTTCACCTCACCCCACAAGTTCACAGAGCTTGGAAGCAAGCAGTACTGTTTCCCCTGTTTTTACAATGATTATCACCTATCACCCCAGCACGTGTAAGACAACTGTTAAATCATAAAGTCGTGCGGTCGGATTGAAAGAAGCTGGTTGGTCGAGCTGTCGCTGGACACGTGAGTCGAAGTGATGCAGCGATCAGACGATGCTGGCAAGCGTGGGTCAGCAACGGCAGGCATCAGCGTCAGGACGGCAGTGGTCGACCAAGGGCATCAACAGCACGGGAAGACAGAGCGATTGTCAGAACAGCTGTCACAGCACCGGAGTCGTCGTTATCAACGATTCAGCGTGTGACCCGCACACATGCGTCCACCATGACCATCAACAGACGCCTAAGCGACAGGAATTTGTGCTCACGCCGCCCGTTACGCCGCTTACCACTCACGCCTGTTCACCGTCAAGTCAGATTACAGTGGTGCCACCCTCGAGCAATGTGGAACTGTGCTGACTGGGGACGTCTAGTCTTTAGTGACGAGCCCCGTTTCCAACGGTGCCCTGACGACAGACGCAAACGTGTTTGGAGACGTCCAGGCCAGCGTGGGGATCCTGCCTTGACTATCGCACGCCACACAGCCCCACAACAGGGGGTGATGTTCTGGGGTGCCATCTCCTTTGATAGCCAGACCCCTCTGGTAGTAATTCCTGGCACACTGACAGCACAGCGGTATGTTGATGACATTCTACGGCCGGTTGTGTTACCGTTCCTTCAGCGACATCATGGACTTACTTTCCAACATCCCAACAGGATAATGCTCGGTCGCCTGATCTCTCTCCCATAGAGCACATTTGGGACGTCATGGGAAGATGATTGCGAACATGCCGTAATGTCGCCGATTTAGCCCAACAGTTGGAGACCATTTGGCACGAAATTCCGCAGGACACAATCCGGGAACTTTATCAGTCCATGCCACGTCGAGTGACAGCTGGCATCTAGGCCAGGGGTGAACCAACACCTTATTGACGTCCTCACTTTGTAACGCTCTAATTCTGCAATAAATCATTCGATTGTTCTGCACTTTTGATCGTTTTTTGTTCTATATCTGTTCCTCACATCCACCGATTTTTTGTTGTTGCCTTACACTGAGTTTTGAATAAACAATGTCTGGTTAACAGTAACAATTCAATTCATTGGTCAACAACGTCAGTTTGTATTCCTCCTTGTTCGAAGCAGAGGTTGATGCGTCGCCATGTTCTTGTGTGCATCCGCTACAGCATCCGGGGGATGATCGTTCCAATGGCATGCGAACTCCATGTTTCAGGTGATCGTTGATCACCGTATTGTCGTTTACGAACGTCTTCTTTTTTTATGCCCAATAGTGCATTGTCCGGTGTGCTGAGATCTGGGCTTCATGGAGGCCATGGCAACGCTGCTGGAAAGTCTCGTGATCCACGCCCAATCCAGCGGTTTGGAAAAAGTTCATTATTTAGCCGGTTGCGGACACACACAGCAAAATGTGGTGGAGCACCTTCTTGTTGAAGTGTCACGATGCCAGTTATACCTTTAGCCCTAAATTCTGGAAGCAACCACGTGTTAATCATGTGAAGGTAAATGTGGCTGGTTCACAGGAACATCGAAGAAATTATGGTCCAAGCAGATGGTATTAACCCTGCCCACATGTGGTGTATTGCCCTCGATTCTCTCATATAACTTAAGTGCTTTATGTTTTACGAAACCATTGCAATATTTCACCAAAGCCAGTTCGGTCAAATATTTGATGATGATAATTGTTTTAAGGGGCCTAACATCTAGGTTATCGGCCCCTAATGGTTTGGGTGGTAGCAATGAAATGGAAGCCATAACGAAAATAAGCTGAAGTGAAAATACCTACAAAATGGAACTCAGATTGAAATGACTCACAAAACGTAGAACGAAAATACTTACAAAAGGTAATTTAGAAGGAAAAAACTAACAAAAGGAATTTAGATTGAAAAATACGCACAAAATATAGTTTAGGTTCAAAAAACTTACAAAATGCAGTGTAGATTCGAAATACAAAATGCAATTGAAATTGAAAATACTTACAAAATGCAATTGAAATTGGAAATACACAATGCAAGTGAGATTGAAAAATGCCGGTTCAGATTCAAAATACTCACGAAGTTCAATTGGAATTCAAAATCCTTACAAAATGCAATTGAAATTGATAATGCTAACAATATGTATGGTAAATTCAAAATACTCACAATATGTGGAAGCCCGCGATTCAAAGTACTGTACTGACAAAATGTAATGTAGATTGAAAATACTTACAAAATGTGGTTGAGATTCAAAATACTCACAAAATGTAATTTAGAGACACGGGGAGCCAATTCATAAAGACAGCACGGAAATCGTAAAGAGAAAGGGAACTATAATGAAAAGAAAAAGAAGGCTGATCCCTAGAAGAATGAGGGATCAGGGAAGATGAGAGAAGGGCCAATAAAGGAGGGAAAGGAAGAGACACCCTAGGCCTCGGACACCTTAATACCGTCGGGGTCAGAAGAAAAGAGAGTTGACCAAGAGAGGTCGACAGGAAAGAAGACGGAGAGGAGCCCGGCATAAGTACGTGGAAGCAATGCCGGACTCAGCTGGGATCCCGTAGTCGCCAACCCACGTCCCACAAGATGTGTGCCCCTGGGTGAGTCAAATATGTGAATGTCATTTTTAAAACAAATCGTTTTAGATAATTTTCACATGAACTTAACAGCAATTTTATTATCATATTTGACGTCATCAAGATGCGCGCCTCTAATAGACAAACCTTAGTTATTATCGTGTTGGCAGCCATTCTTCAGTGTTGCCTTAGAAATCGAAATGATTAATTATTTTCAGACGGTCACGATTGTACCCAATTGTAATGGGTGGTTCCATAATCCAGAAAAAATTACATGAGATTAATAAATGCACTACTGTCGGGGAAATAAGTATAGATACTAGAGTTTAAAGGTCAATAAAACCTTTACCCTTAGTCTTACATAAGAACAACCTGCACCAAAATTTTCCTTGTTTTATTTGTCGTTTAACGATATAGAGTAAATATTTTCATTGTATCTCGTTAAAATTTTATAGCAGATTGAACAAAAAAAGTACCGGTTTTTCTTACCAAGTTTACGGAGTGCTCAATTAGAAAGATCATTACGTTAAAAGTATTGATCTGATAGTAACGAAACTCTAATACGTCTTAAAGGAACTTATTGTTAACGCGTATATGAAGTTTTAACCTGATCTGACGTTTCTTAAAATAGTTGTTGTGAATTTTGTAAAACAACTTTTTCTCGGGCCTGGGTGGTCATAGCAGTATGAAATGTGGCTTGTTATGAGGCTCATAGCAATGCAAGGCATTCAAATTCGACGCGTTTCGAAAGAAACCTTGTCTTTCTTCGTCAGGAATAATCTAAAATACGACAAATGATTGCTAAGAGAAAGCAACATATAAAAGGTGCCCAAAGATGGACGCCCGCCATTATATCCCCACGTTAGGGACAACGTAAAGCAGCAGTGAATTACTTTCTCAGGGTTCTGATATAGGTAGCCAGGACACTGAGATTGTAGCCGGTGTCGCGGTTGAAATTATCTGGGTGTTTACGTATTTCAACCACCTCCCTGATGATTCTGGGACGATATTGATTTATACGCGCAAGAACATCCACTCCTTGGAACATGACATCATGGCCAGGTGTTAATGCATGATCAGCAACAGGGAGGCGGTTGAAATACGTAAACACCCAGATAATTTCAACCCCGACACCGGCTACAATCTCAGTGAATCCTGGCTACCTATTATCAGAACCCTGAGGAAGTAATTCACTGCTGCTATACGTTGTCCCTAACATGGGGCTATAATGGCGTCCATCTTTGGGCACCTTCTATATGTTCTTCGTTGCTTTCTCTTAGCAATCATTTGTCGTATTTTAGATTATTCCTGATGAAGAAAGACAAGGTTTCTTTCGAAAAGCGTCGAATTTTAAAATAAAACACGGCATAAGCCCAAAATTCAATATTATGAATAATGTAACATATGTTTGTTGGCAACTCTAGAACATCCTAATAAGGTGGACTTCTTCTACTATTAGCCTAAAAGCCAGTTTTCATTCTCGCCACGCGTAAGCTTAAGGACCCTGTAGACCTAAGCATACCCGGTCAAATGAGAATGCCACTGAACCTTTTTTTTTTTTTTTTTTTTTTTCAGGATTAGGGAACCACCCATTACAATTGGGTACAAGCGTGTTGACCGACTGAAAAACATTACATTTCGTAAACCTTAGTTTCATAATGAAACTTGGAAAATGTGCTCCAATGAATATGCGACAGTCTGTGGAGTGTGTCTACTTATTGATTGCGCCCTGTTCGTTTGTTGTTTTATATCATTACAGTGGCGGACGTGTTAATTACAGCAGCTCTGTGCCGAGTCTCCGAGCGCTAACACACTTTGTGTGGTTCCCTAGCTGCTACTGTTATTATCATTATTATTATTATACTGTATACATGAAATTTATATATAAAATACAAACCCATCACCATCGGAATTCTCGCGAGCCAAAGACGCTGATGACAGCACTGGATCTCAAGTATATACATAAAGCAATGAACTGAAGAGACAAAACCTTACGTACTATTATCATTATTATCATCATCATCATCATCATCTTAATTTCTCTTTCTTCGTGCGGAGTCTTCTCTGTGTACTACAATACTTCATCGCTGGCCTGCAACCGTTGATGTTCTGCCCAGGCTCTTCCGGTCGTCTCCGTTCTTTCTGCGGTTGGATCCCCTTCCAAATTGTTCACTATTCCATTGCACAGGGCGCCAGGGAATGTTCTCGGCAGCGCCTACGTGCTGCTGCGAGAGCTAGCATCAGCAGTTTAGTTAGCAGCACGGTGTCCTGGACAGGGTGAATGCCACATGTGTAGGCGTCAGAGTGTATTGCAGTAAGCGAGCGTTCAGACAGATTATTGGAAGACTGCAACAGTATATAGGCGGTAATTTTTACTACTGAAGAGAGAGAGCTTCTTTGCTGGAATACGTTTTTGACGAAGGCGATCGGTTTACAGAAAATGTAAAACTAAAATTTCAGGCGCGGTTTCCTAATTCAAAGTGTCCAAACCAGGATACCGATTAATAAATTCCGTGTGACCGGCTCACATACTAATCCAAAAACGATTGATGAACTGAAAGTGAATATCATTAATTATGTGCAGTACATTACGCAAGAAACATTACTGAAAGTCTTCGACAATATGTGTAGAGGTGCTGAAGTCTGTCTTCGAACACAATGACAACACTTCCAGCATCTGTTATGATTTTATGAATGACTGTGGTGAGAACAAAGTTTACTTTTGTTTATATACGAGCAAGAGTCATGCTGCCAAAGTAACTGCTGACGCTACCTCATTAGAAATGAACAATGTAGAAATAAGTACGTTTACAAAAAATAGTTCAATAAATCATCAAAATTTCGTTTGACCGGCTAAGTTGACGATGAGCCGTACCGGGAACAGGCAGGCCTACGCTTTTAACAGAAGAAAAACTTGATGTAATCTCCGATATAAAATCAACACGCACATTAGCTCAAGAAACAGGAATCTCGAAGTGGGCAGCACATTAAGCTGTAAGAGACAAGCTTCAGTTGTTCCCTTATAAAGTTACCAGTTGATACAAGCAGCAGCCGTGCTGCCAACGTAACTGCTGATGCTACCTCTCGCAACAGCAAGTAGGCACTGCGGAGAACATTTCCTGGCGCCTTGTATTTCTGTCTAACAATTGGATCTCTGAGATGTTGAATCTTTCTATATCCTTCTTAGCTTCCTTAATTCATGATGTGGTGGTCTTTTTTCTCCAGACATAACCAAATATCCTTTTGGTACGTCTATTGTCGTTCATTCTGAATAGATGTCACAGGAACGCCAGTCTCGTCTTTTTCTTGGTCTCCGAGATTCTTCCCACCTTCTGGTAAACATCTTTGAAGCTCCGAAGTTTGCATCTGTTTTCATTGTGAGCAGCTCCCATCATTTTTCTGAGAACTCTTCCTTTCAAGACCTCTAGCTTCTCCAGTTTGTACACAGCGATCCATATTAACCTGCACTTTAATGAATCATAACATTTGAACAAATAATGGGACATGTGCAACTTTGGGAGATGATAATACATACATACATACATAAGAAAAAGTCTGGCGAGGTTAGGTCAGGTGATCGGGGAGGCCACTTATTTTTTGAGATTGTTCGGTCACCAAAGAAACTGGTTACAAGTTGCATTGAAGCGATAGAAGTATTAAACGTTGCTCCATCTTGTTGAAAATAACCTTCTGTCAGTTAGACCTCATCCAGCTGCTCCACAAATGCGCAAAAACATTCAACAAACTTGCCAGTGGGCAATGGTACCGATTCTCCCAGAGCCACTGAGCTCATTAAAACAAATTTCCCAGTTTCTACGAGCTTTCAGAGGGAAATTATGATCCATTAAAGTGGTTCGGGTTTAGCCTATATGGATCGCTCTGTAGTTGATGGCCAGGCATTATTCACTGGCGTAGATACTTCTGCTTTCACCACAATGTTGTGGTGATTTATTTTGGATAAGCAATTCTTATTGTAGATATGCTCTCTCAATTTTAGCCTATTTTAATTTGTGAAAAAAATAGGTTTTGGAGATAACCTTTTGTTCATGTGTGTATGCGTGTGTGTGCGTATGTGTGTGTGGGTGTCCCCGTAATAAAATCTAAACGGCTGGAGCGATTTCAATGAAACTCGGTAAGGTCATAGTACTATTTCAGCCAACCCCAACCGTGCCCTTCAAATTGTATTACGTATCACCAATCCAACATAGCGGCTGTGCAAAATATATCACCGGCAATCAATATCTCCGAAACTATTAATGATATCACCCTGAAATTCTGTACGGTGAAAGAGGGCACTACCAAACGTTCACCTATGTGATTTTTAAAAACCTGTTAAGTACAAAACGAACATGGCGGCCAAGCGAAGTTGAAACATTTACATCGACTTTTCTCGCGTTTTAACCACCCGAGCGCAGTGAAACTTGGCACAACAATTAATGTTCTAGCACATTGTAATGCACTGACATTTAATTTAGTTAAATTGTTTACATACCCTCAAGATGGTCGCTTTCCAGAATTTTAAAATATATTTATTTTCATTTCTTGTGTCCTAATCATGCGATCGGAAGTCAACGTTTGAATAATATGAACCTACGCAATAATAGTCATCTAATAGTACATAACTCAATGGCCTACTTATATAAAAATCCAACATGGTGGCCATCCGAAATATTTAGACGGTTCTCAATATCTATTAATCTATGACAGCAATCAAACTGAAATAAAGATAAGTTCAACTATGGTACTTTCAATAACCAGACGAGCATAAATCCAACATGGCGGCGACGCGAAATTTAAATTGACGTTTCTCGCAATTTAACCAGCCGAGCGCAGTGAAACTTGGTACGGTAAATACTTATACAAATTTTAATCCATTGACATTTAATTTATTTCAATTGTTTTCATAACCATAAGATGGCGGCTGTGCGACATTTTAAAATCTCGTTATTATTTTTGTGACCTTATCATGCGATTGTTGTTTGAATAATACACCTGCACAATAATCTTCATGTAATAAATAGTACATAACTCTAAGGCCTAACTATATAAAAATCCAATATGGTAACCATCCGACATAATTATCTTGACGGTTCTCAATATCTACGAATCTATTACAGCAATCAAACTGAAATTTTGTAAGGTATGTTGATAGAAGCAATTAACAAAGGATACATGAAAATAGGCAACATAGTTCTTCGCGGAACTACTTGTTTAAGATCCAATCTCCAACTGCGACTTTTTCTAGTCCATCTTCTCGATCCGTTTTATCTCTGTATCCAGGACGTTTGGTCCATCAATGATGCTCGTCATGAATTTGTGTTGTTTTTTTCTGCTAAGATCCTCAGCCCTGTTTGGCTTGCGGTATTATTAGTATTATTATTATTACTATTATTATGACTTACCACAGATTCAATCCCTTTCAATACTTTGTCAAATCACTTTCAAAATGTATGGTCACACAATGTCTCCCATATTCAGTTATTCCACTCAGATAATTTGCACATCTACTAACACATTACAATGGTCGAACTAGATGCAGTCCTGAGGACACTAAAGTGCAATAAAACACATGGAGAAGATAAATTAAATTTGGAGGTATTTAAATATTCCTGTGAGTCTTTCCAAGAAAGATTCCTCCAGCTCCTCAATAAAATTTGGGAAGGCGAAGAACCACCTGAAAACTGGAATAAAGCAATAGTTGTACCCATTTTCAAGAAGAGCGACAAAAGGGACTGTCAAAATTACAGAGGCATATGTTCATTAAATTCTGGTTATAAAATATATGCCAACGTCATTAAAAATAAACCATATAATAGTACATTATGCAACGAGCCTATAATGGCTATAATTAAGACACGAGTATTTTTTATAAAACGAGCGTATGCGAGTTTTATAATTTCCATACGAGTGTCTTAATTACCATTATAGGCGAGTTGCATACGACTGTTTATGTTCGACGATACCGTAATTATAACTTTATTATATGTTTTAACATAAATATTCATAAATATCTGTTGAGAGTCAGCTACTGGAATTTTGTGATCGCAGAGCGAGCGTTGGGTGTTATACCTTCGTCTTTCAAGAGCTTTGAACGGCCGACGCATGCGCTCTGCCATATGCAGCCATATGTTTACATCAGCCGTCCCTCAGTAATATTGTCACCGCAGTCATTTGAAGACAATGCGCTGTGTAGAAATTAGTGTTAGTGATTTTAAGGTACTGTGCTATTTCTTGTCTCATATTCGCCAGTTTATTTACGCGAACTTATGGACGGTGGGTATTCCATGTCGGTAATTTATTATAGTTCGATGTTGTGTTTATGTCCGACATGTTGGATTTTGAGCGCATGCGCGAAATTATCGTTACCTAATTGGTCAATGAACGAGCTCTGATTGGCTGGAGAAACTGTATCGTAATGAAAAACGGTGTTATAATGACCATCATTATGATACAGTTTTCAAACACATAATAGTGAGGGTCGAACATAAACATTATGAAAACATTCTTGGAGAGGAACAATTCGGCTTCAGGAAGGGAAGATCTCACAATGAAAATCCTTCTCGAAAAACACCGCGAATTTAATATAAAAACACGCATTGCCTTTGTAGATTTCAAAAAAGCTTTTGACAAAGTAAACCGCAATACCTTAAGTTACTTAATATTTTAATATCTGACCACACCCCACAACAGATGATGCTGAACATAAGTAACCTTTACAAACATAACTTGTTTTCTGTAAAGGTTAATAATAAATTATCCGAGTGGAAATCGATAAACACAGGAGTGAGACAAGGTTGCGGTATTTCCCCTCACCTGTTCATAATCTATATGAATGCTCTTATACGAGAATTTAGAGAAACGAGACATGGCTCCATCCGAATTAACAGAAATCTACAGCTGGACGCAATATTATTTGCAGACGACTTAGTGCTGGTTGCCACCTCCGAAGATGATTTACAGCGTTCAATGTAAAACCTGAAACTAGTCTCATACTCAATAGAAATATCTCTAGAGAAAACTAAGATAATTGCATTCCGTGGCACGGAACCAGTAACAAGTAAGATCTGCTTGGATAAGAACATTTTGGAAAGAGTAAACGATTTTAAATACCTTGGTTACAAACTGTCTTTCCTTGAAGAAATGGACATACCCAAGAAAATCTTTAAATTCAACTGATGATTAGGAATCATCAATAAAGTTTATTAGTTAGACCATCATTAGTTCAGAAACACGCCCGAACAAGAATTTACAAAACCTTAGCAATACCAGTACTTTGTTATGGTAGCAAAGCGCGGACTTTGAGGAAATGCGATGAGAGACGAATAACTACCGCCGACATGAAATATATGCGACGAACAGCTGGAGTCACTAAGTGTGACCACAAACGAAACACAGAAGTGCTGAATGGTATTAACAGCAGACCTGTATTGGAATACATCCATGAATACCAAAGAAATTGGCTAGGACACCTCAACAGGATGGACAGAAGCAGATCCCTAAAGCAGTCGTCACCAACTGCCCCGGTGATAAGAGATCTCTAGGTCGCCCCAGGAAAAGGTAGCGAGTAGAGCTCAGCAACTCGAACTGAAACCCCGGAAAAAATGTGAACTAAAAGTACTTCCCCCCTGCCCGCTCTGACCAACTCAAGGAAGACCAATATCTGTACAGAGGGGTGTAGTCCATCGCTGGCCGGGAGCCAATAGATGTGTTGACAAGCGATGACAGTCCACTCTCTCGCTCAAGCTTGCCCTCCTCTCTGTCACACTGGCTGACAGAGCTAGCGCCGTCGCCAGGGTTTCACTTCAAGTTGCTGAGCTCTAGTGTGTTTTGATCGGTTCTATACCCTCCTCCTCCTCACCCTCCTCACAAGATGGTGGCAGCCCGATAACTCTCGAACTTATGGTCGGATTTTGACAAATGAGGTGTTGTTGAACTCGGGCTGACACCCCCTTTCCAATGGACAACATATCTCCACCCTAAAATAAAACCTACCCTACTAGGGGGTGAAATTGTAATTTTTTAGAGAATCTCTGTTACCAATTGCAACATGTGAGAGTTTGAATGCCGATATGGATTTAAACGTTGTTCCACATAAAGTGCATATGTTTGGTGGAAAGCCACTATGAATTAGCATGCCCACTCATGGCTTTTGAAGAGGGTGGGGGAGCGGTTCCCTGTGGACGGGTCCTTGTTGACAGGTCCCTGTGGACGGGTCATTGTTGCCGGGTCATTGTGGACAAGTCCTTGTGGACAGGTCCTTGTTGATGAGCCCCTTTGGACTGATCCCTTTTGGACCGGTTCCTACGGACTGGCTCATGAATTTATTTAAATTATGTCAAAGGGTCTAACTACATTTCGCGTGTGTTGAACTGACGTTGTTCCCCAGTCTCTACTACTATAATGGGATAACGATATGAAAGGAAAGTGGCGAAATACATGTGAACACGTGCGAGATGTCATTATTAGCATTCTCCTTGTGAAACAAGTCACATCCTGTTTTGGTTCATACATGAGAAAATGCAAGTTCATGTGTAATATGACCTAAAACACAGGTGTTCACCTGTGCACGTGCACGATAAGAGCTAACAAGTCACAACCTGTTTTGACAGTGGTGAGAGGTGAAGGGGGGAGAGTCAGTGAAAGAGAGAACACAAGTGAAGAGAGAAAGAAATATGTATTGCTCATCTTATGATTCAATAAGGTTAGGGACCTGTATGAGAGGTCGTTGGACTTGGGATGACATTCTGTTTTTGAATATACTATTTATTTATGTCAAAAGGACCTAACTGCACTTTTGTTAATATCTCGCTAACTAATAATCAGAGAGGGTCAAGTGAGGTGTCATGGGACTCAGGATGGTCAACCCTTTTCCATGACCAACGAATTTACCCAAACGATTCAAAAAACAGCAAGGTCATTGACCTAATATTTTATAAACTAATAATCGAATATCAACATGTGAGGTGTTATAGGACTTAGAATGGTCAACCATTTCCCATGGCCAATGAATTTACCCAAAATACCCAATACATCAAGGTCATCGACCTGAGATTTTATAAACTTATAATCGGATACGAACATGTGAGATGTTTACCATGTATGTGATGAAACAAAGCTAGGTAGAGAAAGAATTAGTGTAGGCTACATGTATAGTGATTGACAAGTCTTTTACCATTGAAACTTGTTTTTCAGATCAAACTGCAGTATAGAGAGAGTATAGGTTGTAGGTATGGGTTAATAAATGACGAACGGTGTACACACAAACTCTGATTTATCGATTCAAGAATTAAGAGTAGACTATCTTTAATTGATTGGTTAAAGAGGATAGCTAAAACACAAAAATGCTTAGTGGTTACCGGGACAAGATGGTCGCTACACACACAACAAGCTTTAAATACTTGAGGCTAATAATCTATACACACACACTCGCTTGTTCTAAACTAAACTGTGTTGCTGTCAGTGCTCAGACAGTAGGCTGATGACAAAAAAAATGCATTGCTATCAGAAATATAATCATTTCCGGTTGTATAATGTTACCAGCTATCCATTTTATGTTGCAGTGTTAAGCACTTTTAGCTCTTGTACTGGTGGTCTTAACTCGATTTCCAGGTCTCATGCCTAGAACGAGTCAAACTAAGAAACAAGGGCATGGTGGTGTAGTGGTTAAGCTGTTAGCCTTTTCACTAGGGTTCTATTTCAGGTTAATATGCATGTCATTAACATATTAAACAAAACAAAACAGAGACAACGTTCAAAACTGATTACATTTGTGTCTTTCCAAATTATTACTTGGATTACAAATACAAAGGTGAACTGGGTTTGATATACAGTTAATGCTATCACACACTAGACTGTAAGAAAGCCAAAAGAGCAAAAGGCGTAGGTAGAGCAGTGGTAAAATTGTTATATGTAGAGAACTACCTAGCGGTTTTATGAACTGGCAAAGCTATATCGCATAAACAGTGCAGGATACAATCCAGCAATCAAATTTGTATCTTGTGGAACAGAGAAAATGCACTTTTACCTTGATGGATAGCAAATGAGTGCAAATGAATGACCTATGCATTAGCCTACCATAGGGTTATAACCACGAGGTGGAGGTGTGACTTCTATATTTTATTGTTTAGAGACATGGCTTTTTTGTAACCAGTAGATTTAGTATTTTGTAAATATTCATGTTTGTAATTGTAAAATAGTGGAAACATATTTTTTTTGTAATAGTAAATGTTAAATGTAAACCTTAAAGTTATTTGGGATAAGTGTGCATGTCAAGGATAAATAGCGTGGTTGTATTTGTTTTTCAAAGACAGGTATGGTTGTGTGAATGTATGACTATAGATAGAATGATAGAGAGAGAGAGAGAGAAAGTGAGTGTGTGTGTGTGTGTGTGTGTGTGTGTGTGTGTAGCATTGATTGTTCAACCAAAGCAAACACGGCAAGGTGGGATGGTGGGGTAATTAATGTATATAGCAAATGGTAAATAGTATACTGTAGTTTTTTTTTTAACACTTGTGTTTTTTTAATGCAGCGGTAGATTGGTGTTATTTTGTAAAACAGTCTTACCTACAGTAGTAGTATTAGTAGTAGTAGTAGTAGTAGTAGGCCTATACGTTTTTGGAAACAAACAGAAAGAGAATGCACTATTGCCATGGCCAAGCACTTCCATTAAAATAATTTCAAGAAAATTTTAATCAGCAAATGTGTGTTTTACAAAACTAAACTTCCAGCATGGACTAAATCATAAACGTGTCGTCTGTGATATGAAAAAAAATAGGAAATCCATGTTTCCATATCAACACAATTTAAAAAACTTAAAACTGACATTTAAAAAAAATGTAAATGGGAAATTGACAAATGTGTAAACAACAAAATGGAAAATTCTTGTTTCCGTATCATGAAATCCAAAAACTTTAAACTGACATTTTCAAATCGTGTACATGGAAAATTGACAAATGGCAATGTGTGATATGTGAAAATGAAAAAAATGAACAAATGACTATCATTATTTTAAAAAAATTAAAAACCGTCGTGTTCTATCGTTAAAGTGTGAAATGAACAAATGGCTATCATTATTTAAAAAAATTAAAAACCGTCGTGTTCTATCGTTAAAGTGTGAATCAAACCACATCTACTTATTTGAATCACCCGAGACTTAGTAGACCTGTTATAGTTCTAATATACTTTTAAAATTTTATGATAAAGCTCGAATTGAACTCAAGAGCTTTAGAGTGTCAGCTAACTATTATAACAGGTACGTCACAAAGACAACTTTACACTACTCTTAATGAACAATAAGAAAAAGAATAATAAATATTGAAATTTTTTAAAGAATGAACATGGTGACACTGTTTCTGTTGCACTGTCTGCTAGCTACTAGCCAGCAGCTGGGGTCTTAGAAAACGATACAGTTGTCATTTTGCAATGAAATGTGACATGTTTCAAAGTATAGTATTATGGGTTGCTGTTGAGTAAAAACTAATCCTGTACAAGGAAGCAAGGGTTCGAACCCCTTACCTAACATTACTATTGCCTGAACATGGCTTGACGACACTGTATTATTATGATACTCGGTACACAAACCATAGATAGAGTGTATTGTTTAAGATCACTTTCTTTCTGAACATAGGTGGAGATTGTTGATGGTTAACAATGGCATTAATATAGTAGGACGTGGGTATAGCAATTAAGAAAAAAAAAACAGACAATACCCATACAATATTTTTATTTATTTAATATAAGTACTTGTACAATAGTTACATTCAAAATACATTTCTTTTTTCTCTATTACTATTTAGTCCTTTTTGATTCTCTTGCATATGAAGGGTAGATAACCTTGTAGTTCAGCCCCTTAAAAAACAACAACAACACAACCTTTTGCATAGTTTGTGATGTTGATGACTCTTGAGATGTAGAAGATGTATTAAACATAACTTTTACAGCAGGGGTTAAATGTTGCTCAATAAACACTGCACTATTTTGAGTAGCAACATTTTTTTCTTGTACTAGCTTTTTAGCATTGTCATGATTAATTGTTGACACCAACAGTGTTTCATTTGGTGCACCACATTGATGATCACTCACACTTAAATCTTACCATTTCTACTTTTTAGATTGCCTCGACATTTTTTTGGCCTGTCTTTTGAGCATTGCCAAAATATTATCCCTTTTACATTTTGACGATTATAGTTATAAGAGTAGCCTTTATAGAGTACACGTTGTTTACCTTTGTTAGTTTTAGTAAGTTCCATATTAGCAACTAACCTGTTAGTATGATTTGCTCACTACAAAGGTTATAACTGTTCTGATAATAAAATCATTTAGCTTTGCCTTTTATATTTAATATGTGCAGTTTGAAGTGATAGCAAAAGTGAGAGCAAAGTGGTAGCATAGTGGTAGAAAATATAACATGTATTGTTAAGAAATAGTTTAAGCGGATATGTGGATCCATTACATAATAATTTTAGCACGACGAAGCTCATTTTCTATATCCAATAGTTCTTCCTCATATTCAGTATAACCAGCCTGTTTATAGACATGCAGTTGCTGAAGCCGCCGGATTAGCTTACTTGGATTGTTCCAGTAGACAAATTTAACAAATGATTTTTTAGGTGTAAACAAAGCATTACCATTATCATTATTATCTTCATCATCAACATAATCATCATCATAACCATTATCATTATCATCATCATCATCATCATCATCATCATTATAAGCCTCATCACTATTACTATATAGTCCTTTTTGATCCTTTTGCAATACCACATTTTGCACAGTCTGTGTTGTCTTTGATAATGTTGGGAGTTTTTCAGACATTGACAACTGTCCTAACACGACTTTCTGAGGAGATGATACATGCTTCTTAACAAACAATGCACTATCTTGAGCTGCAATATCTTTTTCTGGGACAAGTGTTTTAGCATTTCGAAGAGTTTTTTTAAACAGCAACGATGTTTTATCTGGTACACTACATTGATGATCACTCACACTTAAGACATCACTATTTTTACTTTTCAGCTCACCTCGACAATGTTTTGAACGATGTTTTGAACAACGCCAAATAACAGTTCCATTTTTATCAGTTCGTTTTACAATATATGTATATCCTTTATAGAATGCGTATGGCATACCATTGCTATTTGTTGATACTTCCATGTCAATTGTCAAGCATGAACTAATCTCTACCAAAGTTCACTCGATAATATAAATAATAGTTTAAAGTGAGAGGAAAAGTGGGTGCAAGAGTGGGTGCAAGAGTGGGTGCAAGAGTGGGTGCAAAAGTGGGTGCAAAAGTGGGTGCAAAAGTGGGTGTCGCTTATAGTAGGCATGCATTTTACTAGAATGTGATTTGAGTAAATGTAATTTCTAAACCCAAGTAGTGAATAGTCAGTTGGTTTGGATCTATGCAAGCGTAAGCATGTCACATACACTGGTGATGGATACTCAAGGCTTTAAGGTCAACGAAAACAAGTACAGTATATATTTAAAGGGGTGGCTATCATTGATTGCACAACACGAGGTTTACCATACCTTTTCTCGGACTAGTGTTTTAACATTTGAAGTATTTTTTTAAACAGCAACGATGTCTTATCTGTCACACTACATTGATGATCACTCACACTTAAGACCTAACTATTTTTACTTTTTAGTTCACTTTGACACTGTTTGAAACGATGTTTTGAACAATGTCAAATAACAGTTCCATTTTATTGGTTCGTTTTGCAATATACGTATAACCTTTATAGTATGCATATGGCTTACCATAACTATTCGTTGATACTTCCACATCAATTTTCAAGCATGAAATAATCTCCAATAAATTTCGCTCGATAATAGAAATAATAGTTTAAAGTGAGTGCAAATGTGGGAGCAAAAGTGGGTGTAAAAGTGAGTGCAAAAGTGAGTGCAAAAGTGAATGTAAAAGTGAATGCAAAAGTGGGTGTAGTTTATAGTAGGCATGATTTTTTACTAGAATGTGATTTGAGTAAATGTAATTTCTAGACCCAAGTAGTGAGTAGTCAGTTGGTTTTGATTTATGCAAGCGTAAACATGTCTCATACACTGATGATGGATACTCAAGGCTTCATGGTCAACAAAAACAAGTATATAGTTAAAGAGGTAACTATTATTGATTGCACAACACTGAATCTATTTTTGAAATTTTGACAAAGGGCCTAAGTGCACTTTTGTTAATATCTCGCGAACCAATAAGACTAGGGCATTGTATGAGGTATTGTTGGACTTTTTACCGAAGACTGCTGGTAAACACCTGTTCCCACGACCTTTTTAAAGATGGCGGCTAACCCACGAGGGGTGATTAAAAAGTAATCCAAGCGGCGCTTGTCGATAAGCAAACCAATAATCAAAAGGGGGGTATGACAGAGCTTGAGGCGATAACCCCTTTTGATTGATCCCTGTTGATTTGCCCCTTTGGACTGGTCCCCGTTGACTACTCCCTCTGGACGGGTCCTTTTTGAAGGGAGTCATTTTTGACGGGGCCCTGCTGACGGGTCACTGTGGACGGGTCCCTGTTGACAGGTCCTTTTGACTAATCCCTTTGGACCGGTCCCTTTGGACTGATCCCTATGGGTTGACCCATGCATTTAGCCAAATTATGTCAAAGGGACGGGTCCAAAGGGATTAGTCAAAAGGACCTGTCAACAGGGACCCGTCCACAGTGACCCGTCAGCAGGGCCCCGTCAAAAATGACTCCCTTCAAAAAGGACCCGTCCAGAGGGAGTAGTCAACGGGGACCAGTCCAAAGGGGCAAATCAACAGGGATCAATAAAAAGGGGTTATCGCCTCAAGCTCTGTCATACCCCCCTTTTGATTATTGGTTTGCTTATCGACAAGCGCCGCTTGGATTACTTTTTAATCGCCCCTCGTGGGTTAGCCGCCATCTTTAAAAAGGTCGTGGGAACATAGGTGTTTACCAGCAGTCTTCGGCAAAAAGTCCAACAATACCTCATACAATGCCCTAGTCTTATTGGTTCGCGAGATATTAACAAAGTGCACTTAGGCCCTTTGTCAAAATTTCAAAAATAGATTCAGTGTTGTGCAATCAATAATAGTTACCTCTTTAACTATATACTTGTTTTTGTTGATCATGAAGCCTTGAGTATCCATCATCAGTGTATGAGATATGTTTACGCTTGCATAAATCAAAACCAACTGACTACTCACTACTTGGGTTTAGAAATTACATTTACTCAAATCACATTCTAGTAAAAAATCATGCCTACTATAAACTACACCCACTTTTGCATTCACTTTTACACCCACTTTTGCACCCACTTTTGCACTCACTTTTGCACTCACTTTTACACCCACTTTTGCACCCACATTTGCACTCACTTTAAACTATTATTTCTATTATCGAGCGAAATTTATTGGAGATTATTTCATGCTTGAAAATTGATATGGAAGTATCAACGAATAGTTATGGTAAGCCATATGCATACTATAAAGGTTATACGTATATTGCAAAACGAACCAATAAAATGGAACTGTTATTTGACATTGTTCAAAACATCGTTTCAAACAGTGTCAAAGTGAACTAAAAAGTAAAAATAGTTAGGTCTTAAGTGTGAGTGATCATCAATGTAGTGTGACAGATAAGACATCGTTGCTGTTTAAAAAAATACTTCAAATGTTAAAACACTAGTCCGAGAAAAGGTATGGTAAACCGCGTGTAGTGCAATCAATGATAGCCACCTCTTTAAATATATACTGTACTTGTTTTCGTTGACCTTAAAGCCTTGAGTATCCATCACCAGTGTATGTGACATGCTTACGCTTGCATAGATCCAAACCAACTGACTATTCACTACTTGGGTTTAGAAATTACATTTACTCAAATCACATTCTAGTAAAATTCATGCCTAATATAAGCGACACCCACTTTTGCACCCACTCTTGCACTCCCTTTTACACCCACTCTTGCACCCACTCTTGCACCCACTCTTTCACCCACTCTTTCACCCACTCTTTCACCCACTTTTCCTCTCACTTTAAACTATTATTTATATTATCGAGTGAACTTTGCTAGAGATTAGTTCATGCTTGACAATTGACATGGAAGTATCAACAAATAGCAATGGTATGCCATACGCATTCTATAAAGGATATACATATATTGTAAAACGAACTAATAAAAATGGAACTGTTATTTGGCGTTGTTCAAAACATCGTTCAAAACATTGTCGAGGTGAGCTGAAAAGTAAAAATAGTGATGTCTTAAGTGTGAGTGATCATCAATGTAGTGTACCAGATAAAACATCGTTGCTGTTTAAAAAAACTCTTCAAAATGCTAAAACACTTGTCCCAGAAAAAGATATTGCAGCTCAAGATAGTGCATTGTTTGTTAAGAAGCATGTATCATCTCCTCAGAAAGTCGTGTTAGGACAGTTGTCAATGTCTGAAAAACTCCCAACATTATCAAAGACAACACAGACTGTGCAAAATGTGGTATTGCAAAAGGATCAAAAAGGACTATATAGTAATAGTGATGAGGCTTATAATGATGATGATGATGATGATGATGATGATGATGATGATGATGATGATGATGATAATGATAATGATAATGGTTATGATGATGATGATGATGTTCATGAAGATAATAATGATAATGGTAATGCTTTGTTTACACCTAAAAAATCATTTGTTAAATTTGTCTACTGGAACAATCCAAGTAAGCTAATCCGGCGGCTTCAGCAACTGCATGTCTATAAACAGGCTGGTTATACTGAATATGAGGAAGAACTATTGGATATAGAAAATGAGCTTCGTCGTGCTAAAATTATTATGTAATGGATCCACATAACCGCTTAAACTATTTCTTAACAATACATGTTATATTTTCTACCACTATGCTACCACTTTGCTCTCACTTTTGCTATCACTTCAAACTGCACATATTAAATATAAAAGCCAAAGCTAAATGATTTTATTATCAGAACAGTTATAACCTTTGTAGTGAGCAAATCATACTAACAGGTTAGTTGCTAATATGGAACTTACTAAAACTAACAAAGGTAAACAACGTGTACTCTATAAAGGCTACTCTTATAACTATAATCGTCAAAATGTAAAAGGGATAATATTTTGGCAATGCTCAAAAGACAGGTCAAAAAAATGTCGAGGCATTCTAAAAAGTAGAAATGGTAAGATTTAAGTGTGAGTGATCATCAATGTGGTGCACCAAATGAAACACTGTTGGTGTCAACAATTAATCATGACAATGCTAAAAAGCTAGTACAAGAAAAAAATGTTGCTACTCAAAATAGTGCAGTGTTTATTGAGCAACATTTAACCCCTGCTGTAAAAGTTATGTTTAATACATCTTCCACATCTCAAGAGTCATCAACATCACAAACTATGCAAAAGGTTGTGTTGTTGTTTTTTAAGGGGCTGAACTACAAGGTTATCTACCCTTCATATGCAAGAGAATCAAAAAGGACTAAATAGTAATAGAGAAAAAAGAAATGTATTTTGAATGTAACTATTGTACAAGTACTTATATTAAATAAATAAAAATATTGTATGGGTATTGTCTGTTTTTTTTCTTAATTGCTATACCCACGTCCTACTATATTAATGCCATTGTTAACCATCAACAATCTCCACCTATGTTCAGAAAGAAAGTGATCTTAAACAATACACTCTATCTATGGTTTGTGTACCGAGTATCATAATAATACAGTGTCGTCAAGCCATGTTCAGGCAATAGTAATGTTAGGTAAGGGGTTCGAACCCTTGCTTCCTTGTACAGGATTAGTTTTTACTCAACAGCAACCCATAATACTATACTTTGAAACATGTCACATTTCATTGCAAAATGACAACTGTATCGTTTTCTAAGACCCCAGCTGCTGGCTAGTAGCTAGCAGACAGTGCAACAGAAACAGTGTCACCATGTTCATTCTTTAAAAAATTTCAATATTTATTATTCTTTTTCTTATTGTTCATTAAGAGTAGTGTAAAGTTGTCTTTGTGATGTACCTGTTATAATAGTTAGCTGACACTCTAAAGCTCTTGAGTTCAATTCGAGCTTTATCATAAAATTTTAAAAGTATATTAGAACTATAACAGGTCTACTAAGTCTCGGGTGATTCAAATAAGTAGATGTGGTTTGATTCACACTTTAACGATAGAACACGACGGTTTTTAATTTTTTTAAATAATGATAGCCATTTGTTCATTTCACACTTTAACGATAGAACACGACGGTTTTTATTTTTTTTTAAATAATGATAGCCATTTGTTCATTTTTTTCATTTTCACATATCACACATTGCCATTTGTCAATTTTCCATGTACACGATTTGAAAATGTCAGTTTAAAGTTTTTGGATTTCATGATACGGAAACAAGAATTTTCCATTTTGTTGTTTACACATTTGTCAATTTCCCATTTACATTTTTTAATTGTCAGTTTTAAGTTTTTTAAATTGTGTTGATATGGAAACATGGATTTCCTATTTTTTTTTTCATATCACAGACGACACGTTTATGATTTAGTCCATGCTGAAAGTTTAGTTTTGTAAAACACACATTTGCTGATTAAAATTTTCTTGAAATTATTTTAATGGAAGTGCTTGGCCATGGCAATAGTGCATTCTCTTTCTGTTTGTTTCCAAAAACGTATAGGCCTACTACTACTACTACTACTACTACTACTGTAGGTAAGACTGTTTTACAAAATAACACCTATCTACCGCTGCATTAAAAAAACACAAGTGTTAAAAAAAAACTACAGTATACTATTTACCATTTGCTATATACATTAATTACCCCACCATCCCACCTTGCCGTGTTTGCTTTGGTTGAACAATCAATGCTACACACACACACACACACACACACACACACACACACTTTCTCTCTCTCTCTCTCTATCATTCTATCTATAGTCATACATTCACACAACCATACCTGTCTTTGAAAAACAAATACAACCACGCTATTTATCCTTGACATGCACACTTATCCCAAATAACTTTAAGGTTTACATTTAACATTTACTATTACAAAAAAAAATCTGTTTCCACTATTTTACAATTACAAACATGAATATTTACAAAATACTAAATCTACTGGTTACAAAAAAGCCATGTCTCTAAACAATAAAATATAGAAGTCACACCTCCACCTCGTGGTTATAACCCTATGGTAGGCTAATGCATAGGTCATTCATTTGCACTCATTTGCTATCCATCAAGGTAAAAGTGCATTTTCTCTGTTCCACAAGATACAAATTTGATTGCTGGATTGTATCCTGCACTGTTTATGCGATATAGCTTTGCCAGTTCATAAAACCGCTAGGTAGTTCTCTACATATAACAATTTTACCACTGCTCTACCTACGCCTTTTGCTCTTTTGGCTTTCTTACAGTCTAGTGTGTGATAGCATTAACTGTATATCAAACCCAGTTCACCTTTGTATTTGTAATCCAAGTAATAATTTGGAAAGACACAAATGTAATCAGTTTTGAACGTTATCTCTGTTTTGTTTTGTTTAATATGTTTATGACATGCATATTAACCTGAAATAGAACCCTAGTGAAAAGGCTAACAGCTTAACCACTACACCACCATGCCCTTGTTTCTTAGTTTGACTCGTTCTAGGCATGAGACCTGGAAATCGAGTTAAGACCACCAGTACAAGAGCTAAAAGTGCTTAACCCTGCAACATAAAATGGATAGCTGGTAACATTATACAACCGGAAATGATTATATTTCTGATAGCAATGCATTTTTTTTGTCATCAGCCTACTGTCTGAGCACTGACAGCAACACAGTTTAGTTTAGAACAAGCGAGTGTGTGTGTATAGATTATTAGCCTCAAGTATTTAAAGCTTGTTGTGTGTGTAGCGACCATCTTGTCCCGGTAACCACTAAGCATTTTTGTGTTTTAGCTATCCTCTTTAACCAATCAATTAAAGATAGTCTACTCTTAATTCTTGAATCGATAAATCAGAGTTTGTGTGTACACCGTTCGTCATTTATTAACCCATACCTACAACCTATACTCTCTCTATACTGCAGTTTGATCTGAAAAACAAGTTTCAATGGTAAAAGACTTGTCAATCACTATACATGTAGCCTACACTAATTCTTTCTCTACCTAGCTTTGTTTCATCACATACATGGTAAACATCTCACATGTTCGTATCCGATTATAAGTTTATAAAATCTCAGGTCGATGACCTTGATGTATTGGGTATTTTGGGTAAATTCATTGGCCATGGGAAATGGTTGACCATTCTAAGTCCTATAACACCTCACATGTTGATATTCGATTATTAGTTTATAAAATATTAGGTCAATGACCTTGCTGTTTTTTGAATCGTTTGGGTAAATTCGTTGGTCATGGAAAAGGGTTGACCATCCTGAGTCCCATGACACCTCACTTGACCCTCTCTGATTATTAGTTAGCGAGATATCAACAAAAGTGTAGTTAGGCCCTTTTGACATAAATAAATAATATATTCAAAAACAGAATGTCACCTCAAGTCCAACGACCTCTCATACAGGTCTCTAGCCTTATTGATTCATGAGATATTAAAAAGCTAATGACCTTAGATCTTTTGGGTAAATTCGTTGGTCATGGAAAAGGGTTGACCATCCTGAGTCCCATGACACCTCACTTGACCCTCTCTGATTATTAGTTAGCGAAATATTAACAAAAGTGCAGTTAGGTCCTTTTGACATAAATAAATAGTATATTCAAAAACAGAATGTCACCCCAAGTCCAACGACCTCTCATACAGGTCCCTAACCTTATTGATTCATAAGATGAGCAATACATATTTCTTTCTCTCTTCACTTGTGTTCTCTCTTTCACTGACTCTCCCCCCTTCACCTCTCACCACTGTCAAAACAGGTTGTGACTTGTTAGCTCTTATCGTGCACGTGCACAGGTGAACACCTGTGTTTTAGGTCATATTACACATGAACTTGCATTTTCTCATGTATGAACCAAAACAGGATGTGACTTGTTTCACAAGGAGAATGCTAATAATGACATCTCGCACGTGTTCACATGTATTTCGCCACTTTCCTTTCATATCGTTATCCCATTATAGTAGTAGAGACTGGGGAACAACGTCAGTTCAACACACGCGAAATGTAGTTAGACCCTTTGACATAATTTAAATAAATTCATGAGCCAGTCCGTAGGAACCGGTCCAAAAGGGATCAGTCCAAAGGGGCTCATCAACAAGGACTCGTCCACAAGGACCTGTCCACAAGGACCTGTCCACAAGGACTCGTCCACAATGACCCGGCAACAATGACCCGTCCACAGGGACCTGTCAACAAGGACCCGTCCACAGGGAACCGCTCCCCCACCCTCTTCAAAAGCCATGAGTGGGCATGCTAATTCATAGTGGCTTTCCACCAAACATATGCACTTTATGTGGAACAACGTTTAAATCCATATCGGCATTCAAACTCTCACATGTTGCAATTGGTAACAGAGATTCTCTAAAAAATTACAATTTCACCCCCTAGTAGGGTAGGTTTTATTTTAGGGTGGAGATATGTTGTCCATTGGAAAGGGGGTGTCAGCCCGAGTTCAACAACACCTCATTAGTCAAAATCCGACCATAAGTTCGAGAGTTATCGGGCTGCCGCCATCTTGTGAGGAGGGTGAGGAGGAGGAGGGTATAGAACCGATCAAAACACACTACTGTAGCGTAAAAATTCTAATATTTTGTGTAGACCGTAACAGTTCTTCTAGGACTAACACATGAAAGGAGGATGATGATGATGATGATGATGATGATGATGATGATGACCACAGATTCTACAGATATATGGAATGACCAGTGAAAAAAGTCAAGCATCCCTTGTTTCTAAACTTCTGATTTTGATATCGTTAAAAACAGAATCTAACCATGGCCCACTAGGTAATCTCTCCTGCTTCATTATCACATTAACCCACCATCGGCTCATACGAATAGTCTCATCTAACACTACAACCGATATTGGTTGGTTGGTTGGTTCTTAAGTTTAGGGGCTGCGACAACGCGGTCATGTAGCCCCGTGTACTTTTGGTGTGTGTGTGTAGAATCTGTCTGATAACCGGTGTTAATTGTGATGACTGTATTAGTGTGTGTTATCTGTTTTTTAATTTAAGTACAGACTGCAACTTAGAATTTTTCAAATAGTTCCTACTTTTGCCGCCAAGCGCCACCGTCAACGCCTGCTAGGCCAAGTTCAGAACTTAGCTACTAGATGCCACCGCAGTCGGCTCTTGGCAACGAACGTAGAAACCTAAGAGCGTTGTTTACATTCTTAACCTATCCAATTTAGCTTCGCACAGGAGTAATTAGTGGAAGGTTCTTTAACATGCCATAAATCTATGACATGGGACCACCGGCTTTACTTCCCCTCCGAAGGAAGGCATACTGAGGGATTTTTAACGCTCTTAAAAAATCCGACGGCTTCGGCCGGGTTGGAACCCACTATCTTGGGCATAGAAGCTCAGCATGCTACCAACTACGCCACCGAAGCCGATACAACCGATATTCATCAGCATCGCACAGTGATGGCACAATAATATTCAATGATCTAAGACTCGGCGAAGTAGGCCTCAGGGGAAGTAAAGCCGGCAGGCCCATGTCATAGATATATGGAATGTAAAAGAAGATAAGATGAAGATAAGATAAGATAAGATAAGATAAGATAAGATAAGATAAGATAAGATAAGATAAGATAAGATAAGATAAGATAAGATAAGATAAGATAAGATAAGATAAGATAAGATGAATAAGAAGAAGAAAAGAACCTTCCACTAACTAAACTTGTGTGAAGCAAAATGTGTTGCTTAGGTTTGATTAATGCTCTGAAGTTCCATCGTTCGTCACTAGGCGCTGGTTGCGAGGGCATCTAGTAGTAGCCAAGTGCACAGCTAGGTGTCGTGGACGGTAGCATTTGGTGGCGAAAGTAGCAACTAACTTACTTGAAATTATCGTCTGCAGTCCTTACTAATTAAAAACAGATACCACACACTTATACAGTCATCACATTCAACACCGTTTATCAGACAGATTCTACACACCCTCAAAGTACACGGGGCTACATGACAGCGTTGTCGCAGCCTCTAAACTAAGGAACCAACCAACCGAAGTAGACCTACGACAGAAAAGCATCAAGCCTCGAAAAACATATCTTCATTCCCATTGTCGGTGTAATTATTCAACTATATACGGTAACTTACTTTGCGACATTGTGGTCATGCAGCCCCGAGTACTAGGGTGTGTGTAAAATGTATGTGTTAACCTGCAAAGCCCCTAAAAGAATTAACATCACACATTTTACAATTTAGAATAACTTAATAAGGGTTGTTAAAGCTAGATATAATATTCTCGAAGAATATGTGCAATAGCGGCAGATAAAGGGACTTTTATTCCTACTTGTAAATAAATAAATAAATAAATAAATGAAAATGAAAATCCACAGCCTGCTTCCAGTCTCCGACCGGATCAGGAATGGAATGGAATGAATGAAACCCCCATATAGCGGCGAGGATATGAACTGTGCCGGCTGCCGAGGCCTGACGCACTCCTCTGGGGCAATGATTAAATGAATGACAGATGAAATGAAATGATAGTGGAGAGTGTTGCTGGAATGAAATGTTTGACAGGGAAAACGGGAGTACCCGGAGAAAAACCTGTCTGCCTCCGTTTTGTCCAGCACAGATCTCACATGGTGTGACCGGGATTTGAACCATGGACCCAGCGGTGAGAGGCCGGCGTGCTGCCGCCTAAGCCACGGAGGCTTCTACTACTTGTAAATAAATAAATAAATAAATACATAAATAAATGAATATATTTCAATTTCAACTTTAAACCTAACGTGTTCATTTCTAACTCAGTCTTTATCTCTGTGTGTGTGTTTTGAGTCTTCAGTATTTTGACTGGTTTGATGCAGATCTCCAATCCCCTGTCCTGAGCTAATAGTTTGATCTCTACATAGCTACCACATTCGGGGCAATCTGTTTACCTCGGTCTACCACTACAGTTATTGTCCTCTATTCTTCCTTCCATAACCAAGTTTGCTATTCCTGTGTGTCTTAGTAGTCTACCTACCTCTTCTAATCATTAGCAGTCGCCAGAAACATCTCTCCTCACCCACTCGTCTTCATTTGTTTTCCATCCACTCATCTGAACATCATTCTGTAACACCACATTTCAAACGCTTCTATCCTCATCTTTTCTGCTGCACCAACAGTTAAATCTCACTTCCATAGAGCGCCACGCTCCAAACAATGGCTTTCAAAAATGACTCCCTAAATCCATATTTGATGTCAACAGATTTATTTTCTGCAGAAATGCTTTCCTTGCCTGAGCCAACCTACATTTTATATCCTCTTTGCTTCGTCCATCACTGGTTATTTTGCTTCCTAAGTACAGAGTCACTATCTATGTGCACCCCGATAAACACGGCAAGCTAAGCCGGCTTTGACTGGCGCAGATCGCGGGCGCACGTACACGGTTCAGCTAGTGGTAGGCGCGCTCCGCTGACTCACATCGTTAGTTCACACGTGTTTTGTCATTCATATGGACGTGTATCTGCAAAGCTTAGACGTTAGTGTTGCACATTTGGTGAGTATTGTGATAACTGTGAGTGTTGGTCATGCCTAGACACCAATTCACATTGTGCGAACGTGTGTACATCCATAATTCGTATAAGAAAAGCAGAAAGTCTTTTTATGAAACGAAAATTTCGAATCAAGTTTCAAGGAAGACCTGTGCCTAATGCCAGTACAATTAGGAGGCTGGCTAAACGATTCAAGGAAACAGGCTCCGTAAATAATACAAAAGTTTACAGACAACGGTGTGTTCTTACAGAAGAACATTAGATGAGTTTATTGAACATTCTTTCAACGGAAGATGTCAGGTGTGTGTTACAAGAGAGGGAGGACATTTTCAGCATCGGCTATGAGCACTGTAAGCCCGGTATTCATAGTCGCCAATTATTTTTAATCTCCGATTGAATCTCTCATTGAGTGCAGATTTCAATTCATAGACGTCAAATAATCAACGATCGTTGATTCGCCCTCAATCTCTGATTCATGAATCTGTGATTGACCAATCTCCGATTTTTATGTATTCATAGTCGTTAAATAATCGTTGATTACTTGCCAAGTATTCATAGTCGGACAATCTCTGATTATTCGTTGAAATAATCTCAGATTCATCAATTACGGTCCCGACCGTAATTATTGGTGTTGCGTTGCTGCAGACAAAGCGAAAGGATAACCTCAAAAAACCTATACGTTTTCCTTCGAAATGGATATTGTTGAGTATATGGTGGAAGTTATGGAGGAAGAGGAGTTAGAAGTTAAGGATGAAGAGGACGTGGCAGAAGTGAATTTTCGGGCTCCTAAGCGGTACATCAGAGATGCTCAAAATCCACAGGGGTTCTATTCTGAGGAGGAATTTCGACAACGGTTCCGCTTCACCAAAGATTCAGTGCAGAACTACATTCTGCCACGATTTGAAGAACCTCTCCATAAAGATAATAACCGTGGACTGCCAATTATTGCACCAATTTTGCAATTGCTGCTTGTCCTTCGATTTTATGCCACAGCGTCCTTCCAGGTATGGAAATGTTATTTTTGAATATGCATACCGGTATGCATTAGATAACAAAACCTTCATTAATAATAAATGCAATAACCTTGTTTTAACTGTACGGTGGTTTGCAGGTTGTTGTGGGTGATTTGACTGGAATATCCCAGGCAACTGCAAGCAGAATCGTAGCTCGTATTTCAAGACTACTGGCCCAACAGTTACCACATTACATAGCAATGCCTGGCACTGCGGCGGAACAAACCCCAACAAAGCGTCTCTTCAGTGATTTGCAGAGAAGAAGGGATCATCCAGACGGCAGGGTCATACCGAAAATTTTGGGTGCCATAGATTGCAGTCATGTGAGGATAACGTCGACAAAACTCGAACAGATTGGTGAAGTGTACCGAAATAGGAAATCTTATTTCTCTTTGAATGTCCAGGTAAGTGAGAAACAAACAATAGTGTGTTACAATACCACTGCTTAAAGTTGGGAGCTGCTGTTAACTGGCAATGTCTGTTTTCATTACAGGCAGTTGTTGGACCTCGGATGGAATTTGTCGATTTAGTACCCAATTGGCCAGGTAGTACACAAGACAGCAGAATATTTTAAAACAGCCGCATTCGTCACCTATTCATCACAGGAGAATTGCCTGGAGCCCTGTTGGGTGATTCAGGCTACAGGAGTGAGCCAATCATGCTCACTCCATTTCTCGGTCCTGAGACAAGACCTCGAGTATGGTAAGTCTTGCCTTTTTTCCTGCAATTATGTGGATCCAGAATTTATAACATGCATGAGAATTTACTGGAATTTGGTTAATTAGTTACCGTAGGTTTTCCTCTTTGCAGGTACGATAGAGCCCAGAGGAAGGGGAGAAGCATTGTTGAAAGAACTTTTGGAGTGTGGAAAAGATGGTTTCCTTGTGTTTCTAAAGCTTTTTTTTTTCGGGGGGGGGGGGTCCGAAAGAGTACCCGCACCCCCCGCGTGGCACCCGACCTTACTACCGGTGTCTCCGACATGCAGTTAATCTACGATAGTAGAAGAGAAAGCATAGGCGATTGGATAGAAAGGAATGTCTTTTAGGACTTAGTGCCTGTCCCATCGTGGTCGCGATCTACCAGTCATAATTATCATATATTAACATAGGTATATACAACATCTATTATTATTGCCACAGCCGTCCTGCATAACATGTCTCTAATTTTTAATGATATTTGGACTGAAGACGAAGAGGAGCACCCTGAAGAAGTGCCTGTACAACCGGCATGGAATCTCCCTGCAGATGGTATGGCAGCAAGACAAGAGGTCTTGCGTCTGTACTTTCAAGATGATGGAGCGTAATGTGGTTTGTCTTCATCGAAAAGGAATTTTAAAGTTTGAACTAGTTGCACTATTGTCATGAAACTTCAATTCAATAGAGCAGGTCTTCATGTGTAGGCTAGGCTGATGTTCAAAGTGTAAACTACTGTGACTGTGATATTCACGTTGTCATGCACTTGTATTCGTGATGTAGTAAACCAAACAATACTTCATGTAATTAAAATACGTATTTAATTCTCACAAGTTTCACATTCTTTGGAATCAAGAACTCAGGCATGATTTTTCGCATTAACGATAAACGCAACAAAATATCTTTTGAAGTGATTTTGCGATATCTTTACGAATCATATGTTTCTGGTTAAGATAATGTTTGCGAATTAAAGCGATCAGGCCATTTTAAAGCGAAATTCAATTATTTCACGATACACGCGATATTGCAGCGAAATCTGTAGTGAATAACGAGCTTGAAATGTTCTTCCAAGATTATGTATGAAAAGAAAGGGAAGCGCGAACAAAGACTCATCAACAGGACAGAAATATCTGTTATCTTTAATGTTATGGAAAATCTCTTTTAGGCATGACATCAAGGAAAAGGGTTTGGCTCCAGGCTTCTTGCGGAATGAATTGTTTGGAATATTTTTCTTGGGGTGGCTGGTAATCCCACACCAGCCTGTCTCCTCACGGCACTCTGCAATCCTGGAATCCCTAATGACGTCTACAAGCAGCACGATTGACTGGTGTATTTCAGCTTCGTGGTCAGGTAAAATTAAAGAAAGTGATCACAGACAGTAGCGAAGATGGGTCGCTCGACATGTGTTACGGTGTACAGCAGAGCTAAACAGTTTGCGAGTGAAGAACTTATATGCCAAGGGAAATCAAACACATGTTTCGTTCATACCTAGACGAATACTTCCCAGATATGTCAATTTCATTGTATCCCGAGCCTGTGTTGAGTAGATGGGGAGGTTGGCTGCCTCTTATATACATGCAAATGTAGATATCCACCACTCATTTTTCAAACAGTTGTCACTGAAACCTATACCAGTGGTAAACTGGTTGGCAGAAATGGAAGAAACCAGATTTTGCAAACTGGTAAAATCCCAAGCAGCATTAGTTTTTGAAAATTGCAAGTTCATTGCAGAGGTTGTTTTGGAATTCGAAGGGTCTAATTAATATATATATTCTCAATTGCTAGTTTCAAAAATAACACAACTGAAGGATATAATGAATGTAATTGTTTCTGGCCATGTTGGTGACCTAGTTAGTTAGTTATTGTTGTTAAAAGGGGCGGCAGTAAGGTTATTGACGGGGAATCGTTGAAAAGTGAAGCGACTTTCCTCTTCCAAAATGTTAGTGTCTTAGTTGTAAAGAAAAATTGAAAAGCACGTGCCCCCAAGTGATGCTAACATTTTATTTGGACTTTTGAATGATTTGTTTCATCCAACTAATGTAATTCAATCAAACTATACAATTGTTTCGTCACTGAGTGAAAAAGTACAAAAACTTTTAAATGTTGCAGCAGTCTGATATTATTGCTGGGTACAAATTGAAGAAAATCCTGGTCAACATGTTTAAATAATTCAGTCGCAACTGCACAAACTCGGCTTCTGCTCGGCTTATCCATACGGAGTGCGTTCCATTGAAAGATTTCCGATCACTTTCCCGATTGTCACCGCCTTCTTCGCGCTGGTTTCGATACCGACCGATAACGTTCTCATAGTACCTCAAATAATCTATGATTGAATCTGTAATTCAAGAATCAGAGATTGGCGGAAGTAATCGGAGATCGATGAATCACTGATTCAAGAATCACAGATTGTTGGACGACTATGAATACATGCGACGAATAATTGGAGATCCATACATAATCACTGATTCGCGAATCGGAGATTAGAGAGCGAATAATTGACGACTATGAATACCGCCCTTAAGTACACATTTGTTGGTTGGTTCCTCAGTTTAGGGGCTGCGACAACGCGGTCATGTAGCCCCGTGTACTTTGGGTGTGTGTAGAATCTGTCTGATCGGTGTTAATTGTGATGGCTGTATTAGTGTGTGTATCTGTTTTTTTTAAATTCAAGTAAGGACTGCAACTTTGAATTTTTCAAATAGTTCCTACTTTTGCCGCCAAACGCCACCGTCAACGACTACTAGGCCTAGTTCAGAACTTAGCTACTAGACGCCACCACAGTCGGCTCTTGGCAACGAACGTAGAAACCTAAGAACGTTGTTTACATTCCTAACCTATACAATTTAGCTTCACACAGGTGTAATTCGGAAGGTTCTTTAGCATGCCATAAATCGATGACATGGGACCGCCGGCTTTACTTCCCCTCCGAAGGAAGGCATACTGAGGGATTTTTAACGATCTTAAAAAATACGACGGCTTCGGCCAGGTTTGAACCCGCTATCTTGGGCATAGAAGCTTAGCATGCTACCGACTACGCCACCGAAGCCACCTAAGTACACATTAATGAATATGTTTGGCAAAAATGTAAAAGTGCGCGCCAACCACCGGCTGTACCGTGTACGCGCGCCCGTGATCTGCGCCAGTCAAAGCCGGCTTAGCTTGCCATGTTTATCGGGGCGCACATAGATAATGACCCGGTAGCAGAAGTAGACTATTTTCTTTTAGCTTTTCACCTGCCAATTTGATGTCAATAAGGGGTTTCTGATTTCTTTCGGCAGCATTCCATTATTTTTGTTGTACATTTATTAATTTTCATCACGAATTCTTTTAAGACCGTATAAAAACTCATTCAAATCGACTGGTGAATCGGCTAAGATAGCAATGTCATCAGCAAATCTCACAGGTAAAATTATTTCTCCTTGAATACTCTTACTTTATTTATTAGTCTACTTTCGATTTTTGCAAAAAATGAAAGTAGACTTATGAGATCTACACAAGGCCAAAAATTGTGTGTCTGTCTGTGTGTGCGTGTGTGTACTCGGAATGTATGTCCCCACCTATCAATTCCAACACGGTGAAACCGAATTGAACGAAATTTGGTACAGAGGTAGAACTAGCAAAGGGCACCTCTGTGAAATGTTTTATATCGCCGCCATCTTGACGTAAAAGTAATGGCGGCCACCCAAATGTTCAAAGCTTAAATCAAATTACGACTAACCTAATCATCTGATCTCTACCAAATTTTGCAACAACATACCTTTTTGTGGGAAGCATCTTTTGACTGAACTACCAGGTCATCAGGCTAATAGTTTGCAGATAACCGCCATGTATGTGTGCAAATCGATTCCCCATATCAATTCAAACACGGTGAAACCGAATTCAGAGTAGCACTAGCAAGGGGCACCTCAATTTATGCTTAATATCCGTATAGCACGTTGTATTTCAACAAGCTACTACAACCAACATTCAATTATACTCCTTGAAAAGGACAAAGAGTTATAACAATACCCATGCATTTAGGAGAAAGCAGGCTATATGTTCTATACTGAACATCTTGTTTTTCTATAATTTTCTTCATTGCTTGTTCAATGTACAGATTGAAAAGTGATGATGATTGTTGTTTTAAGGGGCCTAACATCTAGGTTATCGGCCCCTAATGGTCTGGGTGATAGCGAAAATGACAATGAAACGGAAACCATAACAAAAATTAAGCCAGACTGAAAATACTGACAAAAGGGAACTCGGATTGAAACGACTCACAAAATGTAGAATGGAAATACTTACAAAAGGTAATTTTGAAAGAAAAAAAACTCACAAAGGGAGGAGATTGAAAATTACGCACCAAATGTAGTTTAGGATCAAAATACTTACAAAATGCAATGTACTGTAGATTCGAAATACTCACAAAATGCAATTGAAATTCAAAATACTTACAAAATGCAATTGAAATTGAAAATACGTACAAAATGCAATTGAGGTTCAAAATACTTACAAAATACAACTGAAATTGAAAATGCACAATGCAAGTTAGATCGAAAAAGGTCGGTTCAGATTCAAAATACTCACAGATTCCAATTCAAATTCAAAATACTTACAAAATGCAACTGAGATTGAAATTGAAAATGCTTACAAAATGTATGGTAGATTCAAAATACTCACAATATGTGGAAGCCCGCGATTCAAAGTACTGTACTGACAAAATGCAATTTAGATTGAAAATACTTACAAAATGGAGTTTATATCGAAAATACCTACAAAATGCAATGCGGATCGAAAATACAAACAAAATGTGGTTGAGATTAAATATACTCACAAAATGTAATTTTGAGACACGGGAAGCCAATTCATAAAAAATTGCAGGAATCTTTAAGAGAAAATGGACTATAATGAAAAGAAAAAGAAGGCTGATCCCTATAAGGATAAGGCATCAGGAAAGATGAGAGAAGGGCCAATTAAGACGGGAAAGGAAGAGACTCCCGAGACCTCGGATACCCTAATACCGTCGGGGTCGGAAGAGAACAAGAGTTGACCCAGATAGGCCGACAGGAAAGATAACAGGGAGGAGCCCAGCACAAGTAAGTGGAAGCAATGCCAGACTCAGCTGGGGTCCCGTGGTCGCCAACCCACGTCCTACTAGATGTGAGCCCCTGGGGGATATCCATAATGGACCTCCACCTCCCTTCACCATGTGTCCAAGGAGCTGTACCTAAAATAAATGTTAAAATGCCTTGCTATCTTTCCACGACCGAGAGGCGTAAAACAAAAGGAGCAATACTTATTGTGTGAAGTGTACATTGTCTGGTGTGGGACGTACAAAGAGTTTCCTTCTGTATCGCAGTGCGAAACAAAAATACCAACAAAGCTTGGGTTTAACAAAAATGAAAGAAAAGAAGAAAGGCTTTGAGAAATATATACGAGATACAGCTCAAAGGCACTGGGCTGTAAAGATGCAGTTTTCGAACGCTTGCCGACGCGACGTCCTTCATAACTACCGTATTTTAATTGGAGCTCCAGAAATAGACCAGAGTAGGGCACGAGGTGATCACGCAACCCTTGACACTAGGACTCTAGAAAGACTAGAGTAAGCAATCCGTTCGATCGTCTCCCAGGGGCCTACGACCACCATGGGTTGGTGACGACTAAACTCCAGATGAGTCCGGCGTAGCTTACACTTACTTGCGCTGGTCTCATCTCTGTCATCTCTCCCTAGGTCAATTCTTGTTCTCTCCTGACCCCGACGATATTAGAGTATCCGAGGCTTTAATTGGCCATCGACTTTTCTTTCTCGATTATTATTATTCTTTCTTCGAATGAGCCAACTATGGACTACGTAGGTTAACCAAAATGGGTTTCAGCTTGATGAGTTGGGATTGGTTTCACGTTCTTAAGAGTTCTTCCTAGCCCATATCTCCTTCATCTTATGACTTTGTCGTTGTTTAGCTGCTTCTGACCTCTTTTGCCTCTGCCCTGTCTTAAGTTTAATCTGTGGATCTTCTTTTAACATTTTCCGGAAAGCTTGTCTGTCTTGTATAACGGATTCAGATATGTTAAATGTTTGGAGATCATGTTTAACTTGCTGGTGCCACAGTGATGTTGTTTTCTTGCAGGAGCTGGCTCTGTGGATTACAATCATCGTTGGGCCTGTGACACCTTTCTCCATTTATGATCCATGGGCCTAAGATCTTCCTCAAGATAATTCTTTCCTTGACCTCTAGTTTCTTTCAGTTTTGCCCCTTTGATGGTTAGGGTTTCAGCTGCATAGAGGACCTCGGGGCTGATTACAGCGTTATAATGCCTTAATTTCGCATTGATGGATATGGATTTCTTCTGGTAAACTTTTCTGCATCGATTGTATGCAATATTCAGTTTCAGAATCCTTTCTTCAAATACTTTATTGTTCTTGAGGTCTTCACTGATCCATTATCATCATCATCATCATCATCATCATCATCATCGACAACTTGTGTACGTCAGGAGCTCTGCAGCACGTTCCAAAACAAAAACAAGCACACTGTAGGACAAAAACTTGGGAAACTTGTAAGAGCATGAGAGGAGCAAGACAGTCCCCATGGAGTGGCAAGAGACATGACAAACGATGTGAAACTGGCGACAGAGGTCTATGACACAATGTGGAGTAGGGCTCGACAAGAAATTTGATAGAAAACACGAGAATTCAAGAAGCAAATAGTGAGGCCATGTGGATGACAGTTCAATCGAGTTGTAGTTGTTGTTGATTCATTTAGGGCCAAGGAGCTTTGCGACATTGCGGTCATGTCAGCACCGTGCACTTGGGGGTGTGTGCATATATACTGTAAATAAATAAATATTAACAATAATAATAAGAAGAATATTATGGGTTTTACGTCCCTTTTAGCTACTCACCATGGCAGACCGGGTTCGATTCCCGGTCAATGCATGTGAGATTTTCAAAGTGAAATGCCATCTCCTGTGGTTCGGATTCCACGTAAAATGGAGGACCCGTGGCTTATGATCTCGCGATTTACGGTCACGTAAAACTACAAGCTTCCTTTTTTCCTTTTAACTACTGTGGCTTTTAGTGACGCCGGGGTGCCGGAATTTTGCCCCAAAGGGGATCTTTAACGTGCCAGTAAATGTGCTGACACGGCTCCCTCATATTTAAACACACTCAAATGCAAAGTACCTAAACCGGGATTCGATCCCGCTATCTTGGGGTCAGCAGGCGAGAATGTTACCGCTGAGCCACGCAGCCAGGGAGAAACACACACATAAATAAACAATTTGTCTGATAACGTGTGTTATTGTGGTGTTCATATTATTGTATCTGTAAATTGAAGCAAGGATTGAGGCGGAGTCGGCCATGGTCATCAATTAGGAACCATCCTAGCATTTGCCTGGCGTAGAAATAGGGGAAACCACGGAAAGACACTTCTAGGATATTGAGGTGGGATTTGGAACCACCTCTTCTCAGATCTGCCTCAAGAATCTGAGTGAACCACGTTCCAGCCCTTAGACCAGAATTAAATTTGTTAACAGAACCAGGAACCCAACCAGGACCTCGGGGGTGACAGTCAAGAATGCTAGTCACTCACCAGAAAGACCACCGACAGCAGTGGCAACGCTCGCTAAAGCGCAGCCTTAGGTCATGGGGCCAAGCTCTCTGCCGACTCGGTAGACGCGTGGGTTCGAGCCCCACCGTCGGCCGTCCTTGAAATGGTTTCCCGTGGTTTCCCATTTTCAACACCAGGCAAATGCTGCGACGGTACCTTATGACAGGCCACTTCCTTCCACATCCTTGCCCAGATGCATTCATCTTCATCAATTCCATCTCTCATTCCGACGCGCAGGTCGCCCACGGGCGTCGACTAGAAAGTCCCGAACTCGGCCTCTCAGGAGGCCACACGACAAAAAAAAAAGGAAGGACCAGTTCAATAGTGCATTGCCTGGTCAAATATATCACGATAAATCTCTTAAAAGTATATTAGGAACTTTCGAAATCACGGTTACCAACCTCGTGCACATGACTGTAAATGGAATATGTTTGATGACACAGAATTGAGAGACAAACCAGGGAAAACTGATTCAAGACTGGTCGAGAGTGGGAACCGAACCAACCTTTCTTCTCCGTTGCCAGGCGTTTATTAGGTTAAACCCCACTCCATCTATACTAATATAATAAGGCTGAAGAGTTTGTTTGTTTGTTTGTTTGTTTGTTTGTGTGTTTAAACGCGCTAATCTCTGGAACTGCCAGTCGGATTCGAAAAATTATTTTTGTATATGATAGCCAGATTCAAGAGGAATAGTTTAGGCTATGTAGCATTAGGCTAAACCTCTCAGATAACCTTAAAGATTGATTTTTGTTCAGTAAGTCGGAAGAACAAGCACTCCCGGACAGCTTCAATAATACCTAAGTCTATTGTTGCCTGGCAATGCGGGATGAATCACTTCGCCCCTACCAGTGTTCTGGAGCAGAATTGCGAGCAGCTTATAAATTGCAGTCACGGGGAGTAATTCATGCAAAAAGATTTCTTAGGCCCCTTAAAACAGTTATCATGACAATAGTATGCCTCTGTATAAGGGCGATGGTGTTGGTGCAGTATACTGAGGTAATCAGCTGCAATAAGCGTTGGTCCTTTCCGATCCTTATCCTTATCCTTGAACGCTCCAGTTCTGTAGTAGTACTCATTATCATAAAATGCGTAAACATTGAGCATTATGGCAATGGTAATTACTAATAACCGTGTTGACTGATTGTATTCTCTTATTAAAACCGCCCAGTCAAACACTAAAGAAACGTTTAATTACATTACTAATCGTACATGTTTCGGTATTTCATTGATACATTCCTCAGCGTGATTGATATTAAATCTTAAACCTCGTTAACAAAGCCAAAAAGAAATGGATATCCTTACAAAAATTGTTTTAAATCAAAAATGGAAAAGCTTGCAAATAATTAAATGTCATGTATTAAAAATGATAGAAAAATGATGCTATTAAAATATGAGATCTACCTTATAAACTGTCTACGTCAATACTCCATTAATTTTGATTGAAAACTGTTGTGACAGAAGATGTCGCTGATAGAAGAATGAAGAAGCGCAAAGGATGTAGGTCAAATTGTCGCCTCAAACCGAACAAACATTTTGTAATCCAGTCCTCCAACCTAAAACTTCAGTCGATTCCCAACTTAATGGCCCACTCTGTTGTTATGGTTGCTTAATGGGTGACGCAATGTGCAGGCCATTTACCAAACACAGCAATCAAGCATATTACCCAGTGTCGACTTTAGGTGGAATACTGTTACGAGAAACTTGTTTGTTGTCACAATCTACCAACATGTTATTTTATAGTTTTAAATAAATAATCAGTACATTGTGTTGCCCAATACACATATAATATAGCAGAGAGAGCCAACAAATAAGAACCAACTGAGTCATCGAAGTTTAGGAGAAGGTAATACCGTAAACCATTATGTTCCTCGTAACAGTATTCCCCCTTAAGTCGACACTGGGTAATATACTTGATTGCTGTGTTTGGTAAATAGCCTGCACATTGCGTCACCCATTAAGCAACTATAACAACAGAGTGGGCCATTAAGTTTTTTGTTCCGTTTTGAAACGACAATTTGACCTACATCCTTTGCGCTTCTTCATTCTTCTAACAGCGACATCTTCTGTCACTACAGTTTTTCGATCAAATTTATTGGAGTATTGACGTAGGCAGTTTATAAGGTAATCTCATATTTTAATAGCATCTTTTTCCTATAATTTTTTAACACACGGCATTTAATTATTTGCAAGCTTTTCCATTTTTGATTTAAAACAATTTTGGTAAGGATACCCATTTCTTCTTGGCTTTGTTAACTAGGTTTAAGATTTAATATCAATCACGCTGAGGAAGGTATCAATGAAATACCGAAACATGTACAAATAATAATATACGGTAATTAAACGTTTCTTTAGTGTTTGACTTGGCGGTTTTAATAAGATATTATGCATTATCATCCATAAAACAAATAAATCCACCGGGCGAAGCCGGGCACTACTGCTAGTCTCTAAAGAGAGTCCACGGAGAGTAGTGAGAGGAAACGGACGCATTACAGGAGAACCCAAACACGAGCTAAGTTTACATAACCGCAATTAATTCTAGTGTATGTAGTAGATGTGTACTTGCAGTATAACCTAACCAACCACATTATACAGTAAAAGACCACCAGTTAAATAAGAGTGTTAAACAGAAACAGACATTAATAAAATAGTGTTGACAACATTCATATATGAAGCTTGTTACAGAATAAGTTAACAAATCACAAAAACAATACTAACAACAACACAACATTTATAACAGCGCTCTAGACCAACTGAGCAAGAATATCTGCATAAGATCGGCACATTACACAAGTCAAGGGGGGGGAGGGGGGGGGGGGGCGTTGTGGCGCTGCGGTCAAGCTGTTGCATCTCACCAAGGCAGAGCGGGTTCGATTCCCGGTCAATGCATGTGAGATTTTCGAAGTGAAATGCCATCTCCTGTGGTTTGGACTCCACGTAAAAAGGAGGTATCGTGGCTCATAGTCGCGAGATTAACGGTCACGTTAAACTACAAGCTTCCAGTAAAAATAACACTTTTGTAATTTAATAATTGTAAATATTGTTGTACATAACTTAAGTGAACAAGATCTGATGATGTCCGCTTAACGATCGAAACATGTCATCCAATTAAATACCTCTTTTTTTAGTATGTTTATTAAGTAATAAATAATTCATATAATATTTCTTTCAGGTTAATCTGATTGTTGACCGACTGAAAAGCATTCTATGATAGAGGATTAAAATCCACCAATGATGCAAAACCCAAAATTGAAGACATAAGGACGGAGGGAAATTACCTCTAAACCGCACACAGCGTAGCCTATGCTCTATATGGGAAAGTGGTGCGGTGGTCGAGAGCACTAACGCGCTACCTCGCTGGTGTCGGGAGAGCGTGGGTTAGAATCCTACCTCAGCCGTCCTGAAAATGGTTTACCGGGTTTCCCATTGTCACCACCAGGCAAATTCCGGTTCCTTTCAATAGGTCCACGGCGAATTTCCTTCCAAAATCCCTTCCCTGACCCGTCCTGAAAAGAAAATACATGACCATTGGCTGCACTAATAGCATTAGTATTTCAGCCCCATATAGCCTACTTATGCGTGTGTGGAATCTGTCAGACAACCTGTGACATTGTGCTCTATGTAGTAGTGTGTGTATTTGTAATTGAGGCAAGGATTTGAGTAGGAGACGACCTTAGCCTTAATTTAGGTAACATCCCGGCATTCGCCTGAGATTGAAGTGGTGAAATCTCGCAAAATGATGGCTGAAGTGGTTGATGATGATAATTGTTGTTTTAAGGGGCCTAACATCTAGGCTATCGGCCCCTAATGGTTTGGGTGATGTGAAAATGTAAATGAAATGAATCTAAATCTAACCACAAACTTACAAACTAGAAGAGGAAATGGAAAATATAAATAAGAATAAGGGAAACAAAAGACAGGAGGAAAGGAAATGCCCTAAACCCTCGAAGAATGAGAATTAAGGGACTTCGAAGAAAGGAGAGCTAGGAAAGGCAGATAAGAATGGTAAAGAGGAGAAGGACCGCCCCAAAGGCAATGGAAGAAGGAGATGATGATTGTTGTTTTAAGGGGTCTAACGTCTAGGTTATCGACCCCTAATGATCTGGGTGATAGCGAAAATGTCAATGAAGAGGAAACCAGAACAAAGATTAAGTGAGACGGAAAATACTTACAAAAAGGAACTCAGATTGAAACTACTCACAAAATGGAGAGCGGTAATACTTACAAAAGGGAATTTAGAACGAAAATACTCACAAAAGGAATAGATTGAAAAATACGCACAAAAAAATGTACAAAATGCAATGTATAGTCGAAATACTTACAAAATGCAAGTGAAATTTAAAATACTTACAAAATGCAAATGAGATTGAAAATACGTACAAAATGAAATTGAAAATACACAATGCAAATTAGATTGAAAAATGAGCGTTTCAGATTCCAAGTAATCACAAAGTGCAATTGATATGCAAAATACTTACAAAATGCAATTGAAATGTAAAATACTTACAAAATGCACTTTAGATTGAAAATACTATCAAAATGTAATTTAGATTCAAAATACCCACAAAATGCAATTGAGAATCAAAATACTTGCAAAATGCGCTCCCTACAAAATGCAATTTAGATTGAAAATACTTGCAAAAAGCGGTTTAGGTTGAAAATACAAAACCAATTGAAATTCAAAATACTCACTAAAGTCCCATCATCCCCTATATTGTAAGACTTCCTAAAAAGCAATTTAGATTGTCAATCCTTACAAAAAGCAACGGAGATTGAAAACACCTACAAAATGGAGTGTAGATGCAAAGAAAACGCTAAATGGAATTTAGATACACGGGGGTCCAATTAACAAAAACAGTGCGGGAATCTTAAGGAGAAAAGGAAATAAGTTATAATGAAAAGAAAACAAGAGGACTGACCCCTCTAAGAAGGAGGGATCAGGAAAGATGAGACAAGGACCAAATAAGGCGGGAAAGTGAAAGACCCCCTAGACATCGGATACCCTAATACCGTCGGGGTCAGAAAAGAACAAGAGTTGGCCAAGGGAGGTCGAGAGGAAAGTTAACAGAGAGGAGCCCGGCACAAGTAAGTGGAAGCAACGCCGGACTCAGCTGGGGTCCTGTGGTCGCCAACCCACGTCCCACAAGTTGTGAGCACCTGGGGGGTCTGAAGTGGGAATCGAATCCAACCCTTCCCCAGTTTTTCCTTACGAGGGAGAGTGAACCTCATGCCATCCCTTAGACTAGAATCGAACCTAGGACCTTTGAGACCGGAGTCTCAATACGTAGACCTACCCCGAGACCACAGACGGCGGGGGGCAAGTTTTCTTCTCAGATAAGAAGTCAATTCGAGCTATCAGAAACATCAACATCTTAAGTACATTGAGCCTCAGACACACACAAAAAAAACTATATAATCGAACTTTCTCAAACGAAACTACTTCATCTGATGATCAGACTTGTAAGTCTTGATCCAAACGGTTGAGTGCAATGAGGAGTGGGGGGTAGATTAAAAGCTCGCCTTTGATCACAGCGCGCCTGCAGCGCTTACGATAAAAGAGACTAGAACTCATTTCTGAAGGAGTAAGTCAAAGCACAGCGTATTCGTGCTAAATGAAGGAAGTGGTAAAGAAAGAGAAGTCCTACATCCAGTTGAGATCACTGATACTTGTTGGCCAGTTACAGGCACAAGTGTATTCAAATTCACACTCACTGAATGTTTTGGGGGTTTTTTTTTTTTTTACAAATTTCCGGCCCACTTACGGCGAACGACAACGAAAAATAGGTATGTCTGTCTTTTGACTAAATACACCAGTGGCATAGCCATAGAGGGGGGGGGGGGCAGAGGGCTCCCCCACCCCCCACCACCACCCAAATAAATCCAGAAATTGGGGTGGGCATAAGCCTTCATATTTTCTTACGGCTCGAACAAATTTAGAACCTACAACGAAATGTTAAATACAGGAAATGCGTTGACAAAGAATGTACTAACAATCTCTGCACGGCCTGTCATCATTTCCGTGTCTGCACTGCTTGAAATAACAGGGTAGCAATTACGATTGTGACATGGGGGATTTTCCAAGATCAGTAGGTGCCTCAGTACTGGGGATACATCCAAGTCTACACAAAAGTATACCAAGATATTAGGAGATTGCCAATTAACAAGATACCTCTCTGGAGGGGGCCAGTTATAGCTTGTCAGCTTACACTCTCTTGTCAGCTTTTAATTTCCATTTCCTAGAAATAGCAGTGTTAAAATGTGCCAGGCTACAATACTGGCACAGAGTGGTTGATTATGTTTTGCAACGTACCTACTTTGTTTAATGCCTTTATGAGTGTCCCTCCTTCCTGTTATCTACTCCTGATGGTTTTCTTTGGACATATTCAATCAGTTGACTAAACCCATTTCTGGTAAATAAACTATTTAAAAAAACACCAATACATAGTGCGGTATTAATGTATTAATGTAAAGAACATTCTGAACTGAAACGTGTGAATATGCCATAATAGTAGTATTCTGACAACTGATAATTGAAAATCTGAGCGACAGAGACAAATATAGACTGACACCGCTGTAACCTGCCTCAAAACAAAGCAACGAAGTGCGGGATTCAGACAGACATGAACTGACTGAAGATTTTTGTCCTAAGCTAAAAACGAACCCTGAAGTACTTATAATCAGAATAAGTAGTTCCGTGAAGAACTATGTAGCCTATTTTCATATAGGCCTATCCTATTGGTCTTCTTCATTAAACATTCTCCCGCCTTTGAAAAGGAACGCCATGTTGGATTGTTCTGTATGTAGGCCATAGAGTTATGGACCATTAGATGACGATTATTGCGTAGGTTCATTATTCAATCGCATGATTAGGACACAAGAAACAAATACCGGTACTCAATTTTTAAATGTCGCACTGTCGCCATCTTGGGGTTATGAAACAATTGAATTTAAAGGCAGTTAATTGTGTATGAACATTTACCGTACCAAGTTTCACTGCGCTCGGATATTTAAATCGCGAGTCAATTCCATTTAAATGTTTTAACTTCGCTTTGCCGCCATGTTGGTATTGTGCTCACCAGGTTATTGAAAGTCCAATAGGTGAACTTAAATTAATAGCCTCTATCAGCTCCCCCAGGGGTTCACATCTAGTGGGACGTGGGTTGGCGACCACGGGACCCCAGCTGAGTCAGGCATTGCTTCCACTTACTTGTGCCGGGCTCCTCTCCATCTTCTTTCCTGTCGACCTCCCTTGGCCAACTCTTGTTCTTTTCCGTCCCCGACGGTATTAGGGTATCCGAGGCCTAGGGAGTCTTTCACTTTCCCGCCTTAATTGGCCCTTGTCTCATATTTCCTGATCCCTCCTTCTTCGAGGGGTCAGACCTCTTGTTTACTTTTAATTATATTTCCTTTTCTCTTTAAGATTCTCGCACTGTTTTTATTAATTGGCTCCCCGTGTATCTAAATTCCATTTAGCGTTTTTTTTTTATCTACACTCCATTTTGTACAGTAGGTTTTATAAGTTTCAATCTTTTCGATCTAAATTACATTTTGCGAGTGTTTTCAACCTCAATTGCATTTTGTAAGGATTGACAATCTAATTTGCTTTTTAATAAGTCTTTCAATATAGGGGATGGGACCTTGGTGAGTATTTTGAATTTCAATTGCATTTTGTATTCTCAACCTATACCGCTTTTTGCAAGTATTTTCAATCTAAATTGTATTTTTATGGTGGGCGTTTTAAAAGTATTTTGATTCTCAATTGCATTTTGTGGGTATTTCGAATCTAAATTACATTTTGTAAGTATTGTCCATCCAATTGGGTAACTTAGTTTGAATCTACCGTGCATTTTGTAAGCATTTTCAATTTCCATTGCATTTTGTAAGTATTTTCAATCTAAATTGCATTGTGTATTTTCAATTTCAATTACATTTTGTAAGTATTTTGAACCTCAATTGCATTTTGTACGTATTTTCATTCTCATCTGTATTTTGTAAGTATTTTGAATTTCACTTGCATTTTGTAAGTAAAATATTTCGACTCTACATTGCATTTTGTACGTATTTTGAACCTAACCTACATTTTGTGCGTATTTTTCAATCTATTCCTTTTGTGGGTATTTTCGTTCTAAATTCTCTTTTGTAAGTATTACTGCTCTCCATTTTGTGAGCAGTTTCAATCTGAGTTCCTTTTTGTAAGCATTTTCCTTCTCACTTAATTTTCGTTTTGGTTTCCACTTCATTGTCATTTTCGCTATCACCCAGACCATTAGGGGCCGATAACCTAGATGTTAGGCCCCTTAAAACAACAATTATCATCACCTCTATCAGCATGCAACATTTCAGTTTGATTGCTGCAATGGATTCGTAGATATTGAGACGTCCAAATATTTCTGATGGTCGCCATGTTGGATTGTTATATATGTAGGGCAGGTCATACAGTTATGAACCATTAGATGAAACTTATCGCGTAGGTTCATTATTCAAACTTTCACTTCAATCGCATAATTAGGACACAAGAAATAAAAACTTAATTATAAAATTTCGCACAGCCGCCATCTTGAGGTTATATAAACACTTTAACAAAATTAGATGTCCGTAGATTAGAATTTGTATAAACATTTACCGTTTCAAGATTCACTGTGCACGGATGTATAAATAGCGTGAAATATCCATTAAAATATTTCAAATTTGCTTGGCCACCATGTTCGTTTTGTACTAAACAGGTTTTAAATAGTTAGCTTTCTAATGAAATCTACCTAAAAGTCGCATCGGTAAACTTGTAGTATTACCCTTTATCATTGTACAAAATTTCAAGGTGATATGTGTTACTGTTGTGGAGATATAGAATGCCAGTGAAATATTTCGAGTGGTCCGCATGTTGAATTGGTGAAACGTATCAAACTTTGAAAGTCACGGTTGAGGTCGGACGAGGTAGTAGCATGTGTTTACCGAGTTTCATTGAAATTGCTCCGGCCGTTAAGATTTTATTATAAATGGAGGGCGGGGGGGGGGCACACACTTCATAAGCCATTTATTAATTTCATAAATGAAAATAGGCTATATAAACTCCGGCAGTAATTTATAGATGAGGACCTAATGGGCCTCCTCCAAACTAAAATCCTGGCTACGCTACTGAAATACACACACACCCATAAGTTAACACTAACAACGAATATTCAGTATGCTTTCTTTTTTTATTGAAACATAATTTCGGCCCTTCAGTGGGGCCTTCTTCAGATTATTTGCTTAGCTTCGGAAACAATGTGAAGATATCATTTTTTGATGTTTAACATCTTTCCACTCGGTTGCTGGATACTTTTGTGGGAGTGGTTTTGAAAAATGGGACGGAAGTGGATCGGACGGGAGTGTGTAAGACGCACTGCCAGCTGGATCGTATCCCTCCTGGACATTCATCAACACACAAAAATCTTTTTTATTTACACACTAATAATACATAACAATTCCAAGACTCTCTTTTTTTCTCCACTGCCTACTTGATATTTCTATTCTCGCACTGCCTTCTTGATACTCTGCTGCTAATCATGTCAATATGACTCATTTTAACAGAATTCATATGAAATGACGTGTTGGTCTATGAATCAAGAGGTCAGGGAACTGGGCAAGCCTTTCATGATCTACTGCTGTGCACATTGCATTTACTCGCAAGTTGGCCTAATTATAAGGAATTTAAGGTTATGAGCGGTGTCGCGTCTATTAATCTAGTTGATCCATATCGTATTCTTTATTTAGGCTAGTGCTGGTGGAAGCTACAAATCATCTAATAAAATGAGTTCCATATTATAAACTACAATATCTGTAAAACACTCACTTTTACAATAGATAAATATTGGTGACAATAATATTATCAAATACCGGTGTATCAACAATCTACGTCAGATGTTACACATCATATGCGACTACAGCAAGGCTCGTAATCTAAAAGTTTTTTTTATATTATTTTTTATATATTTCATGAATACTAACTCACACTCACTCAGAAGGCTTCTATGGGACACTTGAGATCCCGCGCTGATCTCACAAAATGCCTCCACTGAACTCTCTTTTGGGCGAGTTCTCGTCAGTTGTCCACATTCAGATGTCGACAAAGTTTGGAGATTTCATTTTCTCAGGAACTTCATCGTCTTCCCAATGGCCTTTCTCCTCTTGGTTCGTCTTTAATGATTTAAGACCACCCTATCATCTCCCATCCTTAGTAAATGACCAGCCCCTTGAAGTTAATTAGTTATTGAAGTATAAGGGGCGGAACTACAATGTCATCTGCCCCTCCTAACACAGATTTAAGTATACAAATTTGGAATGATATTAATAATTTAGAGGTGGACATCTAAATATGAACAAGATGTTCAGTAAAGAACATATAGCCTACTTTCTCCTAAATGCATGGGTGTTGTTATAACTCTTTTTCCTTTTCAAGGAGTATAATTGAATGTTGGTTGTAGTAGCTTGTTGAAATACAACGTGCTATAGGGATATTAAACATGAATATGAGGTGCCCTTTGCTAGTGCTACCTCTGTAAAAAAAAACATTCAATTAGGTTTCACCGTGTTTGAATTAATATGGGGAATGGATTTGCACACATACATGGCCGCTATTTGCAAACTATTGGGCTGATGACCTTGTAGTCAGTCATAAGATGTTTTCCACAAAAACGCATGTTGTTGCAAAATCTGGTAGAGATCAAATTATTTGGATGGTCGTAATTTGATTTAAGCTTTTAACATTTGGGTGGCCGTCATTCCGTTTCCGTCAAGATGGCGGCTATATAAAACATGACACTGAGGTGCCCTTTGCTAGTGCTTCCTCTGTACGAAATTTCGTTCAATTCGGTTTCACCGTGTTTGAATTGATAGGGGGAATCGATTTGCACACATACTTGGCCATCATCTGCAAACTATTGGGCTGATGAACTTGCAGTTTGGTCAAAATATGCTTCCCACATAAAGATACGTTGTTGCAAAATTTGGTAGAGACTAGATTATTAGGTTGGTCGTAATTACATTTTAGCTTTTAACATTTGGGTGGCCGCGATTACGTTTCCATCAAGATGGCGGTGATATAAAACATGACACTGAGGTGCCCTTTGCTAGTGCTACCTCTGTACCAAATTTCGTTCCATTCGGTTTCACCGTGTTCGAATTGATAGGGGGAATCGATTTTCACACAAAGATAGCCGCCATCCGCAAAATATCAGGCTAATGACCTATTAGTTTGGTCAAAGGATGCACCCTCCATAAAGGTATGTTGTTGCAAAATTTGGTAGAGATCGGATGATTAGGTTAATCGTAATTTGATTTAAGCCATAAATCTATGACATGGGACCGCCGGCTTTACTTCCCCTCCAAAGGAAGGCATACTGAGGGATTTTTAACGATCTTAAAAAATATGACGGCTTCGGTCTAAGATGAGTAAGAAAAAGGTTTAATCACACAGAACGGACGAGTATCCCAAGAAAGCGACGGATGAACTGATTCCAACTTAATTTCTTCAATAAATGAGAATTGAAAGACTTGAAACAATTGGAAGATTTCCTTTATTCAAACAACTAAAATAAACTTAACATCCTAACAGGATTATTATACACAATAAAGGAAGAACGATCGCTCAAACGGGCATTCATTTTTACTGAATTCACAAGTGATTTTGTTCTTTTGCGGCATATTGTTATATGGTATTTGGTACACATACACTTTTGTCACTCGGGCAATTGAGCAAATCTTCACCAGGAATGGCGAGTCTCGTTATTATATGCATTTGTTCTTGATTCTCCTTTGTCCACGTCCTGTCCATCATGGCGTCAATGGTATAAAAGTTTGGGTCGATCTCTCTCTTCTCTTTGCTTTTCTACAATTTCTACAGTCATCGGACCTGTTAATCCGCAAACAGCTAACTCAGCACTTAAAAGGTTAAGGAAGACTACTTTATAGTTCAACATACTATTTTTCCCCCTGTGTTTTATACACTTGAAGACTCCACGGGATAAGTCATAATCTGTAAATTTCTCAGGAGACCGAATTTAAACTTTCAACACTAAAAATAAATACTTAAAACACACCTGGCCAACATACTGGAAGAAAAAGTGAAAGGAAGAGGAAGACCGCGGAAGGCTCATTTGGATTCTGTGATGCATCGACTTAAATTTAAACAGTGTGCTGACTTGAAACGTTCAGGAAGTGAGAGACAAATGTGGTTGTATCGACAAGGTCTAGCCATTTGACGACGACGACGACGATCATGATGATGATGAAGATGAAGATGAATTGAGAGTAAACAATATAGTTTTTTTTTGTCAAATCTGTTTCTTATAAAGGAAGTACATGAAAACAAATAAAAACTACAGTTTAATTATAAAATAGTGAGAGGATATGGGACGTTCTTTCGTTTTCACTAAAAATAAAAACATCTGTATCTCGGTGGCTTTCCACTTTATTTGAAATTAATTTCAAAATAACCAGTGATGGACGAAGCAAAGAGGATATAAAAAGTAGGTTGGCTCAGGTAAGGAAAGCATTTCTACAAAAAGGGAATCTGTTGACATCGAATATAGATTTAGGTATTAGGAAGACATTTTTGAAAATCTTTGTCTGGAGCGTCGCACACTATGGAAGTGAAACAGAAGTGCAGCAGAAAAGAGGAGAATTGAAGCGTTTGAAATGTGGTGTTACAGGAGGATTATGAAGACCCGATCGGTAGATAGGGTTACAAACGAAGAGGTATTAAGGCTGTGCGATCTCCACCGCCGTCAATCGCATGGCAAGAGATGGCAGCACTACTGTATCACCGATAGCAGCCGCTGCATTTGTGTTAGTGACGTGTCTACCCTTCAATTATCACCTCCTTCCGCCCCTACTCCCCCCGCTTCTCCTCGTCACTCAATGTCTTCTCTCTCTCTCTCTCTCACTGATAGCGTTGCTTTGCATCTGAAAAACAAACCAGACTTGCTTTCCGAGCCGTATTGCCAATTTGTGGACTACTGTCGACCAAAGTATTATGTGTACTCGAGTTTGAAGGTTGTTTGTGACGTAACCAATAGACATACATAAAATCCAATAACATCATTATTTTCGTCGTTCTATTTTACGTGAGTACATGTAGGTTTGGAATTTTTAGTTTATATTTTAATATTTTTTATCGCAGTTGGAACACAAAACGTGCCCGTTTTTAAGCGTGTTTCAACCATGCGTCACATTTAAGAATTATTATCTCACAAACCCTTCATTGTATCGAATCCAAATTTTAACACAATATACATTGGAATGTTGTATAACTGGTTTATTAATTTCAAAATTTTTCGTGTCCAAGAAACAATGTTGTTATCTATTGTCTAAGGTAACGTTTTCTCGGCTTGGGGTGGTTGGAATATGTAGTTCTTGGTCGCGTTATATTCCTTATACATCAAAGAGTTATGTTGAATGACTTTAAAATACGTAAATTAATTCACTTATTTTATATCGGTTTATATTTGAACGGGGAAATACGACCTCGCCTCGCTCGGCAGTGATGGGCTCCATCTCAGCAACGCTGTACAGCCTACCCCGGAGCGGCTGGCAGGTGAATCATGCCTTATTTCCACGAACAAATACAAACCGATATAAAATAAGTGAATTAATTTACGTATTTCACAGTCATACAGCATAACTTCTTGATGTATAAGGATTACAACGCGACCAAGAGCGATATTTTCCAACCACCCCGATCCGAGAAAAAGTCACCCTACAAAAATGATAACAACTTTGTTTCTTGGACACACAAAATTTTGAAATTAATAAACCAGTTATACAACATTCCAATGTATATTGTGTTAAAATTTGCATTTGATCTGATGACGGGTTTTTGAGATAATAATTCTTAAATGTGACGCATGGTTGAAACACGCTTAAAAATGGGCACATTTTGTGTTCCAACTGCGATAAAAAATATTAAAATATAAATTAAAAATTCCAAACCTACATGAACTAACGTAAAATAGAACGGCGAAAATGATGATGGTATTGGATTTTATGTAGGTCTATTGGTTACTTCACAAACACCCTTCAAACTCGAGTGCACATAATACTTTGGTCGACAGTAGGTATTCTCCCTCCGTCCAGCCCAATAAAAAAGAATATATTATGATATAGGCCTATTATGATTATATTTTGATATACTATGATATGATTCACGGAGTGAGGTTGTGGTTAGGGTTGTGCAGCTGTGAGCTTTCATTCCGGAAATAGTGGGTTCGAACCCCCTGTCGGTAGCCCTGGAGATGGTTGTCCCTGGTTTCTCATTTTCACACCAGGCAAATGGGCGCTGTACCTTAATAAAGGCCACAGCCGCTTCCTTCCCACTGCTAGTCTTTCCTATCCCATCGTCGCAATAAGACCTACAGTATCTATGTCGGTGCGACGTAAGGCAAATTGTAATATATATATATTATTTTGATATATATTGAAGATTACAACTCGCATAATAGGCCAGGCGACAGGTAGTTCAATAAGGAAATAATTAGTGGAAAGCTGGAAATTGCTTTAATCGCTTTATTTGGACCCAGATATTACTCTCCCAAGTTTCTCCCTCGAGCGAAGTCGGCGTTGGCCCTTCTGGCCCTAAGAAGGTACTGTACCCTTTTACCTACCAATACCTGTTGAATCCCTGGATAGCAGCTGGATCGTAGAACCTGAAAATGCCCCGGCTCTAAAGACCCCCCAAGTTCTACCAACAGACACAGGGATAATAGGGCCACTCGAATACCTAACAGGATGTATTAAGACTGACCAAGGCTCAGAAAAAGAAAAAAAACTAGCTCAAAACACGAGAATTCTTCAAAAGGAAGAAAGAATCTCAAAGGTGTGGTAAACACTAAAATACCTAGCGATGGCCCCCTTAATACACCCTTCCATCACCTCTATAAAGCATCACGCAATAATTAAAACCAAGTAGTAAAGTGATTTATTGTAAGAATAAACAAGACAGAAGAATATCAATTTCGTCGATACCACGACCAATCAAAAAAAAAAAAAAAAAACAATCTCATTGATTATATTGGATTATCTTCCAGAAAAAAAATATATATTATCCATTATCACAACTAACTTTTAGCTGATTAAAATATAAGGCATATTAATAATAATGATGATCAATCCCATAGGGTAAGCATTTACAAAAAGAGAAATATTATAAGACTTGAATACATTAAATTAATTTCGGTTCCTTAACGGAAATAACATCTTATACAAAAATATCCTGGTTATAATTACTAATCCTACACGACATCTTCAGTAACTTTATATGTTCTTGTTATTGAATGAAGAAATTCATATGGCCTATTTACAGAATATAATTTACACAAAATTCCAGAATAATTTCAATTATTCTCTTCCTACTGACTTGAAGTCACGACATTCCTTTCTGTTTAATATTATTTCAATTCTTGTTTTAGGGAAATTCTGCCGAACAGTTAAGCTAAGCAAAAATTAATTGTAAAGTCAGTCTTAAATAGTTATCGGTTTCCTTTTTAAACATACATCTTATGACAAAATTGTTATATTAGTTTTACTGGAAATATTTAACCGAATATCCACTCAAGATTCCCAACAATACTGCTCGGAAAAATATTAATCTTCACACAGGCATTTTCACGATAACAGCGGTAAAGTTCACAATGACCAATTATTAACCATACTAGGTTAAAACAACACCTCTCTGGGTTAAAACCCCAATCAATCTAATCCTGATTGGCACACCTAGCTCAATCCTCAACAAGAAAAATATGCTTTATAAAGCATTGCATCAATATACTTAAACACAAAGACATTACTCATAGTACATGCCTCTCTAAAGACCAATATGCACCTATAATAGGAGCCTTACTGTTATAAATCCACAATTATGCAAATCAGCAGTTTATGGTAAAAATCCTGAATTCGAAAAATATGATCCCGTAACAGATTACCAACAAAGCCCAGTGGATTTCAGAAATATTCCACCTAACTTTAAAAACTTGCCTTACATTGATTCATTACAAAATCCATAGTTCTTAAACGTATGACTTATAGTAAGTTGTCCCTGGGATTATCCTCGCAATTTTGGATGTCGTTCAAATACCCTCTTAATAGAAAAAACTATTGCACTAAAGGCAATGATATCAATTTAATCCAGTGTTAACTTCAAAAAAAAAATATATATATATAAACTGTATATAACGCTGCCCAACCACACAAACTGAGGTTGTAAAGAGGTCTATAAAAATATAAATTCAATCTCAAAATAAGATCCTCCCTGAATTTCCCGAACGCGAAAATGTCGATGGATTAGACCTACAGCATGGATCTAGGTTAGCAACAAAGGCTAAGCGACTAATGACCCATTAGGCAATCCATTTCGAAAATCACGCTCAGAAAACACAAGTTAAATCTGTTATTTAAAAAAAACTGAAGAAAATATAGTCCAAGGACTCGAAGTAACATTTAGAATAACTGGGTCCGAAAACTTCCTAATATCTTAATAAGAATACGAAAAGGAAAATTCCCCTCTAAAGAATACGATAATCCAAGCGAAAGTGCTTAAAGAACAATGCACTAGAATATGAAAACTCAACCAACGTTCTCAAAAGAAAGTTGTGTTACTAAAAATGTTCTTACACAAGAAAAACTGTAAATCTTCCTCCTACATTTGCTTCTCGACAAATAAGAATGAGCATATTAGTTTAAATACTGTAAAATACTACTGAAATTATTAATTTATTCATCAAAATTACACAAAGGATGCACTCATTTTTATGAGTCAAAATCCTGGCATCATAGAAGGTCAGTTTCGAAATGAACATCGAACCTGCACTTTCTACTGAACCATTTAAACTACAAAATCAAATATGGCAAAGTGGTATTTATAAATGTCCACGCTACACTACTGTAACAAGTTGAAGTGATCAGTACCTTTGGCGAATCTAGATGAGGAAAAAAGGATATCGTTGGCCATAATCAGCTCCGGACCAACAGAAAGTATGCTGGACTTCAACTGGGTTTCCGTAGAACGAACCAAAGTCCTCCCAGGCTCGAACAACACCCGGTCGGTCGAAATAGTTCCAACATATCCTGGCGATATCTTCCCATACATATTCGAACACCAACGGAAGGACCGCACACAGTTTATCAACTCGTCACGACGCGAAAGTGAACTCGAACCGTCACTAACAAGTTCCAATGTGAGAACGCGCGTGTGAACAAGTTCACGAGGGTCGACGCGGCCCCTCTTGACACGAGAGTCGCGTGCACACTTCATGCTAAAAGAAAGTTGCCTTCGACAAGTCCCCGCTGTACCCTGCTAATGCAGTATTCTTAAATCAATTTAGCCTACCATCGTAGTGGATATAAGCTTCATATTGTCCCTTCCCCTTGACACCTTGCTTGAGAATGTACTCTTTTCAAAAAGTATAATCACAGTGAAGAGTGAATCAAATCTAGGCTGCATTTCCACGACGGTTTATATGCAGAGTTTCGTGACACATCACGGCTGAGCTCGCTGTCGTGATTATAAAAGTATCCATCCGCATGGCCCGTTAGTTGCTGTAGACACACAGTCACAGAGGTAAATTATTACATGCTTAAGACCATGTCTGAGCCCTATTAAACACGTTTCTACTTCACGTAGAATGCTCAACGAACTAGAATACACTTCAGCACGGTCACACGTTTTTAAAACTTCCGTTAGCTGGCGATTTTACTTTCACTGATTTCCAGCTCAACCCTCTGCGCTGTCAAGTTCTATATACATTCAGCTCTGCACGAGGTCGCCTGAGTCTCACATCTGCTTCCCCCACCACCACACACACGTCATGACTCGATACGAAATATATCGCAGTCGAAACGTGATCAGCAGTGAGTTAACATATCATCTTCTGTTCTTCATACTTTCTTAATAATGGCTTTCTTAATAATAGCTTTTTGCCATGGAAATATACATATAGACACATGTATCTGCTTACATAAAGCGCTAAATATGCATTAATTTGTATTAATCACTCTCAGGTGAATCGATCGATATGGTGTTAGACACAGTCAACATGGTTATTATCGATGAGCTTCGGGTTTCTCGTCGGAAACACGAGCTCTGCCGATCTCTTTCATGATAGCATGGCTTTTTCTTGCTGCAAACCAGCTGTTATGATCGACTTCAGAGGCAAGTTAGGAAGTTACAGGGTGTTCCCAAAATACTGTAACCATGTCTGTACTTAAGCCCTTTTATGAATAATGGTGCATTTTCCCTTTGATACCTTAAATAAAAGTCTCCTCAACTTTTATTTACACCATTCCAGGTAATCTCGGCATATGTAGCATTATTCAGTCAACACTCAGTCTATCTTCTTCACATATCTTTTCAGGTTCTTTGCATTGAAACGACCTATCATTTCTCTTCCATTTAGGCTTACAACCTCATAACAATTATTTCCGAACGACCTAGCAATCTTATAGGGTCCGTGGAAGACATAGGAAAACTTGGTGAATTGCTTCTTAGCCACATCTGTTTTCGTCGGTTTCTTGACGAGAATCATCTCGCCTACTCTCATCGGTGGCCGATATCTTTTATTTCTGATTCGTTTATGCCGTTTCTCGGCTGCATCCATCAAGCTTTCTCTAGCTGAATTAATTCTTTCTTGGACTGTAGGCTCCCTGTCCTTAGGTAGAAATCTCACGATCTCTGTCCAGGCTCTTTCTGGCCTCTTATTATGGTGAACAACCATAGGTATATCTGATAAGCTCTCATGGAATGTGGAATTCATGCATCTTTCCATGAGTGGGATGAACTTCACCCAGCTCGCATGATCCTCAGGACAGTAAATTCTCGCGAACTTGCTAATTTCTGCCATAACACGTGATCTAGGATTTCCATTCTAGGGATATCTCTATTAATTTCGTTTCCATCCATTTCCTCCATCACTACATCCTCTATACTTTCTTCCTTGAATCTTATTATTCCTTTGTCCATGTCGATGATTGCTCTAGCTTGAGTAATAAAATCGATGCCTAGTATGACGTCAAAATTAATATTCTTAACGACTATAAAAATATGTTCATAACTTCTCTCATTGATCCAGAATTTCATTAGAATCTGCACTTTGCATTTCATAGTTTTATCCTTAAATATCCCACGAATTTTTGTTGGAGATGCTGGAAGAATGGTAAATTGATTTTCTGGTTTCAATCTTTCAAAACAGTCCTCGTCAACTATTGAGATCATAGCACCTGTGTCCATCAAGGCTTTACAATGTTGTAGACCAATTAGTATATCAATAACGGGAAGTTAAACTATCCTTCCTCTCGGTTTCGTTTCTGGTTCAAATAGAAGGTCTTCGTCAGTAGCTTCAAATATTTCAAAAATCGTGATATCAGAGGAATGCGTGGCAACGTCAGTTATTAATTTCGCCCGGAAATTGGCGTTTTTTTTCTCGATCCGGAGCTCTTTCTGAACTCCGACCTTCCCTGCTAGTACTGGGTTGTGACTTATCTAGATTTTCATCCTTTCTTTCCTTCGATTTTCTTCGTCCAACCTCCGTGGACTTATCTCGCCCTCTCTTGAGCCTCTCCTGTTGCACTTTTTTATCGGACGCCTCCGTTCGATAATTGTTGTATCTCGAGTACCCTTGATTTTGTCTGTTATCTCTATTGTCTCGGGTATCTCTATCATTCCTATCATATCTGTTATCTCTATTGTCTCGGGTATCTCTATCATTCCTATTGTATCTGTTATCTCGATTATTTTGATCATATCTGTAATTCCTATCATAAGGCGTTTCTCGATGATCATTCCGGTCTCGATCATTATCTCTTCGATAAAAATTTCTCTCCTCGTAGCGACGTTGCCAAGGCCTCTCCTGGGCGTCCCTACGTTGGTTTTCCCATCTCCTCTCTTCCTGATGGGTATTTCTAATAGGACCTATTCTATCATCTCTTCTTTGTTCGAAACGATCCGTCTGCTGTGTACGGTTCATCATTACCGCGTTTACAACTTTCGATTCCTGCCTGGCATTTTTGACTATAGTAGGTTGCGTCATCATACTCATGTGATCTAATCGACGTAACAGGTCATCTAACGACGTTAAAGACGATACTCCGGAGGAAATAATTGATTTCCTTACTTCCGCAGGCAATTGACGTGAGATAGCTTCAAGGAGTTCTTCCTGTGTTAACGGCGGCTGAAGAAAACGGAGTTTTGCTAACTGACACGCAAAGTATTCAGCGTAGCTGGTTGGTCCTGTACTGGAGTACTTGCGTGAATAGACTTCTGATCTCACATTCTGTTGGACCTCGATCGACCAAAATCTTTGTATGAAGGCTTCCGAAAACTGCTCAAAGTTGTCAAATGTGTAACGAAAAGCCCTGAACCATTGTAACGGAGCATCGGTGAGAAACCTTTCCACCATACGTAGCTCACGCTCACGTGGCACATGTGACTCCAAAAAGTAATCTCTTAATGTCCTGACAAATTCGATTGGTGTCATTCCATCCAAATTGCTAAACTTCCTAGGTTTGTCATCAAAATTTCGTATTATGGTTACATTCGGTGTCCTTTCCGATGATTTCGAAGTATAGTCACCCACGCCTACGTTGGGGTTTGGAGAACTAAAAGTTTCCCTGCTTGTTCGAATGGGACTCGAATGTTCCATTTGACTGAGCCGAACGTTGGGTTCGTTGTTGGAAGATTCCTGTATCATCCTTTCCCTACCATCAGGTACTATCACTTCAGGTTGTTCAACTAGAACTCGAAAGTCGGACTGTAAGAGTGATCGCAATTGATCTTTTAGAGTATCTAAACAGATATGCCCCTCTAGATTAATTTGCTCGAGACCCTTTCTAATTTCATTAATCTCGGAAGTTTTCTTCTCCCTGACCTCATTTAACTCTATCTTACTTTGGTCGACTTTAGTTTCAACACTGTTAATACGCTTCTCTAAATCGGATATGTTATTAACCTGAGTATTTTGAATTCCATCCATTCTTTTGCATAGATCTTCCCTAACATTTATTATGTCTTTGCTATTAGTTGCAAGACCAGTGGCAAGTTTAGATTCTAACTTAGATTTCTCAACTTTAAAACATTCCTCATTAATTTTCATAATATCTTGACGAAATGTTACAATATTATCACTTATGATCCCTTTCAAATCGATGTCAAAATCATCCCTGAGAAGTTTCGTATGATCAGTGACTTGAGCTCGGAGTGTCCCCATTTCACATTTCAACTGTTCCAGGCTATTCTGGGTCTGATTAGTGTCATGGGAAAACTGCAGCTGAAGTGTTTCTAAATTTTTTTTACTGAGCTTCACACTCTTTTCAAAGTCTAGTCTAATCTCAACTTGAAATTCTTTATTAGATTTTTCTAGCTCCATTAACTTAACCTCCGTCTGATTTTGACTAGATTCGATTTTTCGGACCTCTAGCTCCATTTTATTTTGACTGGATTCTATTAATCCCACATCTGTTCTTAAATCATTGATTTGGGATTGCATAATCCTTACATTAGAGTTTACATCCTTTACAGTTTCCTCAATTCCCCTTTGACTAGTCTGAATATTGTTAAGATCTGTTTGGATTGATGTTTGACTAGTTTGCATATTGTTAAGATCTGTTTGGATTGATTTTTGACTAGTTTGCATTGATGTCTGACTAGTTTGCATATTGTTAAGATCTGTTTGGATTGATGTTTGACTAGTTTGCATTGATGTCTGACTATTTTGGATTCTTTCTTGGGCAACCTGTACCAATCCAACATTAGCCCGTAATGTACTGATATCTAGTTGAGTTTTTCTATTATCATCCTGGATATCTTCGATATTAGATTCTACACTGGTAACCTTCTTTTCTACCCTTTTAGAACTGTCATTGATAGCCTTCAATGAGGATTGCATAGTATCAATTTCCCCCCTGATACCTTCAGCAACTGCACCCTGCACAGTTTCAGACATATGGTCTAATGCAGATCTAGTTTGGACCTTAATATTTTCAATGTCCTGATTCAAATTGTCCATTTTATGTTGAAGAATTTCAAACATCTTCTTAACGTCACCAACAGTCACCATATTACCTTCAGACATGCTTCACTACTCTTCACAAGAAATAAGAATACCACACCAACAAAGCACAGCGAGAACATCTACAAACAACCACCATTTACCATATATGCTCATTCTTATTGTCTGGCGTTACCTTAAAATAAACTTATGTCTAAACACAAAGTGCCCCATTTCATTTGGGATCGACCATATACAAGTGCGTGTTGGTTTATATCGGTGAAGGTCTGTGATTCTACCATTACTTAAATTTTAAATTTACTACAAATACTTCTATTTTTAATGATGTCAGCAATGATCATCAGCCGGAAACAAGTAGAACAAATTATTAACAAAGCGTGTGGCACCACTCCAATACATAAAATAAAATAAAAATTAATAATGGTTGCAATACCACTTGTGGGTCAAGTAGCTCGAGTATCCTCGTAATTGCTTTGTTCCATAGGAATTCCAATAGTTCGTGCCAAAATATTGGTTCACCATTATTTTATCGCCTTGATTCATAGTCACACAAGAAACACGGTGTTCCAATTCGCGATCTGTGTTACATGATCATAAAACTAATTTCCACTTTGTACTTTCAGTTTCAATTTTGGCAGAATTATGGCATTCAACTCCCTGGTATTCGCTCTGGTATTCCAGTTTTTCGAAGCCCCTGAGCTGGGCGCCACCTAATGTACCCTTTTACCTACCAATACCTGTTGAATCCCTGGATAGCAGCTGGATCGTAGAACCTGAAAATGCCCCGGCTCTAAAGACCCCCCAAGTTCTACCAACAGACACAGGGATAATAGGGCCACTCGAATACCTAACAGGATGTATTAAGACTGACCAAGGCTCAGAAAAAGAAAAAAAACTAGCTCAAAACACGAGAATTCTTCAAAAGGAAGAAAGAATCTCAAAGGTGTGGTAAACACTAAAATACCTAGCGATGGCCCCCTTAATACACCCTTCCATCACCTCTATAAAGCATCACGCAATAATTAAAACCAAGTAGTAAAGTGATTTATTGTAAGAATAAACAAGACAGAAGAATATCAATTTCGTCGATACCACGACCAATCAAAAAAAAAAAAAAAACAATCTCATTGATTATATTGGATTATCTTCCAGAAAAAAAATATATATTATCCATTATCACAACTAACTTTTAGCTGATTAAAATATAAGGCATATTAATAATAATGATGATCAATCCCATAGGGTAAGCATTTACAAAAAGAGAAATATTATAAGACTTGAATACATTAAATTAATTTCGGTTCCTTAACGGAAATAACATCTTATACAAAAATATCCTGGTTATAATTACTAATCCTACACGACATCTTCAGTAACTTTATATGTTCTTGTTATTGAATGAAGAAATTCATATGGCCTATTTACAGAATATAATTTACACAAAATTCCAGAATAATTTCAATTATTCTCTTCCTACTGACTTGAAGTCACGACATTCCTTTCTGTTTAATATTATTTCAATTCTTGTTTTAGGGAAATTCTGCCGAACAGTTAAGCTAAGCAAAAATTAATTGTAAAGTCAGTCTTAAATAGTTATCGGTTTCCTTTTTAAACATACATCTTATGACAAAATTGTTATATTAGTTTTACTGGAAATATTTAACCGAATATCCACTCAAGATTCCCAACAATACTGCTCGGAAAAATATTAATCTTCACACAGGCATTTTCACGATAACAGCGGTAAAGTTCACAATGACCAATTATTAACCATACTAGGTTAAAACAACACCTCTCTGGGTTAAAACCCCAATCAATCTAATCCTGATTGGCACACCTAGCTCAATCCTCAACAAGAAAAATATGCTTTATAAAGCATTGCATCAATATACTTAAACACAAAGACATTACTCATAGTACATGCCTCTCTAAAGACCAATATGCACCTATAATAGGAGCCTTACTGTTATAAATCCACAATTATGCAAATCAGCAGTTTATGGTAAAAATCCTGAATTCGAAAAATATGATCCCGTAACAGATTACCAACAAAGCCCAGTGGATTTCAGAAATATTCCACCTAACTTTAAAAACTTGCCTTACATTGATTCATTACAAAATCCATAGTTCTTAAACGTATGACTTATAGTAAGTTGTCCCTGGGATTATCCTCGCAATTTTGGATGTCGTTCAAATACCCTCTTAATAGAAAAAACTATTGCACTAAAGGCAATGATATCAATTTAATCCAGTGTTAACTTCAAAAAAAAAATATATATATATATATATAAACTGTATATAACGCTGCCCAACCACACAAACTGAGGTTGTAAAGAGGTCTATAAAAATATAAATTCAATCTCAAAATAAGATCCTCCCTGAATTTCCCGAACGCGAAAATGTCGATGGATTAGACCTACAGCATGGATCTAGGTTAGCAACAAAGGCTAAGCGACTAATGACCCATTAGGCAATCCATTTCGAAAATCACGCTCAGAAAACACAAGTTAAATCTGTTATTTAAAAAAAAACTGAAGAAAATATAGTCCAAGGACTCGAAGTAACATTTAGAATAACTGGGTCCGAAAACTTCCTAATATCTTAATAAGAATACGAAAAGGAAAATTCCCCTCTAAAGAATACGATAATCCAAGCGAAAGTGCTTAAAGAACAATGCACTAGAATATGAAAACTCAACCAACGTTCTCAAAAGAAAGTTGTGTTACTAAAAATGTTCTTACACAAGAAAAACTGTAAATCTTCCTCCTACATTTGCTTCTCGACAAATAAGAATGAGCATATTAGTTTAAATACTGTAAAATACTACTGAAATTATTAATTTATTCATCAAAATTACACAAAGGATGCACTCATTTTTATGAGTCAAAATCCTGGCATCATAGAAGGTCAGTTTCGAAATGAACATCGAACCTGCACTTTCTACTGAACCATTTAAACTACAAAATCAAATATGGCAAAGTGGTATTTATAAATGTCCACGCTACACTACTGTAACAAGTTGAAGTGATCAGTACCTTTGGCGAATCTAGATGAGGAAAAAAGGATATCGTTGGCCATAATCAGCTCCGGACCAACAGAAAGTATGCTGGACTTCAACTGGGTTTCCGTAGAACGAACCAAAGTCCTCCCAGGCTCGAACAACACCCGGTCGGTCGAAATAGTTCCAACATATCCTGGCGATATCTTCCCATACATATTCGAACACCAACGGAAGGACCGCACACAGTTTATCAACTCGTCACGACGCGAAAGTGAACTCGAACCGTCACTAACAAGTTCCAATGTGAGAACGCGCGTGTGAACAAGTTCACGAGGGTCGACGCGGCCCCTCTTGACACGAGAGTCGCGTGCACACTTCATGCTAAAAGAAAGTTGCCTTCGACAAGTCCCCGCTGTACCCTGCTAATGCAGTATTCTTAAATCAATTTAGCCTACCATCGTAGTGGATATAAGCTTCATATTGTCCCTTCCCCTTGACACCTTGCTTGAGAATGTACTCTTTTCAAAAAGTATAATCACAGTGAAGAGTGAATCAAATCTAGGCTGCATTTCCACGACGGTTTATATGCAGAGTTTCGTGACACATCACGGCTGAGCTCGCTGTCGTGATTATAAAAGTATCCATCCGCATGGCCCGTTAGTTGCTGTAGACACACAGTCACAGAGGTAAATTATTACATGCTTAAGACCATGTCTGAGCCCTATTAAACACGTTTCTACTTCACGTAGAATGCTCAACGAACTAGAATACACTTCAGCACGGTCACACGTTTTTAAAACTTCCGTTAGCTGGCGATTTTACTTTCACTGATTTCCAGCTCAACCCTCTGCGCTGTCAAGTTCTATATACATTCAGCTCTGCACGAGGTCGCCTGAGTCTCACATCTGCTTCCCCCACCACCACACACACGTCATGACTCGATACGAAATATATCGCAGTCGAAACGTGATCAGCAGTGAGTTAACATATCATCTTCTGTTCTTCATACTTTCTTAATAATGGCTTTCTTAATAATAGCTTTTTGCCATGGAAATATACATATAGACACATGTATCTGCTTACATAAAGCGCTAAATATGCATTAATTTGTATTAATCACTCTCAGGTGAATCGATCGATATGGTGTTAGACACAGTCAACATGGTTATTATCGATGAGCTTCGGGTTTCTCGTCGGAAACACGAGCTCTGCCGATCTCTTTCATGATAGCATGGCTTTTTCTTGCTGCAAACCAGCTGTTATGATCGACTTCAGAGGCAAGTTAGGAAGTTACAGGGTGTTCCCAAAATACTGTAACCATGTCTGTACTTAAGCCCTTTTATGAATAATGGTGCAGTACCATTTTTCAATTTTTTGCAAATATCTCCCAAATCTTCAACTTTATCAACAAAATACCTGTTATAAAAATAATCTAGAGTAAATTTCCTACAAAAATGTTCCCTACCTTTTGTCTCTAATGTGAACCGTTACGATGCTACGACCATTCAAAGATGAGCCCTTTTTGATTCATGCGGAAAAGCTATGGAAATGATATGCCATATCAACGTTTCTACATGTTTTAATATTTGTCAGCATTCCAGATGCACAAGCTGTTAACTTGTTACAAGTACAACAGATTTTCAATGTAAACAGCTGTGGAAAAATACCTACCATTAGTATCATTTTGCAATATTGAGTTTTCGACTACAGAACAGCATGTGGATGCACGGTGTGCGCGGATCTCGCGGGATGATGCGGACTTGAGAAAATTTGTTGGATGGTTATCAACTCAAGAGCCCTTTCCACGTGGACAACACGTTGTTTCGTTAAGCACAGGAGTTGTCGGGGATGGACAAATCACTTGTCATATGACCTATGAAATTGGAATAGCAGCACAAAAAGGCATAACCGGCAACAATTTTCACGATGTGAAGTTCCTTAGAAAAAATGGCGTGATGCCTCTCCGCGCGGTAAATTCGAAAATAACAAGTAGTTCCGTGAAGAACTATACAGCCTATTTTCATATATCCTGCTCATGTTAATTGCCTCTATCAGCATACAAAATTTCAGTTTAATTGCTGTAACAGATTCATAGATATTGAGAACCGTCTAAATATTTCAGATGGTCGCCAGGTTGGTTTTTTATTTTTAGTCTACTTTCGATTTTTGCAAAAAATGAAAGTAGACTTATGAGATCAACACAGGGCGAAAAAAGTGTGTCTGTCTGTGTGTGTGTATGTGTGTGTGTGAGTCTCTGTGTGTGTGTGTGTGTGTATGTGTGTGTGTGTGTGAGTCTGTTTGTGTGTGTGTGAGTGTGTGTACTCTGAATGTCTGTCCCCCCCTATCAATTCGAACACGGTGAATGCGAATTGAACGAAATTTGGTACAAAGGTAGCACCAGCAAAGGACACCTCAGTTTCATGTTTTATATCGCCGCCATCTTGACGAAAACGTAATGGCGGCCACATAAATGTTCAAAGCTTAAATCAAATTACGACTAAACTAATCATTCGAACTCTACCAAATTTTGCAACAAGATACCTTTATGGGGGAGCATCCTTTGACCAAACCAATAGGTCATCAGCGTAATAGTTTGCGGATGGCGGCCATCTTTGTGTGAATATCGATTCCCCCTATTAATTCGAACACGGTGCAACCGAATGGAACAAAATTTGGTACAGAGGTAGTACTAACAAAAGGCACCTCAGTGTCATGTTTTATATCGCCGCCATCTTGACGGAAACGTAATGGCGGCCACACAAATGTTCAAAGCTTAAATCAAATTACGATTAACCTAATCATCCTATCTCTTCCAAATTTTGCAACAACATACCCTTATAAAGGAAGCATCCTTTGACCAAACAAATAGGTCATTAGCTTAATAGTTTGCGGATGGCGGCCATATTTGTGTGAAAATCAATTTCCCCTATTAATTCAAACACGGTGAAACCGAATGGAACGAAATTTGGTACAGAGGTAGCACTAGCAAAGAGCATCTCAGTGTCATGTTTTATATTGCCGCCATATTGACAGAAACGTAATGGCGGCCGCACAAATGTTCAAAGCTTAAGTTAAATTACGACTAACATAACCATCCGATCTCTACCAAAAATTGCAACAACATACCTTTATGGAGGGAGCATCCTTTGACCAATCTAATAGGTTATTCGCCTAATAGTTTGCGGAGGGCGGCCATCTTTATGTCAAAATTGATTCCCCCTATTAATTCGAACACGGTGGAACCGAATGGAACGAAATTTGGTACAGAGGTAGCACTAGCAAAGGGCACCTCAGTGTCATGTTTTATATCGCCGCCATCTTGACTGAAACGTAATGGCGGCCACGCGAATGTTCAAAGCTTAAATCAAATTACGACCGGGTGAGTTAGCCGTGGTGGTTACGGCATGACTGATGGCAGTCGCTCACATCCGGGAGGCGAGGAGGTTCGAATCCCCCCGCCGGCAACCTTGAAGATGGTCTTCTGTGGTTTCCCATCTTCCTTCCAGGCAAATGCCGGGGTTGGTCCCTAACTATAGGCCACAGCCGCTACCTTCCAACTCCTCGTCCTTACATTCCAACTTCCCTCCTTCCCTCCCCAACGGTACTTGTAGCTCACCCATTGGGTGTCCGTCTCGAAGCAGCTACAAAACTGGCGAGCCGAACATGTCCTCGGACACTCCCGGCACTAAAAGCCATACGCTAAAAAAAAAAAAAAAATCAAATTACGATTAACCTAATCACCCCATCTCTACCAAATTTAGCAACTACATACCTTTATAGAGGGAGCATCCTTTGACCAATCTAATAGGTCATTCACCTAATAGTTTGCGGATGGCGGCCATCTTTGTGTCAGAATCGATTCCCCTATTAATTCAAACACGGTGAAACCAAATGGAACGAAATTTGGTACAGAGATAGCACTAGCAAAGGGAATCTCAGTGTCATGATTAATATCGCCGCCATATTGACAGAAACGTAATGGCGGCCACACAAATGTTTAAAGCTTAAATCAAATTACGACTAACATATCCATCCGATCTCTACCAAACTTTGCAACAACATACCTTTATGGAGGGAGCATCCTTTGACCAATCTAATAGGTCATTAGCCTAATAGTTTGCGGATGGTGGCCATCTTTATGTCAAAATTGATTCCCCCTATTAATTCGAACACGGTGGAACCGAATGAAAGAAATTTGGTACTGAGGTAGCACTAGCAAAGGACACCTCAGTGTCATGTTTTATATCACCGCTATCTTGACGGAAACGTAATCGCGGCAACCCAAATGTTAAAAGCTAAAATGTAATTACGACCAACCTAATAATCTAGTCTCTACCAAATTTGTCAACACCATATCTTTATGTGGGAAACATATTCTGACCAAACTGCAATAACATCAGCCCAATAGTTTGCAGATGGTGGCCAAGTATGTGTGCAAATCGATTCCCCCTATCAATTCAAACACGGTGAAACAGAATTGAACGAAATTTGGTACAGAGGTAGCACTAGCAAAGGGCACCTCATATTCATGTTTAATATCCCTATAGCACGTTGTATTTCAACAAGATACTACAACCAACATTCAATCATACTCCTTGAAAAGGACAAAGAGTTATAACAATACCCATGCATTTAGGAGAAAGTAGGCTATATGTTCTTTACTGAACATCTTGTTGTACTATTACATTAAGATTATTGTGGTCGTGTGGTATTCAAACTTCAATCGCATGATTAGAACTCAAGAAGTAAAAACGAGATTTTAAAATTACGCACAGCAGCCATCTTGTGATTATGCAAACAATTGAAATAAATTAGATGCCAGTGGATCTACATTTGAATAAGCATTTAACGTGAAACGTTTCACGGCACTCGGATAGTTAATTCGCGAGAAACGTCCATTTAAATATTTATACTTTGCGTCGCCGCCATGTTGGATTTGTGCTCACCAGGTTACTCAAAGTCCTATAGGTGAACATATGTTCATAGTCTCTATGAACATTAAAAAATCTGTTTGTTTGCTGTAAAAGATTCATAGATATTGAGAACCGTCTAAATATTTCGGAAGCTCGCCGTTTAGGATTGTTATATGTATAGGCCATAGAGTTATGTACCATTCAAGGACAATTATTGCCTAGGTTCATTATTCAAACTTTCACTTCAATCGCATGATAACGACACAAGAAATAAAAACATAATTTTAAAATTTCGCACAGCCGCCATCTTGAGGTTATGTAAACAATTGAATTTAATTAGATGGCAGTGCATTACAATCTGCAAAATCATTTACTGTACCACATTTCATTGCGCTCAGAGAGTTAAATCACGAGAAAAGTCTATTAAAATATTTCAAATTTGCTTGTTCGCCATGTTCGTTTTGTACTTTACAGGTTTATGAAATATACATAGGTAAACTTGTATCAGTACCCTTTATCACCGTACAAGATTGCAGGGTGATATCTGTAATAGTTTCGGAGATATAGAATGTCAGTGAAATATTTCGCACAGCCGCCATTTTGAGGTTATGTAAACAATTGAACTAAATTAGACTCCAGTGCTTTACAATGTGTATAAACAATTGAAGAGCTCGTTTCCAAAACTCACTAAGTCAGTTTTGGACGAAATTGAGATATCCGTTGGATCTTGTTCGTAAGGTGTAGACCTATGTATGTTACTAATATTTTATTCCAGAACTCACTTTGTCATCGTAAATTGTAACGTAGGATATTGCATTTTTTTCCAAAACTGTACTAAGTCAGGGTGTGATGTCTTCCAAACTCTGCTAAGTCTAATGCGCATGCGTACGAGTAAGATCCTGTTTCCCGCCAGGCCGTGATGTCTTCCAAACTCTGCTAAGTCTAACGCGCCTGTTTCCCGCCAGTAACCTCTTGGCTGATTCATGTGTCGTATGTCGATGACCTGTGTTTAAGAGAAAGTTTCTACATTTTAAGAAAGTGTACAAGATGAGTGACTTTGATTTAGAAGGATTAAAGAGTCCTCTAGAAGATTCCGGTCGAAGCAGGAAGAGAAGAAAAGATGTAAACACCTGGGATAAAACAAAACGCAAGAATGCAAGAAACAGTTCAAGTGCTCACCCTGCATCTTGTATCGCTTGTAATCATGCTGGAAGACCGAACTATACATGCAAGGTAGGATTGTTGAGTCAAGAAGACATCACTCATTTCCGTGACAAACTGTATGACAACAAATCAAAAGTAGAGCAAGATAACTTCCTTTTAAAATGTATTGTAAAAAAAGAACCAAAATCACATCGACCAAGAAATGTAGGCAATCCCCGTGCTAGGTTATTAACACCATATTTTATACGGAGGAATGCCGGCCACATTATACGAGTTTGTGCTCAATCTTTCTGTTCGGTAACAGGAATGAGAAGATTCAGATTGAATCGTTTATCTAAGAACTTCAATGCAACAGGTGAACAATGTAAAGAGAACAGGGGCGGTGGTCGTATTAAAGCCAAAGACATGGAAACTGAGGTTTCAATTGTTAATTTCAGTAAGACATTGAAGTGCAGAGAAAGCCATTATGGGAGGGCAAAGAGCGTACGAGTTTACATGGACCCAACACTTTCCGTCAATATGATTTGGCGATTGTGGAGAGAGGCCAGGGTAAGTGCTTCAAAATCAGTCGCATCTTATAGCAAATTTCATAGAATTTTCCAAACACGATTCAATATCGGGTTTGGGCATCCGAAAACCGACAGATGTTCATACTGTGAAGAATTAAAAATCAGGATACAAAATAATTCTACATCACCAGCCGAAAGGGCAGACCTGATGGGATGTTACAGATTGCACAAATTACGAGCCAAAAAAATTTATGAAATTTTGAAGCGAGAGGAAGATAATGTTCTGAAAGTAGCATTTGACATGCAACAGAACCAGCCCCTTCCCATGATTAGAATTTCCGAGACTTTTTATGCTCGACAGCTTTGGTTGTACAACCGAACTTTTATAATTCATGAAAACGTCCAAAATGTGGAAAACACATTCATATATTCTTGGACAGAATATCAGTCTGGAAGAGGATCGAACGAAGTTGCATCATCCTTGCATTAACTTCCTACACTGTCTTGAAGAGAGGGTTAGTCAAGAAGCAAAACCAGAAGGCATTAAATCTCAGAAAACATTGAGATTTTTCTCAGACTCTGCCACAAGTCAAAACAAGAACTCGACCATCATGGGCTTCTTGCTAGATTATGTAAACAAAAGTAACATTTTTAATAAAGCGGAACACATATTTCCCATCAGAGGACACAGTTTTTTGCCTCCGGACCGAGTGTTTGGAAGAATCGAAAAAGTGTACAGAACTCGTGAAAAACTATTAGAGCCACAAGATTATCATGCTATTCTGGAAAAACAAGGAGCTGTTAAACTTTTAAAGAGAGATTGGCGGCTACTTGATTTTAAAAGGAGCGCCAATAATATAATGGAAAACTAAGCTCCCATTCTTGATGATGGAGCATCGTGTTCTTCTGTACAAAAAAGGAAAGAAAGAAGTGTTTGCCAAGAATACCTACAATTGAAACTTCAATGAATACGAAGTGTTAAAGAAGAAATCAGTCAATTCTTGGAGGAACTCATACAGATTGGTCCATGTAGTAGAGGAATGCAATTAAATATCTTCAGAGAAGAAGAAGGATGTTGCAGCACTTCTGAAGTTTGTTTCTCTGTCCGAACAAGCTCAGTTGTACTACAATAAAGCTCTGAAGAACTTCGGTGATGATGCATATCTGGTTGATCACACAGAAAATAATACACTATGCTGAAGAAGAGCCATTTGTGTAGTACAAAGTTAAGGCTGTGCAAGTGCGTTTGTTCTTGGAATTTATTTGCTATATATTTGTATTATTTTTTATGGCAGGTATTGGGACAATTTAATAACTTTTTTCTGTTCCTCATTGATTTTCAAGGGAAGTTTGAGCAATCTAGAATAAATCACTAAAATCCCATTGCTTTACGTGCTTGCTTCCGATCTACCAAATGTGTAACTTAGCATGTGCAAGTAGATGTTTTATTCCAGAACTCACAAAGTCTGTAGTTCTTTTCCAGAATTCACCTAAGTCAAGTGACCTAGTTTACTTTTGGAAAAAATTTGGCATTTTAACGTTAATAAATTCAAAATAGGGTTTTGGTTCGTTATCACTGTTCTTCATATTAATTTGAAATACGTCTCTTTACTTCATAATGAAGTAATATTGCCAAAGTAGGCTCCGGTTCAAAAAATGTCTGTCCTGAAAAATCATCATTTTTGACTTAGTGAGTTTTGGAAACGAGGTCTTCAATTGCTGTACCCAGTTTCATTACGTTTGGGTAGTTAAATCGCGAGAAAAGTCTATTTAAAAGTCTCAACTTCGCTTGGCCGCCATGTTGGTTTTATAGTCACCAGGTTTTTGAAAGTATCATAGGTGAACTTCTTGTAGTGCCCTTTATCACCGTACACAATTTCAGGGCGATATCTGTAATAGTTTCGGAGATATCGAATGCTAGTGAAATATTTCGCACAGCCGCCATGTTGGATTGGTGAGACGTAACAAAATTTGCAGGGCACGGTCGAGGTCGCCGCGAATAGCGCCATGAACTTACCGAGTTTCATTGAAATCGCTCCAGTCGTTTAGACACACACACACGCACACACACACGGGCAAAAGGTGATTTCATAAGCCTATTTTTAGCCTACTTTCGATTTTTGCAAAAAATGAAAGTAGACTTATGAGATCAACACAGGGCGAAAAAAGTGTGTCTTTCTGTGTGTGTGTGTGTGTGTGTGTGTATGTGTGTGTGTGAGTCTGTGTGTGTGTGAGTCTGTGTGTGTGTGTGTCTGTGTGTGTGTGTGTGTGTCTGTGTGTGTGTGTGTCTGTGTGTGTGTGAGTGTGTGTACCCTGAATGTCTGTCCCCCCCCTATCAATTCGAACACGGTGAATGCGAATTGAACGAAATTTGGTACAAAGGTAGCACTAGCAAAGGACACCTCAGTGTCATGTTTTATATCGCCGCCCTCTTTACTAAAACTGAATGGCGGCCACTCAAACGTTCAAAACGTAAAATCAAATAACGACTAACCAAATCATCCGATCTCTACCAAATTTGGTAACAACATACCTTCGTATAGGATGCGTCTTGTGACCAAACTACAAGGTCGTCCGCCATACCATTTCAGGATGGCGGCCGTGCGAATTATGCAAACTTTATAATCCATATCATGGGACCCACCAGTTCCGATTATCGAGCCGAGAATCGTTTTAACTGTTCTAAAGGAAGAGGCACGTTCGAAATTAAAAGTTTATTTTGTAATACTATAGTGCAGACGTGATTTTAAAAAGCTGAGCTGATTTAGTAATAAGACAAGATGGCAGCGGATATCTTGTGCCTGACTTATATTTCACTAATTTGAGTATTGCATGCAATATAGCGTACTGATATAAAATAAATAAACTTTGTATGAAATGCTTTATATATAAATAATATACTCCAGTGATGAAATCGTTTAGTATAAATCACTATTTGCTAACAAGTTCTATGTAAGTCATTTTATATAGAACGATATTCGTTGACACAATTAGCTCAGTGGTAGAGCGTTAGCCTATCGCTCAAATGCCTATGGTTCAAACCCGATCAGAGCATTTTTTTTTTGCTTGAAATTTTATATGTTTATTGTTTTGTAATGACTCAGATGTTTTAAAATTAAGCGTTATATTGTGCATATTATGGTGTAAAATATATATTTAATTAAAACATAATTCGCCAGCAGATTTACTCGAGACATCTAGCTGCCAAAAAGGTAACTGCACGCCGACCAGATTTTATTGAAAAGTTTCTTCTTCTGGCCGCTAGAATGCACTCGCTCTGTTAGGATTATATTGTTAGATATTTCACCACTAGATATCACGACTAGTCTACGTGGGGCTCCATTGATTACTATACCATTTGCATTCTATGCGCATCGAATTTGAAGAATGACAAGATGATACTACGATACATTTTTACTTTCTATTTTAAAGGGTTTGTAACAGCCTATTGTGCGTTATTAGAAAATGTTAAATGAAGTAAAGAACAAAACGATTTCACATAGTATCTGAACTCTATCGTTGGTGCTAGTTCAGGATATTAATTAATACTTCTATTTCAGCCAAATAGCAATCGAAAATATCCACATAGTTGGTATACACACGTCTCTGTAGGGTCATGGAAAGATTTGTTAATTCAATTAGGGTTGTGAAAGTCATACGCAGCCAGACGTGTAAAGACATGCCTCAACTCAAAGTTGGATGTTGCCCGCGTCAGGCCGATTATGTAATAATAATAATAATAATAATAATAATAATAATAATAATAATAATAATGTTATTGGTTTTACGTCCCTTTTAACTACTGTTGCTTTTAAAGACGCCGGGGTGCCAGAATTTTGTCCCGAAGGGGATCTTTAACGTGCCAGTAAATCTACTAACACGGCTCCCTCGCATTTGTGCACCCTCAAATGCCAGCTGACTGCGCCAGGATACGAACCTGAAACATACGGTCCAGCAAGCGAGAACGTTACCGCTGAGCCACGCCGCCAGTCCGGTCGATTATGTCTCCAGATCCATAACATTCTTTAGATACTTCTTATCTTTCTTTCTTCAATGATGGTAGCAGTTTTTATCTAGGTTGTGGCGTTTGGGAGAGGTAAATCGTTTCTAAGGTATTCAACAAAGAATAGTTCTATTATACTCTTTGATAATAACAACGAGTTATAACTATACTCATACATTTAGGAGAAAGTAGGCTATATGTTCTTTACTGAACATCTTGTTTCAAAATTGAAAATAGGCTAAAAATCCGCAACACGGATATTCCTGGTGATCCTCTTGTGCTTTTCCAATGCATTTGCCTTGCAAAGAAATCCGATGCAGAATTGAAACAATATTTCCAGTTTGAACTAGCTCCGTATCCGGTTGCGATCTTTGATAAAGCGGGAATGCGTAGACGCAAAAGTCTGTGTTCTATAAATTATTCGATCCTGTTACCGATGAGCCCATATTTGAGGACCTACATCATGTTCTCGACGGAGGATATCTTCTGCACCGTGTAATTTGGCACCTAACCGATACTTTTGTCGACATTAGTGCCAAATATGCGAGTTACGTTAAAAGATACTTTAAAAACAGTGTCATTATTTTCGTTGGGTATCCTGACGACCCAGCAGCTCGCAGTACCAAGTCCGTTGAACGTCTTCGACGATCGCACAAGCATGAAGCTGCTAATGTTTTTTTTTTATGAGTCCATGACGGCACCTATGCCACAAGCAAACTTTTTGTCTAATGTCACAAACAAACGAAGATTGATCGACTTGTTGCGCGTCACATTCGAAAGCGAAGGAATCGAAACCAGACAAGCTCCACATGCCGATGTGCTCATCGTTACCACCCCACTCGAGTTATCTCGGCCCGACAATTAAGTCATTATAGTGGCTGAAGATATAGATATCCTGGCGGCTTGTGTGCCACCCTCCACGAAAATGTATTTTATGAAACCCGGCCAAGGTTCAACCAAACAACAACTATTTTGCACAACAAGTTTCAATCTCCCAACATGTGTGCAAGAAAACTTCCTCTTTTTGCATGCGTTTAGTGGGTGCGATATAACGTCTTCGTTTCACAGGCAGTGCAAAATGAAATTCGTAACACTGCTGAAGAGTAATGAGGAACTGCAGACAGCTGTTAGGGTTTTCCGAGACGTGAACGCAAACCCCGATGAAATTGACAAAGCGGGCCAGTTGGTTTTGGCTGGGCTTTATGACAACAAAACCACGGGAAATACCCTAATGAGCTGCGGTTCCAACTGTTTGAAAAATCTCTAAGCAAACATCGATTTAATCTCGCAAGCTTACCTCCCACCGAATCAGCGGCACGTGATCACTCTTTAAGAACATATCATCAAATCCAAACATGGTATGGAAATGATACAAATCCACTGGATTGGGGCTGGAAAAATTCTCAATGTGGTTTGGCTCCCATACCTACGAGGGATCCGGTGCCACAAACGCTTCTAAACACAGTGTCCAGCAAATGTTCGGAAGGATGTAACGCAGCTTGTGGTTGCAGGAAAACGGGCCTCCGATGCTCCAGAATCTGCATGAATTGTATGGGACGGTCATGTACAAATGCTGCCGAGGAAGATGATATGGATGATTGTGACGGAGACATCGATGTTAATCTTGAGCGCCCTGTGACGTCGGACAAAAGTACCGATACAGACGATGAAAGCGATGACGGAGAAATTGAGGCCACAGCTGTTTACATTGAAAATTTGTTATACTTGTAACAAGTTAACAGCTTGTGCACCTGGAATGCTGACAAATATTTTATAATATGTAGAAACTTTGATATGGCATATCATTTCCATAGCTTTTCCGCAAGAATCTAAAAGGGCTCCAATTTGAATGGTCGTAGCATCGTAACAGTTCACATTAGAGACAAAAGGTAGAGAGCATTTTTGTAGAAAATGTACTCTAGATTATTTTCATAATAGGCATTTTGTTGATAAAGTTGATGGTTTGGGAGATATTAGCAAAAAAAAAAAAAAAGGAAAAATGGTACCTTCTTAGGGCCAGAAGGGCCAACGCCGACTTCGCTTGAGGGGGAAAACTTGGGAGAGTAATATCTGGGTCCAAATAAAGCGATTAAAGCAATTTCCAGCTTTCCACTAATTATCTTAAACATGATTTATTCTGCGAATATAACTTACAGAATTTTATAAAGTAACTCATAAATAATTTTTAACATTCTGTAAACGAAACACACACATATTTTATTATGAGCAAATATTCTCATGAAAATAAATTTTATTATTTCAGATTTTGAAAAATCATTTACATATCATATTGTTCTATATTGAAACATCTTTTTTTAGTAATAATCTGATACAGGTACGAAGTACACCATTTTATACTGACTGTATAACAATATAAAGTATTGACAGTAAGAAAACAAAGAATAAAATTTAACACAAAAAAAGGGACTTAATAATAACAAATTCATTGGAAATTAAATAACAAATAAAATAAATAACAGAGGTTATAAAGATATGTATGTGAGTCGTCCAATTCCAGAACTACCTAAGTCAATTCCATGAAATTTGTGAGAAAGGGCAAAAAACGTCTTGAGTTATCCGTGCGCGTTTAAATAGAAACAGTTTGTATAATAGTTACAAAATACGATTAGTTTTCATTTTATGTATGTTTTAAAAATACAGTAAAAGCAGTTTTTACGTAATAATAGAAAATATATTGCACTTAAGCAGTTTTGATACAGGATCTAGGACTTAAGTGGTTTTGGATTAGTTTCATTAAGTCAGTAATTATGGTTTCTATGTGAAAGTGAAATTATTGCTATATTTTAAAGTTCTCTAAGAAACTACCCAGTATACAATAAAAGTAACCTTTCAACCTTAAATTTCCATTCACAATATGCTCACAGCTTTTCAAACTAGGCGAAATAGAGTCCATTGGACTGCACAGCAACGTCATTCCATGGGGTCTTCTTCTTCTTCTTCTTCTTCTTCTTCTTCTTCTTCTTCTTCTTCTTCTTCAGATACATTTTGTCGAGCTATGTCTTCGCCACATAGTAGCAAGTCTCGGTAGAAGCCTAGATCCTCTCTGTTGTGCCACTCAGGGCCGAAATGCTTTGACAAATACTGTTTCACATCAGTCACTTACATATATATAAATATATAAAAGTGTACCCGTTCCTACGCCACTTTAACATGTTTTCTTGGCGTTGATTACAGTAGCAGTGTTTAGCTATGGACAAGTTCATTGTTAAACGTAAACGCCTGGAGAGTGAAAGTGAGCAGTCGGCTCCTACTCCCGAACCGTCGAATTCAACATAAAGAAGACAAACGAAAGAAAAGAACATACCAGGACAGTTACGTAGTGTATGGATTTACGTGGAATAAGAACGAGGAAAACCCTATCCCTGTGTGTTTAGTTTGTGGCGAAACACGAGGCCATGGTACCTAGCAAACTGAAGTGGCATCTCACAATTAAGCATATTAGTGGGTCTGGGAAGAGTGTGATGTATTTTTCACGTGTACTAGAAGGGGAGAAAAAAAAACAGCTGTGCGAATGGTAAAGAGAATGACCATAAGTGATACTGCTCTTGAAGCCTCGTTTAAAGTAGCAGAACTGATAGGAAAAAAAATCACACACACACCTCATACTCTTGGAGAGGAAATCATAGGTCCTGCATGGAAAATTATAGTTTCAACAATACTTGGTGAAGGAGCAGTAATCAAATTTCGAAATTTCCTCTTTCCAACAACACTATCAGTCGCAGGATATCTGAAATGTTTGCAATATCAACGAACAAGTCGTGGGGAAAATAAAAACTGATAGAGCATTTGCTTTGCAAGTAGATGAGAGTATCGATAGTGGTGACAAACTGCAACTCCTTGGTTTTACCAGATATATTGATGATAAAGATATTAATGATGCGTTTCTGTTCTGTAGACCGCTGGAGACTACAACCTCAGGACATGATATTTTTGTTTCTATTCATTCCTTTCTCAATGACCAAGATCTTTCATGGAAAGACTGGTTGGTTAGTTCTTAAGTTTAGGGGCTGCGACAACGCGGTCATGTAGCCCCGTGTACTTTGGTGTGTGTAGAATCTGTCTGATAACCGGTGTTAATTGTGATGACTGTATTAGTGCGTGTTATCTGTTTTTAATTCAAGTAAGGACTGCAGTCTTTTGAATTTTTCAAATAGTTCCGACTTTTGCTGCCAAACGCCACCGTCAATGACTACTAGTTCAGAACTTAGCTACCAGACGCCACCGCAGTCGGCTCTTGACGACGAACGTAGGAACCTAAGAACGCTAGTCAAATGTTTAACCTATATATAATTTAGCTTCACACAGGTGTAATTAGTGGAAGGTTCTTTAACATGCCATAAATCTATGACATGGGACCGCCGGATTTACTTCCCCTCCGAAGGAAGGCATACTGAGGGATTTTTAACTCTCTTAAAAATCCGACGACTTCGGCCGGCATGGAAAGACTGTTGTGGTATATGTACAGATGGTGCACAATCTATGTCTGGGAAATTTAAAGGTTTTTACTGCAAGAGCTCAAGATTTTGCTGCAGTGTTTAACGAAGTTGTGAAAATGGTGAACTACATCAAGTCTCGACCTTTAATGTGCAGGATTTTTAAACAGTTATGTCTCGCAACGGATGCACCTCATACCTCTTTGTTACTTCATACAGAGTAAGGTAGTTGTCGCGGGGTCGTGTATTGAAGCAGTTTCTTGAACTTAGAGAACAGGTGAAAACTCTTTTTAAAGATGAAAATCAAGATACATTTTATGAGCTGTTACTAACTGATTCTTGGTGCTTGGAACTGTCGTATCTGGCAGATATTTTTCATAAACTGAATTAACTGAATGTTTCAATGCAGGGTAGACAGGAAACAATAATTTCCTCAACCAATAAAATGAAAGATTTTAAAAGAAAACTTAGTTCTTGGACGTCTGCAGTTCAGAAAGGAGATCTTTCAAACTTTCTTCATCTGGCAGTAGATAACGATCTGGGTAAGCTGAAAGACCGCATTTGTGATCACTTATCAAGACTGCAAGAAGCAATAGATACATACTTTCCATCTATTTCCACTATGAATGTCAACTGGGTTGTCTCACCATTTGATTTCATAGATAGTGCGAGGAAATAGATTTCACTGGTTGCGAACGAGATGAATTTATTGATCTTTGTGCCGATTCCACACTCAAAAGTAAGTCCACCAAGAGTGAGGCGTCGGTGGCTACTTTTGGGCTTCAGCGGAGAGAGTAGTATCCTAACCTAATGAAGAAAGCAATTAACACACTTTCGCCCTTTCCAAAATCCTATCTATGCGAGCAAGCCTTCTCTGCTCTGGTGACAATAAAATCCAAAGCAAGAAATAGACTGAATAACCTTGAGGATGATTTGCGTGTTTCATTGTCAACTGCAAGGCCCGATATCACGTACCTGTGCTCTAAGCATCAATCACAAGTTTCATATTAACGATTTATCGAACAAAATTTTGATGTATTTTTACTCACTGACTGTAGTAAAGTAGACTGTATTATGTTATGGTGTACGTTACTTATTATAAAATATTTCAATAAATTTACATATGAAACATAATTTTTTTTTTATTCAAGGAAGGGTGCCCCTAGTGTTTAATGTTATTCCCAAGGGTGCCGTGAACTTCAAAAGGTTGGTAAACTCTGCTCTAGTCTGTGGTCGTGTGGACTGGCATGATGAGTCAGGGCGGGAGGGAGGCGGAAGCTGCGATAGCAAAGGTGTTGAAGGAGAGGATAAGGCAGGTGCCCGAGCGCGCTCTTGCCCAAGACCTTGTCTTACAGCTGTGTGTGTGCGCGCGTGTGTGTATGTGTGTGTGACTGATTCAACCTGCGTTTTGTAGAGTCTGAAAGGTACAATCACCACGGGTATATCGCTGAACCAATTTTCTTTATCGAACTTTTCTACTGCTCAGAATAAGAGCCACATCAAATTAATAAAACTTTGAAGTTAATATAACAATTTTTTCTCACTAAAAATGGTATTCAAATCTGAAGAGGTTAATGCAAAATTTGAATTTCGTAATAAGAATTGTTCCTATTGCAGGTACTACTACAGGGGTTGTTGTACATAAATTTCGGTGTCTTCCGATTATTAGTTTCGTCGTGAAGATTGTACCTTTAACGCTCAAAATAGCCACTTTGAAGCCATGTCCTCAGCAAACGAGCCGTCGTTATTTTCTTCAAAACGCATATAATATCTCACAAAGACCTACATTAGAGATTAAGAGTAAAAATAAAAATAAAATTTCAATTTTTGACCGCACAGCCTTAAGACGAGTGGGAGAGGAAAGAAGTTTCTGGCAAATGCTAATGAAGAGAAGAGATAGGTTGGTAGGACACATACTAAGACACCCAGGAATAGCAAGCTTAGTTATGGAAGGAAGGGTCGAGGACAAGAACTGTAGGGGTACACCAAGTTTAGAATATGTTAAAGAGATTGTCTCGGATGTAGGGTGTGATAGGTATGTAGAGATGAAACTATTAGCTCAGGATAGGAAGGCATGGAGAGTTGCATCAAACCAGTCAAAAGACTGAAGACTCAAACACACAATTTCATCTGATCTGCAGTGACGATGGCTGGCAACCAGAATGCGCCATAAACTTATTTTTGAAAAAAAAAAAAGGGACTTACCCCGATCTATCCGTGGGGTCTTCACTTGTAATTCGTTTACCTTGTCAATGAACCTTTAACATCTTAAAAGCTATTGGAACTACTGACATAAAAAATGGTACGGAAACAGAGTAAGATGTGTTCTAACAAATGAATAGGAAGAAAACAGAAAAAACAATTTAAGAATTCTTAGTGCATAAAGTCCCTTAATTGGCGAGAGGCATGAGGCCCTTGTACCACAGACTAAAGAATTCTGCTGCAGATGAAAGAAAGCATCGGCCAAGACACAGCAGTTTATTTTATTCATTCGTAAATTACGCCCCCCCCCCCCCCCCCCCCCTATCTTGTCCGACAAATGGGCATTCTAACAGAATGTCTCTTCCCACGTTCGCTAAGGATTCACAAAGAAATAAGTAATGAGATGGCCACGGTTGTCAAAGCCACGCGTTTCCGTTAAATCCTAACTTGTATGAAACTTTACTGGCACACAGATAGTCGGAGCGCTTTTAGAAACAAATCTAAAACTTCCCTCCACATTTAGCGGTGAACCATTTCGTTTCCACGTCTAAATAATGGCTGACACAGACACGGTGAGTGTAGACTACTTACTTGTACGGTCAAAGCTTTCTAAGTTCATTTGGTGACTTTCGACAACAAACTCCAACATGCACAAAATGCCTGTGCACGCTACATATGCAATTTACGGTATTATGACCATGTCACCCCCGCTTATGAGCAACTTAACTGGTTACGTCTAAATCAACGCAGCGACCTCCATTCCTTATGCCTTCTTCAACAAATACTCTCAACTTCAACTCCAGCTTACCTGCATTCCCAGTTTCACCGCCTCTCATACGAGCATAGTCTTGGAACACGGTCAAAAAACTACACTCGTGCTGATACCCATACACCGCACAGTACGCTATACCAACTCCTTCGATGATGCTACTGCACGACTTTAGAACAATCTGCCTCGCTCCGTCAGAGGAGCAACCCCGTCCAGCTTCAAGCAGCGTTGCCAGCAGTACATAATCACTAAGTAAATTAAAGTTGAACTCGACTCTTATGCTTATATTCTTATGTCGTATTACAGATATTCAATCTTTCCAATTCTCACCTTCTTATTTACTCTCTATTTAGACATCTAAATAACCTTCTTCAGTAATGACTAATCATCATTATCACATCTTATCATCATCATCATCATCATCATCAGTAGTCTACATTTTATCAGTATTTCCTTATGTTACTCTAATTTTAAACTTACTTCCAAGTATCTTACCTATTCACCCTAGCTATACAACAATTTACTGCCTCGGTCAAGCTGTTGGCCTCTCACCAAGGTGGACCGGGTTCGATTCCCGGTCAATGCATGTGAGATTTTCGAAGTGAAATGCCATGTCCTGTGGTTCGGATTCCACGTAAAACGGAGGTCCCGTGACTCATGATCGCATGATTAACGGTCACGTAAAACTAAAAGCTTCCTTTTTAAATTTACTGCCTACACCAAGCTAATCTGCTTTTATGTTTCTTATGTTCGACTATGTCGAAATGTAAACATTATGTGTCAGAAAACTGTATCATAATGAGGCTCATTAGTCCAGTCAATAGACGAATTTTACCCTACATCAGATGCGGGATCGTTTTTTATTTTTGGATGTTGTTTAGGACCATTAGGTAGTTATTAATCCAAGTTTCCGTCATCCCCCACCTCTTGCTTCGTCCGCCATCTTGAAAAAACTGTCAGAAATCGGCACTTTTTTCAGTTTTTGGCCTCCAGCTCATTCCCAGTTCATTTGTTTGAAGATATGTATAAATAAGAAAATGTAGATTACTAAATTTCCAACAACTTTTATATGAAAGTTTTTATTGTAGGATCAAGCATATTCGAGATACGAGAAGGCGAAAAAGGGCGAAAATTGGCAAATCGGCACATTTTTCACTTTCGCTCCACTTTCCATAGCAAAAACAAGGAGAAGACTTGATCTCAGCAAAAGGTTTATTGAATGACAGTTGTAGAGAATTTAATTTCCTTTGAAACTCGTGTATCAAAAAAATAATTACGAGCATTGGGTAGGAGTGGGGGTAAATTTAAGAAAACTATAGGAAATGCGTTTTTTGTGATTCAGCCCTGGAGCGCCCGTGTTGGTGAAATTTTTTCGTTTTCATTATATTACAACCATTTTCTGAACACAGCAGTGAATCTAAATAATATTTAAACCATTTTTTGGATAAATATGAATAGATGGGAGAGAATAAATTCGTTACACATTCATTTAAAAAAGAGAGTCAGTCTGAAAGACTGGACTTTATAGCATTTTAAATGCTACAAATGCTGAAAATGCTACAAAGACTCTTGACATGTTAGATGATCAAGAAACAATCAGAACGCTAGAAAGTTAAGAGTCATGAGGGAGCTGGAGCGCGCGGTGAAAGGAGGGAGCTGGCTGGATGACGTCACGCTCGCCGCGTCGTTGCCGTCTCGTAACTCCAGAGCTCACCAGTGAACTCAGTACACATGCACCAAGCGGTACTATGCTGTCCCTCACCTCAGTGCATTCTCGGTACATTTCGTGACGTCGCCGTAACGTAACGCCAGCCTCAACGTAACGACAAAGTCGACAAGATCATTTAAAATGATAAAAAGTTAGTGTGTATTTACAAAATATAGATTACAATACAATGCGTTTTATATATTAATTATTTACATATTAATTGTTAGGGAATAATGAACACACTAAAATAAAAACTTCAAAATAGATGGGGTGTTGCTACAGTAACCGGAGACGTTTCGCAAGGGGGGTCGGGAGGGCTGACTCTTCGTCGAATGGTATGGACGGGTCGTCGATGTTTTCCTCTTCCTCGCCAGCGGCTATCAAGGGACGGTTGTCGCAGGACTTTCCGCCGCAGCAGAATTTGCAGAAAGTGGAGCAATGCAGACCGGTTTTTCTGCATCCACATGCTGCGGAACAGCCGGTGACACACCTGCATGATACCGTCTTCAGCAGGGTATGAGGAGCAGCATCTCTGGAGGTTGTTGTCGGAATCAAGTCCCTGCTTCCTCTTGTACAGCCAAAGATGTTCGGGTCTTTCTTCCTGCTCATCCAGGACATCACTTCGTGGTATACTCTCAAGGAGTGGTATCGCGCTGCATCAGAGGATGGGGCCAGCTTTTCCAGGTTCAAGTTTGTCGTGGTGGCAACAAATTTTGTGTGTCGGAGGACGACCAATATTTGCTCTCCTGCTTTGGAGATGTCCTCTAATGTTTCTTCTGGGTCCATGAAGACATCACTTATCTCCAACAATAATGGATTCCTCCGGAACAGGGAACAAAATTTGGTTTTACCGAACCCATAAATGTTTGACGTTGTGTCACACCCGCTGATGGCGTGGATGAGCAGCAGGTTCTCGGCGAAGTCATACATAAGTGATGAGGGGGAGTACATGACGTCAGGTGAATTGCCTCTTCCTGGGTTTTTAAGGTACACGTTGTTTGTCGCATTTGCTGTCCCAGTGAGGATGACTAATAAATCGATGTCTTCCTCCACAATAATTACAGCGTCGTACGAAGAAGCCATCTATGTTGCAGTGGTCACAATGAGCACGTCAGCATCCTCCTCAGATTGCTTGTTCGTGACGTTGGACGCTTCAGGTGTTGTTCTGAGGAGGGAACAAATCGTTTTTTATTGCTATCATTGGACAGAAATTTGTCTTGAGGAGTTGTGTTGACTGTGGCTTCATCAAATATCACATCTGCTGAGGCGTTCAGCTTGCGCCTTCCTGCTCTTCCAGCATTCTTGGTACTCATCAGAAGATTGTCTGGGTACCCGTCGAAGATGACCATCACCACTGTCCCATAATGCTGGTGGATGTACTTGATATAATCGGCACAAATTTGCCTAAAGTCGAATTTCGATTCCACACAACTTTGTGGAGCAGATGCCCACCATCGATGACAGTGAGGTGATTTGAGGGGAGCTCGAAATCTATGGGCAGGGGTGTGAACGCTGCATATGAAGCACACTTTGTGCCCTTGCGCATGCCATCCACGTTGAACAACGACATAGGGTACGGTGCAAGCTCATAAGAGAGGTATTCCTCAAGGTCGTCCTGGGTTGTTTTTGCTATGCACATCCTGTGATAGAATGTGAGTGGGTCCACAGCAATCTTCTTCTCCCCAACTTTCAAGATGTTCTTGTCAGCTGCTAAAGATATCACTTTGTCCTCCTTTTTGAAGGACACTTCACCGAAGGTTGTTCCCACTGTTCTTGAGAGTCCATCCATACCGACTTGCTGGGCTTTGTAGCAGTTCACCTGCTCACTTCCAACTACACCAGAGCTGATGCTCATAATTTCCTCTGCTTCAGGGAAAGTGGGGTGTTTTGAAAACCATTCGAGCAGCCGTTGTACAACTAAGTCATACTTACACGTGACAGCAACTACGCTTTACAATTAAGTGAGAGAAACAGTTTTTGTCAATTATCTCAATTCTTACCAAAATGACTTAGTGCCTTCCAACAATGACCGATTCAATTATATATTCATGTGTGAGAGAGTGTGAGTGTAAGTTTGTGGTTACATTTATACCAAAAATGGTTCAAATATTATTTAGATGCATTGCTGTATTCAAAAAATGGTTGTAATATAATGAAAGCGAAGAACTTTTCACCAACCCGGCGCTCCAGGGCTGAATCACAAAAAACGCATTTCCTATAGTTTTCTTAAATTTACCCCCAATCCTATCCATTGCTCGTAATTATTCTTTTGATACATGAGTTTCAAAGGAAATTAAATTCTCTACAACTTTTATTCAATAAACGTTTTGCTGAGATCAAGTCTTCCCCCTTTTTTGCGATGGAAAGTGGAGCGAAAGTGAAAAGTTTGCCGAATCGCCAATTTTCGCCCTTTTTCGCCTTCTCCTATCTCGAATAAGGTAAAGGCAGTTAAGATTGCGCAGCCTTTAAGATTGCGCAGTGGCATTTTATTACAGTTGGCAGCACTGGTGACCCAAGCCATTCTGTGGAGAAACGTGTATTGCAAAGTGCTCTTCGAAAGTGTGAACGATTTTGCTGATTCTACTTGTATAAAGAATTAAGAGGTAAGAATAATTAATCATCCTATTTGATGTAATTTGTATTCTTCAGAAAATAAGCCTTAGAGCTCCTTTAAATTATGATTTATTTGAAACAAATACTCCTCTCGCAAGGGGAACTCCTAACAAAGACTGAGAGCGGCTCGATGTGCGTATACGTAACTGCTTCTGCCATCTGTTAGCGAAAGTGTTGAACTACGCAGAAACCTGCAAGACCGCGCGCTCTGCGCAGTCTTGGAGGAACTGTGCGCCATCTTACAGGCACATTCTTGTTCTGTATAAATCGTTCATATCTACGATATTCTTTCTTTCAGACGTTTATTTAACGGCAGTATGAGCTCAACATACTCAAGAAAATCAGAGAGGAAACTTATATTTACGACAGAAATCTTAGAGGAAGCCAGAAAGAGAATTGAAAATGGTGAAAGTCAAAGAAAAGTGGGTACTAAGGAATCCACTTTGAGAAATAGATTAAAATTGGCAAGGAAAAAAATAATTACGGTAGTTGGTTAATAATTGTTTATGGCAATTCATAATTAACTAAATTAAGTAAATTATATTTAAAAATTAAGTTCAATTAAAAATATTTAACAAATATTATAGGCCTACTACAGTACATAAATATTTTCAACTCCAATTTTTAATATTTATTCCTCGAGTAGCCTACGTTATGTAATATATTTCTTCGTTAATTTACAGGGAACTGTACCAATTTCCTTGGGACGTCACAAACCTGTGTTCACGCCAGAACAGGAACAAAAATTGGCCGACCATTTGAGGGAACTGGTCAAAAGGTTTAATGGAATTACCAGAAAACAGCTGATGAGTTTAGCGTACGAATTTGCTGAGAGGAATGAGATTGAACATAGGTTCAATAAGAAAACTAGATTAGCAGGAAAGAACTGGGTTTTGGCCTTTTGTATGAGGCAAAAGCTGTCATTACGCACACCAGAGAAGTGCAGCATAGGAAGAGCAATTGGATTCAATCGAGTACAATGTGACCGATTCTATGATAATTTGGCCAGTGTGTGTGATGATGAAATGTTCCCAGCTCATAGGAAATTTAATATTGACGAGTCCGGTATATCAACCGTGCCTAATACTGTTCCTAAAATTATATCTCCTAAAGGGAAGAAAATTGTCTGTAAGGTCACATCGGGAGAGAGAGGGCAGGCAGTTACCGTAGTGTGTTGTATGGGGCCTACAGGCATATTTGTTCCTCCAGCGATGTTCTTTGCGAGGAAGAGAATGAAGCCAGATCTGTACATGGATGCTCCTGAAGGGACATTGCCAATGATATCCGACTCTGGCTATATGAACACTGAGCTCTTTGTAGAGTGGCTCAAACATTTCAAAAACTTTGTAAAGCCATCAAAGGAGGATCCAGTTCTCCTTATACTGGATAACCACATTTCCCACTGCAGCATTGATGCTGTTCTTTACTGCAGGGAACACAGCATCACCTTGCTTTCACTACCACCCCATGCAAGCCCCAGGCTTCAGCCTTTGGATGTTGGCTTTTTTGGGCCTCTGAAGAAAGCCTATTCTCAAGAAGCTGATACGTGGATGGTGAATCATCCTGGCACTGCAATTACACAGGCCAAAGTGGCCAGGATCTTCAAATCAGCCTACGAGAGAGCAGCAAAGATAGAGACAGCCGTTCAAGCTTTCATCAAAACTGGAATTCATCCGTTTAACCGGAATGTATTTTTGGATGACGACTTTGCTCCCTCGGAGGTAACATTCCGCCCATCTGTGCAGGAAAATGAACCTGCTGTAGAGGAGCAAATTCAAAATGCAAAAGTTTACGATACACAGATGTCACCTGTTAAGATATCTCCCCTACCAAAGGCAGCTCAAGCAACCAAACGCAAGAGAGCTTGCAAAAGGTCTGAAGTTCTATCTTCCTCTCCTTATAAGAATGGCCTTCTTGCAACGAAGAATGAACAAGCAAAAAGACAGGGCAGGAAAACTCTTCACTTCGGTGTAAGTTCAGTAGCGTCAACTTCGTCAGCTGTCACAACTGCCGAAGAAGAGAAAATCGTGTGTCCTTGCTGTGACGAGGAGTATGAGGAACCAATTATTGAAGACTGGGTGCAATGTAGTAGGTGCAAACAGTGGTGGCATGAAGGGTGTTCGAACTATGAAGGCATAGGACTCTTCAAATGCGAATTGTGCTAATGCGTATTCTTACAGGACGTCATGCGCATTCTTAAAGGACAGTGCCTTTAAGATTGCGCATTTGCAATTAATTAAAAAACATTTTTTTACATTAAATATACATTATTTTTCGTGTTCTTTGTATACGCATTGTGTTCGCAATTATTTGAAGTCTTGTTAATAAATTTTGTGTTAAATTGGTCACATAAGTAGTTTATCTATGGACATAAATACACTAAGTGCGCAATCTTAAGTGCCTTTACCTTATGCTTGGTCCTACAATAAAAGCTTTCATATAAAAGTTGTTGGAAATTCAGTAATCTACATTTTCTTATTTAGACATATCTTCATACAAATGAACTGGGAATGAGCTATAGGCCAAAAACTGAAAAAAGTGCCGATTTCTGACAGTTTTTTCAAGATGGCGGACGAAGCAAGGGGGTGGGGATGACGGAAACTTGGATTAATAACTAACTAATGGTCCTAAACAACATCAAAAAATAAAAAACGATCCCGCATCTGATGTAAGGTGAACCCCCTTTTTGAGCCTCTATTGATTGGACTACATTATAACACTAGTTTTCATTGTAAAACAGTTTCTCCCACCAATCAGAGCACATGAAACAGTTGTTTGACCAATTAGGTAAGAATACCTTCGCGCATACGCTCAAAATCCAACATGTCCATATAAATTACCGAAAGTGCACCGTCCATATGTTCGCGTAAATAAACTGGCGAATATGAGACTAGAAATAGCACTGTATATACCTTAATATCCCCAACTCCAATTTCAACACAGCGCATTGCTTTTAAACGACTTCAGTGACAAGTTTGACTGAATGTAGATGCACATCGGCAGGCTGTAAACATTGCCAAGCACACAGAGCGCATGCGTCGGTCGGTCAGAGCGGGAAAACAGAGATATCCTACCCAGCGCTTTCACTCTTGATCACAAAATTCTAGTGACTGAATCTCAACAGATATTTATGAATATTTATGTTAAAACATATAATAAAGTTATAATATTATCGTCGAAAATAAACAGCCGTATGCAACTCTCCTATAATGGTAATTAAGACACTCGTATGGAAATTATAAAACTCGCTTACGCTCGTTTTATAAACATACTCGTGTCTTAATTATTGTCATTATAGGCTCGTTGCATAATGTATCAACATTGTATTATTGTTAGATTTAAGTAGTATTTGTATTGTTCATTATGTATCAATTGTATAATCTGGTTAGATGGAAGAGAGGGCCCAATGGCCCTAATCTTGCCAGACAAAATAAATGTATCTATTATCAGCTCCATGAGTAAGGCTGGAATCAAAGTAACTTATACATTTCCTGTGTGTAATTTCCATAAAGATAGTTTCGGAGTTATTAATCATTGTTGCCTTATTAACAATTGATATTTTAACTTTCAGTCGGTCATCACAAAATAATTCCAATTACTGGAACCTCGACTTACTTGAGCAGCGTCTCAAAATGGCGTTTGAGTAAAGAAAGTTACAGGCTACTGGCATAGCACGAATGTCACCACTAACTCCAATCTGTGGTCTTGAGCAGTTTTTATTTATTTATTCATTCACTTAATTATTGATTTATTTATTTATCTAACTATCCATCTATGTTGGTTGGTTGGTTCTTTAGTTTAGGGGCCGCGACAACGCGGCCATGTAGCCCCGTGTACTTTGGGTGTGTGTAGAATCTGTCTAAGAACCCGTGTTAATTGTGATGGCTGTATTAGTGTGTGTTATCTGTGATTCAGGTAGAAGGACTGCAGACGATTAATTTTTTCAAGTAGTTCCTACTTTTGCTACCAAATGCTACCCATCCACGACACCTAGCTGCGGGCGTGGCTACTAAATGTCATCACCGTCAGCACCTGGCAGCGAACGTTGGAACTAATATAGCGTTATCAAACTAACCTACAAAGTTTAACTTCCACAAGTGTAGTTAGTGGAAGGTTCTTTTTCATGCCATAAATCAATGACATGGAACCACCGGCTTTACTTACCCTCCGAAGGAAGGCATACTGAGGGATTTTTAACGCTCTTAAAAAATCCGACGACTTCGGCCGGGTTTGAACCTGCGATCTTGGGTATAGAAGCCCAGCACGCTACCGACTACGACACCGAAGCCGCTTATCCATCTATGTATTTATTCATTCATTTATTTATTCATTTATTCATATTTTTTTATTTATTCACTTTTACGAATGGCTTACCTTGATCAGATCGACACATTTTACTTTGAAGTTGAGCTACCTGTTGAGTTTGACGTTGGTCACCACAGAACTTCCAATCTTGTTACTCCTTGTTTCAAATGGGTGGTTTATGTTTCCGAAGAAACTTAAGAGATTTTATACTCTGATTGGACTGATCAATATCAATTAAATTAACAAAGAAACAGAAATATTCAACGTTTCTGATTCTATTTTGTCCTTGGCCATCAGTTGATATGGTACATCTCACCACGACGCTGGCTAGTAGGCCTACACACTGGGAAGACCAGTAATTACTGGAATATGTGAAGATATGACCCGAGATGAATTACATGTGATTACGATATACAGTAGATATATCGTTACGGACCATTGAAGAAGGAGAAGGGATGGCATGTTTCACTCGTCAAGCGAGCGTCATCAGATCCAATACACAAGACAAATAGTTCTACAAAACACTACCAAACCTACAGTGACACCCAAAGGCAGTCTCTACCCTCCAGAAACAAAAAACAAAAAACCGTCAGAAAGCTTAGTAAGTCTGGTAATTATTACTGATAAATATTAAGGTAATAAGCACACGAAAAAAGTGCTTTATTTCTGCAACAATAAACTGAGGAGCCTTAACAAACAAGATTATGTAAACAAGACACCATACAGACATGCGCCTAATTAATATAGTTATGGTTCTTTCGTGTCGTCCCCCCCCCCCCCCCAAAAAAAAATGAGGTGCACTTTTCACAAACCCTGAGTTATTACTTATACAGGTCTTAATTTTTCTTGTTATTAACAGGTCTGTGTACAATACAGCCGGTGAAAAATATGATGATTATATTCATAACAGTGTCCATAAAAAATTGAGAGTTGCTAAAAAAAATTGACAAGAAATGGGTAGGCAAATGTTCAATAAGAGGGACCTAATTTCTTTCACAGCACTACTCGTGACATCACATCCTACAGTTCGTTCCTGTGCAGAGCAAACATCAGAGAAATCTTAATACACCTGAAAGTTAGAAGTATGCGAGAAACTCCCATCTCTATCTCAACAGTCCAACGCCACTTTCGTGAACGTGAACGGGGTCTGCAGAGATACTTAGCAGCTAAAAAAAACCATTGTTATACACACAAAACACGGCCAAAAAAATTATTACAATGACCCCAATGTGGAACCATGGACAAAGTCTTTGTTCACTAACTAATTCTTCGACAACCGTGCACTCGTGCATGAGGTGTTGTTTCATCTTCCACAACAGTCTAGTATGAGGTACATTCAAGTTACATGAAATTGAAAATCCACAGTCTGCTTCCAGTCGACCGACCGGGTCAGGGAATGGAATAAATGAAGCCCCCATCTAGCGGCGAGGATATGAACTGTGCCGGCTGCCGAAGCCTGTCGCACTCCCCTGGGGCAATGATTAAATTATAAACAGATGAAATGAAATGATAGTGGAGAGTGTTCCTAGAATGAAATTTTTGACAGGGAAAACCGGAGTACCCGGAGAAAAACCTGTCTGACTCCGCTTTGACCAGCACAAATCTCACATGGAGTGACCGGGATTTGAACCACGGACCCAGCGGTGAGAGGCCGGCGTGCTGCAGCCTAAGCCACGGAGGCTTCGCATTCGAGTTATAACACTTCCGATTTATTTTTCTCAGGACTGCATGCGGATTGTTTTAAAATATTCGCGCACTCTTTGTGAATAAAAAAAAGTCAACCCCTGGCACTATACAGCCCATGACGGGCTAAGGCCGAGCAAGCGACCGCTGCTCGGCCTGCAGATATTGGGGACGCGTGATCAGCGCGTCGGGTCCCCTCGGCGCTGTATCACTGTCAGACAGCTACTCAATTGTCCTCACGAGGCTGAGTGCGCCCCGTTCCAACCCTCACGTCAGATTTAAAATCCCTGACGGAGCCGGGGATCGAACCCGGGGCCTCCGGGTGAGAGGCAGGCGCGCTACCCCAACACCACGGGCCGGCCTACTCTTTGTGAATGCGTGACAGAAATAGCAGCATTGTACGGAACTCAGAACGCCAGCGGCAACGGCGAAAGTTAGGACTGTTTCGGATAATTACAATGGAGACTTTTTCCTTACGAGAACAGCGTGTAATCATTCGTTCTCTACATTTATGTGATGTGACACCGATTGAAATTCATCGCCAGTTGAGTGAGACTTGTGATGGTGTCATGAATGTGTCTAATGTGCGTCCGAGGGTGCGACAGTTCAAATAAGGCAAAACGTCGTGTGACAACCAACCCAAGACAATCTCGGCTTCGCACCAGCCGGTCTGACGACATGATCGAGCGAATGGAGAAAGTAGTTTTGGAGGTGTGCACGAACAATATGACTAATGTCTGATATCTCATTTCCGAAGGAATGTTTATGTAACTTTCTTTTTGAGTAGTATAGATCGCGATACGGTTCACTACCAAATTCTCCCAGACTCAAAATGGCGCCATCCATGACGTCATGGAATACACTAAAGGTTTAGAAGATGCATATAATGTTAAATTCTGTTAATAAGGCTTCCAATTCATACACAAACGGTCCCCTTGCTTGTAGTACAAGTATAATTTTCGTCCAGATAGTCGTCTAACCAAGTAGCGACCAATGGTTTCAACAAGACAGTCATCTAACCAACAAGCGACCAATGGTGTCGTCTAACCAAGTGGAGACCAATGGTTTCATCCAGACCGTCATCTATAAGGTGCATTCAAAAAGTAACGAGCCGGAGGCTGTAATGCGCAAACCGGTGACATCGGCTAATCGTGGCGTGTGTAACGAGGTGTGATTCCGACCAGAGCGTGGAAGGTCACAGCCCGTCGCTAGAGGGCACGCGTGCACGTCACGAGACGATACAAAGCGAGCAGCAGCTTGCATCAATCGTCCAACCAAGACCAAGACAATAGGCCATTCGACATGCTTCCTGGTGTGGTTGAAGACTGTAGGGCACCCATTGGGCACACACTTTCCGCAAGTGCAGTCGATCCTTCATGATGGTGTGCACACTTCCGACACTCCGACCACGGCGGCTATGGCCTTCACTGTCACTCGGCGGTCCTGGGTAATGAGTGCATCAACCAGCTGGACGTTGTCATCGGTAATGCAGGGGGGTGCCCCAGACCGGGCATCATCGGCTAACGACACCCGTCCTTCCGTAAAGCGCTTGTGCCACGCCTTGACCGTTGCAAGGGACATGCAGTGTTCGCCGTACACTTGTGACATTCGGCGATGAATGTCCGTTCCCCCCTACTCCTTTCGCTGTCAGAAACCGAACAACACCTCTTTGCTCTTCGGTTGACGCACTGTTTGCAATGCCACTGGCAGCGTTGGACGATTGATGCATGCCGCTGCTCGCTTTGTATCGTCACGTGACGTGCACGCTTGCCCTCTGGCGACGGGCTGTGACCTTCCACGCTCTGGTCAGAACCACACCTCGTTACACACGCCACGATTAGCCGATGTCGTCACCGGTTTGCGCATTACAGCCTCCGGCTCGTTACTTTTTGAACGCACCTTATAATCAAGTAGCGACCAATGGCTTTGTCTCACCAAGTCTTAGATGAGTACAGTGCAACTTTTCAATTAAATTAATTAATTGAAAGTAATGTATGAACATTCGTAACTCACCAACACACCTCGCACTTAAAAATAATACAGGGTCTTTCACTCAAAGTGGGGCCAGTCTCGCGGCGTGGCGCGTGGGAAAGTCGAACGAGCACATAGCAACTTCTGAGCTTGGGGTCGAGAGAGCGCTCGTACGAATCGCATGTAAATAACAAGCACACAACACATAATCAAAATAAAATCAATCACACAGAAGATGTTGAAAATGTCCTCCACCTGCATTTACACATTTCTGGCATCTTCTGAGGAAAATTTCATTCACACGCATTAGTTCATCTACCGAGATAGCCTCAATTTGTCTCGTGATATTCAGTTTGAGTTCATCTAGAGTGTGAGGGTTTGTTGCATAAACCTTATTTTTCAATGTTCCCCATAAATAAAAATGGAAGCAATAGGCTTTAACATTTAGCAACAACACATTACAAAATTATAAAACACAATAACAATTGAACAGTAACCACGTACACACGTTATAAACTTGTAGCTTAAAATAGGCTATAAACAAAATAACGAAGTCAACTTTACTCGTCAAATCCTGCGTCACAACTGTCTCAGCTCCGTGTTGCAATGTGCTCGTCTGACCTTTCGCTCGTCCTTCTACCTGCGGCGCTGCACTAGCCGTGAGGCCGGCCCCAATTTGAGTGAAAGACACTGTATGTCAATACATCGGCATCTAATAACGCACTGCTTGAAACCACACACAGCTGACAAAATGGCGGCAATTCAAGCCAAAGCATCAAACAAACGATCATCCGTCATCCGTGACGTCATCGACTACACTGAATCCTTCCCCTAGACTCGTATGTATCGCGATATATACTTGAACCTTTTTCCTTTCTTACCCTTTAGACTACGTGTATTGATTTTAACCCTCAAGTATATCCGTGTAGTACTGAAACACCCTATTAATTATTTCTGGTGAGGTGGATAAAGGTGCAGTACCATTGAGGAGGCAGACATTTCGTAGTAGGAGCTCGATAAAACAAATCCACGCTTTCATGTCAACGTCAACTCGGAGTAATCCGATTTAGGAGTACAAGCGACTGGCTTGATAATGCATGACGTCACGGGGGACATGGGATTCCTTTTTTAAAATAATTACAGCTTCACTCCAAGCGAAGCAGTTGTAACGAAGTAAAATGACACGACTCGCGACAAACAAAAAAAGAGGGAGACTTGTCTGTCACACGTAATGCAGAGGGAGTGTGACAAAATTGGGGAACCGTCACAGACACTCCAACTGACAGCAACTGTGTAATAGTGACATCAGGACTTGAAGATGACATGACATCACACTCGAATTCGGTACAGCCTGCTTTAAAAAGGTTGTCCACAAATCAATTTAAATTTCTGCTTGTAATTAGGGGTTTTGTTGTTGTTAGTCATAATAGGGGCTTGGGACATCTTGATCATCGTACCCTGTATTTCGAAAGAAAGAACGTGAAGGAAATGGCGGGAGCTTGGAACAGCTGAGCTCTGTTGACAAGTTTTTATTGTTGTTGTAAATCAGCTGATTCGAATAATACACAGAGCTACACTTCGGACATTACTTCAGTAATAATATACGTAATATATTTCAAAAGTTGATCATGAGTCAATGCGGAGTACATTCAGATAGAGAAATACGTAAATTAATTAATTAATTAATTAATTAAGATGAGACGAGAGTCTGAGTGAAGGTCATTCATTCACAGTATAGTTGGCACAGATACAACAGATCATGATAACACCAAGCACACTCACTGCATCGCGAATCTTTACGGTTAATAATAGCTTTTGTGATAATTAGGGTGAGGATTTACAGGCACTAAAAATACCCCAAAATAGGCGGGCAAATATGCACTTAATCGCAAAATAGGCACTAAAATGGCAAAACTAGGCACTGAAAACCAACCAATATAAAATTACTCAGTATACAGAGTGATTCAGCTAAGAGGGCCCACCTCAAATAACTACAGAACCGTTAAGATATCGTCATTCTGTTTTCAAATTCTTAAATCGTATGAAGGGGCTATGCTATGAATGGAGTAAATTCGGTATGTGAGTTTGTCAACAAGGAGTGGGTCACTCCACATTCCAGCGGCTGGCGCATCGCTTTCTGTCTAATGCTGACACATATGGAAACCTTGAATATCTCAAAAAGTACTCGTCGGATCTGCAAAATAAGCACATCACTGAAATTGTCACTTGATTCTTAGTTGTTCCAGAGGGTGAAATTAGTATAGTACCATTAAAAAAAATGCTACCGGTTTCTCGGTAAATACGTAGCCTATGTGCTGGGAGCGAAATAAACCGTGTTGTATGAGCCTCGTAATACGATTTAAAAATTTGAAAGCAGAATGACGATATCTTAAGCAGTTCCATAGTTATTTGAGGTGGCCCTCTTAGCTGAATCACGCTGTATGTGAATCATGCCACTTCGTTCTCAGGTAAAGGTTTTACGCCGAGGAACAAGTGGCCACCAGAATTAGGAAAAGGTAAAAGTGATAATGAAATGAAAATCCACAGCCTGCTTCCAGTCGACTGACCGGGTCAGGAAATGGAATAAATGAAGCCCCCATCTAGCGGCGAGGATATGAACTGTGCCGGATGCCGAAGCCTGTCGCACTCCCCTGGGGCAATGATTAAATGAATGACAGATAATAATAATAATAATAATAATAATAATAATAATAATAATAATAATAATAATGTATGGCCTCGGGTGCCGGGTGCAAGCTTTGTAATTTGACATCCAATATCCCGGAATGCTAAATTACGACATTATAACTGTCATCAAACCTGAAGCATTATACGCCTCAGAAACTTTGCTCGTTGGAGGCAGATCTCTTATTAAAGACATAGCGAAGCAAGCGAGGAAAATATTGAGGAAAATCTTTGGTCCAGTCTGCGTAGAGGGAATCTGGATGAAACGGTAGTCTTAGGAGCTATATCTTCACTCTGAAAGCATCACCGAAACCTTGCTCTCTCAATGAAAATCAAGATCAATTGGTTTAAGGAAATAGAGGAAGACCTTCAGGAAGTTGGCATTGTGGATGAAATCATACAAGACAGATCCAAACTCCGAACAGTTATCAAAAACTATCATTTTACGGAGAAAATCATTAGCAGTACCAGGAAACCATGGACTGAAGAACAGAAGAAACTCTTCAGTGCCCAGATTTTGGGAGAAAAAAAGATCAACATAATTTGCTAAATGAGTTCTCTCGCGCTCCTTAGATGGGAATAACGATGTGGAAAAAAAAAACAGAAATAGGAAAGGAAAAAATTTTGATAATTATGATGATGATAATTGTTGTTTTAAGGGGCCTATCGAGGTTATCGGCCCTTGATGAAATGAAATGGCGTGAAATGAAAGGATGAAGATTAAAAAAACAGCTCACTGCTATGGATGAAACGAAAATGGTTTATATAAAATAGACAGTGAGCCCCAACAACTATGCCTTATGTAGCAGGGAAAATACTTACAAAAAGGAACTCAGATTGAAACTACTCACCAAATGGAGAGAGGTAAGACGTACATAAGGGAATTTCGAACGAAAATACTCACAAAAGGAATAGGTTGAAAAATACGCACAAAATGTAGGTTAAGTCCAAAGTACGTACAAAATGCAACGTACAGTCGAAATACCTACAAAATGCAAGTGAAATCAAAATACTTACAAAATGCAAATGAGATTGAAAATACGCACAAAATGTAATGGCGATTCAAAATACCCACAAAATTGCAAGTGAGACTTAACTACTTGAACAAAGCGTGGTAGGTTGAAAATACAAAATGCAATTGAAATGGCTTACAAAATGTATGGTAGATTCAAACTTCTCATTAGGATGGACAATACTTACAAAATGCAATTTAGATTGAAAATAATTACAAAATGTAATTTAGATTCAAACTACCCACAAAATTTCAATTGAGACTTAACTACTTGAACAAAGCGGGGTAGGTTGAAAATACAAAATGCAATTGAAATTCAAAAAACTCACAAAATCCCCGGCCCGGATATTGAAAGACTTACTAAAAAGCAATTTTGATTGGCAATCCTTACAAAATGCAATTGAGATTGAAAAACACTCACAAAATGCAATCTAGATAGAAAAGACTTACAAAATGCAACGTAGATTAAAAATACCTACAAAAAAATATTAAAAAATCGCTAAACGGGAATTTAGATACACGGGGAACCAAGTAACAAAAACAGTGCGGGAATCTCAAAGAGAAAAGGAAATACAAGGAAAAGAGGAGAGGATTGGAGAGGAGAGGGGAGGGGAGAGAGGAGAGGGTCCGCCCCAAAGGGAAGGGACAATAGGGGAAAACGGACCCAGCTCAGGAATCCCTCGGGGTCGCCAACTCCCGAACTCACCAGCCGTGAGCCCCTGAGGGTGTAGCATTATCTAGGGTGCACCAGAAGTGGTGGGGCTACATACACCCTGCCTCCTTAAGGGCCTTGAGTACAAGGCAGGAGGTAAAAGGAAAAGAAAAAGAAGGTTGACCCCTCACAGAAGGAGGGTGTCAGGAAAGATGAGACAAGGGCCAATTAAGGCGGAAAAGGAAGAGACTCCCTAGGCCTCGGATACCCTAATACCGTCGGGGTCTGAAGAGAACAAGAGTTGACCAAGTGAGGTCGACAGGAAAGAAGACGGAGAGGAGCCCGACACAAGTAAGTGGAAGCAATGCCGGACTCAGCTGGGGCCCCGTGGTCGCCAACCCACGCCCACTAGAAGTGAGCCCCTGGGGGAACAAAAATATTAAAAGTCAATGCTAAACGTCAACGAACAATGACAAATGAACTCCGACACAGAGGGTTAACAGGAGATTGAACACGCGCTGGCAACGTGTTGTGCTACAGGGCCTTTCACTCAAAGTGGGGCCAGCCTCGCGGCGCGTGGAAAGTCGGACGAGCACATGGCAACTCACTGAGCTTGGGGTCGAGAGAGCGCTCGTACAAATCGCATGTAAATAACAAGCACACATAACACGTAATCAAAGTAAAATCATTGTCACAGAAGATGTTGGAAATGTCCTCCACCTGCATCTACACATTTCTGGCATTTTTCTAAGGAAATTTTCATTCACACGCATTAGTTCATCTACCGAGATAGCCTCAATTTCTCTCGTGATATTTAGTTTGAGTTCATCTAGTGTGTTGTTGCAAAAACCTTATTTTTCAATTTTCCCCGTAAATAAAAATTGAAGCAATAGGCTTTAACACTTAGCAATAACACGTTATAAAATTATGAAGCACAATGACAATTTAACTATAACCACGTACACACGTTATAAACTTATAACACGTAACTTAAAATAGGCTATAAACGAAATAACGAAGTCAACTTGACTCGTCAAATCCCGTCGCAACTGTCTCAGCTCCGTGTTGCAATGTGCTCGTCTGAACTTTCGCTCGTCCTTCTACCTGCATGCGCTGCGCCAGCCGTGAGGCCGGCCCCACTTTGAGTGAAAGATCCTGTAGCTGTCAAAACTTCAGCCAATAGGAGCCCGCGGCAGCCATTTTATATAGTTCCCACCAAATGTTTCAGATTCTTTCTTTCAAAATAAAGGGTGTAGTCCCCTGTATTTGCGTGTGTATTTAATATGTTCGATAACCTGTGATTCTCCGGGTGTTGGTGTTGAGGCATGGGACGTATTGGTCATCAACCCTGTATACCCGGACGTTTGTTGAATAACCTGTGTTTCTGCTCTGTAATAGTGCGTGTAATTGCAATTATTAGGTTCTAGGATTGATTATTGATGTTGATTCGTATTAGTGGACTTGAAACATCTGGGTCATCAGACCCTTGCGCTTAGGAGCGACTAGAATTTTTCAGATAATCTGTGTTTTTGCTACCACTGTAGCAATGAGTGTAATTATTACGTTCTAGGAGTATTGTTGTTGTTGATTCATTTTAGAGGCATAGGTCATCTTGCTCATTAGCCCCGTATAGGGCCTATTTGATTGTATGTTGAAACCATCATTTTGGAAGCCTTTAAAGGGAGGTGAAAGGCTGCTTGAGCGCTTGGCTCTCGCAGTTTAGAGGCGCACGTGCGCTTCATAAGAAAGGAGGTTGTGCACAGTTCACTACTCCTGAGTAGGGTTCGGGCGCGGACATCAAGAGACCGCTGATGAGCCTGCTTGGTGTTCCTAGGCGAAACCCCACACAAGACACGGCATAAACCTAGAAAAATTGCTAAGTTTTAATTCACGGCTCGTGAAACAGAGATATTTCGAGCTTCCTATAAATTCCCACCTCACACTGGTTTAATAAAATAATTAGTAGCTTGTTGTCGCTATTAATACATTTTAGAGGCTTGGGACATCTTAGTCATCAGCCCCATGTAGTTGGGTGTGTGTTGAACTTGTCTGATTATTATTACTAGCGACAGGATTCTTAGGTTTTTACCTACTTTTTTTCCTTATAAAATACTTTAATACTTTACCAAAAATACTTAAATACTTTACCGAATCACACTCAAAAGAGCCATATTTGTGAATTCTGTAGTACCTAAAAAACTCAATAATATGAGAGCACCTAAAACCACACAAAAGCAGTTTTGTTCCTTTCTTGGTTCATTTAACGTAACCTATATTTATACAGGGCATACGACTCCTCATCCAAATGGAAAACAACAGTTTCTATAGCAAAATCGGAGCAGGTGCAATTTAATGATGATGATGATAATTGTTGTTTTAAGGGGCCTAACATCTAGGTTATCGGCCCCTGATGGTTTGGGTGATGGTGAAGATGAAAATGAAATGCAAACTAAAAACTAAAACTAACTACTAACCTACATACTAGAAGAAGAAATGGAAAACTAAAGGAGAATAAGGCAAATAAAGGACAGGAGGAAAAGAAATGCCCTCAACCCTCGAAGAATGCGGATTGAGGGACTTGGAAGGAAGTAGAGCCATGAAAGGCAGATAAGAAAGTGAAAGAGGAGAGGGTCCGCCCCAAAGGTAAGGGACAAAAGGGGAAAACTGACCCAGCTCAGGAATCCCTCGGGGTCGCCAACTCTCGAACTCACCAGCCGTAAGCCCCTGAGGGTGTAGCATTATCTAGGGTGCACCAAACGTCGTGGGGCTACATACACCCGGCCTCCTTGAGGGCCTTGAGCAGAAGGCAGGAGAGAACATGAAAAAAAAGAAGGCTAACCCCTCGCAGAAGGAGGTAATCAGAAAAGAGGAGTCAATGGCCAGTTAAGGCGGGAAAGGAAGACACTCCCTAAGCCTCGGATACCCTAATACCGTCGGGGTCGGAAGAAAACAAGAGTTGACCAAGTGAGGTCGACAGGAAAGAAGACAGAGGAGCCCGGCACAAGTAAGTGGAAGCAATGCAGGACTCAGCTCGGGCCCCGTGGTCGCCAACCCACGTCCCACTGGATGTGAGCCCCTGGGGGAAGGTGCAATTTAAAAAGACAAGTATGAAAACGAGAAGCTGGCAACACTGTCACATCTTGCAACGCATCAGAATGTACAGAGGAATGTGTATCAGCCCGCACTACCATACCAGCCGTCTTAACTCACTGAGTAGACTGCTACGGTTCGAATCTACTTCAGGTCGTCTTTTCTTTTTGGTGTGTGTGACGTCAATTCCCTAGTTCCCGTCGTTTATGTGCGTTTATAAGCAGGACATCATTTTGGCACATGACAATAGCCTAATACATGACCGTGGGCGCTTTAAACATGTATGTGTAAGTGTACGTACCGGCTGGACTGGACGTCGAACGTACAGAATGGAACTATTCACTGCGTAGCATAATGAGCAATCTATTGTAGCCTACATATTGTGTTTTTGTACCTCATTGGATAAAGACGATGCTACTGTATCCACTATTATGTTTTATTGGCTTTATTTGTGCCATGGACGAAATAAAGTGGTCGATTACGTCTGTAAGAAGTTCATGTAAACACAACACACAATGTAGCCTATTACATTGGATACAGTTTGATACATTAAGTGAATTATTATTTTTGCCTCGAACGTGACTCGAGCATCGGCGCGTCCGCATAACCGGCATTCACGGCATTACCTCGTCCCACTGAGCTATTGAGACAACTCCGGCTCAGCAGCGATTTCATGCGACCTGTTCCTGGCCACGCTGCACGCAATTACAGCGTTGTCACGAGTCCCGTTTCTTAACTCTCATTTCTATTAAACCTATTGGCGGGACTAGATTTTGCTAGATATACGACGAGAAACCGCATGCCGACCTCCACGTGCGGCATTTATTCTTCACCCAGTATATTATATTTATATTTATTTAAATTTTCTCGATCTGACATTTAAATTTACCGCCCACCATGTAGGTTGGTGCGTGTCTTCAATTCAGTTTCATTTATTTCATTACTACTGGTGCTTCTGCCTATTAGTTCTCTGATTGGTTACTTCATTATTGGTTGTCGATCTGGCGCCAAACTTAGCTCCAATTTTGACATTTCTCCGCCACTTGAGTACGCGATTAGACGTACAATATGTAAAGTCCTCGTTTAATGTGGTAAGTGCTCTGCCTAACCACATGTATTAGATTCTGTTGTTCTCTTTTCGTTGTGGAGTGAGGCACATACCGTATTGAAATTTACCTTCATTTTTAATTGTGTTTGAGTGTCGTGTTTGTATTTCGTGCTGCAGAAACCCCATAACATGGTGAGTTGCAGATGTGTGTGTGTGTTTATTTTATCTTAAATTCCGTTCCTCCCTTTCTCTTGAGTTTGCTAGTGTGAGTGGTAACTGCCTGTTGGCTTTTCGTTTTTAACTGGGTCTTGAGGTCAGGGCTTGATTGAATAGTGTGACTTCATTCAACTTTCAATCATGCATTGCCTGACGCTCATAAGACTATGTGATGTTGGTATTTTCGCCGTGTTTTTGAGTGTTCCATTATGGCCATTTCAGCCGAGTCTGTGTTTGCCACGTTCGTACTGGGTCGGAATCGAACCGGCAAATCCACATTCCCGTTGGGACCAGCAAAGCGATATAAGATCTTTGTTCCATCGCGTGGCATCCTCAAGATTATATTTGTGTATATCGTATTTATTGCAATTTGATTTATGTCCCGTACCTTTGTCTTTCCGTAGCCTATTTCTGTAGTTCATTTAATGCGATATGGTTCAGAGCTATTTCTTCTTTAGTTTCCTTAGTATTTTATTGCTTTCGTATTTGTCGCTATTTTTGCCTTATTGCGGTGTGTACCTCTCCCTCCACGACGATACGTAATCCACGTAATTTACCGTAACGTCATGTTAGTATGTCCCTTAGAGTTTTAGCATTGCACGTCTAGTCTACACATACCCTAGCGTTCAGCCTTTCCTGTGCTAATGTCTGCCCACATTTAATTGCAGTACTTCAGTACTTATGTACAATGTCAGTATCTACGTAATTCAGTCTGTTGTTAGGAACGCAGTAGCCTACTCCGCATTTAGTATGTACACGTTCCTCTCTGCTTGGTTTCATTTGATTTTAACTTAATACATCCTCTCGGCCTGTTTCTATTTACTTCGAATTATTTATAATGTAGCATACCCTCCCTGTTACGTTATAGACCGACAGATGGCGTGAGTTGTCTTGGGAATTCGGTTGTGCTTATTTCCTCGCGAAATACGCACCTCCGCACCTCTGGAGATGTCAGTTTGTCATCTTCTCGCCCTAGCACGTAATCTTCCACTGCGTTTAACATCTTATGCTCTGCGAGAAGATCGATGCTGTTCACCATCCAATTTAGGGTAAGTATCGCACTTCTAATATTGGAAAAAGCGTACAAATGTACAAGGTTTAAATTTCTATTTACACTTTATTTAGCATATTCACTTTTTGGGCGCTTTATACACTGTTCGATGTGATAACTTTCACATATATTTCCACATAGCTGGAATATGAATGTTTCCCTGGGAATGTGGAATGTCTTGTCCTGGCAAAGATGATGATGAAATCCATGAGCGGCTAATCTCGTCAAAACATGTCACATCTCAAAGTTTGCTTTGGTCCAGTTTCTAACAATCATGGCTCCCGTGCTGTAGAAATCAGAGCATATATTTCGGCGGCGTTCTTTTAGATTTTGTAGTTTCTCTTCTGCTGCCGTAGAATGTGAGAGCAAGAAAGTTGTGTTTAATTCCTCTAGTAGGAAATTCTTTCTAGTTAATAGATATGTTAGGAGAGACCTTGTTGTTTTGGAGACTCCTAAGACTTTTTTTTAGGAAGTATGCTTTAACTTATGTTAAGGTGGCAAGGTTTTTCCTGTATAGGTCAGGCCAGATGATTTCAATTCCGTATGATAACGTAGGGATGATCTTTGCTTTAAATAACTGCATGGCTGTATCCTGACTGGGTGCCTGTAGGCTATATGTCGAATGCTGCTCATAGCTAGAATAGCCTGTGCTGCTCTTCCTGTTATATGTTTTGTAAAGCATTTGCCACTAGGTTGCAACGTGAACCCTAAGTATTGAAATCATTCACTATTTTGAGCTTATTATTGTCAATGGTTATTTCTGTTCCACCCGGTATCTTTCCTCCGATTCGGAATAGCCTACTATCAATTCTGTCTTCGCATCAGTTTGCGATGTTGTCAATAGCACTCTGTAGTTTGCGTAATTCATTCGAGCTGACTACTATTTCGTCTGCATATGCATAGATATGGATGTCCTCTCTATCCTGTGTTATTCGTATTATTTCTTCTGATGCTACAGTAATGTGAATAGTAGTGGACTCATGGGATCTCCCTGAAGTACACCGTTGTCTGCACTATCGTATTATATAATCTTATTATACGCTAAGGTGTATGTTTTGCAAAACTCAAGCTCCTAAACCAGAGGGAGTTAGAAGGTGTGGTTTCTGCCAAAATCTTCCAACCCGTACCAAAATCTTCCAACCCGTCTCAATAGTACAGGAAAAATCTTACATTTCTTGAAAAGTCAACGGAAATATGTATGTTTATAAAGTGCTTTTAAACAAATAAACAAGACTATAGCCCCAGGCAGAACTGTGTCGCGTACAGCCCGCATAGCACTAGAGCCGGGCGGGTAGTCGGTACACATGGGGCGCACACAACCCATTATGCGAGAGTTCTCGCACAGGCCGCTAGTTGGGTTTGAAAGGGCTATGGGATCCGATATTCGGATATTGTCATAGTGTAATATTCTTGTAATCACTCGAGTCCATACGCTGTCTCTTCCTATTAGGCCTCTGTCCATTAGGTCAAATGCTTTCGTGAAGTCTATAAAAATTGCATATAATTTCTTTCTTCACGAGTGTCTCTTTAATATCGTTTATTAGTATTTCTACTGCCATTAGTGTTTATCTACTATTCCTGAATCCAAATTGGGCATCAGGTAGTAGCATTTCAATAAGTTTGGTTATCCTTTCCGTTATAAGCTTTGTGAATATTTTAAAGGGGACGTTTTCCAATGCGATGCCTCTATACTTGTTGGGGTCTTCAGGGTCTCCAGTGCCTTTGAAAATGTTATCAATGGCACTCTGTAGTTTGCGTACTTCATTCGAGCTGGCTACTATTTCGTCTGCATGGGCATAGATATCGATGTCTTCTGTACCCTGTGTTATTCGTATTATTTCTTCTGATGGTACAGTAGTATTTATTGTGGAATGTCGCCATTGTCCCGGTATTGTTCGTGTCTCTATGCATTTGTTGAAATATGAAGTAAGATTTCAATTGATGTTTTAACGTGTTCGATGTAAATGTTAACTGGTCCCACCGCTTTTTTGTTCTTGGTTTTATTTATTGCTTTACGAACGTCTTATGTTGTAAATGGTATCCATTCATTAAGCCTTATTCTTTCCTCCTCTTCTCGGACGTATGTTGATAAACCAGTTTCACTTTTTTTTTTGTTCAGTCTGTTGGTGAAGTGTTCCTCCCATTTTCGCATGTTTATGTATTGTGTTGGATGATTTATTTTACAGAGGGCGTTGTATGGGTCATTTTGAGCTTCTTCCACCATTTGTTGTATTTGTTCTTCATTATGAATTTTATCACTGTTTCGTACTCTCTTCTCTCAGTAGCGTATACGCGTAACAAGTCAGTGTTTTGTGTTCAGTTTCACTTGGTATCGTTTTTTTAGTACTTTATTTTGTTTGTTTGTTTGTTTGTTTGTTTGTCTGTTTGTTGTAACATTCTTTGTCAAACCTTTTTTCTCTCCTATAGCATCTTATTATCAGATCTTCTATTAGGGCTGTTGCTTCTGTCAGCCCATTTTCCTCCTATAAGTGTAATTGTATGAGTGTTCTCCTTAATGCATCTATATTTAATTTTCTAGATATGTTCGGTGCATCACTCTGGTGTTTGACATTTGGAAAAAGATATAACATTTCATTGGGCGTATCCCACTTCTCCCTCTCCATTAAAATCTAGGTGGCGCATCCCATTTATTATAGTTTATTTGAAGTTAGAGTCGATAATTTTTTAAAGTAAACCACAAGACAGTGTTTATTCCTAGCTCTAGAGAAATCCTACCTGCCAGAAAATTCAAATACTTTCAGCACATTTCAGCTTATATCTTATTGTTTGGTTATTAGTATCAGGAAAGTGGGGATAAATCTCTTATTGTTTCCAAGTTCGCTGTATCCTAAATTAGAGAAGTTAAAGAATGTGAAAATCACCTCTGACATCCGTGGTTTTATTGAATTTGAATAATTAACATATTTAAGGAGAGCATATATTGCCTTAAAGTGTGAAGTTCTCGGTGATAATTTGATAAAACGTATAATATTTACACTCCCGTTGCGATCAGATTTTCTACTAATAATTAGGCATTACAATTAAGTTTTGCGCAGTTTATGTCAACTTTTACTACACTTTAAACATAAAATCCTATTTAAAAACCTATTCTACCTGTTAAAATCCAAAAAAGAAAACTATTTTATGTGTTTGAAAACCTAAAATGACAATTTTAAAAACCTAAAAATCCCTAGTGATGACTGTAGTAGTGTGTATAAATGGGGGCGTGGTGACGCTGCGGTCAAGATGTTGGCCTCTCACCAAGGTGGACCGGGTTCGATTCCCGGTCAGTGATGTGAAGTTTTCGAAGTGAAATTGCATGTCCTGTGGTACGGATTCCACGTAAAAAGAAGGTCCCGTGGCTCATGATCGCATGATTAACGGTCACGTAAAACTATAAGAGCTTTTTTTTAGTGTGTGTAACTGTATTGGGGACAGGGGGCCCATTGTCGCTCACGTCCGTAGGTTGCACCTGAAAGTACCCTACACGTGACCCCTGGGTGGTGCTAAGCGAGCAACAGCGAACAGGCGCTCTCTCCAGGTCAAGATACAATAATGAACATGGGATATAACCAAAGAACCGCCAGTAACAACGCCATCACAACTTTGTCAATCTAAATAGCTGCTTCTGTTTGGCTATTTAAAGCAGCGAGACGCCAAAACTTCAAGTTGAAGATTATACTTCTTGGAGAGCCCTTGTGTGAATTAATGATCTTTAAATATAAATTTAAGCAATTTTGTTGCTTTAAAGTGTGTAAAACCAAATTAATAGCATAACTTGGAATACTTTGTCAGTTTTGAAAAAGGGGAAATTCAAAAGATATGTTCGCAAGGATATGCTATTGTGTATACTATTTATTATGTGGAAAATTACATATTGTATCTGTAAAGCCACACGCTAAATAGATAAATAATAAGGGACAGGGTACTTGAAGTAAGGTACTATCCTGGAATTTCCTTGGAGGAAGTGTGGAAAAATCCGGGAAAAACCACACTCAGGATAGCCGATTTCAACGCCGGGATTCGAAACTTCCGATCTCCGGATTTACTGCAGCTACCCTCACGGTCGTGGTGCACGATTTAACGAGCGGGACATAAATTAGTACGCTATGTTACATTCACGTTTTCCCTCAATCTGAATACCACGTTCCATGAAATTATGTTCACCTGTTCTCACGGGATGCGCGATCATACAGACTGGAATAGAATCAACACAAACAATTACATTCATTTGATATTGAACACGAAGATTTAAAAAAAACATTTCTTGAATCCAAGGAATGAAATGACATAAAAAGGACTATGTCTGAAACCTTATTGACAGAGTTTATTATGACTTTTCCGCATCAAGCGTTCGATCCTTATTCTCTTTTAACTTCAATTAATTTACTCCATGTTCATTCATCTACAACTTCTCTAGCTTTTTTGGACTAACCATTAGCCTATCATTGCAAGTATTTCACGTTTTCAATGAATTATGATTCACAACCATATAAATTACTATGTTTGATTTATTTGTTTCTTGTCTTTCTTCTACATAAGCATAAGATAAGCATAACCTCAAAAATATTTTCAATGAACAACTACATCAGTTCCATGAAAGTGTTTTAAGGTTTACTTTTCTTCCTCTCTTCTCTCTAATTTAATGTGAACACACTTCTCATTTCAACATTTGTCTTTCGTTTTAGATCATTGGCATCTCCTCTACGGACTGTCTTTTCAAGAATTTGTGGTTTCATCATTAACTTGAAGAAAGTTGGTTGGTTGGTTCCTTAGTTTAGAGGCTGCGACAACGCGGTCATGTAGCCCCGTGTACTTTGTGTGTAGATTATGTTAATTGTGATGGCTGTATTAAGTTAGTGTGTTGTCAGTTTTTAATTCAAGTAAGGATTCCTATCATTTCAAATAGTTTCTACTTTCGCTACCAAATGCTACCGTCCACAACACCTAGCTGTGAGCCTGGCTACTACTAGATCCCATCGCAACCATCGCCTGGTGACGAACGCTAGAGAGCATTAATCAAACCTAACCTACATCAGGGTGTCGAGCGATGGCCTTTTTTCAAATTCCCGTATAATTCCCGTATTTCCCGTACGAAAATCCACCAAATTCCCGTATATTTTAGAACCTTCTAAGACTAGAGTTCGCATACCGAATGGCTGAAAAATGAATCTTAAAGCGCGAATCAAAATTGTCTGGCGTAAGTGTAACTGCATTTTTGGAGACACTTCCGCAGCTCACGGGTGATGGCGATATTTAGGCCTAACCCGTAGCGTGAGCAAAGGGCGCGCCCGCGCGCGCGAGTGAACTCTCTCGCAGATGGGATGGGATGCTACGAACACAAATAAAATACCGTTTACCTGAGGAGAGCTGATATAAATGACTGTTTTACTGAGGAGAAGTGATGTGCGCGAGTGACGCTTGGACTCGCGAGAATCGAGTCTAGCAGTTCCGAGTCTGAACGAGTAACCCGTGCGAAGGACTCGAGTCTCCACGGTGACGTCACGATCCGTACTTACGATATAGGACAGAATGCGGCCAAATTCCCAACACTCGCTAAACTTGCAAACGACTTTTCTACTAGTGATTTACAAGAGAAATCGTTTGCAAAATGCACACTATGCTTCATATTATAACGACTAGGTAATGATAAAGAAAGAAATGTAATTTAAAAAATCAAGTTTAAAAAAACCTCCTCGCCGGGAATCGAACCCCAGCACGCTGCGTGAAAGTTAGCACCGTTAACCACTCAACCAGAGATATCGATAAGACTAATGGCGTTATCAACAGCGATATATACTACTGCTTAGCAAATTATCACGTTGAAGGAAATTTCTCTTTACTGTATTGCGTTCTTTCTTTCTGTCATCAGTCCACTTCTTGCCGGTTTCCAATTTTGAATATCCTATTGTATCACTGTGCATTGATGGGATACTAATAATACTTGGCCAAGGCGTAGCGACATTACTATATATCGTGTAGTTTCCATATATGGCTCACGGATAACGCTAACAGCGTCCTCGGCCTCGATTCCGGACTCGAGTATCTCGAGTTTTACGGTTCCAGACTCGATTCTTCGCGAGTCCACTCGCAGCCCATCACTACTGAGGAGGGTTGAGAGAGTAGAGAATAGGAGTGTCACATCTTCATATATATTATTTCAGTAGTATGCATCCCTCCTGCGGCGCTCACAAGCGACCGATCGTGACAAATGAGCATTCAAATGAAAGAGAATAGACATTAGCAGTGACTTATTGCACTATAATTTCATAAATATCTATAATTTCTTTAAAAAAGGACTTTAAAAAAATTGTACGAAGTGTGCGATTTGCAATCACCGTTGATGTAGGATAATACGCTCCATACTTGCTGTCCACGGGCCACTGAGACGCATGTTTCATGTCATATTAACATTCTGAGGTCTTTCCTTTATCCTGAAATGTTAATAGTGTCCTATAATCATTTGGTTGAAATAAAAACATTATAAACCTATTGGAGAAAGTGTGGTTTATGAACATGCGAGATTTCTCGCACGGGTCCGCTAGTAATAAATATTTACTGGAAGTGATTGAATTGTATGGTACCGTAACATTATAGAGCTTCTACGAGATAAAATGGCATCGAAGCTTATGCATAACGAACTTCCGGTCCGCGAATCTCCATTTGATTTTCATTGGCAGTGAAACGTTCGCTCGTGATTATCTTCGTTATTATTTCGGATTGTGGTTTTGTTTTTAGGCGTTCAACTTATGAAATAATAACTAAAGGGTTGGTCTTTCATGAATATTCCAAAGACAAGTGTCTCCAAAAAGAGTAATTAGTAGAACTTCGCATCAGAGACTACCATAACAAACAGCTTGCCTACAAAGTGTGCGATTTGCACATTTCAAACGGCATTGGTCTAACATATCTTAGACTACAATAATTAAGTTGGTGCAAATTATATATGTTATATGTGAGAATATTATTATAATTTGCTATCCAGTTGTTATATTGGCATATTATGCATTAACGTGACCTGTTTAAATGCTAAATTGTGACGTAAGCTACGAGTTGTAGGCTATTCGCCGTACCGGTAGGCCTAATATTTACTAACAACGCATCGTTTCTTCTTTAATATTTATTTAATCATTATAATTATAATAGCCTATCTATTAACACTTATTTAACCAATAATCATTTTATAATTCTATACATATTCCAGGTATTGCAAGAAAGCGATTTGATAGCACATGCGGCTCTACCTTAAAATCCAACCATGCCCAGTTTTCATTACCTATGGATGATATTACCGCAAGTTAATAAACCAAACAACTGGCAACATATTTTTTTAATGCTCATTTGCATCTTCACCCTAGTCTACGTAAAGTACCATACGGTAATCACTGAAAGGGTAGGGGGGTTATGACCCCAATTTCACAAACGAACGGACCTAATTTTGCATGAATTATGGAACTCGAATCCTAATGGAGGTATGGATTGTCTGCATTTAGAAATATGTTATTCAATAATTTAAAACAAGATGCCAGAAAACTAAATACAAAAAGCTGCGTGCCTACTACGGTGTTAAGTTGCTCCGTGAAAAAAATACACTTCGCCAAGATTATACGTCAGCGTAGCCATTGCGCCAGAAAGCAAATTCTTCTGATTACAAAGAATTTCCAGGGCAATGACGATCGTAACTTCTTCCAACTTAGGAGTCTCAGCGACCCCTATAGTGTCTAGGCAGGAAATAGCACGGGTCTCTCGTGAGCATGAGTTGACCACTCTTTGATTTTTTCAGCCATAGGATACGAATGTACAATTTTCGGCAGTTGGTGCGAAATTGCAGCACATCCGCGTCTGAAATTTTCTAATATCTTGATCTGTTAGCTTCATTAAGGGCTGCTCTTGTCGAGAAACCCAGGTCTCCTCTGTGAATAACAATGCGGACTGATTCCTGTATGTCATTGTCAGCAACGAGCGCGGCGCGCGCAGCCCCATGCGTAGAGGGTACGGCCGGCGGTCGGCCAGTCAAAGTATGCATTCGACGTTGGCTGGGTTCTCATCCCGCTTAGCGCTCTATGGGTGGCGCAAATTACGGGTGGCAGCGCGGTCTGCAGGCGAAATAGAAGATTGAGCGGGAGGACTCTACCGAGCGTTCGGGGGCTAAGAAGTCGGGCATTATGAGACTTTTCAAGATTTCCCGTATCAAGTGCGAATTTCCCGTATAATTCCCGTATTTTTCCCGGATCACTAAAATTCCCGTATAATTCCCGTATCGCTCGACACCCTGCTACATATTTTGCTTCACACAAGTTTAATTAGTGGAAGGTTCTTCTGCATGCCATAAATCTATGACAGGGGAACGCCGGCTTAACTTCCCCTCCGAAGGAAGGCATGCTGAGGGATTTCTACCGCTCTTAAAAATTCCGACGACTTCGGCCGGGTTTGAACCCGCGACCTTGTGCATAGAAGCTCAGCATGCTACCAACTACGCCACCGAAGCCACGTAAAGAAAGTTGTAATGGATCGGATTTTTAAGAGTATTTTACATCATTTAGTAGATACGATAAAATTTGGAAATATTTTTGGAACTCATACTTTTTATAAAAATACGAGTATATATAATCTTGCAACTGTCTGCTGAAGAAGGTTATAATCAGGGCCCGGATTCTGATGACATGTCATCTTTTAAATTGTTCACCACAGACATTGCTAACTTATATACGAAGGTGGATCAGAAAGTTAGTTGCACTAACGCGCCGCAGAAGCGTGCTGTGTGTCGCAAACGTGGGCACAGCGGAGAAAGGGACAGACACTGTCCACACGTCTGTTAGGCAGGTCGCTGTGGTGTCTCGTCTTGTATGGTGTGAGTAGCGGCCAAATGCAATGGCGCGTCGACTGGACGTTCACTCCAAATATGAGGTGCGTGCGACAATCCGATTCCTATGGGCCAAAAGGAAGAATTGCACGGACATGCATCGTGAAATTAGTGCTGTGTATGGGGAGCGGGCCATTTCCCGGCAAGGGATCGTAAAATGGTGTCAGCAATTTGAAGCCGGACGCACGGATATCACGGACGAATATCGCGAGGGCAGGCCCGCAACGTCCAGGACCAGTGCAAATGTCAACAGTGTGAATGCGATCATTAAACAGAACCGGGGCATTCACCTGAGAGAAATCGCGACGCTGCACGTGGAATTCATGCCGAAAGGAACGACGATCAACGCGGCGTCGTGTTGTCAAACGTTGCACCGGTTGCGTAAAGCGATTAAAGAGAAGCGCCGGGGGAACTTGAGCGCCGGTGTGATTTTGTTGCACGATAACGCAACACCTCACAAGGCCCAACGAGCGAACTGCTGCAGCGTTTCGAGTTGGAGGTCTGGCAATATCCACCGTACAGTCCCGACCTAGCACCAAGTGACTTTCATTTGTTCGGTAAGCTCAAAACGGAGCTCGGTGGTCGACGTTTCAAGACCGATGAGGAGGTGAAGGCCGCTGTCTCCGTGTGGTTGCAGAACTCTGGAGGAACTTTCTATGCATCCGGCATCGACAAGTTGGTTGTGCGTTCGCAGAAATGTTTGGAGTCTCTTGGAAACTATGTGAAAAAGTGAAGTTATATTGTTTGTCGTTATAGACGTGTTGCTGTTGCATAGGTGGTGTAATAAATGGCCATAACTGGGAAGTGCAACTTACTTTTTGATCTGCCCCCGTACAAATCCTGTTCATGGCCCTCACATTACAGAAATGCATATTTATTGAGTCATTTTTTCGTTATTTTTCTAAGTATTTTATTTTTAGGTCATTTTCGCTCTTTTCGCGTCATTATTATGTTAGTTTATGGAATTTATTAGTAAATTTTATACGTTTTGAGTCATTTCTTTCTCTTTTTTTTATGGTTTATGATATATTTTTTGCGTATGGTAGTGGATATTAACGGAACTGAAAGTGAGGATGAATATGAAGACATGAGAATCTTCACAACTTGGTTCATCCCTTATTTCTTGGAATATCCACATTCCAGGAGACACATTAGAATTAAATAATAACCAGTATTTGCGTGCAAATAATTCGTATTTGTAAAATAATGAAATGACAATCCACAGCCTGCTTCCAGTCTCCGACGCGTCAGGAATGGTATGAATGAAGCCCCCATCTAGCGGCGAGGATATGAAGTGTGCCGGCTGCCGAAGCCTGTCGCACTCCTCTGGGGCAAGGATTAAATCAATGACAGATGAAATAAAATGATAGTGGAGAGTGTTGCTGGAATGAAATTGTGACAGGGAAAACCGGAGTACCCGGAGAGAAACCTGTCTACCTCCGTTCTGTCCAGCACAGATCTCACATGGAGTGACCGGGATTTGAACCACGGACCCAGCGGTGAGAAGCCGGCGTGCTGCCGCCTGAGCCACGGAGGCTCGCATTTGTAAAATAATAAGTAAATTAAATTACTTACGTATTAAAATCATTTCAACATACAATGACTTAGTCTGTTTGCTTTGTGTGATGAAATTATGTCAGTTTCATTCAAATTTTAGGTCATTTTTTAAAGTTTTTGGGGATTTTTGCAGTCATTTCATAGGTCATTTTTTAAACATTTTAGGTCATCAAAATCCGGGCCCTCATTATAATATAATCGAAACCGGTACAGTGTACACAAATATTGCATTGAATTGACTTAAGGTATCTTCTCCTATTTCAATAGTCCAAGGAAGGTTAAGACTAAACATTAAAACTTTCCCCGGGCTATTCCAATTGTCAAAGACTGAAATAGCCTGTAACTAGTGAACAAAGTACTGTAGCTGGACTAGGGGGCAATCAGGAAGAGCGCAATTGGTGCGAGTATCGCTTGACACTACTACTGCTAGTCCCTCGGGAAATTTACACTTTTTAATCGTGGTCTCTTAGATTGCTCTTATCTTTTCCTGTTCACTGAGGGTAGGGGAAATTAAAACTCACCCGCCCGCCCAAGTAGTCGCGAGCTACAAGCCGATAAACTTCAGCCTCAATTCCCGCCGAGACCAACCACTTGGATCACACTATTGATTTATGACCCCCTCCCCCTCTACTGGATGATACTGGTGTGTTGTTACATTTGCATTTATACTAGGTGGTTGGTTCGCTCACTAAATAACATTCCCAAACAAATAGGAACAATGATGCAGCTTCCTAAGTTAAGCGAGCACGCGTTTTTCACACACTTTATATGCATACGAAAATTTCACGCGCGTCGTTTCCTATGTGTCAGGACCATAAAGCAAGGCCTTGTCTGGTGAGCAACACCTTTAATGATAAGCAACGGTGAACGATTGCATTACAGCACGTCTGTCAAACACTCTGCCCTGGCAAGTTTCAGGTCAAGTGTGAAAATATGTACGCCAAAAAATATTTCAGATAACTTATAAAATTGCATGGCTGTGCGGATAACGGATAAGCTGCGGATAATGTGTGGAGTAAACTTGCGGATAGTTTTTAAAATACAATCCGAACTTGTTTGATATCATTACTAGGACTCGGATGTTTATTATGATATATCATATTTTTTCGTTATGTTTCTTTCAAGCGGCTTTTCACCGATGTCTCAGTCTCACTCATGGCTGTAATTATATGGAAGCTACTGAGGTATGGGTGGTGCTTAGTAATGACTAGGGCTCGGATCGATATGCTCTATAATATCTCCAGATATGCTCGAAAACCATGTGTTTTATGCTCGAAATATCTATTATATGCTCGATAGATATGCTCGAAAAAACCGTTATATGCGGTTAAATATGCAGAATAAGCTCGAAAAACACCATTATAAGCTATACAAAGGAAAGTGAAACGAAAAAACCAATAACATACCTTTATATACGAGCTTTATTTTCTAATTGTATGTATGATACACTGCAATATACTCGCATTCAAGTTTTTCAAGTATATATAAGAGAAGTTTTCTTATAAAAGTTACAGTTTAAAAGTTCATTTACAAAATGTTCAGAATTAGGCGAGTCAATGAAGTGTATCTGCATTGGTCTGTACAGCAAAAAAAAAATCTATGTTTTCAGTTTTGAATGATTCTCTTAAATCAGTCAATAAAAATTTCAATGACGAGAACGACCTCACTAAAAACCTGCGGTTCTATTATTCGCACCAGATAGGTTTTTCAATAATTATTTCTGTTCTCGAACCTTAAGGATGGCCAGGGCCTGAATTGTGGGGGGGGGGGGGGGAATTCGAAGAAAAGCAAACTATTTAGACGAAAACCACATGAATATGCATTTATGTGCTTCTATTTTGAAAACCGCTGTTTTATGCATTTATATGCTCGATAAATTTCAATTCTGTTGGTCCCAGAGAGGTGAAAATACCACCGAAAGGCTTCTTTCAATGTGTACTATTCAGGAAAAAAATATGCAAATATGCTCGAATCCGAACCCTAGTAATGACATTCAGGACACAGTCAGTGCCTGTGAATGCTGTGAAAGGTTCTACTCGTAGGGTAGTACAGCTGTTCTGACTCAGTGAGGAAAGCAATGGCAAGGTACCTCACTCCTCATCTTGTCTAGTACGCCTCAATATAGCGCTGCCTTGGGTTTTTGTGGGTGGTGCTTTTTAGGATCCAACCTGCCTTCGGGCTGACCACCTAACAAACAGATGTCTCTTTCATGACAAATATAAGATGATGATTTAAGCTAATCTCATTCAAATTATGTCATTAAGCATAATTAACACTACGAACTGAAAAGGGTTGCAATTCTGGCTTTGTATCAGTTTAAACATAGAACATGGCATACAAAGCCCAGGGGAACGACTTTCTCCTCAAATGTCTAAATATGTTGCTTTAATACTTTATGCTTTATCTAACTAAAATAGTATTGTAATGCCGGTAGCGAACGTTTGGTTTATCCGCGCAGGGCTCTACCTATCAATATAAAGAACATCTACTCAAATTTTGAATATCTAGGCTACATAAACGTTCCTTATTCATAAAATAAATAAATAAATCAAATAAATAAATGAATAAGGAACGTTTATGTAAATGAAAATTGTAAGGATATCCATTTCATTTTGTAAATAATTGTTGGGCTAGTTTTAAGAATTACGTAAGTAATTTGGCCGATGAAGACCTCAATGAAAGGTTGAAACATGAACCAACGATTGAATAGATAATTATTCAAAAATTTGAAAAGATAGTTTAATTTTGTATTATGAAATATGATATATGAATCGCAGCCAATGGCCATAGCTGGGTATTTTTAATTGAACGCCCGAGGGCTCCCAACAAGTTCAATTCCAAGTAGTTCCAACTTAGGCTACCAGATGCTACTGTCACTAACACCTAGTGGCGAACGTTGGAACATGATAAGAGCGTTTCCTAACCTGCCAAATATAACCTACAAATTTTGCTACCGTCCGTCCGTCCGTCCATCCGTCGATCCATCCGTCCGTCAATTTATTTATTTATTTATTTATTTATTTATTTATTTAGCGTATGGCTTTTAGTGGCGGAAGGGTCCGGGGACATGTTCGTCTCGCCAGAAACTGTATAGCTGCTTCAATGCGGACACCTATGGGGTGAGCTACAACTTCCGTTCAATTTCAAGTAGTTCCAACTTTTGCCACCAAATGTCACTGAAACCTAGTGATGAACACTGGAACTTTGATAGAGCGTTTCAACGAAATCTAACCTGCAAATTTAGCTTCATACAATTTTAATTAGTGGAAGGTTCTTTTACATGCAATAAATATATGGCATGGGACCGCCAGCTTTACTTCCCTCCGAAGGAAGGCATACTGAAGGATGTTAACGCTCTTAAAAGATCCGACGACTTAGGCCGGGTTTGAACCTGCGATCTTGGGCATAGCAGTTCAGCATGCTACTGACTACGCCACAGAATCTGCTGTATTTTTAAGTTATCTATTATTAATCAATACGGTAAATATCAAACATTTGCTAACATGGCCACCTCCAGGATGGCTGAGGTGGGAATCGAAACCGGCAAGAATGCTAGCCGCTAGAGCACGAGGTGGTACGTTCGCGAAGGACAGTCAATTGTATGTACAGGTTAATGCGCTAAAACAAAGGGTCGTTAGAAAATACCTCCCAGTCACAGATCAGGTGCTGCTTGTACTTACTTCTCGAGTAAAAACAACGCACACAACTCTCACTTTATTGTTCCCCGGACTCAATGGCAATTACTGGTTCAACAGTAACAACAACCAGAAGCTGCAAGTCTATCAACGGATTATGAGTGCGTCCAGAACACAGAAGAATAGTGAGGGCAAAAGCGACAAGCGGCTGAAGCAGGCTACCCCCACTCCTACGTTATAGCCAAGCCAAGACTGGCCATTTCCCACCGTGTTAACACACTGTGTATTCTGCAATTCAGAGTAACGATTGGCAAATTCCTGTGTGGCCTGTGTTGAGTGACATTTGTTAAGATGCCACTTCTGCATAGACGAAAAGCTATTGAAGCTGGGGAAGCACTCAACTAAACCGAACGAAAAGCCAATGCTGGTGACCCAACTGATCAAGTCATGTGTAGACCGTCGAAATCTCTTCAACCAGGATAATTTTCTTGAACGTGACGACAACCATTTTAATTGGTTAATCAGAACTGTGACTGAGAAATATCTCGACATTATATCATAATTCAAGATGCACTTCCAGTGCAATGCGTCGAAAATATGTTCCGTCAGTTGAAAAACAGTCTCGTACACTTTAAGGGCCAGTAAATGATCAAAAGGGGCAGTTCCTGGTCACGTGTAGTGTATCTGTACTGTCGATGTTTTTAAGATGACTTACATATGATAAGAAAACTCATTTTTCCTATCGCTCCTAAATTTCAACATCCCTCGCCTAACTACAAGATCAACAATACCATTCAAAAATGATTTAACAAAATCTACTTGTCAACGATTCACCTGTATGGAGGCTTTGCAGTATTTACAACGATGCAGTTCGTGAAAATTGGAAACTAGATTTCTGTCTCTCAATTAAACTATTCTTGGAAATTATAATCCAGGTCACTGAATTCATAATTGAAATAAAATTATCGATCACACAAAACAGAATCAACAATGTATATACTGTACCTTATGTGGATAGGCCTGTTCCCTAGTTATTTAAGTTGCCTGCTAGTATTCTATGTAATAATTTCAAAACCTGTGTTTATATTTGACACTAGACAAAAATTAGATTTAGTTTATATATTATATTCAGATTACGATTTTTAATACTACTGTAAGCATTTTACTGTGTATGTGCACGGTTATTGGGGCGCACACTGAGCCCTGTTGTGTATCGTCAATAAATAAATAAATAAATAAATAAATACCATTCAAAATATGTTTAAAATGCAATTTCTGCGAGTCACAAAAAATAATTTCCGTTGTGTAAATGTTGTCAGGTGTTTTGGGATATTCGGGTAGTTCGTTAACTTGAAAATATTTTATGAACACGAGAACAAATACGAAAGGTATATCAAATATATGCTGAGTTTTTGTAAGAAATAAACAAAACCTCAAAGGCATTTCGAATAATTATCGACCATGTTAAAGGCAAGTGCCTGAGGAACAACCAACAAAATCGTTGGATAAAGGCGAAAGCATGTAGACGGTTGCATAATTTATGTTGAATACCTTTCATTTCACGAATACTATACGTATTACTCTAGTCCCGAATATCCATGGAATACTAAGTTAGACATTATTTTAAATGGAAAATACAGTACATGACTTAGAGCTTTATCCTTTGATTTATTATATACTAGCAACCTGCCCCGGCTTCGCCGGTATCTTTAACGGTTTATCCAGCGTAAGCTTAAAGGAGTTTTTTTTTTTCGATGTCAATGACTACGACCTATATCAGTTTTCCGTCTCGGCATGATGGGCTAAAAATCACTGACTGGACTATTCACCATATTATCATGGAGATATCATGTGCAACAAATTCTTGTCAGGCGTAATTTAAGAATGGTGTGGTGCATGAAACACAAATCCCCCTTCCGTCCAATCTAAACTTGACTGTGTATTCTGCGGAACGAAGGCTGAAACTGGGGTGATAGGGTCACTCGCTAGCTAGTGATTAAATTGAGATTGTTCGAAGAAAAGAAAACGTAAAAGCACTTATATTGGGCGATGACGTATTGAAGATAGAGATATGCTGTCACGGATTTTATTGTAGAAGTTTTCATGCTGCACAATTCTTACACTCATAGTATATAGATATTTTTAACGGTTTAAAAAGCGTAAGCTTAAAAGGCGCACAGTCGGTAGGTTCCCTGATCATTGAAAGGGCTACAAAGGCAAAACCTTTAGGTATGGAAAATTTTGGGGGAGGCGCCGAAGCAATTCATTTGGACTGTTTCATCTTCGCTCTTATATCATTAGGCCGTTCTTAGGTGAGAGCTCGTTTAGAACACCGCTTCTTCCTATCGGATACAGAGCTTGTCATTTTCCACTTCTTGAACAACCATATTATGGTACTTTTTGAGTACTGAGGAACTTCCGGATAACGAGAGTAAAACTTACGCTAAAATTTTTCATACGACTTCTTTAAAAGATACCGTCTCGACGAGAAATATACTTTGCTCTCTTCGCATTACTACTATCACACGTCTGAACCCACTCAATCGAACGGAGGGACAGAATGTGTGCCCGAGACCGTACTCTCGGTCAACGGTCAGATCGCAGGCCGAGCATTGTCTTGTCCTGGCCGCCACGCGACAGACGCTACCACCTCTGATATCCATGTAGCTTGACCATCAGTTAGTGAGAAGCTGGAGCTCTAAAGGACAAGATTCCTCTTGTGGCTGTACCAAGTACAGCGTTGTAATCAAGACGATTGCATGCAAATATTATAGGCACACACTATGTTGTCAGCACGGGGTTATAAAAGGGAGGTATCAATTATTGAGCTTGTATCTTTTACCGAATATCTGACACTCCTCCATGTAGAAATACATTACACAAAATGACGACCGATGTATCGTTTAATACGGCAGTAACACATACACTGAAGTATTTGCTTTGTTCTGTTCATTCTATACAAAGCACAATCATCGAGCGCTTGGTAAGTCTCTGTGATCCATGCAGTATCAATATTTGTGATTGGATAGAAAATTAATTTTGTTTTCAGCTTTGAATATCAATCCGTTTGCGTTCCAATTCATGAATGTTAACCGAGGGAATCTTCCAATTACGTTATAGTCTATGATTGGAAATCGTATTACTAGCAACAGGGAGTCAAACTGCGAGGTAGAAGCCACTGAAGAGAGATTGAAGATTTTGGAAGCGCTGAAAACAACGGTCAAGCTCGAACGTTCAGTTGAATTTCTCCTTTATTTTATTTTTATCCAACAAATCATGATCGTCAGTTAATTTACATGAATTTAATAGGCTACAGCAATTTTTTCTAGGTATTATGCTGTGTCTGTTGGGGGTTTTGCCCAGATGCACCGATTGGGCTTACCATGAAAATTTAAAAAACAAGATGTTCAGTAAAGAACATATAGCCTACTTTCTCCTAAATGCATGGGTATTGTTATAACTCTTCGTCCATTTCAAGGAGTATAATTGTATGTTGGTTGTAGTAGCTTGTTGAAATACAACGTGTTATACGGATATTAAACATGAATATGAGGTGCCCTTTGCTAGTACTACCTCAGTACAAAATTTCATTCAATTCGGTTTCATCGTGTTTGAATTGATATGGTGAATCGATTTGCACACATACATGACCGCTATCTGCAAACTATTGGGCTGATGACCTTGGAGTTCAGTCAAACGATGCTTCCCACAAAAAGGTATGTTGTTGCAAAATTTAGTAGAGATCAGATGTTTAGGTTGGTCGTAATTTGATTTAAGTTTTTAACATTTGGGTGGCCGCCATTAAGTTTTCGTCAAGGTGCCCTTTGATAGTGCTACCTCTGTACCAAATTTCGTTCAAATCGGTTTCACCGTCTTCGAATTGATAGGGGGGGACAGAGATTCAGAGTACTCACACACACACACTCACAAACACAAATTTTCGCCCTGTGTTGATCTCATAAGTCTACTTCCATTCTTTGCAAAAATCGAAAGTAGGCTAACAAGGCTTTAAAATTTCGAACTGATGCCATCTTGAATTTTTGGAAACAATTGCACATGAGATGTCTCTATACTAAGCTCTGAATAGAGATTCACTGTAACGAGTTTAATTGCACACTAGTGATTAGATACCAGAAACGTTATTTGCAATATTTGAAAATCACTTCGCCGCCATGAACTTCTGCGATTTTCAGGATTAGGAAAAGTCGCATATTTGTCCTTACATAACAGTCCTCTAACACTATACATAATTTCAGTTTCATTGCTTGAATAGTTTCGGAGATATTGAGAACCGGTGAAATGTATCGTATGGACGCCATGTTGGATAACGATACGCTCATCAAGCATCATCAGATCCAAATATATAAGACAAAACAGAAAACTTAGCATGTGTTGTAATTAACACTGATAAATATTAAAGCATTAAGAATTATTAGCCAGTAGATTAATGTTATAATAAGGGCTCGTTATACACTACCAACCTACATTTCTATTTCTAGTTTAGGACACGAGAAATAGGCCTACAAACGTAATTTTAAAAATTTTGCACAGCTGCCATTTTAAAGTTCTCAGAAATTGAATTAAAATACACGCCAATATATTGAGTCTTGTATGAAGATATACCGTGCTAAGTGTCACTGCTCTCGGATAATTAAGTTACGAGAAAAGATCATATAAATATTTTTGAAGTTCGCGTCGACGCCATGTTGGATTTGTGTTCATCAGGTTATTGAAAGGTCCATAGGTGAAGTTATGTTAATAACCTGTATTAACATGCAACATGGCGGCTGAGTGAACAACACGGCAGTGAGTAGCTCCGAAAACATTGTGTATTTAAGAGTGTATTCGAGGAAGAACCTAAACCATATTTGTCACCCGACAATATAAGTGCATACGATGCCCAGTAACTAATAAGAAAATCAATTAGAATTACTAGCTTCCTCGTAAATTGGTTAAATAGGAGGTTTCACCTGCATCGGCAACATGGGCTACTGTGGAGAGTGTGGTGGTAGCATGGGGAAGGCTGGAAAGGTACAGTGTGGTTCATGTAAAAAGTGGTTCCACGAGAAGTGCGTGAATACATTGAACAGATTTACCGAGTGGCTGTGTGTGCAATGTGTGGGCTATAGTGCAACTATAAGTGACAGTGTAAGTGACTAAGACACTCCGTCAATGGAGAATATTTATGGAATGCTGAAAGACTTAAAAAGAACAACTTAAAATCATAAAAGACGAACAAAGAGCGAGAGAGACTGATCTAGGTAACTCATTGGAATTGTGCCATAAGAAACTAGACGATTGTGTAACATTAATTTCTAACCAGCAGATAGAAATTAAGGAATGTAAAGGGCAGATTGACACATTAACCCAGCAAAATGTCAACCACAAGGCGAAGCTAAAATCCCTAGAAAACCGCCTAGGAGAATCTGAGCAGTACACACGTAGGAATACGGTGGAAATACACGGTGTCCCGGAAGTTCCTAACGAAAACATTATTGAAACTGTGAAGAAAGTGGATGTGGTCATCACTGAAACAATGGTAGATGCCTGTCATCGACTGCCTAAGTCACCTAATCAACAACACAGTGGCATCATCTTAAAATTCGTTCGGCGGGACGACAAGGAGCATTTCATGGAGCGTCGCCGGGTGAAACGGAATCTCTCCACTCGTCACGTTGGTCTTCCTGGCGACAGTGTAATTTATGTGAACGAGAGTTTATCACCAGAGAAGAGGAAATTACTGTCACAAGCTCGGAACATCAGGAGAGAGAAGGAGTATTCTTTCTTCTGGGTAAGAAATGGACACATCAAAATACGCAAATCTGAAGGTTCTCGAGTCATCGTAATTCGAGATGAGGATGACCTGAACACTCTCTAATGGTATCAAAACCTAGATTATCCATTTATTATCAAAATGGAGGAGGAATGAATACAAAATTAGATTTATTCAATGAAAACCTGATCACCAAAAAGCATGACTTAATTCTAATTACAGAAACTTGGTTATAAAGTAAATCGCTGACAGTGAGGTCTGTTGTGATATGTACAGAGTATACAGGGCTGAGAGGCTTGTTAGAGCAGGGGGTGGGGTGGCTGTTTTGGTCCGGAGCGGATTAACAGTACTCAAGGTTGAAAGAATGACTGGCAGCTTGGAATGTCTATTGGTGAAACTGGTTATTGGAGGAAATATTTGGTACGTCTGTAATGTTTACATTCCACCAGCTTCAAAAGTAGAAACATACAGGCAACTATACCGGTAGTTGGAATCCAGCACAGAAATATATGATAAAAATTTATTAATCTTTGGTGACTTCAATATCCCAACAATACAAAGTACAATAATTAAAGATGACAATATTCACACAAGAGAAATCGTAAATTTCATTAATCTTATAATTCAGTACTAAACCGTAACGGGAGGACGCTGGACTTCGTTCTATCCAACAAACCGAACATAAATAAATGTAACGGAAAACACAGACCCACTCTTACCGCTGGATCGCCACCACCCAGCTCTGGATGTGGAAAATATCTCTAACTATATGTCGATACCTATAACTTCCGGGAAGCCGATTTTGAGCAAATGTACACTCGGTTGAGGGATAGTGCCTGGGGTCAAATATACGAGTGCACTGATGTAAATACTGCAGTAGACCTGTTTTATCAGATTTTTAACACAGTACTTGGCGAAACCGTTCCTATATGTAAACGACAAACGGGCAGAAAATATCCTGTCTGGTTCTCCAAGGAAACAAAGAGTAAATTGAAGGAGAAGGAACACCATAGTAAGAGAAAATATTACTCAGATCATCATAGACTACGTTTTGAAGAATTAAGGTCAGAAATTAAAAAGGACATTAAATTATCTTATAAGAAATATATCCATAATATTAAACAAAACATTAGCAGGGACTCAAAGAAAATTTGGACGTTTATTAAAAACAAGAAAAAATAGGAACACATGCGACACTTTTAAATATAATAATGAAGAATTGGACAGGGGTGATTCCATTGTTGAAGGTTTCGCGTCATATTTCAAATCAGTGTATGACTCTCAGTCAGCCCAATACAAAGTCTCAGCCTGCAATTCGAATACTCCCAACACCCTTCATATAAACTTGTCTCAAAGGAACAGGTAGAAATGGCATTTAAAAAAATTAAAACCTAAGTCGTCGGCTGGTCCTGATAATATTCCACCGTATGTAGTTAAGGGATGTGCTGAAAGTCTCAGGGACCCATTACACTTTATATTTAACTTATCCATACAAACTTGTAGGTTCCCTGACGCCTGGAAAATCACTCGCGTCTGCCCTATACTAAAATCGGGAGATCCATCACTAATTAATAACTACCGTCCTATATCTATTTTATCTGCAGTAGCCAAGGTATTTGAATTCATATTGCACGGAAGAATATCAGTATTTATCAGACCACTCGTAACAGATAACCAACATGGTTTCCTATCCAGGAAATCTACAGTGACAAATGCAATTAATTTTACTCAAATTATATCTAAAGAGTTACATAAAGGAGGGCAAATGGATGTCATATTTACAGATTTCGAGAAAGCTTTCGACACAATAAATCACGATATCCTTCTTAAAAAATTATGTATTTTGGGATTCTCCCACCCATTACTCAAATTATTCATCTCCTACCTCAGAGACAGGAAACAATTTGTTTTGTTCCAGAAAATTGTCTCAAAGGAATACATAGTTCATTCCGGAATACCCCAAGGCTCGAACCTTGGACCTTTGATTTTTCTAGCAATGATCAATGATTTGCCACGATGTATACTGCACTCAAATAGTCTTATATGCAGATGACTTCAAAATTCTTAAATAAATTTCTTCCACTAATGACTGCACTCTACTACAAAATGACCTAAATAATATACACAAATGGAGTATAGAAAACAAATTATACTTAAACGTACCGAAGTGTGTTGTTATGACCTTTACACGTAAGAAGAACCCAATCACATTTGTTTATGGAATTGGACCTAAGTCATTGAAAACAGTAAGCGAGAAGAAAGATCTAGGGATTCTGTTTGACCGAGAGCTTGCTTTCAATTATCATGTGCAAAAGACGGTCGGGGATGCTTACCGCATGTTAGGGTTTATAATAAGAAACACTAAGCCATTCACTAGGACCAGTACCTGCATAAACCTTTATACTGCCATGGTGAGATCCAAGCTCGAGTACGCCAGCCAAGTATGAAGTGCCTGGCAGAAAACATGCATTAAGTCCATTGAGCAAGTTCAAAAGAAATTCCTCAGATATTTACACCTCAAAATAACGAGCAATTACCCACACATGGTACCCTACGGTGAACTTTTGTTGAATTTCGGCATGACTAGTTTGGAGTCTCGAAGGCAAGTGAATGATATGAAATTCCTTTATAAAGTCATTAACGGTCAAATTGATAACTCATTTTTCCTATCGCTCCTAAATTTCAACATCCCTCGCTTAAATACAAGATCAACCATAACATTCAAAAATGATATAACCAATACTACTTCACATAACAATTCACCTGTATGGAGGCTTTGCAGTATTTACAACGATGCGGTTCGTGTAAACTGGAAACTAGATTTCTGTCTCTCAATCAGACCGTTCTTGGAAATTATAATCCAGTCACTCTAATTCATACTTGAAATAAAATTATCACACATAACAGAATCAACAATGTATATATGTGGATAGGCCTGTTCCCTAGTTATTAATGTTACCTTTTAGTTTATTATGTAATAATTTCAAAACCTGTTTTTATATTTGGCATTAGATCAAATTTAGACTTAGTTTTTATATTATCTTTTTACTACTATGCATTTTGATCTGTGTGAACTTCCTAATTTTAAGAATTACATTAAGATATTAATACTTAATGCAGACATATCAGGAAATGTATCTTACTCTGTAGGTGCACTATTATTGGGGCGCACACTGAGTCCTATTGTGTACCATCAACAAATAAATAAATAAATAAATAAATAAACATACAAAATTGAAGTTTGATTGCTGTAATAGATTTGCAGATATTAAGACCCGTCTAAAATATTTCGGACCATCGCCAAGTTGGATTGTTCTGTATGTAGGCCATAGAACAATATACCATTAGATGAATATTCTGCTTGGGTCTATTATTCAAACGTTCATTTTGATCCCATGCTTAGGACACAAAAATAAAAACGTAATTTTAAAATTTCGCACAACGGCCATCTTGCTTTTGTGGGAAAATGTGAACTTAATTAGATGCCAGTAAATTATATAATGTATAAACATTTATCGTACCAAGTTTCTTATGACTAAATCTCGCGAAAATGCATTTTAAATATTTTAACTTCGCTTGGCCGCCATGTTGGTTTTGTATTTAAAATGTTTAAAATCATCACAAACAGGAACTTACCTTAGTATTCTCTATTAACATACAAAATTTCAGGGTGATATCGGGAATAGTTTCGGATGTAGAATGACGGTGAAATTTTTTTCACAGCCGCCATGTTGGATTGGTGGAACGAATTTAAATTTGAAGGGCACGGTCGGGGTCGGACAAAATAGTTGCATATCCTTCCACCAGAGTTCCATTAAAATCGTCAAACCGTTTAGATTTTATTACGGGAACACACACATGCACACACACACACACGGACAAAAGGTGATCCCATGAGCCTACTTTTCATATGATGAAAATAGGCTTAAAAAAGGGGGAAATGGACCCAGCTTAGGAATCCCTGTGGATCGCCAGCCGTGAGCCCTTGAGGGTGTAGCACTATTCAGGGTGCACCGTAAGTGGTGGGGCTACTTGTGCAGAAGGCAAGAGAAACAAGGACAATAATGGAAGATACCTGAGGGTATCAACAAAGATGAAACAAGAGCAAATTAAAGCGAGAAAGTGAAAGGCATCCCAGGCCTCGTATGCCCTAATACTGCCAGGTCGGAAGAGAACAAGAGGTGACCAAGGAAGGTCGACAGGAAAAATGTCAGAGACGAGTAAGAGGAAGCAATGCAGGACTAAGCTGGGGTCCCGTGGTCACCAACCCATGTCCATGAGCCCCTAGGGGTTGTACTGGGGATCCATTGGTCATCTCAACTACCTACATAACTAAGCCTAGAAGTGAAGTGAACGACTATACCTGAATGTAGAAACACTCGCGTGAACACCAATAACTTGTCATAGGAACATACCTGGAAAGAAAAACAGAAAAAGAATGATTAAGAAAGAAAATATAACTTGTTATTTGGGTGTTATTTAAGAATTATTCTCCAGATTACTCCTCAGTCAGTAAATTTGCATTGCCTAAATAAATTAACAAACCATGAACACGTTGCTCCTTTGATGTATCAGTCGAAAAACAACCTAACATTTCAATATTCATCCCACAGTAAGGTCGGATGGTTGGTTCCTCGGTTTAGGGGCTGCGACAACGCGGTCATGTAGCCCCATGTACTTTGGGTGTGTGTAGAATCTGTCTGATATGAAAATGAAAATCCACAGCCTGCTTCCAGTCTCCGACCGGGTCAGGAATGGAATGAATGATGCCCCCATCTAGCGGCGAGGATATGAACTGTGCCGGCTGCCGAGGCCTGACGCACTCCTCCGGGGCAATGATTTAATGAATGACAGATGAAATGAAATGATAGTGGAGAGTGTTGATGGAATGAAATTTTTGACAGGGAAAACCGGAGTACCCGGAGAAAAACCTGTCTGCCTCCGTTTTGTCCATCACAGATCTCACATGGAGTGACCGGGATTTGAACCACGGATCCAGCGGTGAGAGGCCGGCGTGCTGCCGCCTAAGCCACGGAGGCTTACAATCTGTCTGATAACCGGTATTAAAATTGTGATGGCTGTTGTATTAGTATGTGTTATATGCAATTCAGGTAAGGACTGCAGACGATCAATTTCAAGTAGTTCCTACTTTTGCTACAAAATGCCACCGTCAACGACACTTAGCCGTGAACTTGGCTACTAGATGACACCACAATCAGCCCATGGCGACGAACGTTGGAACTTATAGAGCGTTAATCAAATCCAACCAACAAATTTAGTAGTTAGTGGAAGGTTCCTCTACATGCCATAAATCTATGACATGGGCCCGCCGGCTTTACTTCTTCTCCGAAGGAAGGCATACTGAAGGATTTTAACGGTCTTAAAAAATCCGAGATTTCAGCCGGGTTTGAACCCGCGATCTTGGGCATAGAAGCTCAACATGCTACCAACTACGCCACCGAAGCCGCTAGGTGTGCATTACACTTATCTGATTACGGTGATGACTGTTGTAGTGTCTGCAGCTGTAGCCTATTAGGGACAGGGATGTGGTAGGTTCCCCGGGATTAGACATAAGGTACAGGGCGCCAGGAATGTTCTCCGCAGCGCCTACGTGCTGTTGCGAGAGGTAGCGTCAGCAGTTTAGTTGGCAGCACGGTGTTAGTGACAGGGTAGCGGTACAGTGAAGGCTACACGTGTGGGTGTAGGCTGTCGAAATCGTCAGTGTGTATTGCCGTAAGAGAGCGTTCAGAAAGATTATTGGAAGAGTGCAACAGTATACAAGCGGTAATGTTTACTACTGAAGAAAGAGCTTCCTTGGTGGAATACTGTACGGTTTTTCGCGAAGGCAATCGATTTACAGAAAATGTAAAACTAAAATTTTAGGCACGATTTCCTAATTCAAAGTGTCCAAACCGGGATACCGTTCGGGATTTGATAAGTAAATTTTGTATGACTAATCCAAAAACGATTGATGAACTTAAAGTGGATATCATTAATTATGTGCAGTCCATTACGCAAGAAACTTTAGCGAAAGTCTTCGGCAATATGTGTAGACGTGTTCAAGTCTGTCTTCGAACAGAAGGACAACACTTCCAGCATCAGTTATGATTTTATGAATGACTGTGCTGAGAATAAAGTTTATTATTGCTATGATACGAGCGAGAGTCATGCTGCCAAAGTAACTGTTGACGCTCCCTCATTAGAAATGGACAATGTAGAAAGAAATAAGTTTGCAAAAATTAACTACAAAAATCATCAAATTGTTTATTAAAATGAATGAATTCATGTGTGTAAACCAAATATCTGTTGAAGTTAATGTAACCGCAAAAAACATGGCAATTTTGTCATTAGCATGGACACATTTCATGTCATAGGCATGGACCATTTTTGTCGATGCTACGGACAAACTGCCATGCTAATGACATTAATTTTTAATGTTCTTAGAATGGAAATGAAAATCCACAGCCTGCTTCCAGTCTCCGACCGGGTCAGGAATGGAATGAATGATGATGATAATTGTTGTTTTAAGGGGCCTAACATCGAGGTTATCGGCCCCCCATGGAATGAATGAAGCCCCCATCTAGCGGCGAGGATATGAACTGTGCCGGCTGCCGAGGCCTGACGCACTCCTCTGAGGCAATGATTAAATGAATGACAGATGAAATTAAATGTTAGTGGAGAGTGTTGCTGGAATGAAATTTTGACAGGGAAAACCGGAGTACTCGGAGAAAAACCTGTCTGCCTCCGTTTTGTCCAGCACAGATCTCACATGGCGTGACCGGGATTTGAACCACGGACCCAGTGGTGAGAGGCCGGCGTGCTGCCGCCTAAGCCACGGATCTATTATTTTTAATGATTCAAAATTAACATTGTTAACAGATCCATACCGTTTGGTGTTGATAAATTCATAAATTATATCAACTGACTTCCTAACACGTGTGTTCCTTAGTCTTTGGTCAATATAATTGATTAGTGTATGAAATAATTTTGTTTCATAACTATTATTCTTATTTTTATTTGAGTTTTTGTTCCTATCAATTGATCTAATTTAGTCAAATGTCATTAGAATGGGCAACATATTGTAATTACTGTAGCATGGATTACAATATTTTTCAAATTCATAAAACGATTAAATAGCAAAAATTCAGCTCTGCAACATATATAAGGTAAATACTAAGGGTAGGAGTGATAAAAAACATGTGATTTAATATTTCTATAATGTGTCCCCTATTAGTATAATCAGCCCATTCGAACAACTACAACGATAATAAGCCAGCAAATAAAGTTGTGATTTTAGCTGACGTCACAGGTAGATATCTCAATTTCCTATATCAATGTTTTACATTCTCACCACAATCCATCGTAACTCCAGTTTAGAAACAACATGTTCTAGTGCTTGAATTTATTTATATGTGAAACTTTTATTTTAATCAAATTGTTGTAAGGATATCCTACTACTCTCAGACTGGGACAAGCAAAGCACCTGACAGGTGCAGTGCAGGGTGAAAATTAAGAGTCTGGTGCCCGTGAACCGGGCTCCTTTCACTCTAGTTTGATGGTATGAAGTGTGGAGATAATGATAATAATACTATTAGATCTAGAAGTTACCTCTGGCTTTAGTCTAATGAGTGACTTATGGCCAGAGTATTTGCAGTGAGTGACTTGAGTTTTGCTGGGATAAAAATATTGTTGGTTTAATTGACTCAATACAAAAGCAATTAATCAATTTTTAGGGGCAGTGCAAGATGATATAGAGAGTAGCAGATCTGTTCCAGCTTAAGTTCGGAACAGGATGTGCCTGTTGGCCAGTGCACACTCCTGCCGATGCTGTAGTTGTTATAATGTCCGCTACGCTCGCCATGGTTTAACTGTATGTGATATTTCAGTGTGTGTAAGAAGTTTTAAGTTGTGCAGCAGCTTCGTAAATTAGTGAAAATGCAGACCTTTATTAGGTAAAGTTAAGTAGTGATTTGGGAGAGTGAAAAAAGAGACCTGAAGTAGGTTTGGTATTACTTTGTAGCATTAAATTGCTACTAGAAGGCCTCAGCTACCACCTCGTATGCTGATTTTAGGCGAGAAGTATTTATAATTGGTGTTATTGTTGTGCCAAGACTGTCACTGGAGCGGGGAGTTTGAATTTAGAAATGCTGAGCTCTGATTGGCTATTGCTGTGCTCTGATTGGCTGTATGCTGAATGGAGTTTAAAAGTGTTTGTATGTGAAAGTAATGCTGTATTGTGAATAATTAAGTTAAATTAGGTTTATTAATTGTGTAATGTGATGGTTTGTAAATGTATTGAGGCGTGGAGGCCAGTGTAGCATAGGCCAATCACTAGGATTGGTCAATGCAACTGTTCCTCCTAGTGTGTACTGAGTTCGAATCTCGTAATACGCTCCAGTGCAGTCCTGTGAACTTACGATTTTCCGCCCGCAGTCCATCCCCCCGGAAGGAGTCCGCCGCGGCCGACGTCCCCCCAGGGGTAGGCCCGCTAGGCAGGAGTGTATAGTGTGTAGTTAATTAATTTATTGGTCAAGAGTGCCAGGAAAAGGGAGGGCTTAATTTAGGTGATTGTATTATTAAATATTTTAAAAAAGTAAAAATTAAAAAATTAAGAAATTAAAAAATGTAAATAGTTAAAAATAGGTCTCGGCGGGTGTGTAAAATATCGGCCCTTCTCCATGGTAATGATGTAAAAAAGTTGTTAGTTCCTTGATTGGTAATGATGTTAGCACAGAGCGCATGGCGCACCATCCCGGGCGGAGTCGGCCGTGGCCTTCCTCCGAGCAGGAACGACATACTGCTCTGGTATAAATTTTAGATAGTTCCTTCGGAGTTCAGTGCTTTGGATGTGGTAGAGAGTTGTGAATGATTCGAGTAATGAGTAGGCTTGGATGATTTATCCAAATTACGTAGGGTTGAACGTTTGGTTTAATTTAGTTGTTAATGTTTAGGGCTTAGATGTCTGGGTTTACTAGTAGTCTTCGTATGATGAGGACGTACTTCGGTCTGCGTTTAATACGTTGTAATGGGTCTACTTGGTATGCGCCTAATTGTCTAATGAGGTCGTTAGGATGTGTGGCAGTTTTCTGGTAGAATTTAGTAGTTAGTTGAGTAAGATGATCAAGTAGATATTGTGTCTTTGTTTTAGAATGGTTAAAGTGCGTAGATTTGCCACTTTATTTTATTTTATTAATGTTAAACGCTGAAGAAGATATCATTGAATATCGAAACATGTCCGTTTAAATAATATACTAATAATAATATTATTATTAATAATAATAATAATAATAATAATAATATAAAGATCATATTTCCATCAATGCCAAACTACGGCACTATAATACAGTGAAAAATGAAAATTCACAGCCTGCTTCCAGTCTCCGACCGGGTCAAGAATGGAATGAATGAAGCCCCCATCTAGTGGCGAGGATATGAACTGTCCGGCTGCCGAGGCCTGACGCACTCCTCTGGGACAATGATTAAATGAATGACAGATGAAATGAAATGATAGTGAAGAGTGTTGCTGGAATGAAATTGTGACAGGGAAAACCAGAGTACCCGGAGAAAAACCTGTCTGCCTCCGTTTTGTCCAGCACATGGAGTGACCGGGATTTGAACCACGGACCCAGCGGTGAGAGGCCGGCGTGCTGCCGCCTAAGCCACGGAGGCTTCACTATAATACAGTAAATTTTCAAAATAAATAAAATAATTTGAATTATATACGCTTCAAAAATGACAGCAATCAATGGAAGAACAAAAGTCAAGGAACTAGAAAAACAAGAGAGAAAAAAAAAATACTGATCAAGATCTACGGGCCAGTTCAAAAAGGGGGAATATGGATTAAAAAAAAGAGACCGACAATATAACCATACAAACAGACAGAGACGATTACAAACAACATCAGAAAAAGATTTTCAAAATTTTATGAACACATAAGTTACATAGGATGAACGAAGACAGAGACTGACCAAGAAGATATTTAATATAGTTATGATGATGATTATCATGGTGATGATAATAGGCTATCACTCGCTAACGAATATGATGTCATCTCTGGGACTACAATGTCTGTGGGTCCTCTGATGACTATGTAGACCAATTCTGGAGCCGCAAACTCTTCCACAATGTTCACAAACATATATTTCACCCACTAGTACAATGAAAACCAATTGGGTAAAAGAGACCGTGGAAACCCTCAAGAAACTAAACATCTCTATAGAAGACAGGGCAGACAGGAAAATATACAGAGAAAAAATCAGAGAATAGAAATTTGAGCACATGCCCAAAGAAAAAAAAAGAAGTGGACAGACGAGAGAAAGAGGAAACACAGTGAATATATGAGAGATTTTTGGGAAGAAAGAAAAATGAGACAGAAAAAAAACATGAAACTTGATTGTGTTTTAACGCTCTCCTTAAGAGGGAATTGACGAAAATAATAACAATAATAATAATAATAATAATAACAATAATAACAATAACAATAACAATAATAATAATAAACATCATATAAAAGTATAATTGTGCTATTAATAATCCGATAGTTTACTGAACAAACAAAAGTGTTCAGAAAAGTCAGGTCACCATAAGACCATCCTTTGTTGACTCATACACGTCAGCGTGACTATTGAGTTCAATGCCTCAACTTCCGCCCTCTAATAATGGAGAAAACGAAGACGCAAATAGCACACGTCCATTTGCTGGGCGAACAAAGGTGATGAAACTAAACGGAATTTCCTGTCCACAAAGATGACAGGAGACACATTATTATGTCGTGTGTGCTATTTAAAGTAGGCTACCTCAAGGAAGTTTGGAAATTGCTGTCAACTTAACAGTCGCCAAGTTTGCTGAACAAATCACGTCAAACAGTTTAGAAAGTTTGAAACAAATTAAAGTATGTCTAAAGCTTCACTTTCTTCCAAAGACTTTAATTTGTTGTCCCAACAGTGCCCCCAACTTTGGTTAGCTAACGTGTAGTACCACATTCATTACCTTGGAAGAGAAAGCCGCAATTTACTGAACTCCCCTGCATTGTAACTGCAGCGCTGCATAATTTGTTGCTATGTAATACACGACTCTGCCAATAACTCTCACTGTAAATTAACTCACGGGTACAATCCAACAAACTATACAGCATGTATCAAAAATGCATGCCTAGTCCGGTAGCAGTCAACATACAGCTTGATGGAGAGTAAAAGTGCTACTGATATTCACTTCGACTCTCTGTCAACTGTTATGAGAAACATCTCAAGTGGGGTGTAAAATATTGTATTGTTTTCATTTCTATTTGTGTTTGATAGTTTGATTGAATATGTGGTTGAATGAACGGTTGATTGATTTTTGATTGAATGTACGAGCGACTGAAGTAATGCATTTTTGTGTGCTGTTTTCTACAGTAGATCCTTGAATGTCACTCTTGTGAATTTCTTTTTCCCAGTGTCTGAATTTTTTCTGATCTTTTCATTTATGTTTCTGCCTTTTCCGTTTACTGTAGATAATGATTTTTCTGTGATAATTATTTTAATGTTTCTTGTACAAAGGGATTGTATGAATGAACGCTTGAGATAGGATGTTTGAGTGCGTGTCGGTATGGCTGTGGTTGTTGATATATATAATGCTGTATTTCTATGTTTGTTGTTTTTGTTTAGTTCATACTTGTACATTTTATTGTTAATTATTATATTGTCAGAAGTGGAGCTTATCCATCTGACAATAAAGAATACGTACATACGTCATCGGCGAAATTTTGAGGATACAGTCCACGTCACCTTAAGTAAGTAGGCTATAACAATGCAACCTTATATTTATCCCTTATCATAGTATAATCGCTTGCTCTTGGGTTGAATCAGGTTGTAGAGTAGTCACTGTTGTCACTAGGACTGGTACTTCCATCGATTAATTTTAGTTATCGAATAACCGATATATCGAAGCAGAGAAATGATTAATTGCTTCAAATAACGATTAATCGATTGTGCGTTTAATCGATCAGTCGAATAATTGGTTATTTGTTTTGTCGATTAATCAATACACTTCGATCTATCCAATGTGTTCTCACAGAAGTAAAACAGACAGTTAATTAATTAAAATTTATTGCATTATATATTTTTAAATAATGTAGGCTACCTTCTTTGTGAAAACTAGTCTAAGACAAAGTAAAACATAAATGTTCTTGTCCTAAGTTGTAAATATTGAGCAAGAATTCAAAATCTTTGCTGAAAGATCTTCGCTTTCTTTCTTTCTTTCTTTCTTTCTTTCTTTCTTTCTTTCCCCACCCACCGAAACCCTTCCCGATTTGTTGATGTTTGTCCTTCATTGTCACTGGCTCTTGTTTGGTTATTGTTAACATAAAAAACTTTGTATATTTAGGTAAAAAAAACTTTTATAAATATTGCGATGACCCCTCATTTTAACTTCTTTTCTTAACTCATGTCTATTAATTCTTCGGTTAGCCAATTAATCTATTATTCGAATGAACGGGGTTTCGATTAATCGATTAACAGTTTTCCATTAATTTAAAATCGTTCGATTAATCTAAATAATAATCGATTAACTGCACATAGCGTATTACCAGCTCTAATGTCTTAAAGTCACCATGTTTGCAGACCACTTGCAGACACCTTTCGGAAGTAGGCAAACGCGACTGATCGTCATCTGTCTAGTGCAGGGGTATCCAACTCGCGGCACGTGTGCCACTAGTGACACGCGGATATTTTCTAAGTGACACGCACGAAGGAGTCACTCACTATGTGTTATTTATATTAGTATGCATAACATATTTCAGACTTCCAGAAGGAAACAACACGATCTTCTCCTTTTTAAAAATCCCTATTCCCTATCCATGGAAGAAACGGCTGTTACCGCGGAAGCCCGAGTTCAATTTCCGGCTCTGGCGTGAGGGCTGGAACAGGGTACACTCAGCCTCGTAACGCAAAGACTGAGAAGAGGCGGGTTCAATTCCTACCTCAGCCATCCTGGAAGTGGTTTTCCGTGGTTTCCACACTTCTACTCCAGGCAAATGCAGGGATGGTACCTCATTTAAGGTCAAGGCCTCTTCCTACCCAAACTATATCACAATTACAAAACACGCACCCTAGTACACGGGGCTACATGACCAAGATGTCGCAAAGCCCCCAAAGAATCACAACAACAACAGCCAGAATCAACAACAACAACAACAACAACAACAGCCATAGAAGACATCATTCACTATCCTACTGAAGTTCAGACCGAAATATTGGAACATAAGAATAACACAGCAATTCACGGCAAGTTCAAGGAGATGCTTGGAAATGTAAATGGCCAAGAATGTATCACCTTCTGGAAATATCTTCCCTTACCTCAGTTCTCTGTCCTACGATATTGTTGCAGATTCGGGTCGATAAGTAGCTTATATGTGAAAAAGAAAACCTGTCATCATGAACTTTGTGAAACTTAAGTACCGTTCTGTACTCACTGATCAGCATCTCAAAATTCTTCTGGTTCTTGGTACTTCATCCGTGATTCCCAACATTGAGGAACTTGTGAAGAGGACGGATATCCAAAGGCCTCACTAAGAACTGAACTAGTTTCATATGAATGCAAATCCAATAGGACACTCGTGAAGTAATCAATTCTTACTTTTATACTGTACAAGCAAGTTCTTGAATGACAATTCTGTTTTGATTTGAGATTAAATAACAATCATTAATCAAAATTGTAACGGATCTGATTTTTAGTTTTTTTAGTATATTTTTTTATAATTTTAATAGTTAACATTTTTAGAAATAGTTTTGAACATAACCTTTTTATTGATTTAAATATCACACAGACCTGCAACTTCATTTCCTATTCATTATAGCTTTGGGGACATTAGGTCGAGTGGAAATATTAATTACCGACGTTTCGAGACAACTGATTGTCACTTTATAAAGGTTTGTAATGAAAGAAGGAATGAGTAAACAATGGCATGTGGCCTCCATAGATATTTATTTATTTAGCGTATGGTACAAAACACATCACAATACATATTATAATATAATGAGAATTAAAACAGCATGAAACAGAAAGAAAATAACTAGGCCTATATACAAGGCTGAACTCAGATAAGGGTAACAATGTCAGATTTGCATCCTTTATGTAGTCAATGCATTTTTGTGTAGCCATCAGGAACTCAACTGAAGCCCCAGAGAAGATCTTGTGTGATATGCTGAATAGTTTGTCTATCAGCACCGCAGGTACATTTCGGAGATGGAATTTTCCCCCACCTGTGAAGAGAGTCCGTGCATCTGCCACAATTTGTTCTTATCCTATTTAGGGTGGACCAAATTCTTCTAGGAAGCTCAAAAACTGGAGGCTTGGTTGTGATGCATGGCATAGTTTGTTGTTCCGGTAAGGCAGAGATCGACCAGAACTGCTTTCAACGGGCAGTCACATTGAACTCACTTTCAACGAGCCTGTGTGCAGTAGTCAGAGGAGGGTGGCGAGAGCGAAGTATATTCCTGCTAATATCAGGAAAATCATGGTGCACGGGAAGATGAGGATTTTTGCAGATGGCGCTGTACACCTTCATAAGTCCATGTTCTCGTCTCATACTTGGAGGTGGAATGTTACTTAGCACTGGCAGCCAATATGTCGGAGTACATCTAATTGTTCCGAGATGATGCGCATAGTTTGGTTGAGCTGAATATCAACAAGCTTGGTATGAGCACTATTCATCCTGGTGGACACACAGTATTCAGCTACTGGATACACCAATCCAAGGGCAGAAGTCCTAAGTGTAGAAGCAGATGAACCCCACGTCGTACAACACAGTTTCTGTAGAATATTATTTCTAGATCTGAGCTTAGCAGCTGTTCTGGTAAGATGTTCTCTGAAACTCAGAGTCCTATTTAAAGTAACTCCTAAATATTTGGGATATTTGTTGTGTGAGAGCAATCTATTTCCAAAATAGACATTCAGTTCTCTATTGGCCAGTCTGTTACTGAGATGGAAAGATGACACTTCTGTCTTAGTAGCACTAGGCTGCATGAAAATACTTGCCCATAATTGATAGATCCCTGGTTAGTATGCCCTCGGTGATTTCAAAATCTCTGCGGCTGATAGCAAGGGCCCAATCATCAGCATATCCAAATTTCCTAGAAGTGGTGTCTGGCATATCGGCTATATATAAGCTGAATAGTAAAGGAGCCAACACCGAGCCTTGAGGAAGACCATTATTCAACTTCCTATTTGAGCTCATCTTGTTCCCCAGTATAACCCGGAAGCTTCTGTTGTTGAGCTTATTATCGATAAGATTCACAAGTCTTAAGCATGGAATAGTCGGAAGAAGTTTGAGAATCAGACCTTGTCTCCAGACAGTACCATATGCTGCCGGTAAGTCAATGAAGGCAACTGAAGTCTTTTGGTGTTTCTGGAAATTCGCCTCTATGAATGTTGTCAGAGAAAGAACCTGATCTGTGCAGCTACGTTGGGGACGAAATCCAGCTTGTTCAATAGGTAAATTTCCGAATATTACATGACTTATTCGATTATAAATCAGCCTTTCCAGAAGCTTATACATCATACTTAGCAAAGGAATGGGTCTATAGCTGTCAGGTTTATTGCTTGGTTTGGCAGGTTAAAGAATAGCAATAATGTTTGCTTTTTTTAATTCATATGGTTTATTACCCGACCGGAGAATATCTGTATAAAACTCAGCTAACCATTGCCTTACATACTTTCCACAGTTAATAAGGAACTCGGAATGAACACCATCAAACCCTGGTGCTTTTCCTGCTTTCAAATCTTTTAATGCTGTAGTTACTTCGGCAGGAGTAAATGGGGAAGAGTATATAGAGTCCGATGGACATACTGATTTGAGCTCCGTTAATTCCTTCTTAACCCTGATTGTATGTTGTCTATTTTGGGGAGCTCGTGATGTAGAAACTATGTTACATGCAATATTGTTGGATGTAACGTTTTCATTTGCACGTTGAGGTAAATGGTATAAGATAGGAAGCCATGTCGAAATAAATAGTTTCTCCATGACCTCCCGAGACCAAGAGGGAGTTGGTAATGAGACTATAGAGGGCAGCCATGATTTACTTAAGGGATAACCATCACCAGTATTAAAGCTCTTTGGTTGTTTACTAATTTCTATCGCCTCCCGAATCATTCGAGTTGTGAAATATTTCTCCATACAGATGACAGAAGTTTCGTCAAACAGATTTCGATGGGCACTGTGTATGGCATGTTCAGCCACAGCAGACTTCTCTGGTTGGTCAAGACGTAAATGCCTATGATGTTCCTTGACCCTTTTTGTGATTCTCCTACATGTCTGACCAATATACACGTAACCACAGGAACATGGAATCTTATAAACACCAGCACAGTTAAGACCAATTGAACCCTTGACTGATCGCAAAGATTTGCCTACGATGACATTAGGCTTGAATATGGTTTTGATATTGTGTCTTCTGAGAATATTGCTAATCCTGTCCGTGACAGATTGCACGTATGGCAGATAGGCCAATTTTGCAGGAGGAGGATTCTGCGATAATCTGTCTTTCGGTTTAGGATGTAGCACTTCATTAATCTGTCTCATTGAATAGCCATTCTTAAGGAAAGTATCGGCCAGGAACAAAAGTTCACCGTCTAACGTAACCTTTTCACACACCGTCCTTGCTCTGCTAACAATAGTGTTAAGGGCAGCCCGTTTCTGACAAGGATGGTTGAGGGGACCCATTAAGAAAACGATTTGTATGGGTGGGTTTACGGTAAACCGTGTGTCTCAGGCTGCCGTCAGCATTCTTGGAAACCAAGACATTTAAAAAAAAGGCAGGCAAACTTCACGTTTCGTTTCCATAGTAAACCTAATACTCGGATTCTGGTTGTTCAAATGATCCAGAAACAAGGTTGGTTGGTTGGTTTAGGGGCTACAACAACGCAGTCATGTAGCCCCGTGTACTTTGGGTGCGTGTATAATTTGTCTGATAACAGCTGTTAATTGTGATGACTGTATTAGTGTGTGTTATCTGTCTTTAATTCAAGGAAGGACTGCAGACGATAATTTCAAGTAGGTCCTACTTTCGCTACCAAATGTACCGTCCACGACACCTAGCTGTGAACTTCGCTACTGCTAGATGCCATCGCAACCAGCACCCGGTGACAAAAGTTGGAACTTAAGAGCATTAATCAAACCTAACCTACACATTTTGGCTTCACACAAGTGTAGTTAGTGGAAGGTTCTTTTTCATGCCATAAATCTATGACATGGGACCACCGGCTTTACTTCCCCTCCGAAGGAAGGCATACTTAGGGATGTTTAACGCTCTTAAAAATCCGACGACTTCGGCCGGGTTTGAACCCGCGACCTTGGGCATAGATGTTTAGCATGCTACCAAGTGCGCCATACAACGAAAGTGTCATCGACATACCTAAGCGAGATGGAAGGCTTATTAATTACATTTGCTGATGAAACCAGTAGGCTACATTCAATTACATGAATAATTTTATTGACTGAAGGTATTATTTATTCGCAGTATTTATATTTAAATGACTTCTCTCCTCCGGTATTCATACACTTGGACTCGCAAGCCCCCGACATTGAAGAAATTACGGAGATAATCCGATAACTCAAAAACAACAAAGCACCAGGGAAAGATGGGATCATTGCTGAACTCTGGAAGTTGAATGATCCCACACTGACGCGGAAACTCATTCCATAATTTCAGATATTTGGACAACAGAGCAATTACCAGATGACTGGAAATGCGCTTTGATTTACCCGTTGCACAAAAAGGTCGACAAGACGGACATCAACAATTATAGAGTAATTTCCCTGCTCCCGGTTGCTTATAAAATCCTTTCCACAGCACTTCTGAACAGGTTAGAGACCCAAATTGATCCACTCATTGGTGACTTATCAGGCTGGATTCAGAAAAGGGCGATCGTGTGCTGAACAGATCTGGTGCCTAAAGACGATCTTACAAATGAGGTAATGTAGAAATACCGTGATTGCATTGATCGACTTCAGAAAAGCATACGACTCTGTTGACCGTGATACCCTCTTTAAAATCATGGAAGAATTTGGGATCGATCATAAGACGCGCAAAATCATAGAACAGACACTTACAGGAACAATATCCAAAGTGAAATTCATGGGCGAAATATCAGAGCCCTTCGAAATCAAGACTGGAGTCCGACAGGGGGATGGACTATCCCCAATCCTCTTCAATATGGTTCTGGAGAGGATAATTAGGGAATTAGAACCTCTTGTAAAGGGCATTCAAATCAGTATTAAAAAAGAGAACAGGACTAAAGTCGAATGTCTCGCTTTCGCGGACGATATTGCAATTGTCGCAGACAACAGATCGGAAGCGAATTACGCAGTGGAAAAGCTCCATGAGATTGCACAAAAGACCGGATTACATATATCTTACGACCATACCAAACATATGGAGAGAAAGCCAGAAAATAAATCCCCTTTAAACACCAAATACGGTAAAATCGCACAAGCCTGCAGTTTTAAATACCTTGGCGAAATTATACAGCCCTCAGGACTCAATCGAATCGCCAATGAAGACAGAATCACTAAGGTCCAGAAGGCCTACAGGCTGGCGTGGGCCTATTACAACAAGAAGTGCATTTCGACGAACGCCAAATTACGACATTATAAAACAGTTATTCTTCCAGAAGCGGCATGTGCGGCTGAGGCAATGGTGATCGATGGTCATTCCAAGATTAGGGAACTGGAAAAGCACGAACGAAAAATTCTCCGGAAGATCTACGGAGCAATCAACAGAAACGGCATTTGGATGAAGAGACCTAGTGCTGAGCTCTATCAAGACACCATAACGATAACGGACGAGGTTGGAAAGCGCAGAGTCAAGTTTTACACTCACATCCACAGGATGGCCACCTCCAGATTGCCCAAGAGACTGCTCGGTATCATAACACAGGACGGATGCGGCACAGAATGGTTTGTGGAGGTACTGAGGGACTTACTAGTGATCGGTATACAAGATTTCGAAGACCGAACTGAGTGCCGGACGAGGGTCGCGAATGTTGGGTTCGAACCGGGATCGTTCCGACAGCCTGGAAAGGGGTGGACGGATGAGAGGAGGAGGGAGAATTCCGCGAGAATGAAGAGATTTTGGGAGGAGCGGAGGAGACACACCTCCAAATGACATCATGTGATCCAAGTTTAATCGCTCTCCTGTAGGGGAATTTTCGCTTAAATAAATAAATAATTTAAATAAAAATCCACTTCGTCAATACTAAATGTAACATCTATTTCAACTAATGATATTTATCTCAACAAATAAAGAACATGGGCTTGTTAATATTGCATGGAAAATAGATTAATTTGTCTCATCATTATGAAGGTTAAGTGTAATTTTAAAAAAATACTAAACTAGGACCAAACCCCTAGTTAGGCTACAGGTTGAGGTCCCCCTCCTAACAGACGAGTTATTTCCAACCAGCCGTGGCCTCACGTGCGAATGCATTAAAATTCTTCGTTTGGAAGCCAACAGGAAAAAACACATTAGTTGTCACCTTTATCACGAATGACAGAAGTGCTAATAGCGTCCTCGCGACCTTTATCAGCCCCGCTATAAGAAATAACTCCTTTGTGTTGCAAAACTATTTGTAACTTCCTCACCAGACGTCCCACGTTCACCTTTAGTCCAGACAGTCATTTGAAAACGGGTTCAATATAAAAATACTAATCAATGGTCTTTAAAAGAAAACAGCAAATGTTCGTTTCTTCACAGTCCGACTGTACCAAAATGGGCTCAACAGCAGACACCTGGTACACCTTGTATGCGATAGTGAACTGTACTTTACATTGCAGTGCTCGTTTATAGGGCAGAATATAAATGAAGGTATTTTGTTATTATTCAATTTAATTATTTTAGCCTAGTTGGAGTTAGTATTAACTAGCAACCCGTCCCGGCTTCGCCCGGTATCTTTAACGGTTTACCCAGCGTAAGCTTAAAAGGCGCACAGACGTCAGGTCCCAGACGCAATTCAGAAAAGCCGAGGTGAACAGCGAAACTCCAAACACATATACTCTTCTCTGAAGTCTCAACTCGACACGACTCGACAGTTTGATGCTGGCCGAATCCAGGGTGATAGGCTCACTCGCTAGCTCGGAAACTCGCTCCGAAGCTAGTAGGTCTAATTTAAATTTCCCATGAATGGAGATTGTTGGAAGAAATGAAGACGTTAAAACACTTATAGTGGAATACAGTTATCACTAGGGCTCGGATTTGTAGGTGCTAAAAATCAGGAAAATATTTATTTTTTATGTGTTAAAAATCCTGAAATATGTGACAAAAAAGTAAAAATATTTAATTATAATTTAGTTTATTAATGTGAATATAAACAATATGCAGTACTCACGAATGCTATGCCTCACTGACTACTGAAGATTTACGATAAACGAGATAGGCCTATACGTCTTCAGGTTGTCCATCACAAATGACCAACGATTATCGCGAAACACTTCTTCTGTAGGCGCGAAACTGCGGCAAAATGTTTCTTGCTCTTGAGGTGTTATGTAACTTGAGATCGCTGTTCAGCCATGATTGCTTTCCCACATGGTTGGCAGAACAGAACGCCCCCATCAGAAGTAAAATTATCTTTAAATTCTGCAATAGACGATAACTTGTAGTTGTTTTTACTTTAGGCATCGTAGAACTGCCTTACACTTCACAGTGCCAGAAATGAACTGCATGTGAGTGAGACTGGTTCCAGGTAGCTGGGGGGAAGGGGAGGTCTAGCACATGGTGCAATATGGCTATGGACAAGGAAATCCCCGGCTTCCACAGTGAGTGGCACGGAGCCACAAGTTAAAATAACACAGTTGCAAGCTGACATACGCTCTGCATGAAGACAAATGCAACAACATGCAACAGTCTAGCATACTGACTTTAAAAAATGTAAATATTATGTCATTTTATGTGCTAATAAGTGAAAAGCAGGAATTTATGACTTTTATAGAAAAAAATCTTAAAATATGTATTTACATAAAAAATATGTATTTACCTAAAAATCCGAGCCTTAGTCATCACAATTAACACCAGTTATAAGACAGATTCTACACACACCCAAAGTACACGGGGCTAAATGACCGCGTTGTCGCAGCCCCTAAACTGAGGAACCAACCAACCAACACTTATAGTGGGCGATGTATTAAATATTGAGATATGCAGACCCGGATTTTTTTTGTAGAACTTTTCAGGCTGAACAATTCTTACACTCATACTATATATATATTTTAACGGTTTGCCCAGCCTAAGCTTAAAAGGCGCACGGACGGCAGGTTTTCCTTCGACTCGATTCACTGAAATCGTTACTGCTCGGCTCCCTTTGGTCAAAAATGAATATTTTTCTACAGAAACCTCCCTCGAGAAATCATTTACAGAATGGTGAAAACCGCATCAAAATCCAGCCAGTGGTTCTCGAGATTACCCGTTACATCCAAGAATCTGTGACTGTTTTATACTATTATATACTAGCTGTACCCGGCATGCGTTGCAATGCCAATCAAAGAAAGTGTTGGCGTTGTAACTTTGTTTGTTTAAGTGCTTTTGGTTACACAATATTTTTTTTTCTTTTTCCGTTAACTGCCTCTAAGCTATTGTAAATTTGATATACTCGTACTATCTCGGAAACATTTGTGGGAGCGTGCTCAACAACTAACCAAAGTTTCATCGCAATCGGATGAATGGTATATGAACGCATACGGGACGTTGTTTAAACGATTCGCGCACTTTTACCCAATTGCTGAATCTACTCGTGCGCTACCTATTGTAACATTGATTTACTAAGTCAAAATCTTTGCAGGAGTGTAAACAACAACTCATCAAGTTTAATCGCAATCGTATGAACGGGACTTTGTTGAAAACAATCGCACGCTGTCACGTATCTGTTGAATCTACTCGTGCGCTACCTATTGTAAAATGGATTTACTGTCAGTAACCTTCGCAGGAGTGTACACAACAACTCACCAAAGTTTCTTCCCAATCGGATGAATGGTATATGAATGCATCAACACACGTTTGTTGAAACTAATCGCGCGCTACCTATTGTATAAGATGCGTTCAAAAAGTAACCAGCCGGAGGCTGGAATGCGCAAACCGCTGACTACATCGGCTGATCGTGGCATGTGTAACGAGGTGTGGTTCCGACCAGAGCGTGGAAGGTCACAGCCCGTCGCTAGAGGGCACACGTACACGTCAGGTGACGATACAAAGCGAGCAGCAGCATGCATCAAGCGTCCAACGCTGCCAGTCGCATTGCAAACAATGACATGGAGGCGTCAACCGAAGAGCAAAGAGGTGTTCTTCGGTTACTGACAACGGAAGGAGTAGGGGGAACGGACATTCATCACCGAATGTCACAAGTGTACGGCGAACACTGCATGTCCCTTGCAAGGGTCAAGGCGTGGCACAAGCGCTTCAGGGAAGGACGGATGTCGTTAGCCGATGATGCCCGGTCTGGGGCACCCCCCTGCATTACCGATGACAACGTCCAGCTGGCTGATGCACTCATTACCCAGGACCGCCGAGTGACAGTGAACGCCATAGCCGCCGTGGTCGCTCCACGACAATGCACGACCTCATACGGCCAACACAGTCGCGGCACTTCTGCAGAAATTCAAATGGGATGTTCTCGGCCACCCTCCATACAGTCCAGACCTCTCTCCCTGTGATTACGCAACGTTTGGTCGCCTGAAAAGGGCTCTGCGGGGCCAACGATTCACCTCGGACGCCGACGTCCAGCTGTACGTGCGGAACTGGTTCACATCGCAGCCCAGGGAATTTTATGAGACAGCCATTCACCGCCTCGTGTCACAATGGGACAAGTGCCTCAACAGCCAGGGCCAATACTTCTAACATACAGGTACTGGTTTCTGTAATTATGCCTCCGGCTCGTTACTTTTTGAACGCACCTTATAAATTACATTTGCTATGCCTATAATCATCCCGGGAGTGTGCACAACAACTCACCAAAATTTGATCGCAATCGGATGAATGGTATATCAACGCTTAAGGGAGGAACAAACAAACATTCCTTTCTATGTATATAGTAGATATACTATTAACATGAACTTTATTTATTTAATCGTATGGTGAATTATATACATAATTTACATTATACAACATTATCCACATTCTGCAACCAAGTTATGACATTTGGAGTGACATGAAAAAGTTCAGCAGGGCTTCCAGGGAACGAGAACAGAGGGCAGCGTCGGAGCAGATGATCCATTGTCTGCTCCTCTTGATCACAGTCGCACATTGCTGAATTGATCCAGCCCCATCTGTGTTGAAAGAATTTACAGCAACCATGGCCGGTTCTGAATCTGTTAAGACGGCACCACAGTTTCCTTGGGAGGTCAGAACCTTTCAGTTCCTTTGTAGGATCAAGAGAAACAATGGGCACTTGTCCCCGCTGTTTTTGTTGACCACTCGTTTCTCCAACTTTGGTTTAAATTAAACCCATTCACATGCAGTATTTCTGCAGTAACACATGTTGGCCTCCTAGACCGTAGTCGCTGTTGTGAGGGATGGTTTAATTCATGGTATAGTGGTAAAGTAGGTGAAGCCCTGATCTTCTTAGCCTCTCTCAACAATGCTTGTTTCCTTCTTAGATGTGGTGGAGGAATGTGGCTCAGCACAGGCAGCCAATGGCAAGGCGTTGACTTAATAGTACCAGTGATGCATCGCATTGTATCATTTAATCTTGAGTCTACTTTATGCACATGTGCACTTTCCAACCACACGGGTGCACAGTATTCTGCCGTAACATGAACTAAATAATTTCAAAACGTTTCCTTATTGACGTTCAAATTAACATAAAATACCAATACCAATCAAGGCTGGAATTTGCATCATAGCAACATCTTAACCTAATAGAAACGTCACCCTCACCCATAAAAACGACAAAAGATAAACACTGAATAGCACATGTATAAATACAACCATATCCGAAAAAAACATTTCTTTGTTAAAGACAAGTCACGTTAAAATGAATCATTGCAGCAGGAAGGTGCAATAACCTACAAATTCCAACCTTGTTGCGCGCCACAAAGAGTCTATTTTCGACACCCTTTTGACGATCATAGGATGCTTTAAACTGGAATCTTTTGTAGTTTGTTTTATAGTAATTTACAATCACCAACTGTTTAGATATGTCTTCTTCACCAAATTATTTTATGTTTTCATCATTTTAAGGCGCATATTTGTAACAGATCTGATTTTCTAAATATTTTGATAATTTATTCTTTAGTTATTTTCAAAGGTTAAATTCAACTATACCAATCACATTGCTCGCAATTATATTTGTTTTGTTTTCTTTAAAAAAAAAAAAGCAATTACTGAGGAGGGCGCATAATGTGGCCGAAACTAGTATAAATATTTAATGTTATTAATTTATTTTTATTGACATGAGGTGGAAATAAATTATGAAATACTCATTGGTATTTTATTTAAATTATCTTTAACATTTTAATGTTCATATCTATTTTGATAACTTTTATTTCTATATTACTCTTTCAATCTCAAGATTATAAAATTATTAGAATATTAATTTTTATGATCTTAATTTTTGTTGATACTGACCAGCATATTTATTTTGCCAAGATGGGCTCCATCACGCGTCATGGCGCGCCTCGCTAGGAAGTGATGGGCTCCATGTCAGCAACGCTGAACAGCATTTCCCGGAGCGGCTAGCTGGTGAACCATGTCTTAATTCCCCGTACAAATACAAACCGATATAAAATAAGTGAATTAATTTACATATTTCACAGTCATACAGCATAACCTTTTGATGTCTAAGGATTACAACGCAACCAAGAACTAAAATTTTCCAACGACTCCGAGCCGAGAAAAAGTTACCTTACATAAATGATAACTTTCGTTCTTGAACACACAACATTTTGAAATTAATAAACCAGTTATACAACATTCCAATGTATATTGTGTTAAAATTTGGATTCGATCTGATGACGGGTTTGTGAGATAATAATTCTTAAATGTGACGCATGGTTGAAACACGCTTAAAAACGTGCACTTTTTTGTGTTTCAACTGCGATAAAAAAATATTAAAATATAAATTAAAAAGTCCAAACCTACATGAACAAACGTAAAATAGAACGATGAAAATGATGATGTTATTGGATTTTATGTAGGTATATTGGTTACTTCACAAACAACCTTCAAACTCGAGTGCACATATATTTTGGTCGACAGTAAGTCTTAACTCCGAACGCTAGTCATCAGTCTCGTGAATCGATAACGGCCGTGAAGGTCACAAAGTTACCATTGAAATTTTAAATTTAAGGAAGCTATCAAAGTAGCGAGTGCAGATACAGTTGTTTTACAGAGGTGTGCAAATTATTAGAATAAAATGAAGATTTTAAATCTGTCACAATGTTTTATTCAAAATAATGTTATTGACCATCTGATGGCTTCTTTTGTAACCCTACTTGGTAATGGTTTATTCCCCGTGGACTCACACCTTTTCCCATAAAGAATTGTGTCTGGAAACTTTCAGAATTGGGTATTTTGAAGGATACCCGAGCTTGGCCCGTTTTCTATTTTTCATTGACTTTGGAATATACCCTCTAAGTCAGGTGATTTCAATCCATAGTTCACGAATCTTTGAATAGTTCAAGAGCGGATTATCAGTAAAATTACTCCAAAACCCTCAGCTCTAGATTCACACGAAAAGTAGTGTGAAGTAATCAAAACAAAACGTGTGGCATTTTGCAGTAACAAAGCTCCTCTGTTAGTGGAAATTCTAAAAAATAAGTTTACTTTGAATGTATTACAAGAAAATATAATTAAGACACTTGGTTTAACATTGGAAGTAATTCCACCGCCTTGCAAACATATATACAGTAGTGTATTAAGCCGTGAAAAGTTATTTTGGGAAACTGGCGTCGAATCTAATAATTTGCACACCCCTGTTTTAGAGACCACCATTATCCCAAGTTTAAGATTCTTAGCCGTGCAGACATTTCAGCGCCCTGAGTTATCGTGGGGTGTGTTTTGTGGAATTATAGCGTAGATTATTGACGTGAACCGTAGTCAGTCTATATGCCTGGTTTAACAGCGACATAACTTGAAGCGTGATGCAAGGTAAAGTTCTCTTCATGATTACCTTTTCTTTACGGTCGAAGCACATTTCGCGTACAGAAATGCACAGGCTACGGCAAAAGAGTAATGCGGAGGTGGATATTTTGCTGCATAAAAAAGAGAATATGCATTTTGGTACACATTCGCGATATCATTTTACACGAGCTACAAAAAGCTCACGTGTAAAAATACAATAATAATAATAATAATAATAATAATAATAATAATAATAATAATGTTTTAAAACCTTAGCATTATGATTTTACAGAGGACACACACTTTTTCTAAGTCGTCCTTCTTTAGACATGAAGAAAATACTATCAATTACCTGTACCCTAGTTCGCGGGCACATTTTATAATTTAAAATCTTTTTTTTTTTTCAATCTTCGTAGTTTAATCTGTGGTCACTTTTCAAAATGCCATTGTCCGGTCACATAACATTTTCATCATCATTGTAATTTTGATGCCATCAATTCATCGCCTGTTTTTCATCCCGTTCTCGATATTATATTTATTAAGGCAAGTATAGATGACCTTTAAAATATAACGCCTATTAATACAAAATATCGGCAGCAGTGGCTGCGCTGGCTGAAGCGCAGCGTTAGGTTATGGTGCCAAGCTCTCTGCTAAACGGTATGCTCGTGGGTTCGAGCCCCACCGTCGGCTGTCTTTGAAATGGTTTGTCGTGGTTTCCCATATTCAACACCACGCAAATGCTGGGACGGTACCTTCTGACAGGCCACGGCCGCTTCCTTCCACATCCTTGCCCAGTTTCATTCATCTTCATCCATTCCATCTCTCATCCCGACGCGCAGGTCTCCCATGGGCACCGACTAGAAAGACCCTGCACTCGGCCTCTCAGGTGGCGTCACGACAAATGAAATACAAAATTAAGAAATATCTATTCAAATGTTTGAATTTCTATTCAATCGTTGGTACATTGTGAACCAATGTACCAACCTTTCATTGAGGTCTTCATCAGCCCAATTGCTTATATGTAATTCTGAAAACTAGGGTAACAATTATTCATAAAATTAAATGGATATCCTTACAATTTGTATTTACATTAACGTTCCTTATTTTAAAAAATATTCGAGTGGTGGTTTACGATAAAGTATTTCACTAATAAAAAGTTTGGAAGTTGGTCCATCTAAAAACTGTGTCATTGAAGATTGTGAAGCTTGCGGATACGACGGTCATCTGAACAATTTTAGGTTAATACACGTGGGATCATAAGAGGAAGTGCACTGTCACCGTTACTTTTCATTGTGGTGATGAATGATATAATGACCCGGGTGGCACAAGAAATTGGGGAAGGAAAGATGAAAGCAATGGTGTTTGCAGATGATTTGGGGAAACAAGGAGGAGGAGGTACAGGAACAGTTGAACGTGTGGGAAGGAATAATACAAGGATATGGGATGAAATTTATCATAAATAAGAGTGAGATGGTGATCACAACAAGGAAGAAGGAAAGAACGCACAACAGGAATAACAATTGGTTGGGAAGAGCTGAAAAAAGTGGAGAGTTTCAAGTATCTGGGAAGCCTGGTACAAGATAATAGAAAAACGATAGAGAGATAAAGGAGCTGGGGAGACAGGCAGAAGCATTCCGGAGGAGTGTGAGGAGCATGTTATGGAGCAAGGATGTCCCTCAGAACAGCAAAAAGATCATATGTCGGACGTACTATGTCCCTATCCTGACGTATGCCTCGGAGACCTGGGTTATGAAAGGAAGGGAGAAGAGCAAAATACAGGCCAGTGAGATGAGGTTCTTGAGAAGCAGTATTGGAGCTACAAAGAGGGACAGAATAAGAAATGAGAGGACCAGAGAATTAATGAAGGAGGAACCATTACAGGATGGTATAGAGAAATCTAGACTTAGATGGTATGGACATGTAAAACGAATGGAGGAGAAGAGGATACCCAGGAGGATACACGAGCCGAAGTAGGAAGGAAAGAGACCGAGAGACAGGTGGCTGAAGGGGGTGGAAGAAAGCGTGAAGAAGATAGGAGAAGACTGGACAAGGGTGGAGGCTGAGAGTTGGTGGGAAGACAGAAGACGTTGGAGAGGCTTGTGTTCCAAACAGACCCGGCCAGTGGCTGGAAACTGTGCAAGATATGACACGTGGGATCATAAAGGTCAAATTACTTCCAACGGATTTGATTCTACGTAGACATTTTGGGTCCTTTTACGCAACTCAATAACAAGTTATCGTCATTCTGTCCATTCTGGACAGCTCGTGAGATACAATCACTCAGGGTAAAAGATGTGTGGAAGGAAACATGGCAAAGCAACGGCAGTAAACATTATCACGGCCTCGAAGACCCCACACATATATCAGGGTTGCAACTGCCTAAAATGAGAAGGTGTCAACTGAACAGAATCAGGTGTGGACACGGAAGAACTAAGTACTCTCGGACTCCCCATTGTGTGACGGTGAAGCTTCAGAGCAGACCATAGACCACATTGAGGAATGTCCCAAGAGACTTTTCAATGGTGACTGGAAGGATGCCATCAATGCCTGGTTGGTTCCTTAGTTTTAGGGGCTGCGACAACGAGGTCATGTAGCCCCGTGTACTTTGGGTGTGTGTAGAATTTACTTTTGCTACCAAATGCTACCATCCACGACACCTAGCAGCGGACGCGGCTGCCAAATGCCATCGCAGTCAGCACCCGGTGGCGAACGTTGGAACCATTAGAGCGTTATCAAACTAATTTACAATTTTTTGTTTCCACAAGTGTAATTAGTGGAAGGTTCTTTTTCATGCCATATATCTATGACATGGGACCACCGGCTTTACTTCCCCTCCGAAGAAAGAAATACTGAAGAATTTTAACGCTCTTAAAAAATCACACGTCTTCGGCCGGGTTTGAACCCGAGATCTTGGGAACAGCAGTTCAGCATGCTACCAAGTACGCCACCGAAGCCGCTAATAATGGTAGTCAACACTGGAAATGAATTGAACTTCATGAATCAAGTAGCACAGTTGTTGTCTTATTTTAGAGGTAGCGACATCGTGGTCATGTAGCCCCGTGTACTTCGGTGTGTGTAGAATCTGTAAGATAACCTATGATGTACATGTTGTTGTTGTGGTTGTAATAGTGTGTGTGTATTTGTCAAGTGAGGATTGGGAAGGAGGTGGCCATGGCCTTGAGTTCGGAACCATCGCAGCATCTGCCTGGATGTAGAAGTGGAGCAAAACCCACCGAAAACAACTTCCAGGATGGCTTAGGCAGGAATCAAACCCTCCTCTTCTCAGTTTTGCCTCACGAGGACACTTTCCTCATGCAATGAACTGAATTACTCTTAACACAAGCGAATTTTATTTTTATTGAATGAGCTGTTTCTCTTCTATTACTACATCATTCATTCCAAAAGTCAAACCATATAAGTTAGATAGCTTTGACGCAATCTTACAGTGTTGCCTTGTGTTGACCGACTTAAAAGTTGCAATATAAAAAGTCAAATCTGTTTTTTCTGGTAGTTGCTCAAGTTTTCATTGAATTTGAGTGTTTAATGTTGCAGCTTAAGGCACACGTCGGGGTTGCATTGGCTTCGATCTACCTAGGTATTTGGGCAGATGCACGATATTTTAAAGAAAATATCGTACATATATATTTATCGTATTTTATCCACGAAATAAGTGATTTTCTTGTATTCTGGTTGGTTGGTTTAGGGACTGCGACAACGCGGTCATGTAGCCCCGTGTATTTTGTGTGTGTGTAGAATCTGCTTGATAACCGGCGTTAATTTTATTGTGATGGCTGTATTAGTGTGTGTTATCTGTGATTCAGGTAAGGACTCCGGACGATCAATTTCAAGTAGTTGCAACTTTTGCTGCCAAATGCTACCGTCAACGACACCTAGCTGTAAACTTGGCTACTAGATGCTACCACAACCGGCACCTGGCGGCGAACGTTGGAACTTATAGAGCGTTAGTCACATCTAACCTACAAATTTAGCTTCACACAATTGTAGTTAGTGGACGGTTCTTTCACATGCCATAAATCTATGACATGGGCCCGCCGGCTTTATTTCCTCTCAGAAGGAAGGCACACTGAGGGATTTTAACGCTCTTAAAAATCCGACGAGTTCGGCCGTGTTTGAACCCGCGATCTTGGGCATAGAAGCTCAGCATGCTACCGACTAAGCTACCGAAGCCACCTGTTGTATTCTTAAACTGTAAATATATTCTGATGTTTGAGCGGATAACTTCCAGGAGACTTTTGGAAGTTGCAAGAAGTACAAGAAGCCGCGATAAATTGACTGACCAACTTATTTAATGCCATAGTTGACTCTGGCTCTGTTCCCAGTGATTGTGCTACCAGCATCACTGTGGATTTCTTTAAGCAAAATGGTTATCCTGCAGAATGTGCACAATACCGACCGATCCGCATACTGTCGCACACAATGAAGATCTTTGAGAGAATCCTTGATAGACGACTGCGTGAAATCGTCAGCATTACTACCAACCAGCGAGGCTTTGTCAAGGGTGCTGGAACAACCGATGCAATCTTCGCTGCCAGAATGCTCATTGAAAAGCATCGAGAGAAACAACAACCACCGCATATTGCCTTTCATGATCTTGAAAAGGCTTTCGACCGTGTTCCTCATCGTGTAATCTGGTATGCAATTCGTGACCATGGGGTAGGCTACCAGAAATGCTCATCAAGATGTTATACATGAAAACTACAAGTCATGTATCTTGCGCAGTCGGCATCTCGGAGAGTTTTGCAGTGAATATCGGTGTACGCCAAGGATCAGCACTGTCCCCCTTGCTCTTTATCATGATCATGGACACAATTACACGGGACGTGCAAAGGAGGGTGCCCTGGACTCTCTTATTCGCAGATGATACCATCAGAAGAGGCTTGCAGCGTCAGGTTGAACATTGGAAAAGTCGCCTCTCACAATATAGTCTTAGGCTAAATAAAAATGAAAGAGACAATAAAGAAGACCGTAAGCTTTAGGTATTTAGGATCTCGTCGGCAGTTTGATGGTGGTACAGTACGTCCCGTTGCTGTATACGGTGTTGAGTGTCGACCATCTGACAAAGCTACGGAGCGCCAGTTACGCAGTATGGAAATACGTATGCTCCGTTGCTCGATGGGCATCAAGCGCATGCATCATGTCAGAAACGAAATCGTTCGCCAGCAAATGGGCGTCGCCCCGATCACTGAGAAGACACGGGAAAAGCGGCTCCAATGGTATGGTCACTTCCAACGTGTCGCACCTGGAACAACTACCTATTACACTTCCTCATTTGAAATTAACGGACAACGTCCACGTGGACGACCAAAGCAGACCGGGCATGACACAGTAAATGCAGGCATGAAAAATCTTCATTTAAGACCACAAGATGCCCAAGATCCTGCAAAATGGCGAGCCAAGATTAGAACAGAGGACCCAGCACCTGTGGGAAAACACTAAGAAGAAGAAGAAGTTTGCGCGGATACATCGATTATCTTCAATATGATATCATCAAAATGTTAATAATAATAATAATAATAATAATAATAATGGCGCAAAAAAATGTAGCGTATACCCTACAGGAAAGCTAATTTCGGATTTGAGATTACACCCGAATTAATTAGGAGAAAGTTGTGTTCTGAATGCATCAAAGAAAGTTCCCCCACTGTTTGTTACAACAATGCTTTGTTTTCTTAGAAATAAATTAAATAATTAATGACAATAAGGAACAATAATAATTATTAATATAAATGACCAGGTTCACTTCTTGCCAAGATAAACGTAAAATTCACTGCAATTAGTTATTTGTTGCTGCTGTTGGTTTTTTATGATTGGCTTTTACACCCTCTGTCTGAAAAGTTCGGTGAATGTGCTATATTACGAACGGATTGTTTGCTTACCTGAAACAGCCGTAACTGTCCTTCGAAGTAATCCCCGTGGATGGTTAAGCACTTTTGAGAACGACTGAACAAGTCCTGGAAACTCCTGGCGTAGTCTTCTTTACGTATAGCCTTCAGTTTGGGTCGTCAACACTCTAAATTGAAAGTAAGAGAGAAGCGTGAATTTATGCAACCTTCCTTGCACACCTGATAGACAGGCGGCAATGAGAAGGGTGAATTTATGAAACCTTCCTTGCACACCTGATAGACAGGCGGCAATGAGAAGGGTGAATTTATGAAACCTAACGTGCACACTTGTTCGACGGGTGGCAGTGAGAAGGGTGAATGTTCCGTGGAATGGAATGGTCCTGAAAACCATCGTCACGGGTGACGAGACCTGGTGCCTGAGGTACGACCTCGAAGGAAAGCGTCAAAGTATGGAGTATAGGGGTCCAGGGTCACCGAAAAGCCCTGAAGGGCCAGAGATTTTCGGACATTTCGGACATCCAACGTCATGTGACGACCCAACTGAAAGCTATCCCTCAGGAAGACTATGCCAGGACTTGTACAGCCGTTCTTGAAGTGCATAACCATCCACGGGGATTACTTCGAAGGATAGTAATGGCTGTTTCAGGTAAGTCAACTTTTCAGACAGAGGGTGTAATATCACGGTCGGATTTGTGAAGGATTTGGCTGATAACCTTCATGAAACCATGCTATTTGACAAACAAAGGAAACCGATAAATCCCTAGGGGACCTAAATACAGTGCTGGCCAGATTCATACTCGACCGTCATTCTGTGTGTATCACTCTTAGTACTTTCACACTCTGCTCAAGAAACCTCACATTCGCACTTAAGGAAATCATAAAGTTTTAACTTCGCAGTAATAAACTGACGAATACATTAGTCGCCATGTTTCAAAATGCAATGCTGCCAACATAACTCACTGCACTCCCCTGATGCCATTATCAGGACGAAACCTTGGTCGCTACTGGCTTAGACCAGTACGATTCTGCGATTGGTTGCGACTGATTGTACTACAAGCAAGGGAGTATGGTTAACGCCTGTTTTTCATGTAAAGTCTTATTAACACAAGACAATTAACATGGATTCAGTTTTTAATCTACTCTGATAAGTAGATGATTCACATAGAGCACCACGCCGAGTCAAACGCTATCATGTTGGCATTATTGCAATAATACCTTCACCCTCCTCTCAGTAAGTTTATCAATTTCTATAGTAAATATTTGAAATTTTTTGACCCACAAAATGGTTGAGTTCCATTTATTGCTGTCATCACCACGACTCTGCCATTTTTCGGGGCTTAGAGGTAGACTACAGTGATTCAGTGGATATAACCTTGATATGTACACCTTGTGAGTCTCTGTGTTCATTCCGAAGTCCGTAAAGATAAATCATACTGAGATTACGACACTTTAATGCATTTAGGCAAAAAATTGCCTTGATATTAGAGCGCCATCATCTTTAGAATGAAGATCAACAGCAACTGGCGTGGACATGTCGGTCGATTGTTTGGCCTTCTTATCAAAGTTCCAACGTTCACCACTAGGCGTCAGTGACATCTGGTAGCAAAACTTGGAACTACTTGAAATTGAACGGAACTTGTAGCTCTCCCCATGGGTGTCCGCACTGAAGCAGCTACAGCCCCTGGCGAGCCGAACATGTCCTCTGACACTCCCGGCACTACAAGCCATACGTTAAATAAATAAATAAATAAATAAATAAATAAATAAATAAATAAATAAATAAATAAATAAATAAATAAATACCCTTTCCAAGCATCAGATCTTGATCACGGCAATTCAAGAAACGAGGTTTACAGATGAACATGCTTTTGAGTCCCAAGGTTACAGAATTTTTAAAGGTAAAGTAGGTAAACGTGTCATAAAAAATATCCCTCACCTTGGCACTGGATTTATTGTTAGCAGAAAAATTCTGGATTCAATCACAAATTTCACCTCTCCTAACAGCCGAGTCTCGACCCTTTCTTTCCGAAGTACAAACAAGATCTACACAATGGTTAACGTTCATGCGCCGATTAATCAGGCAAACAAGAAAGATCCAGAAGGGACGGATAAATTTTGGGAAGAGCTAGAGGAGATACTCTCTGAGATCCCTGCCAAGCACTCGGTTATCTTGCTTGAAGATTTCAATGCCCAACTCGGCAGAGAAAGAAAATTCCAAAACATAATTGGAGATTACCCAGCTCACCGCAGAACCAATCGGAATGGAGAGAGACTTGTGGAACTGTGTAAGGCATTCAACCTTGTTATGAAATCCACAGCTTTCAAACATCTGCCAAGGAAACAGAAAACATGGACATCCCCAAATTCCAACCTTGGTGAGTTCCAGATCGATCACGTCGCTATTTCACGTAAAGCCCATCGAGAGATCCAGAATGTGAGGGTTCTTAGAAGTGCCAACCTAGATTCAGATCATTACCTCTCTAAAATCAAAGTTAAACTCATTCCGAGAAATACTAGAAAGGTCCAGCGACGAAAGATGAATAGGTTTGACTTGCAAAAGCTACAGTCTAATGATGAGTTCACTCAGAAGCTTGAAACACTGGATCCACAAAACTGGGAACAACTACGAGATGCCATAGTATCAGCAGCTAAGGAAACAGTCCCATTAATAAAACGCAGAAAGCATGCCTGGTGGACCAGTGAATGTGAGGCGGCAATAAGGCTCAGACAACTTGCATGGCAGAGATGGAACTCACAGAAGAGTGAAGACAACTGGGAAAGTTTCTTATGTATGAGAAAACAGACTGCAAAAACTATTCGAGGTGTAAAACGTGCTTTTGACAAGAACGAGCTGGCACAAATTGAGCTAGACTTCAAGAAGAATAACACCCGGGATTTCTATAGAACTTTTAAACAGAATCTCAGTAAATATGCTCCACCTAGCCTACACTTCAGGGACCTAAATGGAAAAGTTGCTTATAATGACAAGGAAAACTGCCAAATATTGGCAAATTACTTCGAGTCTCTCCTCAACTGCGAGGCTCCAGAATCAACATTTCAGTTCGAAGACAATCCGTACGTACACCCAGATTCCACCCCACCCACAAAAGAAGAAATTAATCAGATCATCCAGTCACTCAAAAACAACAAAGCACCAGGTGAGGACTCCATAGTTGCTGAATTATGGAAGCATGCTGGCGACAAGGCTGTTGATAAATTAACTGAGATTATTCATGAGATTTGGGAAACGGAGGAACTCCCTAGCAACTGGACCTCAGCTCTACTTCACCCTCTTCATAAGAAGGGTGACCGAATGGATGTGAACAACTACCGTGGAATCTCTCTCCTTACAATAACATACAAGATCCTCTCAAAAGTCCTTCAAAATAGGGCAGAACAACAACTAGATTCCCAATTGGGAGAATATCAAGGAGGGTTCAGGAAAGGACGATCATGTGCTGAACAGATCATGAATCTTAAGTCTATTGTTTCATATCTAAAGCTTAGATCTAAAGATTTTGTGGTGACCTTCGTTGACTTCAAGAAGGCATACGACTCCATTGATCGATTCTCCCTATTTCAAATCCTGAAGGAACTGGGATTGGACAATAAAACAAGAAAAATCATTGAGAAGACCTTGACTAACACCACCTCCAGAGTGAAATTTGGGGAGAAATTTCAGAAGCTTTTGAAATCAGAACCGGGGTAAGGCAGGGAGACGGATTATCACCTCTGCTTTTCAACTGCGCACTTGAGAAGGTCATCCGAGAATGGCGCAAAGAATTGAACAACAATGGGTTCGTAAATGGAGTCAGATTGGGCTACAAAAATCTGAATCTGACGGTCGATTGCCTAGCCTTCGCAGATGACCTTGCATTTTTTTCAGATTCCCTTGGCACGGCAGCAGTGCAGATCAAGCAACTCAGCACTCAAGCTGCAAAAGCAGGCCTTAAGATCTCCTTTGAGAAAACCCAAGGAGCTAGACATAGAAGAGGGACGCATTAAGCAAACTCAATCATTCAAATATCTAGGCGAGTGGATAGAACCCAACACATCCGAGAAGGCTGCTTTCGAATCGCGCATCAGAAAAATGGAAATGGCATATCATCTAACAAAGGGTATTTACAACAAGAAATCAATATCCCTAAATGCCAAGCTAAGACACTATCAAACTGTCATCCGCCCAGAGGCTCTATATGCTGCAGAATGCCTTGAAATGCATAGGAAAGGACTTATGGAGAAACTAGAAGCTAAAGAAAGAAAGAAAGAAAGAAAGAAAGAAAGAAAGAAAGAAAGATTCTCAGGAAAATCTTGGGCCCTGTAAAAGAAAACGATGAATACAGGAGACGGCACAACCACGAGCTCTACACATGTGTAGAAAAAATAACTGATGTGATGAGAAAAAGAAGAATTTCATTTTATGGCCACATTTCACGAATGAGCTCTGTAAGATTGACAAACAGGATCTTTACATACTTTCTAGAGAAGAAAACAAAGGGGGCATGGCTCACTGAAGTTGACAGAGATTTGAAAGAAATTGGGATTACAAGTGATGATGTACTGGAACGTGTAAAATTTAAGGTGAAACTTACAACTCACCGGAGTTTCCTAGAGAAACCTAAGCTCAAAACAGGCAAGAAGTGGACAGAAGAAAGGAAGCAACAACATGGAGAATGTTAAAGCTCAAAGCAGAAACCAGTTGAAATAACGTGGTCCTTAGTTGGCCGTAACGCAAGAAGAAGAAGAAGAAATAAATAAATAAATTTGACTGCATTTGTTATTATCGTTTTAAAGGGCGGAACTATGAGGTCATCTGCCCCATGAGTGTATTTGTAATTCAGACTAGGATTAGGGAGTAGGCGGCCCTGGCCTGAAGTTAGGAACCATGCCGGTTCTGAACCCGTAAAAGTCTGCGGACCACTCAGCGTGAAACTGAATCATGTACGGGCCACCTCTTCTCCCCTCCACCTTCCCCCCCTCCTCTCCCCCCCCCCCAATATACGTTATCAGTTGCAACCCTTCCTCAATAATGTTATTTTAAAGATATTTCAATTCAAACCTGATAAGTCATCGCCGCGAATACATTCGGACGATTCTCGTTCAACGCACATCGTTTTCGAAATCCCCATTTATTGGCCACTTTTTGTACGTGCAGGTGGACCCTTTTCTCCCAAGGACCACTCTCGAAACACTCGCGGACCACCGGTTAAGAACCACTGGCCTAGAGGTAGTATGAAAACATTTCTAGGATGGCTAAGGTGGGAATCAAACTCACCTCTTTCAAGTTCTGCCTCACGAGGATTAGTGTACCCCATTGCAGCCTTCACACCAGAATTACATTTCTTGGCAGAGGCGGGATCTCAGGGGGAACAGCCAAAGATGCTAGTCAACCACACCACGAGGTTGTCTCACTGCAATTTGTTACTTCAGTTGGTGACACTGGTAAGAACGCTTACGAGGAAGGAAGCTTGTAGATTTACTTGACCGTTAATCTCTCGATCATTAACCACGGGAGCTCCATTTTTATGTGAAATCCGAACCACAGGACGTGATAATTCACTTGGAAATCTCACATGCATTGACCGGGAATTAAACACGGCCGAACGCTTGCGAGACCAGATCTCTTGTTGGCCGACTAACACTCGACCAGACGATTGAAGCGTCCGATATTAATAAAACATTATTTACGAAAGACAAGGAATGTCCTTCCAGACAGCGCCTTATGATTAAAAGGGGGAGAATTCAGATGAATTCCATTTTAATTAAGTTAAATCTAATTAAATATTAGCGAGCAAATAAGACCTGTTCAGCCTCACAGTAGAAGTCTGAGTAAAGCAGTGCGGTAATCAACCTTCACTTCCCACCACGAGAGTTTATGTATTCACTGAATGAAGACAGTTCGCAGACCTGTATCTACATCACGACTATATGTAGGGCAGCGAAACGTAAACAGGATGGGCTGCCTAGAGTCACTCCTTCCACATACTATCGTTATTAACCAAGCTGTGATTTAGGGCTGGGTGTCTGTCTGGGATTACGGCTTCGGTGGCGTAGTTGGTAGCATGCTGAGTTTCTATGCCCAAGATCGCGGGTTCAAACCCTAATGCAGTCCTGGAATTAAAAACAGATAACACACACTAATACAGACATCACAATTAACACCGGTTTTCAGACAGATTCTACACACACCCAAAGTACACGGGGCTACATGATCGCGTTGTCGCAGCCCCTAAACTAAGGAACCAACCTGTCTGGCATTAGCGAAGACAAGAAAAAAAACGAAACGGATAGCCATGGCAACAAGTGTTCCTTATCGACGTCTATGCATTCTACACATATCAAAAAATTTTACATTTTGCTGGCGAAGAGTCCTAGTGGTCTCAAACCCTCGTTCATGCGTGTATATCGGCTGTGTACACTCGCTTGTGCCAATGAGGATAGATTTGTGCGAGTGTGGAGACGACCTGGTGGACCAATAGTCTACATCCGAGACCGATATCAACAGAGAGGGGGTGATGCAATGTTTTGGGTTGGCATCATCTATGGTCACCGAACCCCTCTTGATGAGTATGATAATTGTTGTCTTAAGGGGCCTAACATCTAGGTTATCGGCCCCTAAAGGTCTGGGTGATGGCGAAAGTGACAATGAAATGGAAACCAGAACGAAAATTAAGCTGGACTGAAAATACGTACAAAAGGTAATTTAGAAGGAAAATACTTACAAAATGAGGTTGAGATACAAAATACTCAAAAATGTAATTTAGAGACACGGGGAGCCAATTCAGAAAAACTGGGCGGCATCTTAAAGAGAAAAGGAACTATAATGAAAAGAAAAAGAAGGCTGATCCCAGGAAAGATGAGAGAAGGGCCAATGAAGACGGGAAAGGAAGAGACTCACGAGGCCTCGGATACCCTAATAACATCGGGGTCGGAAGAGAACAAGAGTTGGCCAAGGAAGGTCGACAGGAGAGAAGACGGAGAGGAGCCCGGCACAAGTAAGAGGAAGCAATGCCGGACTCCGCTGGGGTCCCGTGGTCGCCAACCCACGTCCCACTAGATGTGAGCCCCTGCGGGGCGATCCCCTCTTGTGTACATCCCAGGGCGTATGACAGGGATACCTGGCATGTTGCTGGGGCATTTTGGAGCCGTTCTCTCTTCCAGGTATCGCTACTGTAGTAATAGTGTGGTAGCAGTACCAGCAGCGGTTTTCCATCTCATATTTATTTTCATTCATTTAGGAACGGCTGCGTGGCTCAGCGGTACCGTTCTCGCCTGCTGTCCCCAAGATTGCAGGATCGGATCCTGGCGCAACCAGTTGGCATTTGAGGGTGCGCAAACGCGAGGAATTCGTGTCAGTAGATTTGTTGGCACGATTTAGATCCCCAACGGGGCACATTTCCCGCACCCCGGCGTCTCTAAAAGCCTCAGTAGACTAGTTAAAAGAGACGTAATACCAATAACATTATTACGAGGGTCATTCCATAAGTCATGGCGACTATGTTATATCTTTCGATAATGCAACAGCATAGGAAAACCACGATGTGCATTGAACCGTAAGGCCGAGTGATAACTCAATGCCAACAGAAAATAGGGTTCGATTACAAGAGTTAGCGGCAAGGTACAAATGAAAACCACACAATGGAGCTCTGTGTAAATTTTGTTTTGCACTAGTACAAAAGGAACACAAATCAATCAATTAATTAACATCCAGGGCTCAGTTTCCAAACATTGGAACACTGTTCAATAACAGACACGGACAGGTCAGTTCGGGCAGACAAGGGGCGTCCACTTCGCGGCGAGTCTGCAGTTGCCGCGCCTCCACCCAACGTGCAACTGTTCGGTAATCACTAGGGCCCGGATGTTAATGCCGTAAAAAAAAGTTTAAAAAATGCACTTAAAATTTCCAAAAATTACACTAATAAATGATCTATAAATTCGAAAAATGCACTGTAAAATGGAGAAAATGATCTTATAATAATAAACTCACTAATATTTCAAAAATGACATCTTAAGCTAAAACTGAAAAGTCAATCAAAATAGATTTCTAAATTTTCTTTCAGCAGCTACTTCAGTTCCACGCAGTTTGCAAAACAATATGCTTTCATCGGTAGAAAACACATTGTCACTAAATTCAGATACTAGTTGTTTTAAATGCACTAACTCAGTCGGTTTTATTTTAGGCATTCTGAAAGCGGCAATGAACGATAACTCTCGCCTTGAGCAAAGCGGAACTGAGACAAGAATATACACCCCTTCCTCTTTCTACCCCGCCCCAGCTGACCATGGTCAACAGAGCAGGTAACCTTCCATTCCGCTAATAATTGGTTTGCGACGAAAAACAAGAGCATCTGTATACCTACGGTACCGTTCTTCTGCATCCAAGATATATATATATTCCACTAATAGCAATACTGAAATATTTTATTTCAATATTTTCAATTATCTTGTATGAACTATTAGCTTCTTTTTAACTCTGAGAGACGTAACTCCCTTATATAAAGCTGTGACATGACTACATTGGAATAACATTACCTTAAAAGGCCGATTTCTCTAAAATATGACCAAAAAAATATCTACCAAACGTAAAAAAATGCTCTTAAAATGGAAAAATAGCAAAAAAAAAATGCAAAAAGATGCAAAATAAAAATTACATATTTCAAGACGGGGTGGCCCGTCCGGAGTTTCTATGTACTTCAGCATTGTTTCAGACAGCTCAGTGAAAAGATGACATGTCATCAACATCCGGGCCCGAGTAATCACCAACAGCTTCACATAGTGCTGTCTGATACTGCGTGGCATTTCTGCCACCGAGAAAAGTACCTGTACTTACAGTCGTCTTCTGTCGGGTGAATTCTGTGCTGTTTGCCGCGGGGGTTCCAATGTCTACACTGGAATTACCGTGATGCCATATGTCCCACGACTTACGGAATGACCCTCGTATTATCATCATTTTCATTCACACCCTTATCATTATGGACAGACGACCTACATATTTCTGGTCTTTAGACAATAATCACATCCACCATAACCTTTTCTGAGGACAGTTTCTGATCCGCCAGTTGTCATTCACGTGATTTACGGTCGTTAGCGACTATTTTTCTTGCTTGTGTGCCCGAAGTAAATAACCGTCAAGAGCGGTAAAGAACATTACGTAATGTATTCAGTAATGGAAGACGCCGCTGTACTCTACATTTACATTTATGGAAATTACGCGCTACATAAAAGATATGAGAGACGCACACCTGCCAAGACTCTACTTAATTGATTCCTTAATTCAATTAAGCTAAGTGGCCGTACGTTTCGTCCGCCAAGAGAAGGTAAGAGAAAGGGAGGAAAGAAAGACTTCTCGCAGACATCACACGGGCTAGTGTCAAAGCTATTAAATACATCAAAAACTCTCTAAGGTTTTCAGAGCAAGCTGAGGAGAATCATTTACAGCATAGCCGTGACAAACCCCCTCCCCTCTTCGTACCTGTGGAGCCGTATTCACCGTGTGAGGATCTTGTTGGTTTACGGAGAAGCCTTGGCTTGCAGAATAAACTGAAAGATGGCGTCGTGGTGGCGCAGCGGTCAAGTTGTTGGCCTCTCACCAAGGTCGGCCGGGTTCGATTCCCGATCAATGCATGTGAGATTTTCGAAGTGAAATGCCATGTCCTGTGGTTCGGATTCCACATAAAAAGGAGGTCCCTTGGCTCATGATCGCATGATTAACGGTCACGTAAAACAAAAAGCTTCCTTCCATAAACTCAAAGAATTCACTCGAAGAACTTTTTTGATGTGTAACATCTTTCCACTCGGTATCTGGATATTTTTGTGGCGCTCGGTCGACGTACTGTCGGCCATGTGGCTATGTGGAATCTATATCGCATCAACAAACACTCCAAACAACGTAGGAATTCAGTATATTAACGCCGACTACTAACAATAATTGAAACTTCGTTGGTCTAAACATATCACTGGGAGAAACACATTTAATGAACTTTCCGCACACCTAATATTTAATCGCGCCTATACTTGGCTGTGCGCTCTATCGACTAAACGAGGCTATTTTCAATAACATCGCTGGCATGGGTTCACTAACTGGCCGGCATAGAGCGCAGCTCGCATCAAGTAGGCAGTGGATGGCTTCCGCCACGGCAAATAACAATCATGATTCATTAACGGTCAGGATTTGGCACTGGAGTTATACAAGTAGTTATTTCAATGAACAACAGAGTTCACTGTTAACAAGGGATTTGCGCTCCCGGGACACACATAGTAGGATAACATGTCCCATGTTACACATCATATGCGACTACTGTAAGGCTCGTATTTTTTTTTCTCTTGAATTTCAGATATTTTGGGTTTCCATATATTATTATAATTATTAATGTTTTTGTTTTATTATGTTTAGACTTCGTATCCTACTGTGTTAAGAGGGGTAGATCACCTCACTGGTCCACCCCTTAAAACAATAAATAGCTAAATAACCCGTTATCACTAGGGATAGTTTTATCCCCTAGGTCCTAGGAGAAGCAATCACAACTTATAAAGTCTTGCTGTTCTAGAACAAACTCTAAGCCAAAGCCAGTCACTTCTTGAGATATGCCATTCTTCGTGTTAGAAATGTATAGCCCCCAAATAGCTGTATCGCACGCGGAAACCAAATCCTTAATCTCCCACCAACGGGAAAACTCGACTAGCATCCATAGTTAAAAAAGTCCAGTTGCAATATTTTATTTTGGTCACGTTTGAGACAAAACACTCCTCTGCGGATTACCGTCGATCCCCGAAAGGTCGGCGTCTAGTTACCTGCCTGGTCTGCAGGGCGAGTTTCTTCATTAGTGTTCGGCCACTCGTTTTTATTCGAATGTCTTTGACATTAACGACTATGAAAACTTATTTCAATGAAAATGAAAATCCACAGCCTGTTTCCAGTGGACCGAACGGGTCAGGAATGGAATGAATGAAGCCCCCATCTAGCGGGGAGGATATGAACTGTGCCAGCTGCCAAAGCGTGTCGCACCCCTTTGGGGCAATGATTAAATGAATGACAGATTAAATGAAATGAAAGTGGAGTGATTTTCTGGAATGAAATATTGACAGGGAAAACTGGAGATAATTATTGAAATTATTATACCCCCATTTATTTTTATTTTTTATTTAGTCAATTTACCCTCTAGGTTGGTGGTTCCCACGGACTCAGCGACGGAACTCACCACTATCGCCTCTATGGGCAGTGTCCTGGAGCCTGGAACATCTGGTCGGGATGAATACAACTGGGGAGGTGTGATCAGCACTTCGCCCAGGCGGCCTCACCTGCAAAGCGAACAGGGGCCACATGAGGGATAGGAAGGGATGGAAGATTGGGATGGATAGGCGAGGAAGAGGGAAGGAGGCGGCCGTGGCCTTACAGTAGGTACTATCCCGGCATTTGCCCGAAGACGAAGTGGGGAACCACGGAAAACCACTTCGAGGATGGCCGAGGTGGGGATCTAACCCCCTCTACGCATTTGGACCACCCGAGGCTGAGTAGACCCCGTGCCAGTCCTCATACCACTTTTCAAATTTCGTGGCAGAGCCGGGAATCGAACCCAGGACCTCCGGGGCGGCAGCTAACCATGCTGACCGCTAGGCTACGGAGGCGACACCCATTTAATAATTATTATTTTATTATTTATCGTATGGCTTTTAGTTCCGGGAGTGTCCGAGGACATGTTCGGCTCGCCAGAGGTGTAGCTGCTTCAAACGGACACCCATAGGGTGAGCTACAAGTTCCGTTCAATTTCAAGTAGTTCCAACGTACGCTACCAGGTGTCATTGATACCTAGTGGTGAACGTTGAACTTGCATAGAGCGTTCCTACGAAATCTAACCTAGAAATTTAGCTTCACACAAATTTAGTCTGTGGAAGGATCTTTTACATGCCATAAATATATGGCATGGGACCGCCGGCTTTATTTCCCCTCCGAAGGAAGGCATACTGAAGGATTTTAACACTCTTTAAAGAATCTGACGACTTCGGCCGGGTTTGAACCCGCTATCTTGGGCACAGCAGTTCAGCATGCTACCAACTACGCCAAAGAAGCCGCCTTAATAATTACTACAAGTACGTCTTAATTTGGTATTTTAATAAAACATTAAATAAGGTTAAATAACCTAAATTCACCTAAGCTAGGGTCGACGGTAATCCGCAGATGAATGTTTGGACCATGGGTCCAACTCAAACGTGTCCATGACTACCGGGAGCAGTTCCATAGGGCCAACTCTAATCTCCCTCGGAGATGACTATGGGACCACCTCAACCGTCATTTTTATGACCACCACTGACCAAGGGCCGAACTCAACATCACCCTTCATTTTCATGCTAGCCGGAGCACAGTCAACATGTTCTTGAAACTACGGGTGGGAATGATCTTGCTGGAGGATTTGTCACATATCGGACACCCTCGCTGGACAAGGAAGCAACAAGTGACACGCTAAATGGCAACGGCGTGATGCACTATTGCCGATTCTCTACTACCTACCCTAAGGAGTTGTGCTGATGATGATACCAATTGTTATTTTAGGGGGCCTAACATCCAGATTATCGGCTCCTAGTGGTTTGGGTGAACATGAAAAAAGAAAATGAACCTATAAGAAAATCTAACTACAAACATACAACTAAAACTAACTACATCTTACACACTAGAAGTAGAAGAAGAAGAAGAAGGAAAACTAAAGAAGACCAAGGGAAAAAGGAAAACCAAAGAAGAGTAAGGGAAATAAAAGAAAGAGGAAAGAAACGCCTTCAACCCGCGAAGAAAGACGATTGATGGACTTAGAAAGAAGTAGAGCCAGGAAAGGCAGATAGGAAAGGGAAAGGGCTCGCACCCAAAAGCAATGAAAAAGGGAAAAACGGACCCAGCTCAGCTATCCCTCGGGGTCGCAAATTCCAAACTCATCAGCCGTGAGCCCTTGAGGATGCACCTTAAGTGGTGGGGCTACATACACTCTGCCTCCTTGAGGGCCTTGAGCAGAAGGCAGGAGATACCTGAAAGAAAAACAAGAGGTCTGACCCCTCAAAGAATGATGAATCAGGAAAGATGAGACAAGGGCCAACTTAGTCGGGAAAGGAAAAGACCCCCTAGGCACTGGGGTCGGAAGAAAAAAAGACTTGACCAAGAGAGGTCGGCAGGAAAGAAGACGGAGAGGAGCCCGGCACAAGTAAGTGGAAGCAATGCTGGACTCAGCTGGGGTCCCGTGGTCGCCAACCCACTCCCACTAGAATGTTAGCCCCTGGAGGGAGACCAGAATCAAATTTCTTGGCAGTATTGGGAATCGAACCCGGGGCGACAGCCAAGAATGCTCTATAATTGGGGTTTTGCTCGTCACAATGAAGAAATGCCTTCAAAGCGTTCTATTAATACTTTTTTTTTTGCCATAGGCCTGTTCTTGAGTGACAAGATAAATGACCTAGAAGTTTTCGTCATAAGCTACCTTCCCCACCCTGAACCCGTCAAGGCTAGTAAGGGTAACAACCACGGTATCAATAACAAACGGAGGGGTTAAGGAATTGTACATTATATATGTTGCAGGTGTTTACATTCAGCGCGTCCTTACTACTGAGAGGCACAGACTAATCCCAAGCAATTGCCGGGATAATCTCCGAGAACACGAGACGCTGGTAATCCGACAAGCTAATCGCCTCGAGCGAAACAAGCAACCGCATCCAACCACCAGGGATCATCTGAAATATACAGCACTCGACAGATAATCCCCACTCCCTCGTCTTTCTACCGGGCTTTATCAATATCTCAACCTTAGCGACAAGTCATTCAATGTAGAGGATTTAAAATCTCATCTGACGACTTTTTTTTCTCGTGTAGCCTCCTGAGAGGCTACATTTAGGGGGGAAACATTATGAATATCTATTTCATTAATATGCATTCATTCATGTATTCATTTCTTTATTCATTCATTCGTCCATATCCATTAATTCATTCATATGCATTCATTTATTCATTCATTAAATCATCCATACTCATTCATTAAATCATCCATATTCAGTCATTAATGCATTTGTTTATTCATTCATCCATACTCATTGATTATAGCGGCTTCGGTGGCGTAGTTGGTAGCAAGCTGAACTGCTGTGCCCAAGATAGCGGGTTCAAACCCGGCCGAAGTCGTCGGATTTTTAAGAGCGTTAAAAATCCTTCAGTATGCCTTCCTTCGAATGGGAAGTAAAGCTGGCGGTCCCATGTCATACATTTATGGCATGTTAAAGATCCTTCGACAGATTAAACTTGTGTGAAGCTTAATTGTTAGGTTAGATTTCGTCGGAACGCTCTATCAAAGTGCCAACGTTCACCACTAGGTATCATTGATATCTGGTACCGAAAGTTGGAACTACTTGAAATTGAAAGGAACCTGTAGCTCACCCTAAAGGTGTCCGCTGGAAGCAGCTACAGACTCAGGCGAGCCGAACATGTCCTCTGACACTCCCGGCACTAAAAGCCATACGATAAATAAATAAATTCATTCATTTATTGTTCGGTCGTTTGGACCACGGTGCTTGTGTTTTATCTGTCGTTGTTGTTTGCCACTTCTTATGTTCTTGGTGGATGGTCGAGTGGCTGCTTTCGTGTTGGTAACTGAGCTTTGCTCTTGGCCCAGTATTCTTTCATTCTCCTGCTGAACTCGCCTCGGACCATTTACTGGACGCGTTGTGTTGAGCTTCTGTAATGGATGTGAGGAAAGGTCTTTCAACAGTCAAAAGGTAGCTAGCTACTCCTGAGTCTTGCTGAATATGAAATAATTCTCTAGGGCATCCAACGTTTAGAATGAAGCATTGGTCTTATGGCGCGTTACGACAGGGTTGCCACTCCATGGGAGGAGGCAGTACAAAGCGCTTCGCGTACACTTTCCGCACATTCAGCGATTGTGCAGTGACGAAGACTTGAAGTACTGTATAATAATACTAATAGTAGGCTAACATAACACATACAACGAAATTAAATTAAGTTAACTATAACGTCATTATAAAGTCATTATATTTAACATTCCTGCTATTCTTGCGAAGTGTATTACTTAGCCTCTTTTTGCGTGGCGATAGTACTGGACCCTGCCCACTCTCACTACGTATTTTAAAAACGCTAGTATTTGATATTCCTGTGGCCAGGGCAGTTTCATTGACTAAATTATTTATACTTTCGTTAGGTTTAAGATTCTTAAAATAACTGAACACATTAATTACGACCTGTTTTTCCCTCCTTCTGAGCACTTGACCACGCTTTCTTTTCACAAAACTATCCATTGTTGTACGTGAAATACGTAAAATACAACACGTTAAATCTAACAGAACTGCTGCACACACACTCAAGATAGAGACAGCTGAACAACTGAAATACAAGCTCGAAGGGCACAGAAATAAAGCTGTGAGTAGTGAGCTGCACCCCGCTGTCCTTCGAAACTTCATCCATATAATCCGCGGTCAATGAACAGCCCGGCCTGTGTAAACAATTAAACCTACACTCGTGGTATGCAGGTAGAAAACGTCTTCCAACATTCCTCTACAACTCTCAAACTGACATGACATGGTTATCTTTAAAAATAGAAAAGATGGCAGCATACGAACTTTTTCAATGCTGCTATGCGGTTATGAGAGAATATTCTGAAGTTTTACCTACATAAAATATTTCAATAATCCATAATCAAGATGGCACATTTAGCTACACGTGTGTGAAAATTAGGCATCACAAAGTCAATGCAACATGATATAAGATCGATTTTACTAAAAAGGGGACTCAGTTTATAGTTTAAAAAAATATGGATATCTAATTTTTCTAGATTCTATCAAGTTTCCGTGGTTTTATTATAGGACAAAAAAGATCGGCAAAACATAGTTCTACCCGAATATGCTGTTTTTACGACAAAGAAAAATTTTCGACTGATATGGCAACAGTGGATTGCTAGAAAATGACAGCGTCATACATGTCTCACGTGCAACAGAAAGAGAGAAGAATATCCCTATCTAACCAGTGCTTCATTCTAAACGTTGGATGCCTTATAGATCGTTCTCGACTTGGCCCTTGAATGAGCATACGACAAACAGCACAGTCTTCATCCATACTCAGTGCATGCGTAAAACACTCGGATGGGCATGTTGAGATCCGGCTTGCCTCGGTTACGATAATTGTCCAATGCTAACTCACCCATTCATTCATTCATTCATTCGCCTGTTCTTAAAATGTTACATATTGTGATTTGTGTTAGTAAATATCGATTTACTATTTGTGCTCTGTGAGTTTTTGCATGTTGTGTTAAGTCTGTAATATATTAGCTTTTGAAGATAAAAGTGCCACTGAACTTTGCTGCGGCAGTGACTGTTGATAATAGCCCCAGGGGTTTGGCAGGACGAGGAGGGGGACGCAGCGATGACTGTGTGCAGTCGGCACCTAAGTCCAGCAACATTGCGCGCTACTTGTGTTAGACGGAAGTTATCATGTGAACTATAATAATAATTTATCATCTAGGCTTACAGGATGGAGCCGCGTCGTGTAAATATGAAGACTAATAACAGTCTACTTTTCAGCACCTCTCACCCCCAAAATCGTTAAAACTGGAACTAACTAAATAAGTAAATAGTTCCCAGTGGTGTCCGAAGAGGTCTGGTGCAGGTCTTTCAACATGACGTCCGGAAACGACCTGCGTATCGCGATGAAGATGAAATGAATTATAAATACCGGTACGTCACGATCACCCATTCCCAAGGTCGAAGAAATTTACTTTACCAAGTTTCAATCCCAAGACCATTTAGACCAAAAACCAGCGTCCTATCCAAACACGAAGTCCGACAACACATAAATAAACATTCTGTATAGAACTCGGCAATTCTTCAGGTTTGTGCCGTGTCTTGGGGACACCAAGAGCCCGCTGATGAGCCAGCATGGTGTCCTAGGCGAAACCCCACACAAGACACGGCACAAACCTAGAAGAATTGCTGAGTTTTAATTCACTGGCCGTGAAAGCTAATATACCATCATTCTATATAGAGCTCTTAACAGTTGCATATGCTATCATGCAGGATAATGTACTATCGAAAGGTACGGTATATCAGGATTTGCCAAGTAACAGGCTTTTAAACAGTTATTATCGTGACTTGGCGAGTGATTAATTCCTCACGAGATATCACTTGACAGCACATCGTTATTGAAATGCCACCAATGACATTAATATCGACTGTCACCATTTGCATACGTCAATATACACAAGCGATGATACGAAGTCCATAAAGGCATCTTGATGAGAAAAATATGTTCGGTACCATCATCCTATCGTAATTAAATCACACGTTCAAAGCCGCACTGCACGTTTATTTTTTTATGTTTTTCAAAAGTTAGTGATCATAATAGTGCACGGTGCATGGCGTGACACGGGAGATCGTGGCAAGACTACTGCAGTCGATAAGCCTAGGTCATGTCTCCAGAATGAGAGAACGCTGAGCTCTCAAGGTGGGAGATACAGCTTAAAAAACAAAAAATATGTAACAGTAGTATATGGCTGTACCTGCCATGTACAGGGTCTTTATATTATTTTTGGCTAGGACATTCTCGTTCATGCGCTCCGCCAGGCTCGGTTGCCGGCTGCCGCGCGCGCGTATGTACGGCAGAATACGGTGATTAAAATCAGTGAAAATGAAAATCCACAGCCTGCTTCCAGTCTCCGACCGGGTCAGGAATGGAATGATTGAAGCCCCCATCTAGCGGCGAGGATATGAACTGTGCCGGCTGCCGAGGCCTGACGCACTCCTCTAGGGCAATGATTAAATGAATGACAGATGAAATGAAATGATAGTGGAGAGTGTTGCTGGAATGAAATTTTGACAGGGAAAACCGGAGTACCCGGAGAAAAACCTGTCTGCCTCCGTTGTGTCCAGCACAGATCTCACATGGAGTGACCGGGATTTGAACCACGGTCCCAGCGGTGAGAGGCCGGCGTGCTGCCGCCTAAGCCACGGAGGCTCCGATTAAAATCAGTATCATGCATTTTTACTCACTATGTTTACAGTAGATGCTGAAAATGTTCCCCAACCACTGCCAAACAAAATCGGTATCTTCTTATGAAGTTCCTGGTTAATCCGGTTAATTTAGCTTCAGTAAAGAAATAACGACCTTAACGTCTATTTTTATTGTTTACTGAACCTGTACGTTCGAATCTCAAATTAGCCAGTTGTTTTATTGTTCGATTTATTTTTTCTTGTTGTAGCGCACGATTTCCTGCACTTTAGGTACGTATTGTGCAGATATACACGTTCAAGTAACGAATATTTCACATAAGGCATTACATCACTATACACAATCACAATAAAACAACTGGCTAAGAGATTCAAACGTACAGGTTCAGTAAACGATAAAAATAGACGTAAAGGTCGTTATTTCCTTAGCGAATATAAATTAACCGGAATAACCGGAAACTTCATAAGTAGATGCCCATTATGTGTGGCGGAAGATGGGGAACATTTTCAGCACCTACTGTAAGCATGGTGAGTAAAAAATGCATTATACTGATTGTAAGCACCAACCCTGCCGTGCACGCGGCCGGCAACTGAGGCGTCACTGGCGGAGCACGCGAGCGACTAAGTACTAGCTAAGCAAATATGAAGACCCTGTACAATAGGAGTAGACGCGCGAAGGCGCAACACCTTTACAATGAACGGCTGCGGTGAGATAGGTAACCATACACATAAAAGAATTCAAGTGCGTGTTTATTTTCATTTAGTGTTATATTGTGTTGTTCCATCTGTATCCAAACCAAACTCAGTGGCACTACAGCCTACGAAGGGCCTAGGCCTACCAAGCGACCGCTGTCCAGCCATTTGGCCTGTAGATTATGAGGTGACGCGTGGTCAGCGCATCGGGTCCCCTCGGCCGTTAATCTTGGTCTCCGTGACTGAGGCGCTGTTTCACTGTCTGACTGCTAGTCAATTGTCCTCACGAGGCTGAATGCACCCCGTTCCAGCCATCACATCAGTTTCTAAAATCCCTTATGGAGCCGGGAATCGAACCCAGGGCCTTCGGGTGCGAGGCAGGCGCCAGTTCTGACTGCATACATGTACATTGTACCCCACCCTGTTAATGGGCAAATTTGTGTTGACCGACTGAAAAGTTACAACTAACAGTATTTTACAAAAGAATGAACATAGTTACTGGGCAAAGCAACATCTTTTTTCGAATTCACATTTTTCTTGTAATATGTGTTAAGAAACGCCGCCGATAACAAGATAAAACAAGCCTAGTGGAAAACGCCTTCGAAGTAATTTAATTTTTCCCAGAACACGATCCTTACTTTTTGAGCTACATGATGGCTCCCGGAATGAAGGTTTAGGTGATTTGCCCTTTTATATGTTTCCACCCATCAGTTTTACACATCTCCATGAAACACAGACAGCATTGCCTACAGAAACATACTTCAAAATCTATAAAATTCTAGTCAGAATTGCTTTTATCCAACTTTCAAAATTCGCCCCTGCTTTGAGCTGTATTTCATTGTTCACCCTATATCTCACATGTTTATTGGATTTTTAGACCTTTTTTCCAGCTACAAATCAAACCTGTCATTTACATCAGTTTTCATTTTCATTTAGGGCGGCAAAAATACGACACGCATGTCATACGATGTTGGCATGTCAAAGAATCCATTTGAATTCAGTAGACCGTGTTCATAATGGCAAAATTAATCTCGGGAGTTTCCGCCAACACGAAGTTCCTCATGTCTCTACAAGAAAGTGTTCAAGGAGCTTAGATATCTAACCTCCTTGATTTCATAGTGATTCAAAGAACAACGAAATTCGACATGTAAGCTACCCTCTGGGTGTCAAATTACAAAGCTTGCACCCGGCACCCAAGGCCATACGATATTATGTTATTTAGGTGTTTTAAATTTCAAGGAAAAGCTAACTTCTGGTCTGAGTGAGGTTAACATTGTAGCTGGAGGTATAAAATACTTCTACCAAAGAAAAGTTAATAATTTCCTATAAGCTTGGGGACCTCCGTTCTCCGGACTTGTTGCAACATCGTGGTGAACTATTTAACGTACACGGCTACGTCACAGGAAAGAGAAAAAAGATGGATAGGCTGTCGAAAGGAGGCAAAACGCCAACCTGACTGACAGCCCCATTCAAAGTTAAGTCTTGTTATTTTAAGAGAGATGTCCTGATTACCAGAATAATCACTTCTACTATTAGAACTACAATTGCCATTAGCCTACTAGAACAAAACTAGGAGAAAATAAAATGCCACTGGCCTTAGAAGTGCCATGAAAGGCACAGAGGAAAGTAAAAGAATGGAGGGTCCGCCCTGAAATTGACTGAACATGGGGGGAAAAGGGACCCATTGAGCCCGGGGCTCACCAGTAATGAGCTCTTAAGGCTGCAGCGCACTCTAGGGGTGCAAACAATTAAGGTACCGGTACCAAAAAAGACAAGGGTCAAAAAAGGCGGAAAATTGAAAGGAAACCTAGGCCCAATACAGTCGGGGTCGTAAGAGAATAATAGTTGACCAAGGGAGGAAGACAGAAAAACATGACAAACAGGATCCCGGCACAAGTATATGGGAGCAATGCTCGGACCCACGTCTCCTAGTTGAGGTTCATGGAAGTTAGCTCACTCAGTGTGAAAGAAAAAAAAAGGTTCCTCATTAGTAGGGGAGCAGTGCCGGTTTAAAATAGTGACACTAGCCACTTGGCTACGCTGACCCCTCATGTATATCTCGCGAACCCATGGCCATGCGACATGACGTAGGACTCGGGCTGACGCCCTCTCTGCTATGGACGACTCGTTATATTTTTAAAAAATGTTTTTGAAAGTATGCGATATTTTTAAAACCAATCATGATAGAACGTTGTGCAATGGGTGAAACGAATGGTCTCTATACCCTCTATCGTTAGAACAAAAGTTTATATTTTTGATGTGTAACATCTTTCCGCTCGGTTGCTGGATAGTTTTGTGGGAGTGATTTTGAAAATTGGGGACGGAAGTGGATCGGAACGATCGAGCTGGCAGTGGTGGATCGAACGGAAGTATGCACTGCCCGCTCGATCGATCGAACGGAAGTGTACTAGCTGGCAGTGGTGGAAAACGGAAGTATGCACTGCCCTCTCGATCGATCGAACGGAAGTGTACTAGCTGGCAGTGGTGGAAAACGAAGTATGCACTGCCCGCTCGATCAATCGAACGGAAGTGTACTAGCTGGCAGTGGTGGAAAGCTGAAGTATGCACTGCCCACGCATTCAATCGAACGAAAGTGTACTAGCTGGCAGTGGTGGAAAACGGAAGTATACACTGCCCGCTCGATCGATCGATCGGAAGTGTACTAGCTGGCAGTGGTGGAAAACGGAAGTATGCACTGCCCACTCGATCAATCAAACGGAAGTGTACCAGCTGGCAGTGGTGGAAAACGGAAGTAAACACTGCCCGCTCGATCGAGAAACAATGAGCGCGTGGTGTCTGAAATTGATACCATGACGTACTCCCGGCCATGTGGAATGTACATGACATACTGAACGGTAAACGCTCATGCGAACTCTGGTGTCAAGTGATTGAAACAAATGACATGGTACATGTTCGAAGTCTTCGTATCAGTATTTAAATGGTAAAATGCCTTAATATCAAACATTGTAAATAGTCGGCATTGCCGGTATTGTGTTTCTGCGCAATGGCTATTCAAATATTAACCCACATAACGGTAATTCAGTCATCAATATAATATAATCGTTGTGGCTATACGAGAATTGAGCAAGCCTTCAAGAACTATTACTGAATACATTCTCTTTACTCACAAGAGGGCCTATTCATAAGGCATTTTAAACTCAATTTCACGCAGGAACATAATCGAAACAAGCAAAATATAAATGAAACTTAATTCCGTAATGCAGTATTATTGGAACGTGGAAATAAGTCACCATCTTGTGCACAAAATTTGCGTAGTCGAAATAGCCACGGGGTTAGTGCTTATGACTGTGAATCTAGAGATCTTGGGTTCGAATCCCGGACGGGGTAGATACTTTTGCTACCAGATTATCATTTTAAACGATATTTATCATATCAATATGACTCATTTTAACAGAATCCATGTGAAATTACGTGTTGGTCTGTGAATGAAGAGGACCTGTTTATAAGGAATTTAAGGTTATGAGCGGTGTCGCGTCTATTAATCTAGTTGATCCATATCGTATTCTTTATTTAGGCTAGTGCTGGTGGAAGCTACAAATCATCTAATAAAATGAGTTCCGTATTATAAACTACAATATCTGTAAAACACTCCCTTTTACAATACATTAATATTTGTGCCAATAATAGTATAAAATACTGGTGTATCAACAATTTCACGTGAGGTTTCTTCTATGTTAGATGTTACACATCATATGCGACTACAGTAAGGCTAGTCATTTTTTTACATTTTTTCCAAAAAAGTCAAATTTTGAAAGTGACCTATATTTCAGAAACTAGGAATTTTACAGAAAAAAAAGCGTTTTTGACGTAAATGAAAGGTCCATACTCCCCCTCTAGCAACAAACCAAGTTTCAGGTCTCTAGGACAAAAACTGTGAGTAGTGTGAGAATGAGAGTTCTCCCGCAAGTCGACGTGCGTGCTATATAATTCAGGTGAGGATTCAATCAATCAACGTTTAATATTCGTATCTGTCTGTTAGGTAGTCAGCCCGAAGGCTGGTTGGATCCTCAAAAAGCACCGCCGTTACGTTATGTGAGTAGATACCCACAAAAACCCAAGGCAGCGCTATTTTGAGGCGTTCTAGGCAAGAAGAGGAGTGAGGTAGTTTGCCATTGCTTTCCTCACTGAGTCAGAACAGTAGTCCTAACCCTATGAGTAGAACCTTTCACAGCATTCACAGGCACTGACTGTGCCCCGAATGCCATTACTAAGCACCACCCATACCTCAGTAGCTTCCATATAATCACAGCCATGAGAGAGACTGAGACATCGGTGAAAAGCCACCTTTTACTCTAGCCTGTGCCAACTGACAAATGCAAATGTACTGTATTCATCAAGAGATGGCAAACAGGCCTAAATATTCGTATAGGACGTTGAATTTCAACAAGCTACTCTCATTCCTCGCCTCAGTTAATATGCTCATTACGGGACATCTAGGGTTTCTCTCCATGTACAGTAACACAAGGAGGTGTTTCTATTTTCCTTTTAGATGGGATACAACCAGCCTCCGGGCTGACTAACAGAAAAACAGGCAGGCAAGATAGAATGGTTTATGAAGCATCGCAGACCATAGCGAGAGCCGTCACATAAAATGAACGGGAAGTAACACTCGCAATCCACCAGACCAGACAAGCCAGGCCAAGCCAAGTGACTGCTGTCATTTCACAGCCAGCGACGATCGAGCACACGTCGCACCGCGCCGAGACGTACACTGAGTAGTCCACCCACCTTGCAGTCTTGAAAGGCGTGGTTGCCTACCTTGCTCCTACTTACAGCGGTGTGGCAAAGCGCCAGACTCCTCTACTTGTTCTCTTGAATTACTCTAGCCTCATTAATCGAGCACTGCTAATTTATCTCCCCGCCAAGAATGTCACCACAACTTGGAGAAGCATGACCATTTAATAATCCACAACTGGCGTTGAGATCTCGAGTCGAATACATTACTTATAAAATTAGCAGACGCCTTACCCGTCAACAAAGAAAAGTTCAGGAGGGTGAACCTTCTACAAATGAGCCGAAATACCTTCTGTAATATTTGTGGAAATGCTGAAGTAATAAGTGTCTATAAGCCACCCACCATCCCCTTTTATAGATCACGACTTACATTCAAGTTGTGTCTGCCATAATACGCGTCAATTATGGGACAAATACAATATTGCCAACCCCGCGCATACGGTTTTACTCATCAATAATCATTATCAAAGGTTAATGGTTTTTGCCCAGACCAATAAAACTGCTAGGTAACGCAGTGGGAGTACTCACGCAACAATAACCTACCAGACCATTCGTCTTGCCAATTGATGCTTCTTCACATAATTACAAGGTGTATTTTGTATCCCATATGTTGCTAACAATTTTGCGCATCGGTAACAGTTGAAGAGATCTCATGCACCTAAACAGGTTGGTTGGTTCCTAAGTTTAGGGGCTGCGACTATGCGGTCATGTAGCCCCGTGTACTTTGGGTGTGTGTAGAATCTGTCTAATAACCGGTGTTAATTGTGAAGGCAGTATTAGAGTGTGTTATCCGTTTTTAATTCAAGTAAGGACTGCAAACATTCAATTTTCAAGTAGTTTCTACTTTTGCTACCAAACGCTACCGTCAACGACAACTAGTTCAGAACTTGGTTACTAGATGCCACCGCAGTCAGCTCCTGGCGACGAACGTTGGAACCTAAGAGCGTTAGTCAAATCTAACCTATAATTTATCCTCACACACCTTTAATTAGTGGAAGGTTCTTTTACATGCCATAAATCTATGACATGGGACCACCGGAATAACTTCCCCTCCGAAGGAAGGCATACTAATGGATTTTTAACGACTTCGGCCGGATTTGAACCCGCGACCTTGGGCATAGTAGTTCAGGGTGCTAGAATCTACGCCACCGAAGCCGCACAGCGCCTAAATAAACATGGCAATTGTCGTTGAATAAGCAAGACACAAAATCATATATTTACGTAACAGTGCAGTAGTAAACATGGCTTTGAAGCCATTGCCTTATTAACGAGAAATATTATAGCTTTCAGTCAGACAACACAAAATCATTCCAATTACTGGAATATGTAAAAAAATAACCTGAAATAAACCACATGTGATTAAGATTTTTATATATTGTAACGGACTATTGACGAAGAAAACTAAGGGGTAACATGTTTCGCTCATCAAGCGAGCATCATCAGATCCAAATATGCAAGACAAATAGCTCTGCAAAACCACAGTGAGGCCCACAGACAGTCTCTGCCCTCCAAAAACAAGATACAAGAAAACCCGTCAGAAAACTTAGTGAAAATGAATGAATGATGCCTGTCGCACTCCCCTGGGGCAATGATTAAATGAATGACAGATGAAAAATGAAATGAAAGTGGAGAGTGTTGCAGGAATGAAATTTGTGACACGGAAAACCGGAGTACCCGGAGAAAACCCTGTCTGCCACCACTTTGTCCAGCACAAATCTCACATGGAGTGACCGGGATTTGAACCACGAGACAGTGGCGAGAGGCCAGCGTGCTGCCGCCTAAGCCACGGAGGCCAGAAAACTTAGTAAGTGTGGTAATTATTGGTTTATTGGTTCCTCAGTTTAGAGGCTGCGACAACGCCGTCATGTAGCCCCGTGTACTTTGGGTGTGAGTAGAATCTGTCTAATAACCGGTGTTAATTGTGATGGCTGTATTAGTGTGTGTTATCTGTAATTCAGGTAAGGACTGCAGACGTCCAATTTCAAGTAGTTCCTACTTTTGCTACCAATTGCTACCATCAACGACACCTAGCTGAGAACTTTGTTACTAGATGCCACCGCAACCGGCAGCTGGCGGCGAACGTTGTAAAATTTGTGAAACAAATGTAGGAAGTTCGAGAAAGTTTTCAGCGACTCAACATTTCGAAACTGACAAACATAAGCGAAATGTCGTTAAAAAAAGGAAATAAACGCATACATTCAGCCCTTCAGGAGAGTATCACAGAATACTGAAATTATTTTAATACCTAGTCGTTTCGGTCCTTCATGCAAGTTAATAACATTTTTTTTATTTAGCATTACCATGTGAATGAAAATCCACAGCCTGCTTCCAGTCTCCGACCGGGTCAGGAATGGAATGAATGAAGCCCCCATCTAGCGGCGAGGATATGAACTGTGCCGGCTGCCGAGGCCTGACGCACTCCTCTGGGGCAATGATTAAATGAATGACAGATGAAATGAAATGATAGTGGAGAGTGTTGCTGGAATGAAATTTTGACAGGGAAAACCGGAGTACCCGGAGAAATACCTGTATGCCTCCGTTTTGTCCAGCACAGATCTCACATGGAGTGACCGGGATTTGAACCACGGACTCAGCGGTGAGAGGCCGGCGTGCTGCCGCCTAAGCCACGGAGGCTTAGCATTACCATGTAAATATTGTAATTTGTTTCAATGGATATTAAATTGTACAGCAGTTATACTTTAAGATAATTAACATAAAAAATAATGATTGATGAACAACACCGCTTGAAGATCCATAAAATAACATATCCGACTATTCAGAACCATTTCTTTATATTCAAACTGGAAACGCTAAAGAATACAGAGTGATTGTAATTGCCGTAGTTATTTCATAGTGCCTTATTTAATGTGATGCATGTTTGACCAATAATTTGTGCATTATTGTATGCATATTTATTCATTTAATAGTGCATTAACTTGGCGGCTTCGGTGGCGTAGTCGGTAGCATACTGAGCTTCTATGCCCAAGATCGCGGGTTCAAACCCGGCCGAAGTCGTCGGATTTCTTAAGAGCGTTATAAATCCCTCAGTATGCCTTCCTTCGGAGAGGAAGTAAAGCCGGCGGTCCCATGTCATAGATTTATGGCATGAAAAAGAAGCTTCCACTAACTACACTTGTGGAAGCTAAAATTTATACGTTAGTTTGATAACGTTATATTAGTTCCAACGTTCGCCGTCAGGTGCTGACTGCGATGGCATTTAGTAGCCACGTCCGCATGTAGGTGTCGTGGACGGTAGCAAAAGTAGGAACTACTTGAAAAAATTAATCGTCTGCAGTCCTTCTACCTGAATCACAGATAACACACACTAATACAGCCATCACAATATTAATACCGGATATCAGACAAATTCTACATACACCCAAAGTAACGGAGCTACAAGACCACGTGTCACAGCCCCTAAACTGAGGAACCAACCATCAGTGCATTAACTTCCGGGCCTTAATTATTAGTATTACATAATAATTTCACCATAAATCTACACAAACGATTCCATATAATGCTTCAAAACTCGCTATGTGAAAACATTTTTTAACATAACACGGGTTTTTAAAGCTTTTGTGGGGTTTTTCTAGGATGACGACGTTGTTAGCATACGGTTTTTTTCTTTTGCGGTTCCTGAAAAATGTGTTTGTATGGATATGAGGTTTTCAACTGCTTATATAAGCGATATTGTTTAAAATATTACTGTTCCATTTCTCTTAAGTGTGGACTTGTTTCCTATTCCAGTGCCAGGAACCTCTGCAAACTTCCGTACGTAAATAAGAGCTGCATGTACTTGATTGAGGTGGATACTTGACATGACGGAGAGCTTCAAAGCTTGAATTGGTGGCAATCACATCAACTGATCCCTCTCTCCCTCCCTCCCACCAAGTGCGGAATGTAAAATATGAACGAGATATACATTCATTAGAGTGGCTAGACATGAGATGTGTGCAAATATAAGCCTCAGTTTGGTTTTGTTAAAGTGCTTCGTCAATAATGTAACGGTGAGCTTGCTAGCTTCTTTTTTCGTTAGCGAGGTATATTAGCCAACTCACTCGATAATGAAGTAAGTGGTTTCAGCTTCATTTGCTACTCTGGTGTAATGCCCTGGAAATAGCCTCCTAATTGCAAGGCTAGAGAAAGTAGAACATGATTGTTTTAAGAGACCTAAGATATACTGGAGCTTGTCCGTTCCGTAGCGTAGGGGTAGCACGTTTGCCATGGATTTGATTCTGACACGACGACTGCACTCAGGCTATTACTAGGGGTCGGATTTTTAGGTAAATAAATATTTTTATGTATATACATATTTTAAGCATTTTTTCTATAAATACATAAATTCCTGCTTTTCACTTATTAGCACATAAAAAGACATAATATTTACATTTTTTTAATCAGGATTGCATATTTGTTCTGTTTTACCTCAACGGGGAAGAACTTGTGAGCTATGTAATCTTCATGCAGAGCGTATGTCAGTTTGCAACTGTGTTTTCTTAACTTGTCGCCCCGTGCCACTCACTGTGGAAGCCGGTGATTTCCAGATAATTTTACTTCTGATGGGGGCGTTCTGTTCTGCCAACCATGTGGGAAAGCAATCAATGCTGAACAGCGATCTCAAGTTACACCACACCCCACCTCGAGGGCAAAAAACATATTGCCGCAGTTTCGCGCCTTCAGAAGAAGTGTTTCGCGATAATCGTTGGTCATTTGTGATGGAAGATGTATCTCGTTGTGTATTGTAATTCTTCAGCAGTCAGTGCATAGCATTCGTGAGTACTGCATATTATTGTTTATATTCACTAAATTATAATTAAATATTTTTACTTTTTGTCACATATTTCAGGTATTTTAATACATAAAAAATAAATATTTTCCCGATTTTTAGCACCTAAAAATCCGAGCCCTAGTTATTACTGATTTAAGGGGGCGGTACAGAGAGATCATCTGCCTCTCTTAACACAGATTAAATTCTACACATTTTGAAGTCATTAAAATTTAGAGTGCACGCCTAAACATGAAAATGGCCTAAAATAATATAACAAAAATAAAATAAAACAAATAATTATAATAATTTTAAAAATTACGGAAAACAAAAAAATTCTGAATTTAAAAAAGAACCGAGTCTTTTGAGTGACCAATTGAAAATTTCAATTGCTTACCATAGCCCACTCCTATGTTGTTGTTGATTCATTTAGGGGCTTTGCGACATCGTGGTCATGTAGCCCCGTGTACTTAGGTGTGTGTGGAAATATATCTGATAACCTGTGTTAATGAGATGACTGCAGCAGAGCGTGTATTTGTAATTCACATGATTATTTGGAAGGAGGCAGCCATGGCCTACAGTTAGGAACCATCCCGGCATTCGTCTGGAGAATAAGTGGGGAAACCACGGTAAACCACTTCCAGGATGGCTGAGCTACCTCTTCTCAGTTTTGCCCCACGAGTCTGAGTAAACCACGTTCCAGTCCTCACACCGGAATTAAATTTCTTGGCAGAGCCGGGAATCGAACCCGGGCCATCACGGTGACAGCCAAGAGTGCTAGCCAACTCTTAAATATAAAGCGGATGACGTGATCAGCAGCCAGCACGTCATCGGCTAATATAAGACCAAACCAAGGTTTTGTCCGCAGCTCAGCAAGATCCACATACTCGGTTAAAATGAGGGCCACGGTGAAAATGGCTCCACAGGGGGGGGGGGGGGGTCTCATTAGGTACGAGTGGGTGGATCTTGCATGACCTATCCTTAAGACTAAGCTACACAAAATAACGGACCCCTTCCGTGCCCGGAAGTAGTTCACTTGATCGCTCTCAGTTTGGTTGGTTCCTCAGTTTAGGGGCTGCGACAACGGGTCATGCATCCCCGTGTACTTTGGGTGTGTGTAGAATCTGCCCGAGATAAATCGAAAGAACCCACCTTCAAGTCAATGGAAAAAGGCAAAAACATACTCCTTCGGAATCTCAAAATCCCGGGTTCAATAGTCGTATGCTTTTGAGAGTATAGCCACTTGGTTTTACACAGGGTGTACCATTCATGGAGCTCTACACAGCCCTTCCCCTTCAAGGTATCTTACAATAGACAAGGGATGCCGTGGCGGGAAAAGGGAGGACAAATCTCTCGTAAAGTGAAGAAATCGAAAAATAAAAGACAAATGTCAAATAAAGCGAGAAATGACACACACCCTAGGTCTCGTCTACACTAATACCTTCGGGATCTAAAGAGCTTTAAGGAAAAGACACTAGCAACTCAGGTACGTGAAACGGCTTTTCGAAGGAATCCATAAGCTGCTGAGAAAGAGCCAGGGAAGTTTTCCAAGAAAGATATTAGTGGAGATAAGGGGATGGGAATTCACGTCACACCCTGCGGGAGACTCAGTTGTCCAGTGAGTGCCTGAGACTCTACTTTTCAACCTGTTGTTTAGAAAGGCTGCTATATTTCCTCCCACCCCCCAAAACAAAAAATGCCTGTCACAATAATTATTATTGAGTTCGTACGCATTTTCTTATACATAATAATGGAATGTAACTTATTTAAATTTGCTTTAATATGGGCATGCTTAATTAATTACGGTAATTATTGAACCACACACTATTTTGCAAAAATATAATGAATAAAATGAGGAATCTTCATGTGTATTATATAATTTATATAAAAATTAAATTAATATTGCATACCGGTATTTTATATTTAGCCTATCTTTATTTATGAAATAATAGGCTTATGAGATCACCTTTTGTCCATGTGTGTGTGTGTGTGTGTGTGTGTGTGTCCCTCCCCCTAATAAAATCTAAACGGCTGGAGCGATTTCAATGAAACTCGGTTAAGTTATAGTACTATTTTGTCCGACTCCGACCGTGCTCTTTAACTTTTACGTCTCATCAAACCAACTTGGCGTCTGTGCGAAATATTTATCGGCACTATATACGAAGGTGGATCAAAAGGTTAGTTGCACTGACGCGCACAGCGGAGAAAAGGACAGACACTGCCCACACGTATGTTAGGCAGGTCGCTGTGGTGTCTCGTATTGTATGGTGTGAATAGCGGCCAAATGCAATGGCGTGTCGACTGGACGTTCACTCCAAATATGAGGTGCGTGCGACAATCCGATTCCTATGGGCCAAAGGGAAGAATTGCACGGACATTCATCGTGATATTAGTGCTGTGTATGGGGAGCGGGCCATTTCCCGGCAAGGGATCGTAAAGTGGTGTCAGCAATTTGAAGCCGGACGCACGGTTATCACGGACGAATATCGCGAGGGCAGGCCGCAACGTCCAGAACCCGTGCAAATGTCAACAGTGTGAATGCGATCATTAGACAGAACCGAGGCATTCAACTGAGGGAAATCGCGACGAGGCTGAATATGTCGTATGGCAGTGTGTTTTCCATTTTTCACGAGGACCTTGGGTATCGTAAGCTGTGTCAAAGATGGGTCTCACGTCTTCTCACCGATGATCACAAGGGACAACTTTTCCAATCCTCCCTGGCATTTTTTGCAACGCTATGCCGCAGACGGCAACGGGTTTCTGCGGCGAATCGTCACAGGCGATGAAACGTGGGTCACCACTCCACCCCCGAAACGAAGAGAACATCAATGGAAAGGGTGCACCCCTCATCACCACAACGAAAGAAGGCCAAGGTAAGCCGGTAAGGTTATGGCGACAGTGTTCTTTGACATGGAGGGTTTGCTGCACGTGGAATTCATGCTGAAAGGAACGACGATCAACGCGGCGCGCGGCGTCGCGTATTGTCAAACGTTGCACCGGTTGCGTAAAGCGATTAAAGAGAAGCGCCGGTGTGATTTTGTTGCACGATAACGCAACACCTCACAAGGCCCGCCAAAGGAGCGAACTGCTGCAGCGTTTCAAGTGGGAGGTCTGGCAAACATCCACCCTACAGTCCCGACCTAGCGCCATGTGACTTTCATCTGTTCGGTTAGCTCAAAACGGAGCTCGGTGGTCGACGTTTCCAGACCGATGAGGAGGTAAAGGCCTCTGCCTCCGTGTGGTTGCAGAACGCTGGAGGAACTTTCTATGCATCCGGCATTGACAAGTTGGTTGTGCGTTCACAGAAATGTTTGGAGTCTCTTGGAAACTATGTGGAAAAGTGACGTTACATTGTTTGTCGTTATAGGCGTATTGCTGTTGTATAGGTGCTGTAATAAATGGCCATAACTGGGAAGTGCAACTTACTTTTTGATCTGCCCTCTTATATCCAAAACTCTTACTGATATCACCCTGAAATTTTGTACGGTGATAAAGGGCACTACTAGAAGGTCACGTATGTGACATCCAAAAGTCTGTTAAGTACAAAACGAATATGGCGGCCAAGCGAATTTGAAACATTTCAATAGACTTTTCTCGCGATTTAACCATCCGAGCGCAGTGAAACTTGGTATGGTCAATGAAAATCCACAGCCTGCTTCCAGTCTCCGACCGGGTCAGGAATGGAATGAATGAAGCCCCCATCTAGCGGCAAGGATATGAACTGTGCCGGCTGCCGAGGCCTGACGCACTCCTCTGGGGGCAATGATTAAATGAATGACAGATGAAATGAAATGATAGTGGAGAGTGTTGCTGGAATGAAATTTTGACAGGGAAAACCGGAGTACCCGGAGAAAAACCTGTCTGCCTCCGTTTTGTCCAGCACAGATCTCACATGGAGTGACCGGGATTTGAACCACGGACCCAGCGGTGAGAGGCCGGCGCGCTGCCGCCTAAGCCACGGAGGCTTCTAAACTTGGTATGGTCAATGCTTATACAAAATTTTAATCTACTGTCATCTAATTTATTTCAATTATTTTCATAACCACAAGATGGCGGCTGTGCGAAATTTTAAAATCTCGTTTTTATATCTTGTGTTCTAATCACGCGATTGAAGTTTGAAAAATACACCTACGCAATAATCTCCATGTAACAGTACATAACTATTGAAAAATATATACAAATCCAACATGGCGACCATCCGAAATATTTAGAATGTTCTCAATATCACGAATTTATTACAGCAATCAAAGTGAACGTTTGTATATTGATAGAGGCAATTAACAGAATTAGGATATATGCAAATGGTCTGTTTAATTCTTCACGAACTACTTGTTTTAATGTAAGTTTACATGTTTCACCTAGGTTGGTTGGTTGCACAGTTTAGGTGCTGCGACAACGCGGTCATGTAGCCCCATGTACTTTGGGTGTGTGTAGAATCTGTCTGATAACCGGTGTTAATTGTGATGGCTGTATTAGTGTGTGTTATCTGTTTTTAATTCAAGTAAGGACTGCAGACATTCAATTTTCAAGTACGGTAGTTCCAACTTATGCTCTCAAACGCCATTGTCAACGACCAACTAGTTCTGAACTTCGTTACTAGATGCCACCACAATCGGCTCCTGGCGACGAACGTTGGAACCTAAGAGCGTTAGTCAATATAACCTATAATTTAGCTTCACACAAGTGCAATTAGTGGAAGGTTCTTCATCATGCCATTAATCTATGACATGGGACCACCGGCTTTACTTCGCCTCCGAAGGAGGGCATACTGAGGGATTTTTAACGCTCTTAAAACATCCGACGACTTCGGCTGGGTTTGAACCTGTGACCTTGGGTATAGAAGGTCAGCATGCTTCCGAATCCACCATATTTCACCTAATACTATTACATAAATATGTACATATTGTGCATGTTGATATTACATACTACAGTGCAGTGAAGAGGCTGAGTTGACCGGGTCTCAGGAAACAAGGGTTCAGAAGATATTTGTGGTGGTCGCCCTGCATTGCGCCGAGTTGGCACGTGAGGTGAGGGAACAGCTGTTGTTTGTGTTATTAGCTCACGCCAATGGTAATGTGAATTTATTAGCTCCCCAGCATTAACAAGGCTCGTCCGCCAGCTCGTTTTACTTAATCCATTTATTACACACGCCTGAAATATGATTGAAATGTAAGCTCTTTGCAAGGGACCCCACGACATAGCCATGCGCGTTTAAAACTGTTACCACGAGAGCTGATCGGAGGTTCCAACCCTGGCGCTGATAGCGGCTATCCTAGTGTGGGTATTTCTTCGTGTTTTTTCCACATTCCTTCCAGGCAAATGCCATCCGCGACCCTAGTAATAATTATAATTAGACGTACCAACACAATCGCTGGTTAGCAGACTAGGTGGTTAGTTATTGTTGTTTTAAGGGGCGGAACTACGAGGTCATCTGCCCCTCTTAACACAGATTAAAAAATACAACTTTGGAATTGAAATTAGAATTTTGAGGTGGACACCTAAATTAAAAAACAAAAACAAAAAATTAAATAAAAATAAAAATTATAAAAAATACCGGTAAACAAAAATTACGGAAAAACAAAAACATCATCATCATTCAAAAACGAACAAGTCGTTGAGTCAATGTTCACTGGAGAATTTAGATTGCTGGCCCTAACCCACTCTCACTTATAAAGCGGATAACGCGATCAGCAGCCACCGCGTCATCGGCTAATATAAGTTTGAGTGTCGTCTGCAAACCAAGGTTTCTTCGTAAATCAGCAAGATCCACACACTCGGTTAAAATATGGGCCACGGTGAAAACGGCTCCACAGGTACAAAGTGGGGAGTCTTCCCTTCTCATTACGTACGAGTGGGTGGATCTTGAATGACCTAACCTTAGCCCACACAAAATGACGGACTCTCTCCGTGACCGGAAAGAGCTCCGCCACACGCGAGTTGTTCCCTTGATCGCTCTCAGTTTACTGGGCAGTGGGTCAGCTAGCCACCGACTCTCCCAAAAAGCCAGAACTTGTAGGCGTAACTGAGAGCGAATATCTCTAGCGGGTACCCCCCATTGGTCGAGGTGGTAGTGATACCGCCTCTTTTGCAGCTTGATCCGCTAACTCATTTCCCGCAATTCCCATGTGGCTTGGAAGCCACAGAAAGGTGATTCGAGTGTCAGCGTGGCACAGCCCGGCTAGTAGGTCGTGGATTCGCTGCACTAGGGGGTGTTGCGGGAAACATGTAGCAATTGACTGCAACGAACTCAAAGAATCGGTACACACGAGAGGTTAGCAGACTAAAGGGCCGTTTTCACCAACATCAATTATCTTTTAATTCGTCATTAAAGGTTATTTAAGTTAAATAACCTATTATTGAACACACACCCAAGTATATGGGGCTGATAACAAATATGTCCCAATTCCCTAAACCGAATTAACAAGCAACGAGCGACAATCCGTTTATTACACACACCTAAAATATGATTGGAAGTGTAATCCGTTTCCTAGGGAGGTCTAAGTGCTAGTTTCACCAACGTAAATTAAATCTTAATCCGTAGGTAAAAGGCGGCTTCGGTGGCGTAGTTGGTAGCATGCTGAGCTTCTATGCCCAAGATCGCGGGTTCAAATCCGGCCGAAGTCGTATGATTTTTTAAGAGCGTTAAAAATCCCTCAGTATGCCTTCCTTCGGAGGGGAAGTAAAGCCAGCGGTCCCATGTCATAGATTTATGGCATGTTAAAGAACGTTCCATTAATCACACCTGTGTGAAGCTAAATTGTATAGGTTAAGAATGTAAACAACGCTCTTAGGTTCCTACGTTCGTTGCCAAAAGCCGACTGCGGTGGCGTCTGGTAGCTAAGTTCTGAACTAGTAGTCGTTGACGGTGGCGTTTGGCGGCAAAAGTAGGAACTATTTGAAAAATTCAAAAGTCTGCAGTCTTTACTTGAATTAAAAAACAGATAACACATACTAATACAGTCATCACACCGGTTATCAGACAGATTCTACACACATCCAAAGTACACGGGGCTACATGACCTCGCTGTCGCAGCCCCTAAACTTAGGAACCAACCATCCGTAGTTAAATCAGAGTTAATTCCGTACCGGTACATGCATTTTAACAGAGCAAATGAACTTTTGACAGATGCATCATTGTTGTTTTTATTATTATTATTATTAATACAGCCAATGACAATTTATTTTATTTTCAGGGCATGTCAGGGAATGAAATCGGCCATGGGTCAATTGAAAGGAACCGTCCCGGCTTTTGCCTGGTGTCAAAATAGGAAACCACGAAAACCATTTTCTGGACAGCAAAGGTGGGATTCGAACCGAAGTTCTCCCGATGCCAGAGAGGCACAAGTCCTCGCGTCAGCGCTCTCGGCCACCAAGCGGCCATATTGCGCATTAGCCCCTGGATCAAAATGCCCCTGTTTCCACTACTTTTATCTACTGGGCGAGACTGGTTGCGTGGCACGCGGCGCAGTCAGTTGGTATTTGAGGTTGGCAAATGCGAGGGAACCATGTCAGTAGATCTACTGGCACGTTAAAGATTCCCTTTGGAGCAAAATTCCTGCACCCCGGCGTCTCTAAAAGCAACAGTTGTTAAAAGGGACGTAAAATCAATAACATTATTATTATTATTATTATTATTATTATTATTATTATTATTATACCGGGCGACTGTTGATACCTCAACAGATCTTTCACGACTGTTTGAATGCCAAATGCTTATTTTGTTTTAAGCTATTAGGTCTCATTAAACATGTTGACGACTTGCTTACATGTCCGACCGGATGTCCTACCCAAAGCCAACCCAGGATGTCTACCAAACCCAACTAACAGATTTCCCTGACAATTCCCTGATTCGTCCAGGATAAATCAGATAATTTTCTGAGAAACAGTAACGGCCATAATACACACATCAAAAAAAGTTTTGCATCACCTCGGTTCCCAGATCTCCGGCATATAGACGTTGACTGTGTATATTGTATCAAAGATACAGTCCCTTTGACTGTTCATAGATGTCACTAAAACTGCTCAAAGATGTAAACAACCATGCATGAGCAGGGCCTATTAGACGGAGGGGGTACGACAGCCGATCAGTTCCAGTCATTCCACCAGGACGAAGGTACGCTGCTCATGTTGTCTGTAGTTCTACCATGCCTAGAAGGTCAATACCGCAGTTCGATCGCGTCCGCATTGTTACTTTGTGTCAAGAAGGGCTCTCAACAAGGGAAGTTTCCAGGCGTCTCAGAGTGAACCAAAGCGATGTTGTTCGGACATGGAGGAGGTACAGAGATACAGGAACTGTCGATGACAGGCCTCGCTCAGGCCGCCCAAGGGCTACTACTGTAGTGGATGACCGCTACTTACGGATTGCCGCTCGGAGGAACCCTGACAGCAATGCCACCATGTTGAATAATGCGTTTCGTTCAGCCACAGGACGTCGTGTTTCAACTCAAACTGTGCGCAATAGGCTGCATGATGCGCAACTTCACTCCCGACGTCCATGGCGAGGTCCAGCTTTGCAACCCCGACACCATGCAGCGCGGTACAGATGGGCCCAACAACATGCTGAATGGACCCCACAGAATTGGCATCACGTTCTCTTCACCGATGAGTGTCGCATATGCCTTCAACCAGACAATCGTCGGAGACGTGTTTGGAGGCACCCTGGTCAGGCTGAACGTCTTAGACACACTGTCCAGCGAGTGCAGCAAGGTGGTGGTTCCCTGATGTTTTGGGGTGGCATTATGTGGGGCCGACGTACGCCACTGGTGGTCATGGAAGGCTCCGAAACGGCTTTACGATACCTGAATGACATCCTCCGACCCATAGTGCAACCATATCGGCAGAATATTGGAGAGGCATTTGTCTTCATGGACGACAATTCTCGACCTCATCGTGCACATCTTGTGAATGCGTTCCTTCAAGATAACGACATCGCTCGACTACAGTGGCCAGCATGTTCGCCAGACATGAACCCTATCGAACATGCCTGGGATATGTTGAAAAGGGCTGTTTATGGACGTCTTGACCCACCAACCACTCTGAGAGATTTACGCCGAATTGTCGTTGAGGAGTGGGACAATTTGGACCAACAGTGTCTTGATGAACTTGTGGATAGTATGCCACGACGAATACAGGCATGCATCAATGCAAGAGGACGTGCTACTGGGTATTAGAGGTAGTGGTGTGTACTGCAATCTGGACCACAAATGCTGCAAGTCTAGCTGTATGCTGGTACAACATGCAATGTGTGGGTCTCATGAGCAATAAAACGAGCTGAAATGTTGTTTGTGTTGATCTCTATTCCCTTTGTATTTAAAGGTTCCGGAACTCTTGGAACCGAGGTGATGCAAAACTTTTTTTGATGTGTAAATATATGAAGCAGAGTTTGTACTTCAAGAGCATTTCAAGAAGTGCTCGAACAATAAAAGGTAGCATGACAAAATTGAACAGACAAAAAATACATATATATTTCTATATTTTGCCGATTTCTAATTTTTTCATCCAGAAAAACTATTGTACTTGCGAGTATTGAAAGTATCTCGTATACAGTAATGCTCTCAGAAATCATACAGTTACACATTTATAAACAAATAAACAGTCTACACACGTAATGTGTGTGCCCTATCTTGTAAGAAATAAAAGCTTACCGTTTTAACGCCAGTAGTTACGTATAGAGAGGTAGTTTCGTATAGAAACCACAGCTCTGACTACCATTGTAAAAAAATAAAAATAAAGTAAACGAACATTGAAGGATCGACAAAATATTATTCACGTAATATCTATATCTAACTTTATACCGGTAGTGGTATTTGAGTAAGATCTCTATTGTGTATTTTTCTGTAGAACTTTCATTTCCTGCAGTTATAATGGCGAATTTGAAATCAAATTATATCAAATGTGAACTCGACTCACCTATTGACATTGATGTGGAGCAAATATCACATAATAAAGATAAAAGGAACAAAGATTTAATTAAATCACGTCAGGTACGAGCGTTTCTCAAAGAGAAATGATACATATTAATAAAAAGGAAAGAGGGAGCAAGACATCCCGAAAATGGGAGCGGTAGCTCAAAAAAGACACGTTAACCCTACATTGGAAAAACAGAAGAACAGCCCAGAGACAACCAAGGAGTTGTCCCTGGTAACGGAGAAGCATAGATACAGTAAAGAGAGGGGCCACTAATCACGATTCGGTATAGTAACGAGTTACTATAACGAACCTGATCGGTAATTACAGAAATGTTCCCTGATCTGCTCAGTTATTCTGGCCAGTAATAATCGAGAAGAGAGAACAATTCAAATAATTGGCACAAGAGAGGGGCGTAATTGAAAATGGGTGAAAACGGTTCAATCTACAACAATCATTACCAGAATATACTTTTCCCCCCATCAAAATTTAAATGCTTAGTTTCCAATTCTTCACGGTTAAACCTTGTAAAACTAAAATTCCCTGTGTGTCATTAAAATAGCCTGATAATTCCCAGCGTTTTCCACGATTTAAAAATTCCCTGAGTATTCCCTGTTTTCCATATTTTCCAGAGTAGCCGACACCCTGCAACCTCGTGAAGATTAATAAAACTAGGCTAGGAGTTGGACGGTACCGGTCATGGCCTATTAGAAGTTATCAACCCGGCATTTGCCTCAAGTTGAAGTTGGAGAACCAAGGAAAACATTTATAAGAACGGCTGAAGAAGCCTGGTTGGTCCCAAGGAGTTGTGCCATAGCACGCGAAGTTACCACGGTCGGTCTCTCATACCTACATTTTTTTTAATGCTGTCCCATGTTGATATACATTATTAGTTTCCCAGGAATTCCCATTATTTATTTCATCCTGTGTTCAATACGTAAAATAAATATTCAATTACATTGCTACCTCTTTTATTGAAAAGGCTGATATTTTTGCGTTCATGGAACTGGGAGGGGGTTGATTGATGGATTGTTTAATTTACAGATTACATACAAGCGCTTATAATCAGCTCCCATACAACAAAATACAATGTATTTAACTAACATTAGTATGTTTAACTAAAAGGGATGGGGATGAAATAATGGAACAACCATGTGAATGGCGCTACTTGTAGTGTGCTGTCAGTTTGCTAGACCCATTGCCCAGCGCGTTGATGCACGCTCCACGACTGCTGCAGTTTGAATATCGGTCCTGATAACGACCATCCTGTGTTTCCCACGCTCTCTTCAGACAATACCTGGATAGTTCATTGTTTTAAATCTATTAACACCTACCTCATCAGGGAAAGATGACCTCGTATTTCCGCCCTTTAAAACAATAACTAACTAACCTACCTCATCCCCGACCCTAATACAGCTACAGACACAGGTTATCAGACACCATGTGGGTGGGGTATACCCTGACTGTCGTAGAAGGTGACTAAAAGGGTGGACATTACCGAAATAATTGCCAGTATTTTAACGTGAAGACCCCCGTGTGAATGGGAAGAGCAGAATTCATCCACGGTAATAATACTAATATCGTATGGCCTCGGTTGCCGGGTGCAAGCTTTGTTAATTGACACCCAGAGGGTAGCTTGCATATCGAATTTCGTCGTTCCTTTGAACGCTATGAAAGTCAAGGAGGTTAGATATCTAAGCTCCTTGACACTACAGCGCTTTCTAGTAGAGAATGGAGGAACTTTGTGTTGGCGGAAATTCCCGAGATTAATTTTGCCATTGAACACGGCCTACTGAATTCAAATGGGTTCTTTAACATGCCAACAACGTATGACATCCATGTCGTGATTTTTGGCGCCTTTCAAAAATCACTTACCACGGCCAGGGGCGAACCTGCAAGCAAAATCCGACACGTTAACCACTCGCCCACCGTGGCAAGCTCCCCTCGTGTTGTAAGAGCAAATAAAGGCACTTTCCCGATTGTACGGTCCCTTTACTGTTTGGTCCTTAAGGAAAACATGCACGCTGTTCGGGGGGAAGGGTCGTCAACTTTCCCACTTGGCCAGAAGGTGAGGTACCCTTTCAGTAGTATCCACCTGACAATGCAGGTCCCTGCAAGGTCAAATACCGTCGCTGTGTGGGATGTGATGTCTGGTTTATTTTTAGCCAATTTTCAATTCTGAAAAAATAGGCTTATGAGATCACCTTTTGTCCGTGTGTGTGTGTGTGTCTGTGTGAGGTGTGTGTGTGTGTGTCCCTAATAACTTTTGAACGGCTGGAGCGATTTCAGTTTAACTCGGTAAGATCATAGCACCATTCTGGCCGACCCCGACCATGCCCTTCAAATTTTATTGTGTCTCACCAATCCAACATGGCGGCTGTGCGAAATATTTCACCAGCATTCAGTATCTCCGAAACTATTACCGATATCACCCTGAAATTGTGTACGGAGATAAAGGGTACTACTAGAAGTTCACCTATGAGATTTTCAAAAACCTGGTAACTATAATACCAACATGGCGGCCAAGTGAAATTGAGACTTTTAAATAGACTTTGCTCGCGATTTAACCATCCAAGCGTAATGAAACTTGGTACAGCAAATGTTTATACACATTGTAATGCACTGGCATCTAATTTAGTTCAATTGTTTACATAACCTCAAAATGGCGGCTGTGAGAAATATTTCACCGGCATTCTATATCTACTAAACTATTACAGATATCACCCTGAAATTTAGTACGGTGATAAGGGGCACTGCTATAAGTTTATCTATGTAACTTTCATAAACCTGTAATGTACAAAAAGAACATTGCGGCCAAGCGAAGTTGAAACATTTTAATAGACTTTTCTCGTGATTTAACTCTCTGAGCGCAGTGAAATGTGGTACCGTAAATGATTATACATATTGTAATGCACAGGCATCTAATTCAGTTAAATTGTTTACATAACTTCAAGATGGCGGCTGTGCGAATTTTTAAAATTAAGTTTTTATTTCTTGTGTCGTAATCATGCGATCGAAGTGAAAGTTTGAATAATGAACCTACGCAACAATTTTCCTTTAATGGTACATAACTCTATGGCCTATACATATAACAATCCAAAATGGCGAGCATCCGAAATATTTAGTCGGTTCTTAATATCTACGAATCTTTTTACAGCAATCAAACTGAATTCTTTTATGTTCATAGAGGCTATGAACATAAGTTCACCTATAGGACTTTCAGTAACCTGGTGAGCAGAAATCCAACTTGGCGGCGATGCAAACTATACATATTTAAATGAACGTTTCTCGCGAATTAACCATCCGAGTGCAGTAAAACATTGCACGTTAAATACTTATGCATATGTTAATCCACTGGCTTCTAATTTATTTCAATTGTTTTCATAACCACAAGATGGCAGCTGTGCGAAATTTTAAAATCTCGTTTTTACTTCTTGTGTTCTAATCATGCGATTGAACTTTGAATACCACACGTACACAATAATCTTCATGTAATAGCACATAAATAAAAATCCCACCTGCGAACCATCTGAAATATTTAGGCGGTTCTCAATATCTACGAATCTATCACAACCTTCAAACTGAAATATTGTATGTTGATAAATAAACACGGGTAGGACATATGAAAATAGGCTATTTAGTTCTTCACGGAACTACTTGTTAATATTGAAAACATGTCTAAGCAGAACAAGTACGGATCCCCGCCTTAGTAAAAACGTAAAATTAAACTATTTCCTCTGTGTCTGTTAGGTAGTCAGCCCGAAGGCTGGTTGGATCCTCAAAAAGTACCGCCGTTAGGTTATGTGAGTAGATACCCTCAAAAACCCAAGGCAGCGCTATATTGAGGCGTACTAGGCAAGATGAGGAGTAAGGTAGTTTGGCATTGCTTTCCTCACTGAGTCAGAACAGCAGTACTAACCCTATGAATAGAACCTTTCACAGAATTCACAGGCACTGACTGTGCCCCGAATCTCATTACTAAGCACCACCCATACCTCAGTGTAGCTTCCACATAATCACAGCCTTGAGTGAGACAGACATCGGTGAAAAGCCACCTTTTACTCTAGCCTGTGCCAACAGACAAATGCAAATGTACTGCATTCATCAAGAGATGGCAAACAAATTCTGCCAAAAGCTGAAAGGTCCGGAGAGGTTTGAAATTGTGAGTCTTGGAGAGCTTAATCAAACTAAAAAACCAAATGTCTAAAATCAGTTCCGAAGAAACAGCCTAAAATCGCTCGTTTCCTTACTCGTTTTCTTTCTGATTCAAATCCTAGCCCAATAACTTATTTACATAAATGTGTTCCTAGGTTCAATACCCTCAGGCATATTTTGATTTTTTTGAAAAATCTTCCCACCGGAAGTAGTTATAAGGGCGTAAGTGAATCTCTGCATTGACTCGCACTAGCACTCGAAGTGGTAGAAAAGGCAATCTGTTAATCTAATCGACGGGATATGGTTGAGTTTCCGGAGAACAATCAGTACACCTCGTAAGAAACTTTTAGTGTGTCCCTTTACGTTTGGAAATGTAGAGAAAACAAAATGCCTAAATATACATTCGATGATTAAGAAAGGGATTGTAATTTTTTTTAATAAATAAAGAATGTGTTCACATACTTTATTAAATTGTATTTACCTACAAATCATAGTTCATATCCCTCGAGGTTGATGGTACGAAAACTCCCAAGTCCATATCCCCTCAAGGAATAGTGTTCATGTAAGGTCTAGTCCAGTGGTTCCCAACCAGGGGGCGATCGCCTCCAAGTGGGCGATTTGGGTTATCAGATGTGGGAGGGGGGGGGGGGGCAATAAATAATTGGGGGGCGATGATTATTCAAAGGGGGAAAGATTAAAATAGTACTGTACCTACAGTAGAAGTTGCCGGGTAGTACACGGAAAATGTGACAGGAGCGCCTCCCGTTGGCGGTTACGAGTTAGCCTGGGTGAAGCTTATGGACACTTATCCACAACTGTGGGGGAAAACTGAACCACTTCTTATCTCGTTCGCGTCAACATATTTAGTTGGAAAAGGATTTAGTTCTGTTGTCCAGCTCCCCCACAAAACAAAGAAATAAGTTGCGCAATTCCCTCAAAGGAGAGTTGCGCCTGAACTTGACGAACAAGATTTAACTGAAATCCACCAAGCACAAAGCAGCCATTGAAAAGGTAAAATAAAACAATAATAACGTTTTCAAACTTTCATCTATTTTTACAAATTTTAACTGTCAACTTTCTTAATTTTTCCAGATTCTAATTTAAAAATAAAAAAGTGTACTCCTGTTTTTTTTAATGTATGTCAATGATCGTAGTTAATTATTTCACTTTTTTGTTCTTAAAAATCAGTAAAAAATGTATATTTTAATTTTTTAAATCTATTTTATTTAAGAGTGACCGGATTTAGCTGCTTCGGTTGTTTCTATATACCATAATAAAATTGATTAAAATAATAAAACTGCTTTATTATTTACACTTCAAATTAAAAATAGGCATAAGTTACAATGAAAATGAAAAGGGGGCGATAGGTGTTAGTCAACCTTAAGAAAGGGGAGATGGGCCACAAAGGGTTGGGAACCCCTGGTCTAGTCTATGACATTAAAGGATGTTTTAGCATCGAGTTGCTTGACTGAAAGACTAGAAATGTGACTGTATTTTGTTCTTTCCTTTTATTATATATTTTTTAATGTAATCGTTTTATTTTTTCCCGGGGCTTGAGTATTGCCTTGGCTTGGTGGCGCCTACAGTTGATGGCTCCTGGTAGCGATATTAGGGAAGGATGTTTTCACACGGGGATGACCAAGATGTCCCAGCCCATCAAATTAATTAACAATAACAACAAACTATTAAAAAGGCCTCATATGTAGAGCTGGTAATAAGCGATGTTCGGTTAATCGATTAATAATAATCGAATAAATTGAAATCTATCAAAAAGGATTAATCGATTGAATGTTATATCGATTAATTGATTAGTAGGCACGAGATAATAAAGCCGTTTAAATGAGAGGTCTTCGTTTAATTTGAGTTACGCTTACTATCGGAATGATGTATAGAAATCTATAAAAGTTACTTTCTGCCTAAACATACAAAGTGATCCTCCTTGTTTATGTTAACAATAACAAAATAAAAGAAGGGTTTCCAAAAAAGAAAACTAAGAGCTTTCAGCAAAGATATTGAATTCTTGTTCAATGTTTACAATTTAGGACAGGAACATTTTTGTTTTACTTTGTGTTAGCCTAGTTTCCACAAAGAAGTTACAATATTTAGCAAGTAGTTCCGTGACGAACAAAAGAGCCTACCTTTCTTAAAATTTAAGATTCACGCCAATCAATATAGACCTCTCTAGAATAATGACGAAATCAAGTTGGTAATACTAACATTTCCAAGTACCGCAGTTTGAAATACACCTGAAATAGTGTAGCCCAATAGAGTAACTTACTACAGTTGGCAGCTGTTGAATTTGAATATCATCTTAGTATTGGAAATATCTGTTCCCGAAGGAAACAGGATGTAAAATTATCCGATTGAGCCCACTGGTACACTGGGGCGAAACGCTGGCAACTGTTTTGAGCTAGCCGGACCATTGTATCAAAAATCATCTTAGTTCCATCCATTAAGGTATAGAATGCACATACAAAATTTGGTTGAAGTCTAATAGAAGCTGTCGGATATTGGATTTATCAGTGAGCGTAAAATCATGTTGGGAACAATGTCATTTATGTGATGCTCAAAATTAATCTGAAATATTACGATCCATTATAGTGCAAATTTTGGATAAAATCCATTTGTTAGTATAGAAGTTACATGTAATTAAAAATTCAAACTATCAGAAAGCTTAGAATCATGTTGGCAGCACTGAGGTATATTAGCTACTCCAAATTAATCTAGAATGTCAGGTGCTATACGTGTGCAAAGTTTAGAGCCGATGGCTTGCATACTTTCTGATATATTGGTATTAGGTTTTTAAAAAAATAGAGAGCCCATTTATGGAGCATTTATGAACAGTTGGCAGCCCTGCTGTTTCTTATGAATACGCATAGTCATAACTGATGAAAATGAAAATCCACAGCCTGCTTCCAGTCTCCGACCGGGTCAGGAATGGAATGAATGAAGCCCCCATCTAGCGGCGAGGATATGAACTGTGCCGGCTGCCGAGGCCTGACGCACTCCTCTGGGGCAATGATTAAATGAATGACAGATGAAATGAAATGATAGTGGAGTGTGTTGCTGGAATGAAATTTTGACAGGGAAAACCGGAGTACCCGGAGAAAAACCTGTCTGCCTCCGTTTTGTCCAGCACAGATCTCACATGGAGTGACCGGGATTTGAACCACGGACCCAGCGGCGAGAGGCCGGCGTGCTGTCGCCTAAGCCACGGAGGCTCAGTCATAACTGATATGGTACACAAATTTGGTTGAAATCCATTCGTGAGTATACTGTAGAAGTTATATGCATTTAAAATCTGAACCTATCAGCAGGCTTAGAATCGTGTTGGCAGCCCTGATGTTTATAAGTTACACCAAAGTAAGGTCGATGACGGGTATTATACGTGTGCAAAGTTTAGAGCTGTTGGTTTGCATACTTTCTGATATATTGATGTCTGTCTGTTAGGCTGCTTAGCCAGAAGGCTGGTTGGATCCTCAAAAAGTTCCACCGTTAGGTTATGTGGGTAGATAACCATAAAAACCCAAGGCAGAGCTATATTGAGGCGTACTAGGCAAGATGAGGAGTGAGGTAGTTTGCCATTGCTTTCCCTATATATTGATATTAGGGTTAAAACATAGATAGAGCATTTATTAACAGTTGGCAGCCCTGGTGGCTCTTTAAAATACGCACAGTCATACCAGTTGTAGTACACATTGTACATACGAAATTTAGTTGAAATCCAATCGATAGTATAGGAGTTACATGCATTTAGAAATTTGACCTATCGGCAGGCTTAGAATCATGTTGGCAACACAGGCATGTATGGACTTCTGAGATAACCAAAATAGAGCTCAAAATTCAATTGCGATTTTTCAGCAGCTGGTAGCAGTGACGTCAATTTCAAATATGGCCGTGAGATATTCAGGTATAGATCTTTACTTTTACCAAATTTGGTTTCGATAGCTGCAGCCGTTTAGGAGTTGATAGGAGGGGGGGGACACACAGACAGACACACTTTTCTCCCGGATCGATCTCATAAGACTACTTCTATTTTTCTATGCCCAAGATAGCGGGTACAAACCCGGCCGAAGCCGTCGGATTTTTAAGAGCGTTAAAAATCCCTCAGTATGCCTTCCTTCGGAGGGGAAGTTAAGCCGGCGGTCCCATGTCATGTTAAAGAACCTTCCACTAATTGCACCTGTGTGAAGGTAAATTGGATAGGTTAAGAATGTAAACAACGCTCTTAGGTTTCTACGTTCGTTGCCAAGAGCCGACTGCGGTGGCGTCTAGTAGCTAAGTTCTGAACTTGGCCTAGTAGTCGTTGACGGTGGCGCTTGGCGGCAAAAGTATCAACTATTTGAAAAATTCTAAGTTGCAGTCCTTAAATTAAAAGAAACCGATTGTATTTATTTATCGTATGGCTTTTAGTGCCGGGAGTGTCCGAGGACATGTTCGGTTCGCCTGAGTCTGTAGCTGCTTCCAGCGGACACCCTATAGGGCGAGCTACAAGTTCCGTACAATTTCAAGTAGTTCTAACTTTCGCCACCAGATATCAATGATACCTAGTGGTGAACGTTGGAACTTTGATAGAGCGTTCTGAGGAAATCTAACCTAACAATTTTGCTTTACACAAGTTTAGTCTGTGAAAGGATCTTTTACATGCCATAAATTTATGGCATGGGACCGCCGGCTTTACTTCCCCTCCGAAGGAAGGCATACTGAAGGATTTTTAACGCTCTTAAAAAATCCGACGACTTCGGCCGGGTTTGAACCCGCTATCTTGGGCACAGCAGTTCAGCATGCTACCAACTACGCCACCGAAGCCGCAAAGAAACAGATAACACACACTAAAACAGTCATCACAATTAACACCGGTTATCAGACAGATTCTACACACACCCAAAGTACACGGGGCTACATGACCGCGTTGTCGCAGCCCCTAAACTTAAGAACCAACCATAAGACTACTTTTTCCTCATTTTTGCACAATGAGAAAAGTAGGCTAATATATGATACAATATACTTTAATTAATTAAACGTCTGTTTCGATTCTGTGAGAGCGTAGTGGAAGGAGCGACGAACATCGACTAACAGACAAAACAATCAATTATTCGATCAACAGATTATTCGATTAAACGTTCTTTGTGGCAATTAATAGATTTTTCTACTTCGATTAATCGATAGCTGTATTTAATCGATTAATAGTACCAGCTCTATTCATATGTGAAGGCAAGCACCAAGTGGGCAAAGCAGCGGACATAACCCGGCTTCAGGTTTCATTGCTCGCCTGTACGTGTCTGTCCCTTTCTCCGTGTTACCATGCAAGTGTCCGGGCATTCAGTTCAAAGTTTTGCAATTACATTACTGAAAGTTTGTGTGGCACGATGTGTGTGTGCCCTCTTCACTTCACTTCCACGAGAGAAGTGAGAGTAACTGTCGGCTGATGTGGACAGTAACTTTAAGTTCCCCCAAGTGGCTAGCAGACTCGACTAATGTAATTAATGTTCATGTCACAGCTATTTTATACAATGGAGTTATTTCTTGATCCGACATGTTACAGTGCTGCGGCCAAGCAAGTGTAGTGTGCAATACGTTTATTTGTTTGTACCATGTTCCAAGTTGAAGTTTTCTCCGTCTCTGTTTGTCCGCCTGGGTCTTGTCACCCCGAGATGGAAGTTGGGAATGAATTACAAACTCCGCTGTCAAGGTCTCTCCATCACTAGTACCGGATGAGGGTAGAGTTACTGGACTAAAGTTTGTTTATGAAAATCTCTTGTGAAAAGGTTGCCAAAATGATCGAGTTAATGTTAAGTTCGATAGCTGTAATGGGATGTTAAAGTACCACAAAGAACAAAATTAACATTATATCAACAACATTATATAAGCAATATTTTACCCCCAATTGTAACTTATGGCCTAGAAACAGTGGTTACTAACAAAAGTCAACGGATGATGATGATTATTAATGATAATCATCGACAGTAGTGATGAAATTTCATTTCAAGTTCTCTAATTTTCTTGAAATTGATATAGATTCTAGGCATATAATGTTGTTGATATTGTTGATTCTTCAAGATGTATGGCGCTTCGTAGCAGGAATCAACAAGAGGAGCATTGGTAATAGTATCCAGCGCTATCCATACATCTGAGCACAGATAAAACATATTGCAGGTTATTATACTGAAGGCAGTATGGTAGTTCTACAATCAATGGTTTAATATATACTACCAAACCATCCCAGCTTCGCCCGGTATCTTTAACGGTTACCCAGCGTAAATTTAAAAGGCGCACGGACGGCAGGTCCCAGACACAATTCAGAAAAGCCGAGTTGAACAGCGAAACTCCAAAATCATATACTCTTCTCTGAAGTCTTAACTCGACAGTTTGATGCTGGCCGGAGCTGGGGTGATAGGCTCGCTCGCTAGCTCGTAAACTCGCTCCGAAGCTAGTAATTTAAATTTCCACTGAATTGAGATTGTTGGAAGAAATGAAGACGTAAAAACATTTATAGTGGGCGATGTGTTAAAGATAGAGATATGCTGTCACGGACTATTTTGTAGAACTTTTGATGCTGAACAATTCTTACACTCATAATTTATAGAGATATTTTTAACGGTTCACTCAGCGTAAGTCTAAAAGTCGCACGGACGACGGGTTTTCCTTCGACTCGATTCACTGAAATCGTGCGTTAAAAATCCTTCAGTATGCCTTCCGTCGGAGGGGAAGTAAAGCCGGCGGTCCCTTGTCACAGATTTGAATGAAAATCCACAGCCTGCTTCCAGTCTCCGACCGGGTCAGGAATGGAATGAATGAACCCCCATCTAGCGGCGAGGATATGAACTGTGCCGGCTGCCGAGGCCTGACGCACTCCTCTGGGCCAATGATTAAATGAATGACAGATGAAATGGCATGTATTAGATCCTTTCACAGACTAAACTTGTGTAAAGCTAAATTGCTAGGTTAGATTTCGTCGGAACGCTCCAACCAAGTTCCAACGTTCACCACCAGGTATCATTGATAATTAGTGGCGAAAGTTGGCACTACTTGAAATTGAACGGAACGTGTAGCTCACCGTAATAAGGGTGTCCGCTGGAAGCAGCTACAGACTCAGTCGAGCCGAACATGTCCTCGGACACTCCCGGCACTAAAAGCCATACGATAAATAATAATAATAAATAACTGAAATCGTTACTGCTCGGCTTCCTTTGGCCACAAATGAATGTCTTTCTTCAGAAAACTTCCTCGAGAAATCCTTTACAGAATGGTGAAGCTGCATAAAAATCCATCAGGTGGTTCTCGAGATTAAGTTACCCGTTACATCCAAAAATCGGGGACTTTGTTTTATAATATGTATAGATGCATACGTTGCCACTGCATTCTTTACGGTCCTCGCACTAGACTTACTCATCGCACAAAATAGTGTTCTTGCATTAAATTCCTGACCGAAGAGATAAGGCATGTGCCTTATGACCCTGAATAACCTCCTCGGCTGACAGTAAGTCTATTGATCAAGAAGCTAACACAAGCGGTTTGCGTGAATCTCGTCAATTGCTCGGAGCAGCACATTTGAAAGCGGAAATAGTCGTTAAGCTGGCATAACACAGAGACTGGACAGTAACTTGCATCATGACATAACCGGTCCGACAGCTAGTTTAATACAACTGTGCACGGAAACTGAATGAGATCCTTCATTTTGGATAGGCCACGAATCCAACATACGGATCCTATTTCTTGAAATAAACACGGGAAACTTTGTAGTAGAAATGTAAACAAAATGCCAGGCGGAGGATCATGGGGTGGCTTATGATATCACCTTTTGTCCGTGTATGTGTGTATTTGTCCCCACCCCATAATAACTTCTAGACGGCTGGAGCGATTTCAATGAGCTCGGTAAGGTCATAGTACTATTTTGACATACCCCAACCGTGCCCTTCAAATTGTATTACGTTGAAACCTTTAAATAGGCGTTTCTTGCGATGTAACCATCCGAGCTCAGTGATACTTCGTACAGCAAATGTCTATACACATTGTAATGCACTGGAAACTAATTTAGTTCAATTGTTTACATAACCTCAAGATGGCGGCTATGCGAAATTTTTATATTAAGTTTTAATTTCTTGTGTCCTAATTATGCGATCACAGTCAATGTTTGAATAATGAGCTTACGCAATAATCGTCATCTAACAGTGCATAACTCTATGGGCTACATATATAAAAATCCAACATGGCGACCATCCGAAACATTTAGACGGTTCTCAATACCTACTAATCTACGACAGCAATCAAACTGAAATGTTGTATGTTGATAGAGGCTAATAACAATAGTACTTTTGTTAGTTACTTTATATATAACCTGATTAGCACAAATCCAACATGGCAGCGACGCGAAATTTTATAATTTAAATGGACGTTCCTCGCGATTTAACCATCCGAGCGCAGTGAAATTGGTACGGTAAATTTAAAAAAATATCCACTGGCATCTAATTTATTTCAATTGTTTTCATAACCTCAAGATGGCAGCTGTGCGAATTTTTTATTATTATTATTTCTTGTGTCATAATCATGCGATTGAAGTTTGAATAATAAACCTATGCAATAATCTTCATTTAATAGTAGGCTACATAGCTCTATGGCCTATATATATAAAAATCCAATATGGTGACCATCCGAAATATTTAGACGGTTCTCAATATCTCCGTATCAAACTGAAATGTTGTACGAACATAGAGGCAATTAGCATAAATAGGATATATGAAAATAGGCTATTTAGTTCTCCACGGAACAACTTGTTAAGCTTAGTATCGCCGATATTGTTTATGGGAGCCCTATGATTAAGATTCAGTCATCTCCTGACGCTGAAATTATGGCACTCACTAAGTTTCGTCAAAATCAGAGAAGTCGATTTCGTGGGTGTTCTTTGAGAGGCATTCACCAAGTGGTTCAAGCATATACCGCGATATGTACGTATAGAGGGGGGGTGTTATAATGTAGTCGCTGACGTCATGTATGACGCACGGACATTGATGTTCGTTTGTTTGATGTTTGCGCATTGAATTGCAGCCATATTACTCATGTGTATGAGGTTTCAAACAGTGTGTCGTTGCTTTCGGATGTAGTCACATGTGTTCAAGTGCTAGGTTTGGTCGTGGGTTACGTATGTTAATGAATTACTTTTAGTTGTTCAATTTAATTGAAAAGTTGCACTGTACTCTTCGGTGGCGTAGTTTGTAGCATGCTGAACTTCTATGCCCAATGTCGCGGGTTAAAACCCAGCTGAAGTCGTCGGATTTTTTAAGAGCGTTAAAAATCCCTCAGTATGCCTTTTTTCTGAAGGAAAGTAAAGCCGGGAAGTAAAGCCAGTGGGCCCTTGTCATAGACTTATGGCATGTAAAAGAACCTTCCACTAACTAATCGTGTGTGAAACAAAATGTGTAGGTTAGTTCCAACGTTCGTCACCAGACGCTGGTTGCGATGGCATCTATTAGTAGCAACGTTCACAGCTAGGTGTCGTGGACGGTAGCATTTGGTAGCGAAAGTAAGAACTACTTGAAATTATCATCTGCAGTCCTTACTTGAATTAAAAACAGATAACACACACTAATACAATCATCACAATTAACACTGGTTATCAGATTCTACACACACCCAAAGTACGCGGGGCAACATGACCGAGTTGTTGCAGCCCCTAAACTAAGGAACGAACCAACCAACTCTTCTAAAGTCATGGTGAGGCAAAACCATTGGTCGCTACTAGGACAGACGACAGTCTGGGCGAAACCATTGGTCGCTACTAGGTTTGACAACTGTCTAGACGAAACCATTGGTCGCTACTAGGATAGGCCAGAGGTCCTCAAAGTTGGGGGCACGCCCTCTAGGGGGCAGGGGGAGCAGAGAGTGATAAAGGATTAAAATATTTATATTTTACATTCTGTATCAAATATTGCTATCCTGATATCCTTGAACCTATCATAGGCAGGAAGCTACCATGACCATTCAAGAATCATAAACTCGTACTTTTGCTGTCTTATTTCACAAGAACTGATCAGTAGATCCTGCCAGCAGGAATTCTGAGGTGTAGAGTAACATTTCCCACACTGCACCCTTCCACCCACCATCCACAGTGATATATTCTTACCGACTCGAATTCAGCCAGGCCTTTACAGTCAGTTCAAAGACACTGTGTTAACAGGTGAATTCTAGTGCGTTTTTAGTGGAATTGGTTATCCCGATTTAAAATAAACTGATACAAGTAACACCAGAAGCAAATACTGCAGATCTAGATATCCATTTCTTGTGTGAAGTAGCCTATGAGAAGTGCGGTTGGTTGGTTCCTTAGTTTAGGGGCTGCAACAACGCGGTCACGTCGCCCCCTGTTCTAATTCAAGTAAGGACTGCATACGATAATTTCAAGTAGTTCCTACTTTCGCTACGAAATGCTACCGTCCACGACACCTAGCTGTAAACTTCGCTACTACTAGATGCCTTCACAACCAGTGCCCTGTGACGAACGTTGGAACTTAGAGCATCAATCAAACCAAACCTACAAAGTTTGGCTTCACACAAGTGTAGTTAGTGGGAGGTTCTTTTTCATGCCATAAAGCTATGACATGGGACCACCGGCTGTTCTTCCCCCCCCCCCCCGAAGGAAGGCATACTGAGGGATTTTAACGCTCTTAAAAAATCCGACGACTTCGGCCGGGTATGAGAAGTGCTAAGAAAGGAAAGAAGAATAATGCGGGAGGGGGGGGGGGGGATATTTCATATTTCAGAAGGGAGGCACGACAGAAAAAGATTGGGAACCCCTGGGATAGACAACGGTCTGGACGAAACGATTAGTCGCTACAGGAATACACGACGGTCTGGACGAAACCATTAGTCGCTAATAGGATAGACGACGGTCTGGACGAAACCGTTGGTCGCTACTAGGACAGACGACGGTCTGTACGAAACCATTGGTCGCTACTAGGACAGACGACGGTCTGGACGAAACCATTGGTCGCTACTAGGTTAGACGACGGTCTGGACGAAACCATAAGTCGCTACTAGGATAGACGACGGTCTGGACGAAACCATAAGTCGCTACTAGGATAGACGACGGTCTGGACGAAACCATAAGTCGCTACTAGGATAGACGACGGTCTGGACGAAACCATTAGTCGCTACTAGGATAGACGACGGTCTGGACGAAACACGTAGTCGCTACTAGGATAGGCGACGGTCTGGATGAATCCATTAGTCGCTACTAGGGTAGACGATGGTCTGGATGAAATCATTAGTCGCTACTAGAATAAACGACGTTCTGAACGAAACCATTAATTGCTACTATGATAGACGACGGTCTGGACGAAACCATTACTCGCTACTAGGATAGACGACGGTCCGGACGAAACCATTAGTCGCTACTAGGATAGATGACGGTCTGGGCGAAACCATTAGTCGCTACTAAGTTAGACCGTCTCGACGAAAATGACCGTTTGTACTGAATGTAAAGCCTTCTTAGCACATAGAATTTAATATTTAAGCATCGGTTAAACTTTTAGTGTCGTCCATGATGACATGGATGCCACCATCTTGTGTTTAGGGGAATTTTGTAGTGTGCGGTATCGTGATCTATACTACTCCCCACCCGGATTACTTGTCTAAAATAATGGCGCCGACCTCCAAAGAAAGAAAAAGAAAATTTAAAATTCCGGTTCATCATTCTACTCTATTTTTTTTTAAGAAATCCAAACCCACCACGAATAAACATGCGGATGGGGCAACGCAGAGTTAAATGGTTCAAAATTCCACAAATATCTATTTTCAACTTGTAATAAGTCATTCTTTCCACAATGTGAACTGAGCATTCAGTAGTCCGTCATAGATATCGACCTGTGACTGTTTGCTGGAAAATCACTACCACTATATCACGCAGTAATGAGCAGTGCGAAGTGTAAATAATAACCCTGCAGTCATTACGTCGCCGGTACGCCTAAGTATGTCAAATCTATTTTCGTTAGACCTTCCTGCCATATGCCACGTCAACAGTGGTTTCTAGTAAACTTCACAGCACGTAAGACTTATTTCTTGGTTGACGAGCAAATTGAAACTCAGCGCCAATTTTCCAACAATGTTGCAGTAAATCTAGATGGGCGGATATGTTAACATCCCATGGTTTCCTAGAGCCAAGGCTTTCCCAGCGCGAGGCACAGCGTTGTCATAATAATAATAATAATAATGTTATTGGTTTTACGTCCCTTTTAACTACACTGGCTTTTAGAGACGCCGGGGTGCCGGAATTTTGCCCCGAAGGGGATCTTTAACGTGCCAGTAAATCTACTGACACGGCTCCCTCGCATTTGCGCACCCTCAAATGCCAGCTGACTGCGCCAGGTTTCGAACCTGCAACCTTGGGTTCAGTAAGCGAGAACGTTACCCCTGAGCCACGCAGCCAGGTACAGCGTTGTCAACTTTCCACCGTAGCCACTGAGAGAAAGCAGCGAAACTCGGCAGAACTACGTGCAGATGTACGAGGGCAGATAAAAAAAATAAGTTGCACTTCCCAGGTTTTTTTTTTTTTTAGCATATGGCTTTTAGTGCCGGGAGTGTCCGAGGACATGTTCGGCTCGCCAGTTTTGTAGCTGCTTCGAGACGGACACCCAATGGGTGAGCTACAAGTACCGTTGGGGAGGGAAGGAGGGAAGTTGGAATGTAAGGACGAGGAGTTGGAAGGTAGCGGCTGTGGCCTATAGTTAGGGACCAACCCCGGCATTTGCCTGGATTGAAGATGGGAAACCACAGAAGACCATCTTCAAGGTTGCCGGCGGGGGATTCGAACCTCCTCGCCTCCCGGATGTGAGCGACTGCCAACAGTCATGCCGTAACCACCACGGCTAACTCACCCGGTGCACTTCCCAGTTATTGCCGTTTATTACACCACCTATACAACAGCAACACGCCTATAACGACATACTATGTAAAGTCACTTTTCCACATAGTTTCCAAGAGACTCCAAACATTTTTTGCGAAAGCACAGCCAACTTGTCGATGCCGGATGCATAGAAAGTTCCTCCAGCGTTCTGCAACCACACGGAGACAGCGGCCTTCACCTCCTCATCGGTCAGGAAACGTCGACCACCGAGCTCCGTTTTGAGCTTACAGAACAGATGAAAGTCACATGGCGCTAGGTCGGGACTCTAGGGTGGTTGTTTGCCAGACCTCCCACTTGAAACGCTGCAGCAGTTCGCTCGTTTGGCGGGCCTTGTGAGGTGTTGCGTTATCTTGCAACAAAATAACACCGGCGCTCAATTTCCCCTGGCGCTTCTCTTTAATCGCTTTACGCAACCGGTGCAACGTTTGACAATACGACGCCGCGTTGATCGTCGTTCCTTTCGGCATGAATTCCACGTGCACCACACCCTCCATGTCAAAGAACACTGTCGCCATAACCTTAACGGCTGAAGGTTGAACCTTGGCCTTCTTCGTTGTGGTGATGAGGGGTGAACCCATTCCATTGATGTTCTGTTCGTTTCGGGGGTGAAGTGGTAGACTCACGTTTCATAGTCTGTGACGATTTGCCGCAGAAACTATCTGCGGCATAGCGTTGCAAAAATGCCAGGGAGGATTGGAAACGTTGTGCCTTGTGATCATCGGTGAGAAGACGTGGGACCCATCTTTGACACAGCTTACGATATCCAAGGTCCTCGTGAACGATGGAGAAAACACTGCCATACGACATGTTCAGCCGCTTCGCGATTTCCCTCAGTTGAATGCGCCGGTTCTGTCTAATGATCGCATTCACACTGTTGACATTTGCACGGGTCCTGGACGTTGAGCGCCTGCCTTCGTGATATTCGTCCGTGATATCCGTGCGTCCGGTTTCGAATTGCTGACACCACTTTACGATCCCTTGCGGGGAAATGGCCCGCTCCCCATACACAGCACTAATATCACGATGAATGTCCGTGCAATTCTTCTTTTTGGCCCTTAGGAATCGAATTGTCGCACGCACCTCATATTTGGAGTGAACGTCCAGTCGACGCGTCATTGCATTTGGCCGCTAGTCACACCATACAAGACGAGACACCACAGCGACCTGCCTAACAGACGTGTGGACAGTGTCTGTCCCTTTGTCCGCTGCGCCCACGTTTGCGACACACAGCGCGCTGCTGCAGCGCATTAGTGCAACTAACCTTTTGATCCACCTTCGTACAATACTGTGCACCTGATACCTGCGTGACACGCGAGCTAGCCGCCAGGCCGGAACTTTGGAGTCCACGTGGAGTGATAGAGGAAGCATTCTATTTGTCAACAACCGTCAGCTATTGGTCAGTAGCGAACAATGGTTATTGTGCTACTGCCTTACGTATGTGTCACCGCTCGTTAAACAGGAAAGTGAGGGAACTATAAACATTCCTTTATTTTTAGCAACCATCTGAAGATATGTTGTTGTTGATTCATTTAAGGTGATGATTATAATTGTTGTTTAAAGGGGCCTAACATCTAGGTTATCGGCCCCTAATGGTTTGGATGATCATGAAAATGAAAATATAAATAAATCTAAGTACAAAATTACAACTAAAAATAACTACAGCTTACACACTAGAAGAAGAAAAGGAAAAAAGTCACGAGTAATGGAAATAAAAGAAAGGAGAAAGAAATGCCCTCAACCCTCGAAGAATGAGGATTGAGGGATTTAGAAAGAAGTAAAGCCAGGAAAGGCAGATAGGAAAGGGAAAGAGGAGAGGACCCACCTCAAAGGCAATGGAAAAAGGTGAAAAAACGGACCCAGCTTAGGACTCCCCAGGTCGCCAACTCCCGAACTCAAGAGCCGTGAGGGTGTAGCATTATCCAGGGTGCACCAGAAGGGGGTGGGGGCTACAAACACCCTGCCTCCTTAAGGGCCTTGAACAGAAGGCAGGAGATGCCTGAAAGAGAAACAAGATGTCTGACCTCTCGAAGAATGAGAGAGAAGGGCCAATTAAGGCGGGAAAGGAAAAGGCCTCAGATACCCTAATACCATCGCGGTCGGAAGAAAACACGAGTTAACCAAGGGAGGTCGACAGGAATGATGATTGGAGAGAAGCTCGGCACAAGTAAGTGGAAGCAATGCCAGACTCAGCTGGAGTCCCGTGGTCACCAATCCACGTCCCACTAGATGTGAGGCTTTGCGACATCGTTGCCACGTAGGCCCGTGTATTTGGGTGTTATTGTGGCATCTGTCTAAATCCTGAGTCATTTTCTAGGACTGGCTACGTAGTGCAGTGGTAAAGTTCCCGCTTGCTGTGTTCAAGGTTGCAGAACCGAATCCTGGCGCAGCCAGTTGGCATTTGAGGGTGTGCAAATGCAAGGGAGCCGTGTCAGGCTTACTGACACGTTAACGATCCCCTTCGGGACAAAATTCCGGCACCCCGGCGTCTCTAAAGGCCTTAGTAGTTATAAAGGACGTAAGGTCAATGACACCATTATTATTCATTGACTAGGGTGGCCATTTGTAACTGGGGTTAGGATTTTGTTAGGCACCATCCCCGCATTCACCTGGAGCAAAAGTGGGGAAATCGAGGAAAACCACCTCTAGAATACGGTAGCTGAGGTAGGATTCGAAACCGGGCCTCCACGGTGGCAGACAAGAAAGCTAGTCACTACGCCACGAGGTGAACTGATCAAACGATAACTTAAGGGGATAATTGATATTGTAACTTTCAGTCGGTCAACACAAAATAATTCCAATTAACTTACTGGATAATGCGGGAAAATAACCTGAAATTAATTACATGTGATTAAGATTCATATTGTTATGGACTAATGAAGGAGAAAACTAAATGATGGCATGTTTCAGTCGTCAAGAGAGCATCATCTGATCAAATTCTACGAGACAAATAGCTCTACAAAACACTACCAAACCTACAGACGGTTGTGTCCTGATTGCGACCATTCCGGATTGCGTTCACCACATTAGCAGTCCAGATTGCGGCCACTTTCATTTTAGGGAAGAACTATAAACATTCCAGCGTCCAGATTGCGGTCACTTTTCTTGGGAGACCGGTTCTTGGTTCTTCCCGACTGACTCATACCTTCCGTAAGTTTAGTGGATAACAAGGGGAAACTGATATTTCACTACCTAACCAAAGAATACAGTTCAGTGTTCATCTGAGCACACCCCATAAAACTTCGCTTAAAAAAAACAAGTCCCCTCCCAATCTGACAGTACCTCGTAAAGCAATGATTATAACATTTTCAGTCTTAAGAATAGAAACGTTTCAGGATCGGAATCGACGACCTTCGCTTTCAACAAAATTGTTTTAACGGGAAATGTTATACTTACAGGGTATAATTTTTAATTTCTGCCCCTCTCCTCCCATTTGAGACGCGAGATATCTATTTTTATAATATATAGTGAAAAACTTTATTTTTATTACCTCGAAAAATTCGTCTCGTAAAAGTATTTTGTTCTGCGTTTGAATTTAAATCCCCTTTGTAATCAATTGTTGTCCCCGTCCCCTCCTACGCACAAAATCAAACATTTGAAGAGTTAGGCATTCCAAAGAGAACTGACATATGGCATGTACCTCAACATTGGCAAGAGGGGTGGAAGTGAAAGGTGAGGAAATCCCCAGGGGAGTTACAACCGGACCGGTCTCCCAAGAAAAGTGACCGCAATCTGGACGCTGGTATGTTTATAGCTCTTCCCTAAAATGAAAGTGACCGCAATCTGGACTGCTAATGAGAGCGCAATCCGGAATGGTCGCAATTAGGAAGACACCCTACAGACAGCCTCTGCCCTCCAAAAACAAACAATTCTCCCGATAAATCTATCATCCATGGGGTTGCCGATAAGCTGACGACAGATACTCACTCTACGTTGCCCCAGTTTGGTTGAATAGCCCGCACACTAACCTCATAGATACCCAGCTCCACACCACCATGCGCCTATCACTAGCACAATAAGGGCAATACCCACACATTGTCTACCTATCCTCAGCCACATCCCCACACCAGATCTTCGACGTAAAAACGCTCTATCTTATAGGCTCAATTAGTATACGATGTTAAAGAATTACACTTAAATACAAATATATACAAGTTGTATAATGCATAAGTTTGTAAAGACATGTGTAACGCGTCAAACTTAGTATTTACAGACAATATACTGTAGTTCACTTCCATGATTGTTGCGTTATTATTATTATTATTAATGTGGTTTAAGTAGGGTATGTAGCCTGTGATCTATTGATTTGTTATTGTAAATAATCTCAGTAGTGATGTTGTCTACACTATTTTGTTATTAATGTTGTAAATCAACCGTTCGTATTTAAAGTAGTGGCCTAATTGTATTGTAATGTCTAATTTTATCAGTGTAATTAACTGGTGCAATTGAACTGCGCCCCATTTTGTGGACTAGGAAATCTTTATCATTAATAATTCCGTGTCCAGTACCGGAGTGCGCGTGGAAGCTGCATGATAATATGGATCATTGTGGTGTCAGCATAAAAATGCAAAACTGAAATATAAAGGTCTAAGCTTCGGAAATTTATCATTCCAGCATTTTCCTATAATAATTAAAGGACTAACCCGAGGATTATTGGCCACTGTCAGCGCTGGGATTACATACAACCTTGTGTCTCCAACACTGCAACTCTCGCATATTGAAAGAAAATAATGGATAACCCACAACTACCAATTCCTTTGACATTGCTGATGTTCGCCTGAATCGTCTACGATCTCGAAACCCATCAACAAGGACTGCAATAGACTTGGAGAATACCAACTTCAACATAACTAAAGAATGGCATGGAAGACAGGATACTAGGCCTGGATCAACATTACCACGCATTGGATCATCGCTGCCACCTGGATTTGAGTTTCCTCGGAAAACATGGTCAACTCTCAACAGGATTCGTACGGGTCATGGCAACTGTGCAGACTTCCTTTATAAATGGAAAATTATTTATTCAGCTAACTGTGATTGTGGTGCCCCTAAGCAGACCATCCAGCATATCATCAGCAAGTGTCCTAAATGAAAGTACAGTGGCAACGTCACTGATTTCGCTCATGGATCACCAGAGACAATTACTTATATAAACAATTTAGATACATTGTGGTGTTTGAAGCCATATTTTCAGTGTTGCCTTAGTAAACAAGAGTTTAGTGCTTTTCAGTCGGTCAACACGAATGTACCCAAAAGAGATGGGTTATGCCCTAATCCTGAAATAAATTACATGAGATTAATAAAACACTATAGAGCATCCAGCGTTTAGAAAAGACTGTGGGTCTTATGGGCTTTTACTTTTAACGGAAACCCTCCCTACACTGGTTTTGTTACCTCACATTTTATCATGAAGGAACTCGGAACATATACATTTTTCGTCATAATAGCTTCCTACAATTATCTGCCAACTGATTACCGTTGTTATTGCATACAAGTATCGTTTATATTAAGTCTTAGTAATTTAAATTTTTTCGAGGTTTGCACGCTGGAAAGAAGAGCCTCGTCCTGTGCTGCATGTTCGCCCGGAATGGAGCACGTGCTCAGTTCCGCCGGCAACATAAGTTCTGAAGCACTAACCGTCATTGGTATTATTGTTGTGTATACGGCTAACTCACTACAATATTACACATATTAATCTAAACAAAATAACAAGAATAAATATGAAAGAAACTAAAATACAGCCAAACTAATAACTAAAGAGGTGATGATCAACAGTATTGCTGACGTAAAAATTGTTAACATCGTCAGCATACATCCGAGAAGGAAGGAAGGGTTGTGCTCTCGACATCTGTCATTCAGTAATGCATCATATCACTACGAAATGAATGTCGTTATTGGTTCTCTTCGCGTACAGTATCCTTAATACTGGTCCAATCCGTTAACACCTGCAAAACTGCTCCTTCCTGGGCGTGTTCTACTTCATGTAGCTGCTGGGGTTGTGGTTGTCTCGCTAACTTATGAAAGCGCAGTACTCGAAGCGGGTGAACATAACGTATGACGTCAACGCTACCTCTGCCTAGAGTTAGCAACACTGTCGCCATAAGGCTCCACAGTCTTTTCTAAACGCTGGATGCTCTATAGGATGACCAGTTTCGATCGTCAAGCGATCATCATCAGATCCATTACACTTAGGCTACAAAATCTATGTTTGAAATACAGGTGAAAATATTTACAATATGTACAATTATTTAGTTGCAGTATTGTTACTGCAACTGTCAGTGTATGCTAAATGCAGTATATATGTTAGGTGAAATGCTAAATGGTGATAGCTATCCGGAGATTGTACTTTAGAGAGATTATATGGTTGTAAACTATGGTTAAACTATAAAATTTTTGGCTAACTACTTATCTGATTGTCTTCCGTATTACAGCTACTCGCAGTTTTCGTGCTCACTGGAACTCGCTGTGCGGTCGACTGCGGTGGTTATCTTAACGACTGGTTTTTCCCCTGCCTCCTCCCCCCTGTCCCTACGTGCTGTGGGGAGTGATAGCGATGTGTTTATGTGAGGTGTTGCCAACCTAGATAAGATGTATGTTATTGAATGAGGTGGGTCCACAACTATTAAAGACCGTGGATTGGCCCTCGCCACGCGTGGAGCATAACCCATTCGAACTAAGCGTTGACGGTCTTATGAGGACGTCCCGGCACCTTTAATACTGCCGCGAATATGGGCCTTGGTTTATTGCAGAAGCAAAGTACATCGTACACCTGATCCAGATAGCATTTACCTATTAAAAAAACCCTTATTACCCCCCTTTTTTATCTAGCTTGGCTGTGTCGCTAAATTGTGTTTTGTTTCCGACAGGGTGTGTTTTTTAGTAGCGTGAAGAGGGGTGGGCTCTCCATGAACGTGTGTTCATTTAGATTGTTGGGATTGTTTCGTTTGGCTAGGTGTATCTCGATTGCTTCCTTTATGTCAAGAGCTCTGCCTTTCGATTCGTGATGGATTATTTTAAGGTCCGACTCTATGTTGGTAAAGCTGTGCCCTGCGTCACACATATGTTCGCACACGGCTGAATGTGTTCCGTATCTTATCGCATTCCTATGTTCATAACGTGTGTCTACTCGCCTTCCACTCTGCCCGATGTAATTAGCTTGACAATCGGTGTCTTGGCACGTTATAGAATATACCCCTGACCTTGAATACGGGTCACGTTTATTTAGATTACTATTTAGGAGGTGCCTAGCGGTTGTGTTTTTCGTCGTGAAAGCTATCTTTATGCCTTGTTTTTTGAATAGGTTAGTGATTTTATATGTATTCGCATTCACATAGTTGAAACGCGCAAATTTTTTCTCATTACTGTCCGGTTTGGGAATCGTATTATCTTTAATTTTATGTTTGGCTATAATTTGATTTATTTTGCTTGGCGAGAAGTTGTTTTCCTTTGCTATTTGCATAATAGTTCTTATTTCCTTATTATAGTTGTCTTTTGACATGGGTATGTTTAAAGCTCTGTGCACCATTGAATTGAAACCCGCTAGTTTGTGCGTACTGGGGTGATTAGACTGATTGTCGATTGCATGCGAGGTTTGTGTTGCTTTCCGCAATATGGAATATGAAAGGTCGTTGTCTTTACGTTCAATAGTTATATCGAGATAATTTATTTTCCGGTCTATTTCGGATTCCTTAGTGAATTTGATAGAGTGGTGAAGGCTATTAATGGATTGGGGAATTGTTTCTTCGCTTCGCTTGTTAGTTCAGTATCGTAGATTATTGAAGCAATCAACACTATCGAAAACAACTTAAAATCCAACAATTCGGTAAAAGAAATTGAAGAGATTGTGAGATTACTGAGGGTCGTTCTCACCCAAAACGTGTTTCAATTCGACAATAAAATATACACACAGAGAGAAGGCCTAGCAATGGGATCGCCACTAAGTGGGTTAATCGCTGACATCTTCATCAATGCACTAGGAAATTCGTTCTTAGAAAAGACTTCAACAAAGGGAATAGTAATATGGAAAAGATACGTAGATGATGTAATTTGCATCTACGATACTGAACTAACAAGCGAAGAAACAATTCTCCAATCCATTAATAGCCTTCACCACTCAATCAAATTCACTAAGGAATCCGAAATAGACCGGAAAATAAATTATCTCGATATAACTATTGAACGTACAGACAACGACCTTTCATATTCCATATTCCGGAAAGCAACACAAACCTCGCATGCAATCGACAATCAGTCTAATCACCCCAGTACGCACCAACTAGCGGGTTTCAATTCAATGGTGCACAGAGCTTTAAACATACCCATGTCAAAAGACAACTATAATAAGGAAATAAGAACTATTATGCAAATAGCAAAGGAAAACAACTTCTCGCCAAGCAAAATAAATCAAATTATAGCCAAACATAAAAATAAAGATAAAACGATTCCCAAACCGGACAGTAATGAGAAAAAAATTGCGCGTTTCAACTATGTGAATGCGAATACATATAAAATCACTAACCTATTCAAAAAACAAGGCATAAAGATAGCTTTCACGACGAAAAACACAACCGCTAGGCACCTCCTAAATAGTAATCTAAATAAACGTGACCCGTATTCAAGGTTAGGGGTATATTCTATAACGTGCCAAGACACCGATTGTCAAGCTAAGTACATCGGGCAGAGTGGAAGGCGAGTAGACACACGTTATAATGAACATAGGAATGCGATAAGATACGGAACACATTCAGCCGTGTGCGAACATATGTGTGACGCAGGGCACAGCTTTACCAACATAGAGTCGGACCTTAAAATAATCCATCACGAATCGAAAGGCAGAGCTCTTGACATAAAGGAAGCAATCGAGATACACCTAGCCAAACGAAACAATCCCAACAATCTAAATGAACACACGTTCATGGAGAGCTCACCCCTCTTCACGCTACTAAAAACACACCCTGTCGGAAAAAAAAACACAATTTAGCGACACAGCCAAGCTAGATAAAAAAGGGGGGAAATTAGGGGGTTTTTAATAGGTAAATGCTATCTGGATCAGGTGTACGATGTACTTTGCTTCTGCAATAAACCAAGGCCCATATTCGCGGCAGTATTAAAGGTGCCGGGACGTCCTCATAAGACCGTCAACGCTTAGTTCGAATGGGTTATGCTCCACGCGTGGCGAGGGCCAATCCACGGTCTTTAATAGTTGTGGACCCACCTCATTCAATAACATACATCTTATCTAGGTTGGCAACACCTCACATAAACACATCGCTATCACTCCCCACAGCACGTAGGGACAGGGGGGAGGAGGCAGGGGAAAAACCAGTCGTTAAGATAACCACCGCAGTCGACCGCACAGCGAGTTCCAGTGAGCACGAAAACTGCGAGTAGCTGTAATACGGAAGACAATCAGATAAGTAGTTAGCCAAAAATTTTATAGTTTAACCATAGTTTACAACCATATAATCTCTCTAAAGTACAATCTCCGGATAGCTATCACCATTTAGCATTTCACCTGACATATATACTGCATTTAGCATTCACTGACAGTTGCAGTACCAATACTGCAACTAAATAATTGTACATATTGTAAATATTTTCACCTGTATTTCAAACATAGATTTTGTAGCCTAAGTGTAATGGATCTGATGATGATCGCTTGACGATCGAAACTGGTCATCCTAGTGTTTTATTAATCTCATGTAATTTATTTCAGGATTAGGGCATAACCCATCTCTTTTGGGTACATTCGTGTTGACCGACTGAAAAGCACTAAACTCTAATTTAGATACAGTATAAATATATAGTTTGTCTTCCTTTCCTGAAGTAATTATCATCTGTGTACATATTGTACCTGTAAAGCCATACGCTAAATAAATAAATAAATAAATACGTTGAGGCTGTTCATCAGGTACAGATCTACAGCTACTGTTTGATATCCCAAGTTTCTTAATCTGGCGATGTATGGTATCTTTTGATGCACCAAGTTCTTCTGCTAGTCAACGAGTACTTATTTGCGGACTTTCTTCCAAAACTTTGCGTGTATTCGCAATATCCCATAGTTCAGGTATTCTAGAGCGTGGTAAATCTGCAGTGTTTTCTTCTCCAGTGTTGGAACCATCGTTGTGCCACACGCTCACTTACGATACCTTCTCCTTCCTCTTCACATATTCTTCGAGCCGCGGCAGCAGCTTTGTAATCGTGTTTCCCGTACTGCTTAGCTGTGGTCGTAACAACTGAGTGACGGCGCGCGAATCGTTTCAAAGTTCCGTGTGCGTCCATATAGCATTCATTTGATTGCGATGAACTTTGGTGATTTTTGTTGTGTACACTCCCGTGAAGATTTCTGACTTAGTAAATCTATTTTACAATAGGTAGCGCATGAGTAGATTCAACAACTGATTGACGGAGCGCGAATCGTTTCAATAAAATCCCGTATGTGTTCATATATCTGATCAAATAATTCCTATTACTTTACAAACCGTTTAACATACAGACGTGATTTAATGAACATGCTTTTTTAAAACATTGGCCACGTTTTATTGCTGTCCACTGTGCATTTTCTTCATTTATAAATCTCTAATGCACGTCTTCATGGCTTGAATTTTCCAGTAACATCTTGAGGGCTTTTACTTCATGTACACAACAAGATACAATAGCCGCCGCAGTTGGAAATGGTCTTTAAAAGAGTACTTAGCTATTAGTTTATATCGCACTACCAAATAATCTCGAGGTTGGGGGAGCAATCCGGTGGGCGAAGGCTCATTCAGGGGCATCACCACCTTTTGTAATTCCAGATAGGGTTCTTCAGATAAAAAGAAGCAGAGTTTATGAATTTACCATACGCAGTATAGACATGCCTCGTTCACCTAAAAACTTCAGTTTCGTTTAATAATCGATAACCTTCTATTGGCAACCTCCTCACGAGCTACCAAATATTTTCATATTTCCAGTATCCAATTAGTAAATTGGTTTCCTTTGCAGACCTCTCGTCCAACTAACAGGAGACTGCTCTCAGATAATTGCTTCGAAATCATTTAATTGCGAGTGAAGGCGGTGAAGCGCGTCCACTTGGAAGCCAACCCACGGTAAGTTACACTCAAGATCCAGACAATGCAATCGTAACAGTCTAAAATTGGTTCCGTTCTATACAGAAGGACCTCACTGTAGAATAGACTGTACGAGATACACTGCACACCACAAATAACATTAACAAGACAAGCTACTCAAAATATAGCAAAAACATATTTCTAAATATTTGTATAATTCAACCCTAGTGATGGTTATTCAAAATATGAATACAATCCTTCAGAATTACCCGAAGCATCTCCGTATACTGCTGGGCACAAAAGCCAAGACTTAGCAGATATTTCTTAGTGTATAAAGAAACGATCTCCCACATGCACCGAAGACGAGACCTACTACCTCCAATGTATAATTAGTTGCATTATAACTCTCACATTGAGGAATACAGTACATGGGAGATAGATAGGCCTCTCCTGGGCGTCGAATTCGGTAGCTTCCTAGACGTACTTTTCAAATTTTACATGAGTAGTTACGTATTTTGCTTAGGCCGCTATTCCAACGGTTATGAGTTACGACTACAGCCTTCTTAAAACCGTGACACGTACGATATGCTAGTTTCTCATCTATCTTACGTTTGATGAAAAATTATTTTACATGACTAGGCCTAAAGAAACAGGAAAGTTTTACTTTGTAGCATGGCTAGGACAGGGCTCCAGCATAGCAGGGCAAAGATCGAAACGAGCTAAAGGAAGGCCGAGAAAAGCTTCTGTAAAGACTTCTTAACAATGCATAGGACTGAAGTGAAACGAAAAACTAATTGTAGGGGCAAACCATTGCAAGACTTAAGTATTCATGAGCGGCTTCGGTGGCATAGTCGGTAGCATCCCTCAGTATGCCTTCCTTTGGAGGGGAAGTAAAGCCGGCGGTCCCATGTTATAGATTTATGGCATGTTAAAGAACCTTCCACTAACTGCACCTGTGTGAAGATAAATTGGATAGGTTAAGAATGTAAACAACGTTCTTGGTTTCTACGTTCGTTGCCAAGACCCGACTGCGGTGGCGTCTAGTAGCTAAGTTCTGAACTTGGCCTAGTAGTCGTTGACGGTGGCGCTTGGCGGCAAAAGTAGGAACTATTTGAAAAATTCTAAGTTGCAGTAAGTTGCTTAAATAAAAAAAAACAGATAACACACACTAATACAGTCTTCACAAATAACACCGGTTATCAGACAGATTCTACACACACCCGAAGTACACGGGACTACATGACCACGTTGTCGCAGCCCCTAAACTTAGGAACCAACCAACCTAAGTATCCATGGTGCTCTTCCTGATATACAATTTTTGTAGGTGCAGTCAAGGAGATTCGAAACTCAATTGCCTGGGAGGAGGGCCAACAGTTATTCTATCACTTCAATGAACAATCTGTTCGAATAAGGACATATAAAGGATTGACGGAGGAACAGTGAATGTTATCCTCTCAATTAGTCATATTTAAGTTATAGTGTCGAAGTCCCCTAATTATTCCATGGTACCCCCGTATCTTACCCCTGAGAGAACATGCATCAAAGATCGAATACCACTAGTAAATAAATGAGATCTTTCAAAAGTCAAGTACCACCAATAAAAACACCTAAATGTGCACAAATTAGCATGTGTCTACAAATCAGAATGTCCTCTGTTGGATGTCTTCCTGAGAAATAGTTCTTATATTCATTGCTTGAAATGTTCATGATAATGGGGGCCAGGTTTCGCTCAAAGAACGACTAACTGTGAGTTCCCTTTCAGTGCAATTTTGATGCTTCTGTAGCTTTTGAAGTAAACACATTGAAATAAAGAAAAAGTTAGTACTAAAATTAAAATGTAAAAAAGGAATATAACTTAAATTACATGTAGTTTTACCATATTGAAATAGGCTAAATTTAGCCAAACAATAGGCTACCTTAGCCTCCGTGGCTTAGGCGGCAGCACGCCGGCCTCTCGCCGCTGGGTCCGTGGTTCAAATCCCGGTCACTCCATGTGAGATCTGTGCTGGACAGAACGGAGGCAGACAGGTTTTTCTCCGGGTACTCCGGTTTTCCCTGTCAAAATTTCATTCCAGCAACACTCTCCACTATCATTTCATTTGCCATACATTTAATCATTGCCCCAGAGGAGTGCGTCAGGCCTCGGCAGCCGGCACAGTTCATATCCTCGCCGCTAGATGGGGGCTTCATTCATTCCATTCCTGACCCGGTCGGAGACTGGAAGCAGGCTGTGGATTTTCAATAGGCTACCTTAGGAAGAGATGCTTGCTAAATTCTTCCCCTGCGAATATGTCAATTACTAGCACTACATGAGACTGATAACACATATATTTCAATGCCAGAGATCCTTGCAAGAACAAGAAAATCACAGTAAGCTCGAGAGGAGCTCGACTTGCCATCGGCGGAGAGGATAATCGAAGATACACACATTCTTGGTTTGGGCACATAAGGAGAATGGGACAGGAAAGGCAGCCCGTACGAACACCAAGAGCAATATGGGAGGAGATGGTGGCACAGATTGCAGCCAGTCGAGCGAAGACTATGCAACAGCTCTGGGATCTTACTGCAGAAAGAATAAAAGACGGATCCGAGGACATCCCCCAACGCCATACAGTGTGGCACAATGGGGAAGAGAATATCCTTGCACAATAAAAATCCCAATTTAGAGCAAAATTAATGCATTCCAGCTTTTCTTTTCGATGACAGTTCCAAGAAAGGTAAAGAACGCATAGCTCTCCTAGTAGCCTTGCGGCGACCTTATGTACTAGCCCCGTGTCTTGGGGAGGAGCACCATACCAACTGACGAGCCCAACACTGACAATACCGAATTGAGCTAACATGTCAATTTTTAAAATAATTTGAGATTTGATGATGTGTTATTACGGTGCTGCGACCGGATTTCAAAAACATAAAATAGTTTTAAAGAGCTAGAATAGGTTATTATGTTTAAAGTGTAGCAAGTGAACATAAACTGCAAAAATTTTTACATTAATGCCTAATTAACTTATTAGTAGAAAATCTGATTGTAACGAAAATGTAAATATTTTACATAATGATAACTCTTTATCAAATTATCACCGAGAACTTCCTATTCTTAAACAATATTTGCTCTCTTTAAATATGTTAATTATTCAAATTCAATAAAACAAAGGATGTCAGCGGTGATTTTCACATTCCAGCCCATTTAATTAACTTTGTTTATTTAGAATATAGCGAACATGGAAACAATAAAAGATTTATCCCCACTTTCATGACAGTAAAAAAACAAACAATAAGATATAAGGTGAATGCTGAAAGTATTTGAATTTTCTGGCAGGTAGGATTTCTCTCAATCAACTAGAGCTAGGAATAAACACTGTCTTGTGATTTCTTTTAATATGTATGGACTAAAATATCAAATAACCTGCAATAAATGGAATAAAACTGCAATTAGTTATTTTAGGTACTCGTCTATTCATTTAGGTATTTTTAGGTGGCTTACTAACTTACATAATTCATGAATATGGCTATTTTGAGTGTGATTCAGAAAAGTATTGAAGTATTTTGGCATTTAGAAGTAAGGAAAATAATAGGTAATAACCTAAGAATCCGGTTCCTGGTTATTACACTCATTCAAAAGAAGGCAATGAAACAATTTGACATACCGTACAGTACGGAAACATACACCCCAGAAGATATTTGTCAAGTTATCAGAGATGATTCTAAGGTCAACTAGTCCTACCCAAAACATCAAGTTGGACAAGATGAGTAACAAGCAGGTAGGAAGGGAGGCATGGATAAAGGCACCCCAGGTAAACTAAATCAATACATCTATTATTCTCAAAATAAAAGAGTTTAGTCCCAGTGTGAGTGCATTTGGTCCAGATTTGAAGTCAAAAAGTGTTCTTATAAGGTACCGCAGTTCATGCACAATCAGCTGCATCTGAGAAAAACATATCATGGACATCTGCAAGGACTGGTTTTAGTGAGATCTGGTGATTTATCTGACCTATCAACTTTTACTTCCCCACCAGAACAGAGACATAACCACCACAGCGACAGAGATAATCCTTAGTTGGGCCAAGAAGCTCGGTAATTTTGTTTTGGGTGTCATAGGCTACACCGTCTTTTTTGCCATTTTGCATGAGAAAGCAACCTACCGCAATATAGGTAGTTATTTGTAAATAACTGTATTGTACTGTCCTGGATACGAAAATATATATATCAGAAGGGCTGGTTCAACCAACTGGAATTGACACAAGTCGAAACCCTCAGCCAAAACACACCCAATGTGTATAGAAAACCAAAAAGAAAATATACCAGTTTAATGATGACCAGGTAGTGCAGTGCTATTTACCCAATCATTTGCCATCTACTCAATCCTTGCAGTGAAAATGATGAACTAAGTTACTATGAATATACATTCTCACTAGCAATTTTCATTATAAGTGAATGTTATGCATTATTCAGGTGATAGTTCCAGAACTATATGTCTGCTTAACCCCTGAATCATGCTCGTAACTGGTTCACGGACATTCTGAAATTATACTGGTTAATATCATATGACAGATTCTGTATTTATAAGGGCAATAACCTGCTCTACGTCCTCTAGTTTCTCTCCGAGAAGTAGAGCCTGCCAGTCAAATTTAACACCGAGTTAAAATTATCATCTCTACTAGGCACAGATTCAAAGGGTGGTATGCTACATTTAGACTATAACAAGACAAAACCTCTTACACTTCCCATGGAATAAAGCTTACCGTAATGTGTAGTGTGAATCAGTTCACTAACCAGTTGTTGGAGTTCACAATTTACCGAATGAAAAGTTGCAATATCAATTGTCAATACTGTAAGGCAACACTGAAAATCACACAGTACCAGTATGGCCTCAACATTCTTGTGGCTTCCAAGATCGTCAGTGGAACAGATGACACACTCACAAAGTACGGTGTAAAAACCCTGCACCAAATACCATTTATTATTGGACTGTTTCAGTAACGTACCTCTGTTTGTGAACATGTCAGACTCTGACAGGTGAATGGACAGGATGTGAAGCTTTAGACCACGAGGAATGTAGGAACGGGATTGACTTGTGGTATACTCCCACAACCCAAGCTGCTTTGGTGGAGGTGATTGTTGTTTTAAGAAGCAGAACATAAGAGGTCATCTGCCCCAGTGGTGTATGATTCTGAGAATGGTTTAGTACCAATGTACTATATACTGGTGTTGGGGTAGCGTGCCTGCCTCTCAACCGGAGGCCCCGGGTTCGATCCCCGGCTCCGTCAGGGATTTTAAAACTGACGTGAGGGTTGGAACGGGGTGCACTCAGCCTCGTGAGGACAATTGAGTAGCTGTCTGACAGTGAGACAGCGCCCCGATCACGAATACCAAGATTAACGGCCGAGGGGACCCGACGCGCTAATCACGCGTCACCCCAATATCTACAGGCCATATGGCTGGGCAGCGGTCACTTGGCCGGCCTTAGCCCGTCATGGGCTGGATAGTGCCAGGGGTTGTTGTTGTACTATATACTACTGTAAGGACCCTCCCTATAGAACAGAGCATTGCAGAGGCCGTGCAGTGGACAAGTCACAATGACTCTCCACCAGATTTATAGCACGTAGCGATTGCAACCAGGTTGGGAAACCCTGGACGCTGTCACAGCATTTATTACATAAGCAGCTGGCAAGATACCTTAGCTGTGATAATTAAGACTTGCTGTAAAGTACTGTAGCCTACCTCGTATCCCATGAACATGGTTAGGTATAGGACAAAACATTGAATTTTCCCAGTGGAAACTGAGCTTCTCAAGAAGAACAACAACCCCTGGCACTATACAGCCCATGAAGTGCCTAGGCTGACCAAGCGACTGCTGCCCAGCCATTTTGCCTGCAGATATTGGGGTGACATGTGATCAGCGCATCGGGTCCCCTCGGCCGTTAATCTTGGTTTTCGTGATCGGGACGCTGCCTCACTGTCAGACAGCTACTCAATTGTCCTCACGAGGCTGAGTGCACCCCGTTCCAACCCTCACGTCAGTTTTAAAATCCCTGATGGAGCAGAGAATCGAACCCGGGGGCCTCAGGGTGAGAGGCAGACATGCTACCCCAACACCATGGGGCCGGCTTTTCTCAAGAAGAAGTTTGCAGTAAATTTGTTCATAAGTTTCAGTGCCATGCGATTTTTACTCGTGGAGGAATCTCAAACGATATACAGAAACAATCTGCGTACTCGGGAGGCTGTAGAGAACAAGACAACTTCACTGATACGAAATATCAGTGAGGATGAATTACAGCGAGTTGTACCAAAACTTCCTAAGTCGGTGCAACCTGTGTGTGGAAATTAAAGGACGTTATTTCCAGCAACTACTCTGAAATTCATGTGAGTTATGATGATTATTAAATACATTAAAAAGTGTAAATGTGTTAAAACTAGTTGGGCAATTCGCTGCTGTTAGCGCCAATGCCTTGCTCGACATGCTGTTATACTCAGTGCCCCGGCCTTTGCAAGGCTCCGTTCTATAGGGAGGGCCCGCACTGTAGTACTACTACTACTACTACTACAAACAGACCAGCGATTCGAGAATTTTAGAGCAAGTCTAAATAATATCACACGACATCCCCTCGACACTCTTCCAGCACATCCACCCAGCACCTTGTCATCGCTATTCCTGGTGCTCACACCTTCCGGCATCCTTAAAAGCTAGTTAATAAGGATGTAAAACCAATAACATCAATTCTTCCTTAGGCTGGCCCACTTCTATTTTACACACCGTCAGCCCAAGTAGAATCCCAAGACCGGACTGAACATGCACACGTGCTGCGTGAGGAGACATTGCGCACTTAAATTATACCGGTCAAGAAGGAACAGCCCACTCATACTACTACTACAAACCATTTAAGTTAGAGCTAACTAACATACCAGTATAGAAAAATTGGTAAAACAACAAAGGAAAAAAATACCGGAGAGGCAAAAGAAATTATCTCAACCACTGAAGAATGAGTATTGAGAGACTGGGAAGAACATCGAGCCATGAAAGACAGAAAGAAAAGAGGAGACTGTCTGCTCCGGTGTCACTAGAAAAAGGAAGAACAGGCCCAACTCAAAAATGTAGAGTGTAGTTTGCTTAGCATGACCCAGGGTGTGCCATGCATGATTCGCTAAGTACTCCCTACCGTAAGGGTAGATTACCTCATTGTTCCACCGCTTAAAACATCAAATTTTATTATCAATAAATACCAGGCCCCTCAAGTAGGCTCTGACAATACACAGGGGATAATAACAGAGGTCTGTCCCTCAAAAATCCAGGGTAACCTATCAAGAAAGAAAAAACAAAATAACGGCCAATAAGCTAAGGCGGGACAGTGAAATACGCCCTGGGCCTCGGTTACTCTTATTACTTTGGGGGTCAAATACGGTACGGTACAAATAACCTATAGTCCACCAAGTTGGAAACAGCCTGGTCCCAGGGTCTTACACCTGTGTGTGCAAAGCTACTGTAGTCTCTTTTACACACTGTGCCGAACCAAAGTTAGAAAATAAACTTTACAAATAGTTACGGAACCAACAGTAGGCTACATTATCATCCAAACAAATGTAACCAAACAGCAAGAGATATGCTATGCATTACTAGGTAGGCCTACCATAATAGTTCAAGACTGATTCTATATTGTGCCAAATCTTAGTATGTACAGGCACTTTCTACCAGATTACACAAAGTCTTGACAAACTCACGCTTATTTGTTACTGAATTCTGCTGCTGGAGGCGTATATTACATGCTCTAAGTTCCTACACCGTGACAAGGACAGAAGTAGTAAGTACGGCCCACGGATGCCAGTCAACGTGAACGATATTGCCTGTAACTTAACATCTGCATTACTTTCTAGATTCCTAATGAGAGGATTTGTCCACACCGACTAACGAGAGAAATTTTGATCTAGTAAGTTAGACTGCACATTTACAACAACACCCAATAGAGGCATCATGTCAGGTGTTATCAGCCTTGCTTGCCTCGTCTAGTCTAGTAGGCAATGATCAAGAGTACAACAGTATACCTCATGGTGAAGTGTTAAGTGTAGTTGGCTGCCAACCCTGCCTCTGCCAAGAATTAATTCTGGTTTGAGGAATTTAACCGTATCACTGTGATATCAGCTTCGAAGACTTGCTCCAGCCAGTGGACTACACCAAAAATTAGCAGTAAGCCTATGCTACTTTAAGTACAGTAGACCTACTGTAAATTAACCTAGGCTGCCTATCAGCCCCAGACAATACACTACTCGATGAAAGCTTCAGCGTAACAAGTTAAGAATACAAAGTGCCAATACACTGCTCAAATATGCCTCGGCTACCGACAAAGTCATGGAACAAGCGTGTTTATTTAAGTCCGTACAGCCAGGGCTAATTAACTTACTGTTCAATATCAGCAATCAGACAGACACTCACCAAGTGCTTTAGCAGCAATCACGACAGACATAAGCAATAGGCCTACATTTCATCTGTAGCCCAAACATGCCACATGAAAGTGTCACTGAATAGGCCTACTCTAGTCAGGAACAACTTGTCACCATTGAAGTAGAGGAAAAATATAATTGCCAAAGTTTGTGAAGGTGCTTCATACGTCAACCCATTGCATAGATGAAACAACACTGAATATGTGGGTATATAAATTAGATGTAAAAAAAAATTAAATTTAAAAACTGAGAAATGTCAGTTGAATTCCTAACTTATAAATCACCAATCTCCAGCACAAAAATAAATATAGCTTAAACCATGTACCTTCCATAATGATTAGCCTGCAAACCACCTCTTACTCTGAACTATAGATTTAGCTTTTCCAAACTTCAGCTTCTAGCAAATTCAATCAAAAGCAACCCTATATGGTACAGATGCCATCCAAAACAGCATAGACCTACAGAGGAAATGAAAAAAATATAGGCTAACTTAAGTTTTGAACAAGACCAATAAGAATATGCCACTGTCACTTTCTGTATGAGCTATCAATATTACAGTGCCAATGAAAGAAAGCCAGACTGCAATAGTGGCCTGTTCGAACAGGTAGAAGACAGCTTTTCAAATCTAAGCAGAAGTGAGATCATTGACAGAAAATTAATATTCATCTTATTAACATTATTTTCCTAAAATACTTCACTATTTTAACACAGCAACACTGCTGAACCCCCCTCATTATGCAGAGGACTTGTCAATGGACAGACATAACCTTTACACAGTTGTCATTGGATAATCCATTCAATAAATATGATTATCCCTTTAGCCTCCACATTTTCGGGTTTAAATCGTGGACTATTGGACAATGATCGCCTATTTTCACACGGTGACACAGATCCCATAATCCCTACATAAGATATAAAAACATCTAGATTTTACAGAGATTGTTGTAAGCTCGATTTTCCAAATAACTTTGTCGTCGATCAATTTTCTCAATGGAAGAAGAACCCAAAGAATTCAAAAGTGCTCTATGAAAACAAAGAGGTATACAAGACGACTTAAAGTAGGCCTACGTGATCTTTGACAGAAACTCAATAGCCTATGCATCTTGTTACCATATACTATCCTGACATTAATCGCTCTATACAGCATCACTCGTGCTAAACTCGGAAGTAAATGAAGAACCGACCAGTAGAACCTCACAATTACAGGGCTGCCTTTCTAAACAGCGCTTGTCAACAGACGAACATAACCTTTACTTGTCGTTATGTCATCCAGACCTTGAGTACCAATTTCAATTCGTTACAAGAAGTTCCTGTCACAGTAATTCGTGATATTGGTTTTCAGAAACGTATTGATCTCTTAATTAACTTCATTTCATTGGCAAATGTTTGATCCTGATGTTCATGCACTCTGATTATTAAGATTATGGAAATGAACTATGGTAACAAAAAGAGAATGGAAATGTTACCTGATTTTTAACATTTATAAGAAGTTGCGTATTTCCAATATTGAAGAGGTACAAAAAATAGATGATGCCTACATAGCAGGCAAAACTAGCACCACGTCTACACGTCATATTTTTACACGAAAAGTTCACACGTATTTAACTACTTCACTGCTATCATCTCGCCATCACAAAAGCTGTTCCACAACTGATATCACCGGATTTTAATAGAACTGCTTGAGCTTTATAATGTTGCCAGTTGGGAGCAGCACCTGTCGCCACCATGCAGCAGCTCTCCCGTCAAATGTGGGAACTACGGCTGCGCATAACATTCTACCAACACCACCTGAACTTACGGGATGCGATGTCCATCTCTAAATTAATGTAGGCCTATTTCTGTCTGTACTTTTTGAAAGTTCGTATTCGTCCCTCAGTATAATTTTGGCAATCGGTTGGTTGGTGTTAAAACTACTGGAGTGAATGTCACAAGAGGTATTAACATAGACTAAACGTTAATATTTTATCATTTTTAGGTAGATTTCATTAGAAAGCTAACTTATGCAATGGGTACCATGTTTCGACTTCCGGAAAATTTCGACATATCTTCGCGTTTCACATCCCCCAGACCCCAAAACCACCGTCAGTTCCCAAGCCCGGTTGAGAAAGGAGGAGGGTGAAACATGGTCAACGGTCTCAAAGGCGGATGAAGAATTTCAGTTCCCAACGGCAGAGAGAGCGGAAGAACCTAGTGGAGTAAACCACGAAAAAACAATCATTTCGGACTAACAATCCGATCTTATTTCGGAATTTTATTTCCTACACCTACACAACACAATTTCATAAGCAGAATGGAAATGTCGCTAAATGAGAGCACTACCCCAGGTGGTAACTTGAAAGAGAAATCCACCATTGCAGTAGGCAATGCATCGGGACCTAGGATTCTGGGGAGTCCCACCACCTGCATACAAGATGAGTCGGAGCGTCTTGAAACATCTTCCAAATTGAAATTCAAGAGGAAATACTTCATCGGGACCATTAACGTCAACTCACTCCTGCGAGTCGGAAAACAGAAAGAATTGGAAAAGCTCCTGGACGACCAACGATTTTGGCTGTACAAGAGACCAGATTCCTAGATGACCACATCATGGATATAAAGCACTACAGAGTATTCATAGGAAAGCCAGCAATAAAGATAATGGCTAACACCCCTCTCCTTGGGACTGCCTTCTACATAAACAAAACCATAGTGGATAGTGTCACAGACTTCTCATCTAAATCTGAGAGATTATCCCTATTGACAATCAAGTGCAAAAACAGGAATTATACTCTCATAAATTGCCATGCTCCTATCAACGAAGACAACAAGAAGAACCCACAGAAAGTCGATGACTTCTGGGACCTCTTAGAAACAGAAATCGCTCGGATACCTGTGAACCATGTAAAAATCCTTCTGGGAGACTTCAACGCACAAATAGGGACAGAAAGAAAATACAAAGATATAGTAGGAGACTATCCAGCACACAGGAGGACAAACAAGAATGGCGAACGGCTCCTTGGACTCTGCAAAATCTTCCAGTTGAATCTCATGTCGACTCATTTTCGGAAACTTCCAAGAAAAGCAAAGACATGGGTATCTCCAAATCCCAACCTAGGAGAATTCCAATTAGACCATGTAGCAATATCAAGGACAAATACTAGGGAGGTGATGAATGTTAAAGTGATTAGAAATGGTAAATTTGACTCTGATCACTATCTCTCCAAAGTTAAAATACGTTTTCTTCCACCAAAACAAAAGAAGGATCCACCTAAGTTGAAAAAATACAACACCAATCGAATGAACATCAATGGAGATATTATAAATAACTTCAGAGAAGAAATCCGCTCTTCTAGAACAAAGACCTGGCAACATCTTTGTACAAAGATCAATGAAGCCGCTAAGAAAACATTCGGACTGGCAAAGAGGAAACGTACAATCTGGTGGAATGAAGAATGTGAGAAAGCACTTGAAAAGAGATCCGACACATGGAGAAAATGGAAATGTTCAAGACATACGGAACATTTGGAACAATTCAGAACCCAAAGGAAAGAAACATCAGGGGTATTCCGCAGGACCAAACGATCGTTTGAGAATGCAAAGTTACAAAACCTCCAGGACGACTTCACTAAGAATAACACCAGAGATTTTTTCCAAACCTTCAAGGAAAAGCTTAGAGGATACCAAATTCCAAGTATAAGTTTCAAAAACGAAGAAGGAAAAATTGGACTGAACAATCAAGAAAACTGCAATATATTAGCCAGATACTTTGAGAAACTCCTCAACTGCCCGCCTCCAACCAACAAACTAGAATTTCAGACTCATCCTATAAACTCAGAAGATGATATGCCACCAACAAAAGAAGAAATAAAGGAAGCCCTGAAAAGTCTCAAGAACAACAAGGCAAGCGGGGAAGACTCCATATCAGCAGAAATGTTGAAGTGGGCAGAACCGGAAATCCTAGACGACCTGCACCATATCTTCCAACAAATATGGGAGACGGAAAAGCTACCAGACGAATGGAAAACAGCGCTGATCCACCCACTCCATAAGAAAGGGAACAAACAAGATGTTAACAACTACAGAGGCGTGTCGCTACTCCCAGTCACTTACAAAATCCTCTCAAGGATACTTCGGAATAGAATAGAAGGAATCCTAGATAAGCAACTTGGAGAATACCAAGGCGGGTTCCGGAAAGGCCGCTCCTGTGCCGAACAAATCCTAAATTTGAAATCAATAATTCGCCACAGAGCGCTGAACGGCAAAAGTATAGTGGTTTCATTCATTGACTTCAAGAAAGCCTTCGACTCGGTGGACAGAGGGACCCTAGATAAGATCATTAGAGAATTTGGAGTCAAAACCAAACTGGCCAATATTATCAGAGAAACCTTAACAGCCACAACTTCTAAGGTGAAGTTCATGGGAGAATTGTCTCAGTCATTTGAAATCAAGACAGGTGTGCGACAGGGTGATGGATTATCACCATTACTATTCAACTGTGTCCTCGAGAGGATTGTGAGAATTTGGAATTCCGAACTTGAAAATCAAGAGATAGCCCCGATCTGCCTAGGACGAAAAACGGGAGGAATCAAAGTCAATTGCTTGGCTTTCGCTGATGATTTTGCGATACTTTCAGAATACCTAGAAGAAGCGGCCATACAGATCAACCTCTTAGAAAAGATCGCTAGCAAGACAGGACTTAGGATCTCGAAAGAGAAGACCAAGTTCATGATGAATGACAAACATGGACCACAATTCCTTGAAACAGAGATTGGACGGATTCAGAGGGTGAAAAAGTTCAAATACCTCGATGAAACCATACAAGAGAACGGCCTAGAGAAAGCTGCTGTAGAAGATCGTATCTCAAAAATGGAAAGAGCTTATGGGCTAACTAAAAACATCTACAACAAGAAATGCATCTCATGGAATGCCAAACTAAAACATTACAACACGGTAGTAAAAACAGAATGCCTGTATGCCAGCGAATGCCTCTCGATGAATTACAAGTTGGAGAAGCTAGAGATCCTAGAAAGAAGAATACTACGGAAAATCATGGGCCCAGTCCAGACTGAAACCGGCTGGAAACTTCGGAGCAAGAATGAAGTCTATAAAAATGTGGAGAGAATCTCAGAGACCATGAAGAAGATGAGGTTATCGTTTCTCGGACACTTGTACAGAATGGACAAAACTAGACTAACCAAACAGTTATTCGACTACCTGTGGAACAAGAAGACAACAACGACATGGATTAAGGAAGTTCGAAAAGATCTCGAAAATTCCAACATCCAGGAAGTTCAGATGTCAAACAGGGAAACATTTCGGTACATAATTCAAAATTTGGAAGGGTTTCACGTCACAAGAACCACAAAGAAGGGAAGAGCCTGGACGGATGAGCAGAAGAAACAGCATAGCGCCCATATGAAGGAGTACTGGAGGAAGAGGAAACTTCAGGCAAAGAAAAAATGAAATTGTAGCGTGATCCGAAGTGGTCAATTCGCAAATTTAAAAAAAAAAAAAATGTATAGGCTATATGTATCTATCTATCTATCTATATATATATATCAGTTCCTTGTGGACACGATAACTGCCGTAAATTTGCACCAATCACTTTGAATTTTTTACATAATATGTATCCTTATAAAATCTCGGTCGAGTTCGTTAATGGGCAAAATCGGTCGAAGGGGGTGAAAATGGGGGGCTTTTTTCGAAAAAGTGAAATTTCGCTATAACTCTCTTAATACGTGAAATATAGAATCCATTCAAAGTTCATAATATGTGTCGGATAAGTGCCAAAAATTTATGTCAAATAAGTTTTTTGATAGCACCAACCATTGACCAAAGGGGTGGAAAAAAGTGGGTTTTTCGCGAAACATTAATCATATCTCTCTCAATAGGCACAATATCAAAACCGTACAAAATGGAAAATATTCCCCTAATAATTACCTAAAACTTTTGTCTGAAAGAATTTTTGATATGACCCACCATTACGCCAAGGGATGAGAAAAATGATTTCGGAATTTTAAAAAATGCAAGTGCCATCAGAGGTTACCATAACAACGCTTTTAAATTGATAAGGGATGATCTATCAGAGGTTGCCAAGACAACGCCATTGACGAGATCACATTCATTTTTAGCCTACTTTTCACACTTTTCAAAAATGAGGAAAAAGTAGACTTATAAGATATATCCGGGAAAATGTGTCTGTCCTTCTGTCTGTCTGGCTGTGTGTGTGTGTGTGTGTGTGTGTGTGTGTGTGTGTGTCCTATCAACTCCTAAACGGCTGCAGCAATCGAAACCAAATTTAGTATGAGTAAAGATGTATACCGGAATATCTCAGGCCCATATTTGAAAAAGATGCCAGTGCTACCAACTGCTAAAATAACGCACTAGAAATTTGAGCTCCATGTTGGATATCTTGGAAGGTATACATGGGAGCTATTCTAAAATTGGCACACATGTAGATAATACTATTTCAGTTTAATTTCCAGGTGGCCACACATGACAGCGTTGCCAAAATAATTTTAAGCCTTCTGATAACTCCAATTTTTAAATGCATATAACTTCTACACTATCAATTGGATTTCAACCAAATTTTGTATGTAATATGTGTACATAAACATATATGACTGAGTGTATTCTTAAGAGCCACCAGGGCTGCCAACTGTTAATAATTGTTCTCTATTTTTTATCCAAATATATCAGAAAGTATGCAAGCCGACAGCTTTAAACTATGCACACGTAAATTACCCGACATTTTACATTAATTTGGAGTAACTTATATACGTCAGTTCTACCAACATGATTCTAAGCCTGCTGATAGGACCAATTTTTAAATACATGTAACTTCTATACCAACAAATGGATTTCATCCAAAATTGGCACAAAAATATATAATATTTCAGATTATTTCTGACCAGCACTCGCATGACATTGTTGCCAACATGCTTTTACGTGTACTAATAGATCCAATGTCTAAATCCATGTAACGTCCTTTGGACTTCAACCACATTTTGTATTCTGTACCTTAGGAGATGGAAGTAAGAATATATTCAGTCACCAGAGCTGCCAACTGTATTGCTCTATTAGGCTACATTATGCCTAGTATACCTTATTTCGAACTAATTAAGACATTTCGATATTACCCACTTAATTTCGTCATTATTCTAGATAGGTTCATATACTGTAGATTAATCATTGGCATGAATCTTAATTTTAAGAAAAGTAGGCTCTTTAGTTCGTCACGGAACTTCTTGTTCCATCTGGCTATGAGGGAAGCGGCTAACTGGTTGCATGCTGAACTTCTATGCCCAAGGTGCTGGTTCAAAGCCGGACAAAGTCGCCGGATTTTCTAAGAGCGCTAAAAATCCGTCAGCATGCTTTCCTTCGGAGGGGAAGTTACAACGTTCGTTGCAAGTTGCTGGTTGCGGTGGCATCTAGCAGCCAAGTTCACAGCTAGGTGTCGTTGACGTTAGTATTTGGTACAAAATTAGGTACTACTACTTAAAATTGACCGTCTGCAGACCTTACCTGAATTACAGACTAATACAGTCATCACAAATAACACCGTTTATCAGACAGATTCTACACACACCCAATGTACACAGGGTTACATGACCACCTTGTCGCAGCCCCTAAACTGAGGAACCAACCAACATCTCTGCGGGAGATAAAATTTTTGCGTGAAGAAGTAACAGACTGTTAGATAGTTACACATTAGTTCCAAACTTTGCATAAGGACAGTGTGATCACAAGTATAAAAATTAACCCCAAATGACAAGAAGATTACCATCCCCATAAAACAGTAAAATGTTAAAAGTATGCATAGAAAGACGAAAAAATGTTAACTAACCTTCAATTGTAAAATACTTTCTCGCAATAAATGAGGTCTGATCCTCCTACGAAAACCTGCATATTTTGCCTATTATAGCCTATCCCCTAGTTTGCCCGGTGAAATCTACCTCCGCCTTCCGGCGTGCCGAGAGGATTTTTTTATCATTTTAAATGATCTTGTCGACTTCGTTGTTACGCTGAGGTCTGGCGTTACGTTACGGCGACGGGACGAAATGTACCGAGAATGCACTGAGGTGTGTGACGTCATAGTACCGCTTGAGCTACCTCCTTTCCCTGCGCTCTCCGGTGAGCGTGACGTCATCCAGCCAGCTACCTCCTTTGACCTTGGTTTGCACTTGCTAATGGACTTTGAGTTCACGCAGTTCACTGCATGATCATGAGGCTTTCACCCAGCATTTTTCAGCATTTGTAGCATTTAAAATTCTATAAAGTCTAGTCTTTCATACTAACTATCATGGGCACCCGCAGGGAGGGGCAAGGTGGGGCCGCCCCCCCCCCTGGAATTCCAAGAATGTTGATATTCGATTGGTCATTGACACCAGTTATTTCATAAATTGAAATTCCTGATAATCAACTGACAAATGTCGCAATAGAAAACTTCTTTAATGTTGCTGACATAATATGTATTTATATTCGAAAATATATCGTTCTAATGATGTTATGCACTAGACCTCCAATGGAAACATAGCTCCATTTTTCAATATGGTTATGCCTAGTGAAAATACCGTATGTTTATCCAACACTATCAAAAGTGGTTACGCTGGCTACTACTTTCGCCACCTCACTTTGGCAGTGATGATATAAAAGCACGTTCTGGAGATATTTTTATACATTGCAACAACGACAGCGGATTTCAGCCCTTAAAACGAGATTTTCTTTGCTGACTAGTAAAACACTGGTCCCTTAAGGTCACGCTTAAAATATAGGGTCATTTACTGTATTCAGGCCCATAATTACGGGGGAACAAACAGGATAGATGCCCTGGGCGGCAGGTTTAAGGGGCGGAAGAAAAACTGGAAAACTGTACAAAACCTCTTGGGCATTAAACACCAAGTTATTAAAGTTTAACCCCCTCCACACACAAACACACACACACACAAGAGAATTATTCATTGTCACACATTTGCAATGTTAATTACTTAAGGATACACAAAACGGGATTGTCTTAGTCATCTTGGTGTTGTTGCTTTTGAATCTGACTTGAAAGTGAAATTGGACTAATGAAATTAAAAAAAAAAAAAGTCAACCCCTGGCACTATCCAGCCCATGACGGGCTAAGGCCGACCAAGCGACCGCTGCCCAGCCATTTGGCCTGCAGATATTGGGGTGACGCGTGATCAGCGCGTCGGGTCCCCTCGGCCGTTAATCTTGGTATTCGTGATCGGGGCGCTGTCTCACTGTCAGACAGCTACTCAATTGTCCTCACGAGGCTGAGTGCACCCCGTTCCAACCCTCACGTCAGTTTTAAAATCCCTGACGGAGCCGGGGATCGAACCCAGGGCCTCTGGGTGAGAGGCAGGCGCGCTACCCCAACACCACGGGGCCGGCACTAATGAAATCTTGTTTGCAAATGACTACGTATGGCTTTTAGTGCCGTGAATGTCCTAGGACGTGTACGCCAGAGGTTTGGAAGGTAGCGGCTGTGGCCTATAGTTAGGGTCAAACACCGGTATTTGCCTGGAAGGAAGATGGGAAACAACTGAAGACCATCTTCAAGGTTGCCGGCGGGGGGATTCCAACCTCCTTGCCTCGCGGATGTGAGCGACTGCCTGCAGCCATGCCGTAACGATCACGGCTAACTCACCGGTTTTTTTTGCCATTGATTGTGTATGATATCTTTTAAAATTTAAATGCAAATTCTTTTTTTTTTCATTTTTTTTTTCGATTTGCAATTCTAGTAAACACATATTTAAAAGGTCGAAACTCATAGTTAAATACCCGCTCATTGAAGAAACAGCCACGTATGTTAAGGACACTTTAATAAATCTACATATTTTAAGTCGGGTATAGCAAGGATTTTTTGTTTTTATTTTTTTCCCCCAGGAGCTTCAGGAGCCCTAAGTACGGGCCTAACTGTGTTGTACACTCGTCTAAATTTGCGCCGTTCGGCCTTATTGCGATCGTTATTCGTGTTGCGAAATACCATAGTACTGTGGTCCACTTCTTGAGAACAGAGCAATTATTGCTATTAATGAACAACAATCTACCATTGTTGTAGATTCTTAATCTGTAGTGTTAAATCTTCTACGATCGAAGCAATTTACAGGCTAATAGTTAAATATAAGGTGCGTTCAAAAAGTAACGAGCCGGAGGCTGTAATGCGCAAACTGGTGACGACATCGGCTAATCTTGGCGTGTGTAACGAGGTGTGGTTCCGACCAAGGCGTGGAAGGTCACAGCCCGTCGCCAGAGGGCACGCGTGCACGTCACGTGATATACAAAGCGAGCAGCAGCATGCATCAATCGTCCAATGCTGCCAGTCGCATTGCAAACAGTGACATGGAGGCGTCAAACGAAGAGCAAAGAGGTGTTGTTCGGTTTCTGACAGCGCAAGGAGTAGGGGGAAAGGACATTCATCGCCGAATGTCACAAGTGTACGGCGAACACTGCATGTCCATTGCAAGGGTCAAGGAGTGGCACAAGTGCTTCAGGGAAGGACGGGTGTCGTTAGCCGATGATGCCCGGTCTGGGGCACCCCCCTACATTACCGATGACAACGTCAAGCTGGTTGATGCACTCATTACCCAGGACCGCCGAGTGACAGTGAACGCCATAGCCGCCGTGGTCGGATTGAGCGTCGGAAGTGTGCACACTATCATGAAGGAACGACTGCACTTGCGGAAAGTGTGTGCCCAAAGGGTGCCCCACAGTCTTCAACCACACCAGGAATCATGTCGAATGGCCTACTCTCTTGGTCTTGGTTGGACGATTGATGCATGCTGCTGCTCGCTTTGTATCTCGTCACGTGACGTGCACGCGTGCCCTCTAGCGACGTGCTGTGACCTTCCACGCTCTGGTCGGAACCACACGTCGTTACACACGCCACGATTAGCCGATGTCGTCACCGGTTTGCGCATTACAGTCTCCGGCTCATTACTTTTTGAACGCACATTATAGTTCTGCGGTGTTTTTGTGCCGTTATCAAAGTGACTGAGATTCGCACTCTCAATCTAATGTAGACGGTAGATCAGTTGAGACAAAATGGTGATGCAATACTGATAGACTGCGTAATGTTGTAGGCTATAAGATTCCAATGGAATCTTCTTGCAAGGCAATTTTCGATGTGCAACATGTAGCCTACTTATATGAGCCGAGAAGCTAATTTAATCCTAATTTAATTGGGCTCATAGTCATATTGACCGACTGAAAGTTACAATTCAGTATATATCAATTAGGTGATAAAGCCAACGTTCAAGGGGAGGATTGATAATGTTGTGCTTCTGAAAGAAGAAAATTACAAAACAGACATTGGCAGGCTCTTAACTCAAGGAACATTTATGTGACATTCTTAAGTACGAATGTATAATAGTTAATTGTTCCTGCGATGTTCGTCGCTATCAAAGCGACTAAGTAAGAAGTACATGATTTAGTGAGTTTTATATATTTTACTTAACGGTCAGCAGTAATCAAATGAAATATTTTCTTTCTAAAAGGAAAATTTGCTAAAACCATGGGCGTCACAAGTACAATATGAATTTATCACTTCACACCAAAATTCATTATGCTAAGAAGAGCAATGCGAAGTATTCCTGATAGAAGAGGAAAAACGTGTTGGATCCGCTATAATGGCCAGAACAAACTAGATATTTGAAAACGGTGCTATTTGAATTATTAGGCAGATTCATATGTAAGGATATTCCCACAGTTTAATTTAACTCAGTCATTTGAAAATATCTGAAAATATGTCCTCCAGTTACCGTATTTAGAAAATAGGCGAACTGGATTTACATTAGCATTTATTGAACTGCTTGATTTTTATATTATTGTCGATACATGGTGATACCAATATTGTTTACCTGATTTAAGAACTGAACATTATGACAATGAATCAAGAAAGAAAAAATGCGAACTTCCATGGATAAAAACTGTGAACTAAAAACAAAATATTCCTCCCAATCTTGCCATAAAGCAGCCATCGGTTTCAGACAAGTCAAATAATGAATTTCACGAAGCGAGTAAGAAATGAAACGAAAATGGAGGAGGTAATGAAATGAAAATTATAACTTGGCCCCTCTCTGGAAAAATCCTGCGGGCGCACATGCTGACTATCACTCTTTTCACGGTGTAGTCTATGTTTCACAAAACTCAAGCTCTTAAACCAGAGTGAGTTAAAAGGTGTGGCTTGTGCCAAAATCTTCCAAATCGTCTCAATAGTACAAGAAAAACTTGCATTTCTTGAAAGGTCAACGGAAATATTTGTTTAAAAATGCGTTTAAACAAATAAACGAGGCGACTGCCAGAACTGTGTCGCGTCGAGCCCGTATAACAGTAAAGCCCGGCGGATGGTCTACAGACACGGGGCGCTCACAAGTAACCGATCGTGCTTGCAGTCTGATCTCATAAATATAGACAATGTGTACTAAAATTGCGTTTAAACAAATAAACAAGAAGCCCGTAAGACAGGTAAACCCATGCGGGTGGTTTATGCACATGCGAGATTTCTCGCACAGGTCCCTTTGTACACTAGTGCAGGGGTTCTCAAACTTTTTCTATCACGCCCCCCTTCTGGAACATTCTCATTCTCATTCTCATTTCCCTTCTTAGCACTTCTCATATGCTACTTCCCACCAAAAAAAACAAGTAGTTCCGTGAAGAACTATACAGCCTATTTTCATATATCCTACTTATGTTAATTGCCACTATCAACATACAAAATTTTAGTTTGATTGCTGTCATAGATTCGTAGATATTGAGAACCGACTAAATATTTCGGATGGTCGCCATGTTGGATTTTTATATAAGTAGGTCCTAGAGTTATGCACTGTTACATGAAGATTATTGTGTACGTGAAGCATTCAAACTTCAACCGCATGATTAGGACACAAGAAGTAAAAACGAGATTTTAAATTTCGCACAGCTGCCATCTTGTGGTAATGGAAACAATAGAGATGTAGCGGGAGAAAGTTCGCGCCAGATAGCGCTCGTGTAGTACTGGGTAAGCGCAAGGCGATCGTCTTATGTTTCTCCCAGTCAGCTGCGAGGAATGTATAAATTGTGACCGAGTTTTCTAAGCTAAAGTAAATTATATCTTCTCTAATTTTTCTCCAAGACTATATTAATTAAGTCTATAGGTATATACCCTAATATATTATGGACGATTTTCAGCGTTTAAGCGTTAAACAGCTGCAAAATGAGCTACGGACTAGAGACACTAAAACTAGCGGGAGGAAGGAAGAATTAATGGCCTACAGCGGTAATAACAAAATTCTAACACGCTTTATTATTCAAATAATGAATATGAGTCAGCATTCTTTCTCCTAAAGATTACAATTGCTAGAGTATTGTAGGCCTATATTGATAAATATATCTCCATAAGACTTAAATCATAAGTTAAACAGAGATTTAAATATTCACTTGTTCCCCTGCTTACAGACTTCGATTCATGTATTTTTATAGGTTGATAGCTTACATGAAACTGTCGTGTTTTAAGGTAAACATAATCAAAGAAAGTTGATACCGGTAATGTGTACCTCGAAAATGCATCGCAACGTTTGGTTCTTATGTAATTTTGTCAATTTCTCAATAAGAATAAGAATAAGGACTTGGGGGTACAATTTTTTAAAAGTTTGAGAATACCTGCTTTAGAGCCAAGAACTGTTTCCATTCATCTGACTATGTCTCAAGAATGTACTGTAGAAGTCAGTCGCTACCACATTCTCCGTCGGGCAGATGGAAGTAGACGATTAATTCTGATTTCAAGAAACCAACCATAATACGTTTGTGACTGTTAATGTTGCGACATTTATTCTTGAAGTATTTGACCGAGTAGCCTATTGATGTCTTTGAAAATGGGAGTCAGAAATGTTACTTTCATTTCTTCGTGTATATTGACGATTTCTTCCCGTACTTCAATGGAGATGATTTCTGCAGATTCCGATATTGTAGGCTTATCGTGATAATCGGGCAATTTTCTTGTGTATGGCCTCTTCCTAATTCTTTTTGTTGTGTTCGTGGTCCACGGAAAAAGCGATGGAACAGCGCCCGGTTTTTATCTTGCTCTCTCACCTTCAGATACAAACGCATAAATTCAGTGGTTGTTATCGAAATGTCTAATCAGTTTATAGGTACAAAACAGGAATTATTTCCCTTTGTAAGTCACACTAATCCAACATAGTTTTCGTGAAGTCATCGGGTTGTAAATGATGGAAACACACTTTAATATATTCGGTCAGATTTTTCTCACCGAAATTTTTCCTTCTGATAACATGTGACCATTTCTTCCTCATTTCTTTATTTTGTGGAAATTGGTGAAATGAAAACGGGCTTCCCTGATTTTTGCAAAGAGGAACACTGCAATAGCTCGGCATAGTCACGAAAATAACAATTTAAACAACTTAAATTCGTACATATTAGCGGCATGAGAACACAGGAGACAAATGAAGAGCGCCTTGCGCTTACCCAGTACAACAGCAGTGCGCTCTGTTGGTGCTAGTTCTATACATCCCTATTGAAATAAATTAGATGCCAGTGGATTAACATTTGTATAAGGGTTTACTGTACCAAGTTTCACTGCACTCGAATGGTTAAATTGCGAGAAACGTCCATGTGAATATTTATACTTCGCGTCGCCGCCATGTTGGATTTGTGATCACCAGGTTATTGAAAGTCCTATAGGTGAACTTATGTTCATAGCCCCTATGAACATAAAAAAATCAGTTTGATTGCTATAATAAATTCGTAGATATTCAGAGCCGTCTAAATATTTCGGATGGTCGCCATTTTCGATTGTTAAATGTATTGGCGATAGAGTCATGTACCATTAAAGGAAAATTATTGCGTAGGTTCATTATTCAAACTTTCACTTCGATCGCACGATTACGACACAAGAAATAAAAACTTAATTTTGAAATTCGCACAGCCGCCATCTTGAGGTTATGCAAACAATTGAAGTAGATTAGATACCAGTGCATTACAATGTGTATAAACATTTCCTGTACCAAGTTTCATTGCGTTTGGAACATTAAATCGCGAGAAAGGTCTATTTAAAATTTTCAAATTCGATTGGCCGGCATGTTCGTTTTGTAGTTAACCGGTTTTAAAAGTCTTTTAGATGAACTTCCAGTAGTAGCCTTTATCCCCGTACAAAATTTCGGGGTGATACCGCTAATAGTTTCAGAGATATAGAATGCCGGTGAAATATTTCGCACAGCCGCTATCTTGTGGTTATGTAAACAATTCAACGAAGTTAGATGTCGGTGCATTACAATGTGTATAAACAAATACTGTACCAAGTTTTATTGCGTTTGGTTGGTTAAATAGCGAGGAACGTCTATTTAAAAGTCGCAAATTCGCTTGGCCGCCATGTTGGTTTTGTAGTTACCAGGTTTTCAAAAGTCACATAGGTGAACTTCTAGTATTTCCCTTTATCACCGCAAAGAATTCCAGGTTGATATCGGTAATAGTTTCGGAGATATTGAATGCTGGTGAAATACTTCGCACAGCCGCCATGTTGGATTGGTGAGTCGTAACAAAATTTGAAGGCACGGTCGGGGTCGTCCGGAATAGTGCTATGAACTTACCGAGTTTCATTGAAATCGCTCTAGCCGTTTAGAAGTTATTAGGGGGGAAACACACACGCACGGACAAAATTGAAAATAGGCTACTGCCTAATTAGGACTTCAACTACCAGTTTCATTAATAATAATAATAACAATTCATTACGGTATTCTTAGATCACATCAAAGTACAACAACGTTTTGTAAAATAAATGTCATGCATATATATTACTTTTGCTTATAAAAATAAAAACAACTGCTGCACGTGCAGTTATTGGAATTGAGCAATTTTTTGTTTTGTTTCACTAATTAGCTCTTTAGCTGTGACACCTGTGTTCAGTAATGCTTTTCATATTCGAAAGCTCGTGATTTATAAATGACAATAGAAATAATATATAGAATTTTCAACATTTCACTGTGATGGTATATTGGCTTTCACGGCCGGTGAATTAAAACTCAGCAATTCTTCTAGGTTTGTGCCGTGTCTTGTGTGGGGTTTCGCCTAGGACACCAAGCTAGGCTCATCGGCGGGCTCTTGGTGTCACCGGCCGTGAAAGCCAATATACCATCTTTTTGGAAGCCTTCATAGGGAGGTTAAGGCTGCTTGAGCTTTTAGTTCTCGTAGTCAAGTGGTGCAGTTGCACCTTATATAAAGGGAGGTGGCGCGTAGTTCGTCACTCCTGTGGGGGTCCGGGCGGGGACACCAAGAGCCCGCCGATGAGCCTAGCTTGGTGTCCTAGGCGAAACCCCACACAAGACACGGCACAAACCTAGAAGAATTGCTGAGTTTTAATTCACCGGCCGTGAAAGCCAATATACCATCTTTTTGGAAGCCTTCATAGGGAGGTTAAGGCTGCTTGAGCTTTTAGTTCTCGTAGTCAAGTGGTGCAGTTGCACCTTATATAAAGGGAGGTGGCGCGCAGTTCGTCACTCCTGTGGGGGTCCGGGCGGGGACACCAAGAGCCCGCCGATGAGCCTAGCTTGGTGTCCTAGGCGAAACCCCACACAAGACACGGCACAAACCTAGAAGAATTGCTGAGTTTTAATTCACCGGCCGTGAAAGCCAATATACCATCTTTTTGGAAGCCTTCATAGGGAGGTTAAGGCTGCTTGAGCTTTTAGTTCTCGTAGTCAAGTGGTGCAGTTGCACCTTATATAAAGGGAGGTGGCGCGCAGTTCGTCACTCCTGTGGGGGTCCGGGGGCGGGGACACCAAGAGCCCGCCGATGAGCCTAGCTTGGTGTCCTAGGCGAAACCCCACACAAGACACGGCACAAACCTAGAAGAATTGCTGAGTTTTTATTTCACTGTGAATTTGAAAAATGTTATGTTGAAGCTCTTCAATTGGACTACATTGTTTGGCATTTTGAAAACGATTATAATAAAGTACAGGGATAGGACGGTGATCTACAATCTATACAGAAACCAGACAGCAGTCATGAAACGTTTTCCTTTGCTCCACGTTGAGCGTACAAGTGTAACGTTTCTTACTACCCTCACTATTGCGTGACAAATGTAATGGTTTCTACTAGCCGTGCCTTGCACTTTGAAACACAAATGTATTGTTTACTTTGACTAAGATATGTTGTATTAATGGGCGCCAAGACCTCAACGCTATGTTGACATCTAAATTTATATTTAACAACACCTAGCTCTGGTAGAACACCTTCAAGAATCTTTTCACTCAGATCGTGGTATGATTTGATCATTAACCCAACCAACAATTGTATCAGGAGAAGGAATTTGGTCTATATCTAATGCTACCTACTGAAAGCAAAGATTGCATGGTTAAAAGAAATGAATTTATTATATAAAACAAGTATGGCAAAATTAATAATAATAATAATAATAATAATAATATATTTTAAATTAAAATTGGAGCGTTGCGATTTGAATATTACCGCTAGAGAATTACGTGAAAACGGAGTCGGATTAATTACTGATTTTACTCTTATTCCCAAGCTATGAAGTTACTGAAATACTGAATATGAAACAAAGAGACGAGAGAGTACGTAGTTCTGAGTCATTCGCGCTTACCATTGGAAACTGCCGTAGCATTTCCCTCGTACTGGATGTTGAAGAGAGCTTCCCACAGCCTCCTGGACGTCGTCATCTTCTTCGATAGTTGAAGAGATACTTGTAGATATGTTAACTTATGGTCCGATCACATCTGAACCAAACACACGTGCAACCACACTGGTCAGGTTTTACAAAGATAATCGCCCTGTCTCTTTTTATTCGGGGGGGGGGGGGCGAAAAGAGTACCCTGTCTGCTCGGCGCGCAAACCATATATGCACTCCTCGCCTCCCCTCTCTGGACCCGGCTTCTAGCCGCCCGCTCTCCACTGATTGGCTGAGCCACCACGCGTTACTCCCCTCCTCAGGGTCAATACACTCAGCGCGAGGATGATGTCGTTTACCGGTCCAGCCCATTTCGCCTTTTCTTGAAGCAGCAACCCAGCTTGCGTCACGCTTCTCGACAAGAATAAGCCTGTAGCCGAATTCCCAGTGACTCATCTCTCTCACAATACCCTAACTGACAAAACTCCGTAAAATTCCGTGTACTCATATAATTTTCCGCAATAATGTTGTTCGTAATAATTTGCTTGATAGTGTTTTCTATAACATTGAAAACCTAGATGTATACTTTATACTCTTATAAAAAGTGCTCCAAAAATACATTAATAATAATAATAATAATAAGTTAATAATAAGTTACATGAAAACTTCTCTTGGCTGAACAATTTGCCGCGTAAATAAATATAGAATACCCACGAAAAACACGTTACAGTCATTCGAGCTGAAGGAAATGAGAGAGAAGCTAGTATTCAGAAAGGTGTAAGGCAAGCAACTTATCATCCATACTTTCCAATCTTTACAGTGAGCAAGCAATGAAGGAAATTGGAGAAAAGTTTAAAGTGGGAGTGAAGATTCAAGGAGAAATAATTTCAACTCTGAGATTTGCTGATGACATAGTCATTTTGGCCAACACGCCTGAGGATTTGTCTGAGTTTTTGAATGGTATGGACTCCGTCTTGAGGAAAGAATTCATGATGAAAATTACTACTACTACTTTCTTCGGCTTTTCCCATTTAATTGGGGTCGCCGGAGCCAACCAGGCTCATTTTGGTTTTGGCCGGGAATTTAAGGCCGGATGCCCTTCCTGACGTCACGTTTTTTTTTCAGGTGAAAATTCCACACCGCTGTCACCGGGATTCGAACCCCGGCCGTCCGGGTGAAACACGAGCAGCTAAGCCACTGCGCCATCACGCTCCCCATGAAAATTAATAAATGTAAAACAAAAATACTCGAATGCAGCCGAAATAAATCAGAAACATCTATGGACATCAACTTGGCAGGTGAAAAACTAAAGGAAGTAGGAGGCTTCTGTTACTTAGGAAGCAAAATAACCAGTGATGGACGAAGCAAACAGGATATAAAAAGTAGGTTAGCTCAGTGAAGGAAATCATTTCTACAGAAAAGGAATCTGTTGACATCGAATATAGATTTAGGTATTAGGAAGTCATTTTTGAAGGCCTTTGTCTGGAGCCTGGCACTCTATGGAAGCGAAACTTGGACTATTGGTGCAGCAGAAAAGAGGAGAATTGAAGCTTTTGAAATGTGGTGTTACAGGAGAATGATTAAGATCAGATGGGTAGATAGGGTTACAAACGAAGAGGTATTAAAACTAGTGGGAGAGGAAAGATGTTTCTGGCGACTGCTAATGAAGAGAAGAGATAGGTTGGTAGGACACACACTAAGACATCCAGGAATGGCAAGGTTAGTTATGGAAGGAACGGTCGAGGGCAAGAACTGTAGGGGTAGACCAAGGTTAGAATATGATAAACTGATTGCCTCAGATGTAGGGTGTGGTAGCTATGTAGAGATGAAATGATTAGCTCAGGACAGGGAGGCATGGAGAGCCCGCAGATCCCCTTCCAGCTGCAGCCGAGACCGATGCTTCGTCTTGACGGATGCCATTGCGGAAAATGTTGACTTACACAAGTAAGTTGAAGCGAAGGGTAATAATAGGTCCACTGCTTTTCTTGATAAAATGGGATATTCATTCCGAATCTGCACCCAAACATTTTCAAGAGACTTCGACTTAAATTCATTTCGAAGTATTCTGTCACTTGAGAGTTCTATTAGTTCCTCCTGTTCTGCCGTTGACAGGTGGGCTGTTACGTTCGTTTCAAACGGACTGCGAATCCAGTCAATTTCAGTTGAAGGTTGTGGAAATCTACCCTCCAATTTTCCACGAAGGTTTTGGAGGTGTTCTACGACTTTATTGCCTTCCGGTTGTAGTACTTTTGAGGCCAATGCCTCCCTGTGTATCATGCAATGTGTGAATTTTACAGAATTAGTAACAGCACTCACTCTTGCTCTGAAACCCTTTTTAGTTCTAGTAAATGCCGACGCCCCATCAGTACATATACCAACACAATTTGTCCATGAGAGATTGTTGTCAATAAAAAAGTAATTCACAAGAGAAAAAATATATTCGCCTGTAGTCCGCCCTTCTAGAGCTTTACAAAATAGAAAATCCTCGTGCATTTCATTTTCATGGCAGTAGCGTACAAGAACAAGAAGCTGGGCACTGTTTACGATATCAGTATTGTCATCAAGTTGCAGGGCAAATGTTGGGCTATCATGAAGACGTGGTAGCAATTGATTTTTTATGTCAGAGGCTATTACATCAATACGACGAGTTACAGTATCATTTGAGAGCGGTATCGACTTCAAACACTCGCCGAACTTTTCTCCATGCATGATCGCGCACATTTTCACGGCTGCAAGAAGAAGTAATTTCTCCCCAATAATATGTGGTGATTTGGATTTTGCAATTAAATAGGATACCTCCAAGGATACTCTTAGCGCTTTCTTAGGGACTGTTGCGTGCTTTTCTAGGAATGCAATATTTCCTTTTAATTGTTGAACCTATCATAGACAGGTAGCTCCCAAGACCATTCAACAATAATAAACTCGTACCTTTGCTGTCTTATTTCACAAGAACTGACCAGTAGATCCTGCCAGCAGGAATTCTGAGAAAAGGTGGCGAGTAACATTTCCCACACAGCTCCCTTTCACTCGCCACCCGCAGTGACATCTCCTTACAAAACACTTAATGACAATAAGCCGCTTGACAATTTTTATCCGATTAATTCTTGGAAATCTCACTTCCCTCACACGTGATCACCGCTGCCGCTACGGTACTTCATGAAGTGACGGGCTGGATTTCCCGTCAGATAATGTACAAAATGAATTACACCATGTGACGGCGAAATTTAGTCATTTCATAAAACCAAGCGTCAGATAGTGCAACTGTACCTTTTTACATCATATGCCGGCTCTTCGTGAAGTGCCTAGGATTTTCATGAAATGACGGATTTCACTATCTGACTACGACATATATATTATAACACACTACTCCTGAAAAAAATACATATAGTATTCTCTGATAAAGTGGGAATTTAGGATTCCGCGTTTCGGCCGTCATGCAGTCATCTTCAGATCGTGATCACTAGAGTTGGAGTTTAATTTTATGTAATGTTTAGAAATGTGTTCTTGCTATATTTAGTAGACTATAACTCGTCTAATTAGTAGGCTATTACGATTTGCTGTGAATCTCGTTATTAACTGTTTATTCTATATTCTTGTTTTATAGGTTTACGTATGTTTATTATGCATGTGCAAATAGTTCAGCGATATAATTGCATTCACACTAGTTCTTGTAATTATTATGATTACGTTTAATGTGGTCCAGACCAGGGAGAGTCGTTGCCTCCTACCCGATCCTAATACTAGCCCATTCTTCAGAATATTATAGATCCGAGTGTGAGACAGCGCTATCCAGATGATGTGATACAGTTCGAGCAAGACAATTCCCCAATCCACACGAGCGGTAATATTCAGGGCTGGTTTTCTGATTGTGAGCAGACATCCATTGAACTGTTCAATCGGATCCCTCGAGCTTCAGACTTAACCCCATTGAACGTGTATACGCAAGGTGGAAACGCCATATAAGGAGACACTGGCCTTGTCTCCCCCTCTCTTACATGATGCTTTGTGGGCCGTCATCAGTGTCGTAACTACAAGGGGTGATCAGGGGGTCAATCTTACTTTCACTCGTATAAAAGATATTTAGCGTATCTATCCTCATCCCTTTCCAAAAATACACCTGTTGTTAGTTATCATTCCGTTAGTATCCGAGTGTGAGTGTCATTTTGGAAAGCTGATAATATTGCGTCAACAGTATTAATGATTTAAATGGTCCACCTCGTTGTGTAATGGCTGTCACCGTGGAGGCCCGGGTTCGATTCCCAGCTCTGCAAAAAAAAAAAAAAAAACTCGTTTGAGTGTACTCATCCACCTGAGGCAAAACTGTGAATAAGTCATGCCTACAATAATCCCTAGTTAGTATAACACAAAGTCCCCGTTTCTTGGATGTCACGGGTAATCTCGAGAACCACTGGATGAATTTTGATGCGGTTTTACCATTCTGTAAAGGATATCTCGAGGAAGGTTTCTGTTGAAAATTATTTATTTATGATCAAAGGAAGCCAAGCAGTAACGATTTCAGTGAAAAGGTAAAAAACTAGCGTCCGTGCGCTTTTTAAGCTTACGCTGGGAAATCCGTTAAAAATATCAATATACTATGGGTGTAAGAATTGTTCAGCATGAAAAGTTCTACAAAAAAGTCCGCGAGAGCATATCTCTATCTTCAATACATCGCCCACTATAAGTGTTTTTACATGTTCATTTCTTCCAACAATCTCCATTCAATTACTGAGGCGACAGTTTACGAGCTAGCTAGGGGCAAGCCTATCACCCCAGTTACAGTCTAGCTAGCGGGCGAGCCTATTACCCCCAGATCACCGGGTGAGTTAGCCGTGGTCGTTAGGGCGTGGATGCAGGCAGTCGCTCACATCCAGGAGGTGAGGAGGTTTGAATCCCCCCGCCTGCAACTTTGAAGATGGTATTCTGTGGTTTCCCATCTTCCTTCCAGGCAAATGCCGGGGTTGGTCCCTAACTATAGGCCACAGCCGCTACCTTCCAATTCCTAATCATTACATTCTCACTTTCCTCCCCAGACAACACTCCACAAGCGACGGTCTTTGTAGCTCACCCCATGGGTGTCCGCATAGAAGCAGCTACAAACTCTGGCGAGCCGAACATGTCCTCGGACACTCCCGGCACTAAAAGCCATTCGCTAAAAATAAAAAATAAAAAAGGGCAGCAAACTGTTGAGTCGTATTGAGTTAAGACTTCAGAGAAGAGTGATTGTGTTTGGAGTTTCCCTGGAAGTACAACTCGGCTTTTCTTCATTTCGCCTGTAAACTTTTCGTCCCGCAAAATACAGTCAAGTTAAGATTGGATGGAAGGGGGATTTGTGTTTCATGCACCTCGCCATTCTTAAATTACGTCTGACAAGAATTTGTTGCACATATATCTCAATGATAATATAATTAATAGTCCAGTCAGTGATTTTAGCCCATCACGTCGAGACATAAAACGGATATAGGTCGTAGTTCATTGACATCGAAAAAACAGCGCTTATCACGTAATGCATTCATAACTGTTCTCGGGCGAAGCCGGGGCGGGTTGCTAGTTAGAGATACAATCCCAGATTTCGCAATGAACAGAAATATACACATGTAGCCTATTTGGTTAACGCAACACTCTAAATGTTCTTCTTAAGAAAGTTGTTGTTGTTGATTCATTTAGGGGCTTTGCGGCATCGTGGTCATGTAGCCCCGTGCACTTGGGAATGTGTGGAATTTTTCTGATAACCTGTGTTATTGATGCAGTATTAGTGTGTGTAGTTGTAATTCCGATGAGGATTGGGAAGGAGGTAGACGTGGCCTTCAGGTAGGAACCATTCCGGCATTCATCAGGAGTAGAAGTGGGAAACCACGGAAAACCCCTTCCAGGATAGTTGAGGTGGGAATCGAACCCGCCACTTCTCAGTTTTCCCTCCCGAGGCTGAGTGTACCCCGATCCAGCCCTCAGACCAGAATTAAATTTCTTGACAGAGCCGTGAATCTAACCCGGGATGTTACTTTACTTAAGGCCACGGCCGCTTCCTACCCAAATTCTACCTCAATTACAAATACACACACTACTATAGACATCACAGTGATACAGGTTATCAGACAAATTCTACACACACCCAAGTACACGGGGCTATATGAACACGATGACGCAAAGCTCCTAAAAATAATCAACAACTTAAAGTTGTTAGGTTATTCACCGCTGTGCATGGCACGTTGCATTAACACCCCAAAACCAACTAAAAATTTACCTGACAATTCCCTGACTTTTCCAGGATAAATCAGAAAATTCCCTGAGTAACAGTAAGCACCATAATAAATATATGAAACAGAGTTTGTGCTTAAAGAGCATTTCAAAAATTGTTCGAACAATAAAGAGAACGGTAGCATGACAGAGTTGAAAAAAAAAAAAAAAAAAAAAAACAGAAATATTTTTTTTTTTCTATATTTAGCCAATTTCTTAATTTTTCATCCTGAAAACTATTGTACTTGCGAGTATTGAGAGTAGCTTATCAATTGTAATGCTCTCAAAAATCATACAGTTACACATTTATATAGCGGCTTCGGTGGCGTAGTCGGTAGCATGCTGAGCTTCTATGCCCAAGATCGTGGGTTCAAACCCGGCCGAAGTCGTCGGATTTTTTAAGAACGTTAAAAATCCCTCAGTATGCCTTCCTTCGGAGGGGAAGTAAAGCCGGCGGTCCCAGTCATAGATTTATGGCATGTTAAAGAACCTTCCACTAATTACACCTGTGTGAAGCTAAATTATATATAGGTTAAACATTTGACTAACGTTCTTAGGTTTCTACGTTCGCCGTCAAGAGCCAACTGCGGTGGCATCTGGTAACTAAGTTCTGACCTAGTTGCTCGTTGACGGTGGCGTTTGGCGGCAAAAGTAGGAACTACTTGAAAAAATTCAATGTCTGCAGTCCTTACTTGAATTAAAACAGATACACACACTAATACAGCCATCACAATTAACACCGGTTATCTGACAGATTCCACACACACCCAAAGTACACGGGGCTACATGACAGCGTTGTCGCAGCCGCTAAACTGAGGAACCAACCAACACATTTATATGGAAATACACAGCCTAAACTAGCTTGTAATTAGTGTGCTCTATCTTGCAAGAAACGAGAGCTTACTGATTTAACGTTAGTACGAACATACAACAATCACCAGAGTACAGTATACATTTCCACCATCGACATTTAAATGCTTAATTTCCTATTATTCAAGGTTGGACCTTGTAAAACGAAAATTCCCTGAGTGTCATTGAAATACCCCGAGTTTTCCAGGATTTAAAAATTCCCTGAGTATTTCCTGTTTTCCAGAGTAGTAGTAGACACCCTGCTTGGGCTATATCCTCTTTGATATACACTTCTAAAAGAGTACTTTTCGTAGCCAGTGACCTACGCGCTAAGTGCACGCATTCAGAGAGCAAATATAGTGAGGTTACACAGGGTGATTATTTTGCTGGAGCCGGGCCAGTGGCCAAATACCGGACGCGCGCACGCCTTTCGCCAGCCAACCGAACTCGTGCCGCAGAATGCGCGGAGGTAGAAACCATAACCTCGCAGCCATAATTGTATGTGGCTAGATAACAACTAACCATTCCCAGCTGTTCGCAGCTGTTGTAGCATACACACCTACTGTTCTGTATCAGTCGTCGCTTGCCACTCCAGGTGGCCGACCTAATTAGCTGTGCTTAAACGAAATGCACATTTTTTTTAATACAGTCAGTCTGAAAGACTAGACGTATATAATTTCAAATGACCCATGCTACAAATGCTACACATGTTAGAAAAGTAGAAGGGCTTCCTGCTTCGCTCGAAGCCCCAGGACTCTTTCAACAGACTCCATTACGAACTTAGAACAAAATATTTCAACAATTAGTTCCATCCAATAAGGGGTTAAAGGTTTCAATCTGACATCTTGCCCACCTCTTTAAGGGTCACCCTGTATTTGAATTAAATCTAACATACTGTACACCTCGTTAAGTGTCACCCTGTATTTTGCTCTGACATCCAGCACACCTCTTTAGGAGGCACCCTGTATTCTTATCTGGCATATTGTATATCTCTTTAGAAGCCACCCTGTATTCTTGTGTGACATCTTGTACACCTCTTTAGGAGTCATCCTGTATTCTTGTCTGACATTTTGTGCACCTCTTTAGGAGTCACCCTGTATTCTTCTCTGCCATCTTGTACACCTCTTTGAGAATCACCTTGTATTCGTATCTGGCATCTTGTATATCTCTTTAGGAGTCACCCTGTATTCTTGTCTGACATCTTGTGCACCTCTTTAGGAGTCACCCTGTATTCTTCTCTGCCATCTTGTACACCTCTTTGAGAGTCACCTTGTATTCTTATCTGGCGTCTTGTATATCTCTTTAGGAGTCACCCTGTATTCTTCTCTGCCATCTTGTACACCTCTTTAGGAGTCACCCTGTATTCTTATATGGCATCTTGTATATCTCTTTAGAAGTCACCCTGTATTCTTGTGTGACATCTTGTACACCTCTTTAGGATTCACCCTGTATTCTTGTCTGACATCTTGTGCACCGCTTTAGGAGACACCCTGTATTCTTCTCTGCCATCTTGTACACCTCTTTAGGAGTCACCCTGTTTTTTCGCTTCGCTCGAAGCCCCAGGACTCTTTCAACTACTCCATTAACCAATAACTTAGGCTTCCCGCGTGGCTGCATGACGTCACGCACTCGCCATCCATTACCCATTAACTTAGGCTTCCCGCGCGGCTACATGACGTCACAGTCTCGTCTCCGTCTCGCATAACGTTAGACCCAAAGCATAACGATGAAGTCGACAGGATCATTTGAAATGATAAAACAAGATGTTCAGTAAAGAACCTATAGCCTACTTTCTCCTAAATGCGTGGGTATTGTTATAACTCTGTGTCCTTTTCAAGGAGTATAATTGAATGTTGGCTGTAGTAGCTTGTTGAATACAACGTGCTATACGGATATTAAACATTGATTGATTGAATCCTCATCTGAATTATACATACATACACTAATACAACCATCACAATAACACAGTTTACCAGAAAAAAAATCAACACTCACCCAAGTACACGGGGCTAAATTACCATGATGCCCATGCATCTCAAATGAAATAACAACAACAACAGCTTCCTACCCAAATCCTTCCTCATATAAAAGTACACACACTAGTAAGCCTTCACAGTGACAGGTTATCAGAAAACTTCTACACACACCCAAGTAAACGGGGCTACAAGACTATGATGCCGCAAAAGCCCTAAAGAATCAACTACAAAAACAACAACAATAGACTCTACCGCGTATCAAGGTCAAAGAATTTTAATCGCTGTATTCGAGTGTTGAAATATGTGGTGTTATTGTATATACTGTATACACAGACTATATAATATTTTTGATTGCAAATACACACTATATATGCTTAACATTATAACGTTCGAGTAGTTATAAATCAATACAAAAAAAGTAAAACAAATTTGAACCTGCAGGGATTTGATCCACGAACCTTTAGACAATGAGCCCATGTCGATACCATTACGCCACGGATGCGTTAATATAGTTCTTGGTGATTTAGTATATCTATCATTTCAAATGATCCTGTCGACTTCATCGTTATGCTTGAGTCAAAATTTATGCGAGACGGAGACTGTGACGTCATGCAGCCTAAGTTAATGGGTAATGGACGGCGAGTGCATGACGTCATGCAGCCACGCGGGAAGCCTAAGTTAATGGTTAATGGAGTCTGTTGAAAGAGTCCTGGAGCGTCGAGCGAACTGGGGCTTCGAGCGAAGCGAAAAGAATACAGGGTGACTCCTAAAGAGGTGTACAAGATGTCAGACAAGAATACAGGGTGACTCCTAAAGAAGTGCACAAGATGTCAGGCAAGAATACAGGGTGACTCCTAAAGAGGTGTACAAGATGTCACACAAGAATACAGGGTGACTTCTAAAGAGATATACAAGATGCCAGATAAGAATACAGGGTACCTCCTAAAGAGGTGTGCAGGATGTCAGAGCAAAATACAGGGTGACACTTAACGAGGTGTACAGTATGTTAGATTCAATTCAAATACAGGGTGGCCCTTAAAGAGGTTTGCAAGATATCAGATTCAAATAATAGGTGACCCTTAAAGAGTTGTAAAAGATGTCAGACTCAATTACAGAGTGACCCTTAAAGAGTTGCCCGCGCGGGAAGCCTAAGTTAATGGGTAATGGAGTCTGTTGAAAGAGCCCTCCTGAGTGGTTTTTTTTTTTTTGTATTTAAATCAACGATTTCATTATCGTTTTCTGCCGATTCTAAAAACCACTTGATACCAAATTAGGTATTATTTTGTTCAGTACATTCCGAAAAGGATATAAACTTAACAAGTTACGGAAATCTATGGAAAAATAGCGGCCATTTTGACAACGGGACGTTACGGCCCCAGAACGATATGGCATGGTAAGCCTAACTTGTTAGTCACTTCTACGGTTACATATTCTATTATAATATGCTAATATCCTACCGGTCACCTCCTTGAGGACAGTTTTAACCTCCCTATGTACGATAAGCTGAATTGTTGAGGCTAGGCATGGTTGAATCGTAAGTTACGGTTAGGCTATAATACTTGAATGATTACCGGGTGAGGTAGCCGTGGTCGTTACGGCATGACTGCTGGCAGTCGTTCACATCCGGGAGGCAAGGAGGTTCGAATCCCCCAGCCGGCAACCTTGAAGATGGTCTTCTGTGGTTTCCCATCTTCCTTCCAGGCAAATGCCGGGGTTGGTCCCTAACTATAGGCCACAGCCGCTACCTTCCAACTCCTCGTTCTTACATCCCAACTTCCCTCCCCAACGGTACTTGTAGCTCACCCATTGGGTGTCCGTCTCGAAGTAGCTACAAAACTGGCGAGCCGAACATGTCCTCAGACACTCCCGGCACTAAAAGCCTTACGCTTAAAAAAACTTTAATGATTCATTCATCTTGAAACTATTTGGCTGATGACCTTTTAGTTTGGGCAAAAGATGCTTCCCACATTACTGTATATTGTTGAAAATGTTGATATAGTCGTAATTTGATTCAAGCTCAGAACATTTGGGTGGGCGCCATTTCTTTTTTAATATGATGGCGACAATATACAACATGGCACTGAGTTGTCCCTTGCTAGTGCTACCTCTATGCCAAAGGTGGTTCGAATTGGGTTTCGTTGTGTTTGAATTGCTAGGGGGAATAGATTTGCACACATACATGGCCGCCATCTGCAAACTATTGGGCTGATGACCCTGTAGTTTGGTCAAAAGGCGCTTCCCACATGAATTCATGTTGTTGCAAAATTTGGTAGCGATCAGATGATTAGGTTAGTCGTAATTTGATTTAAGCTTTGAACATTTGGGTGGCCGCCATTACGTTTTCGTCAAGATGGCGGCGATATAAAACATGACAATGAGGTGCTTTTTGCTAGTGCTACCTCTGTACCAAATTTCGTTCAATTCGGTTTCACAGTGTTTGAATTGATGGGGGGGGGGGGGGGACAGGCATGCAGAGTACACACACACATACACACTTACACACAGACAGACACACAATTTTTGGCCCTGTGTTGATCTCATAAGTCTACTTTCATTTTTAGCCTATTTTCAATTTTGAAAAAATAGGCTTATGAGATCACCTTTTGTCCGTGCGTGTGTGTGATTCGTGTGTGTGTCCCCCCCTAATAAAATCTAAACGGCTGGAGCGATTTCAATGAAACTCGGTAAGTTCATAGCACTATTCCCTGCGACCCCGACCGTGCCCTTCAAATTTTGTTACGACTCACCAATCCAACATGGCAGCTGTGCGAAATATTTCACCAGCATTCAATATCTCCGAAATTATTACCGATATTACCCTGATATTTTGTATGGTGATAAAGGGAACAACTATAAGTTCATTTATGTGACCTTTGAAAATCTGGTAACAACAAAACGAACATGGCGGCCAAGCGAAGTTGCGACTTTTAAATAGACGTTTCTCGCGATTTAACCAACCAAACGCTATGAAACTTGGTACAGTATATGTTTATATACATTGTAATGCACCGACATCTAACTTCGTTCAATTGTTTACATAACCACAAGATGGCGGATGTGCGAAATATTTCACCGGCATTCCATATCTGTGAAACTATTAGCGGTATCTCCCAGAAATCTTTTACGGAGATAAAGGGCACTACGGAAGTCATCTATAAGACTTTCAGAAACCGGTTAACTACAAAACGAACATGGCAGCCAAGCGAAGTTGAAAATTTTAAATAGACCTTTCTCGAGATTTAATGTTCCAAACGCACTGAAATCTGGTACAGGAAATATTTATACACATTGTAATGCACTGGTATCTAATTTAGTTCAATTGTTTACATAACCTCAAGATGGCGGATGTGCGAATTTTAAAATTAAGTTTTTATTTCTTGTGATGTAGTCATGCGATCGAATTGAAAGTTTGAATATTGAACCTACGCAATAATTTTCCTTTAATGGTACACGACTCTATGGCCTATACATTTAACAATTCAACATGGCGACCATCCAAAATATTTAGTCGGCTCTGAATATCTACGAATCTATTATAGCAATCAAACTGAATTTCTTAATGTTCATAGGGGCTATGAACTTAAGTTCACCTATAGGACTTTAAATAACTTGGTGTTCACAAATCCAACATGGAGGCGACGCGAAATATAAAAATTCACATGGACGTTTCTCGCAATTTAACCATCCGAGTGTAGTGAAACTTGGAACAGTAAATCCTTATACGAATGGTAATCCACTGGCATCTAATTTATTTCAATTGTTTCCATAACCTCAAGATGGCAGCTGTGCGAAATTTTAAAATCTCCTTGTTACTTCATGTGTCCTAATTATGCGATTGTAGTTTGAATACTACACGTACACAATAATCTGCATGTAACAGTACATAACTCTAGGACCTACATATATAAAATCCAACATGGCGACCATCCGAAATTTTTAGTCGGTTCTCAATATCTACGAATCTATTACAGCAATCAAACTGAAACTGTGTATGTTGCTAGAGGCAATTAACATAAGTAGGATATATGAAAATAGGCTGTATAGTTCTTCACGGAATTACTTGTTGTTTTTTTTTTTTTTTTTTTTTTCAAAAATCGAAAGTACGCTAATACCTAGATTCTAAGCTGACCAATAGCAATAGCCAACATTCCTCAACACTTGAATGTTAAATCTTTGGAAGTTACATCGTTATATTATGTAACTTACCACCCTGCGTGTTTACTGTAATTAATCGAAACACGGACCTTAGCCCGTTTGATGTTTAATTGTAGGGTAACTTAAAATACAATGTGTACAGATCAATTATCCGTTATCTAGTGGAGATGGAGAACAATATAAGGCAGCAAATAGCCCTCACAACAGAAGGGAATGCAACGTGTAATCGCTAATTTATTTACACGGTACAACACCTGTCTGTCAGCTGAAGGAGAACATTTTTAGCATCTTCTGTGAAAAGTACTTGATTTGCTGGTGAATTTACCATTAATTAATGTACCGTACTCTGTTACGGTTTCTACCACCGCGCAATCTGCGCAGTGACTGAAATACTCGCGTAAGACACACGGGGCCCTGGAGAGCGATCACGGGCCCTAGGACAAAGTTATCCAGGCCCCTCAAGTTTTGTTCAGCCTGAGACATTGTTTTGGAAGTAGTAAGCTGGTTTTCTGTTAACCCATATAAAAATTCCATCCAGTTTAAATTGTTCATATTGAATATCAGTTTACTTGGTTTTCAGGTATTCAGCCACTCTTTCTTAGCCCCTATTTTCATTTTATGAAAAAAAAAAATAGGCTTATGAGATCACCTTTTGTCCGTGTGATGTGTGCGTGCTCCTACCCCCCCCCCCCCTAATAACTTATAAACGGCTGGAGCAATTTCAATGAAACTCGGTAAGGTCATAGACCATCTTGGCAGACTCCGACCGTTCCCTTCAATTTTTTTAACGCCACTCCAATCCAACATGGTGGCTGTGCGAAATATTTCACCAGCATTCAATATCTCCGAAACTATTACCGATATCACCCTGAAATCGTGTACGGTGATACAGGGAACTACTAGACGTTCGCCTATGTGACTTTCGAAAACCTGGTAACTACAAAACCAACATGGCGATCAAGCGAAGTTTCGACTTTTAAATAGACTTTTCTCGCGATTTAACCAACCAAACGCAATTATACTTAGTACAGTATAGCTTTTTACACATTGTAATGCACCGGCTTCTAACCTCGTTCAATTGTTTACATAACCTCAAGATGGCGGCTGTGCGAAATATTTCACCGGCATTCTATATCTCCAAAACTATTACTGATATCACACTGAAATTTTGTACGGAGATAAAGGGCACTACTGGAAGTTCATCTATAAGAGTTTCAAAAACCTATTAACTACATAACGACCATGGCGGCCAAGTGAACCTGAACGTTTTAAATAGACTTTTCTCGTTATTTAATGATCCAAACGCAGTGAAACTTGGTACAGCAAATGTTTATACACTGGTATCTAATTAAGTCCAATTGTTTACATAACCTCAAGATGGTGATTGTGCGAATTTTAAAAAGAAGTTTTTATTTCTTGTGTCTTAATCATGCGATCGAAGTGAAAGTTTGAATACCGGTAATGAACCTACGCAATAATTTTCCTTTAATGCTACACAACTCTAAGGCCTATACATATAACACTCCAACATGGCGACCATCCGAAATATTTAGACGGTTCTCAATATCTACGAATATATTACAGCAATCAAACTTTTTTTTTTTCATAGGGGCTATGAACATACGTTTACCTATTGACGTCAGAAAAGTTGGATGGCGCAGCCACGCGGCAGAATGTTGAAGCTGTAACATTGTGACTGGTGAGATTTATTTAGATGGTGAAGCATTGACGTCGTGATGGAAACAGTAAGAAATTTGTCAAATTCGAGGAGGTACTGCTCTGAATACGGTTGCAAATCGTATAAAACGGCTACTAAATATCTTCACTACTTTCCTGTACAAAAAGTTCAGAGATAAAGATGGGCTTTGGCGCTGTCAATTGGATAACGTGTTACATGTTACATGACAGTGTGCAGTCTGCATTTTTGTGAAGACGACTTCTTTCCACCGGTACTGTTGATTATTGATAGTTGTTGTCTCTAATTTGTATTCACATGGATTTAGCTACATCAAAATAACTGATAAACTTATAGCCTATTACTTCTGTGCCGTACAAAGAATGTAATCCGCTCTTCGTAAACTTATTTTAGGGGTTCTTCCGATTGACAATAGCCGAATGGTTAGAAAACTTAAGAAAAATGCTGTTCCTAGCCTTAATTTGCCAGAGAATTTATATTCTTGCCTTTGAACAGCAAGTATGTAGGTCATTGAAGTATGATTTGGCTTGAATTGTGTTTTTGGCTATGATCGCCCTACTGTTGAATTTAGTTAATTAAAATGTAAAATCTTAGTTTTAAGTACCGGTTTGGTGACTCATCATCCCAGGCAGGCCGGCAACACCTATACTTAGCCGTAATTTTGAAGTTATAGTGATGTTAAGTATACATATGCGGTAATGTAGCAGGAGACCGGATTGGCCTAGGCTATTCTAACTTGAATTAGTTCCCATTTCAGGGTTTTACAGTTTTGAGTGCAAATAGTTGGTTTGAAAGTTGTACAACAGTAAGGAGAGTATGTTTTGTATAGGTTTTAATTGGTATTATGGTTTATGTTGAGCTGAGGAGTGAATTTGGTTTGGCTTAAAGTGTAGTTTTTGATCTGTTCCGTTTGCTTATGACAAGTTCAAATGGAGACTCCAGCTTTGTTAAATATCTATATTTTAAATATTTAATTAAATATATTGATAAAGAGGATGTCTCCATTTTAACTTGCCTGTGGCAAGAGATTAAAAAATTAACATTCTTGTCTTTGAACAGCAAGTATGTAGAGCCTAGGTCAATATTTGCAATATTGAAGTATGATTTGAGCATCCCAAGTAACGCTTCTTTGAACCCACAACATTCATGCAAATTCAGGGTTGCTTGATTCAATTTATTATCAGGGAGTCGTCCTTTGTGTTATGTGAGATATATATATATATATATATATATATATATATATATATATATATATATTGTGAAATTAATAAAAACATCGATACCGCTAGGCTCCCAAGTACAGGCTTCATAGTGTACCCATGTGAGTAATCTCGATGGAAAATATGCTTCTGCCTCCAGCTAGCATCAGGGCTCGAGCGTGTACCGTTCTCCCACTGTAGCAGTTGCATATTTTGGATATGAGGCTAAAAGGTATCAACTCTGCAATGATAAGGCACAACTCTATTCTAAAACTTTAATTCTGTAATAAACTTCATGGCTTCACACAAACAAAACAAATCCCACAACCACAAAACAAACAAACAAAAATTATTTCCACAATCCACAAATATGAACATAATATTATCATAATAAAATCATATTATAACACAAACCTTTACCCTTATGTGAACTTTACAAAGTATTCTAGTGCGCTGATGCACATACAATTACAGAAACAAACTGAACTTTAATTCTTCTGTCATCCAATGTGACTTCATTAATTCTACACAATTAATTATTCCTTGAACCTTGTCTTAATTTGACAATAATGTGTATCGTGTGTGTGTTTTGATCTTTCTCTTCCCACCAAATGCTTTACATGCATAAGCCTATTCTGGTGTTGCACAGCAGTCTACGTACAACTCCATAATTATGTAAGCTACCCCTACACTTCCTCTATTTATATAGTTCCACTGCATGCCGTGTGTGATTTCATTTAAAAACATTAGTTAACGCTGTGTCGGGCGGTACTATTAAACTACCTTTGCGCGAGTAGCCTGTGGCATCTGGTAACCCACTTCAGAAAAAGACGTCAGTGACAGTACAAATGCAACGTCTAACCATTCGTTAGATAGCTAAAATCATGAACCATCAGGGCGATCTATAATTATCAATGTGTTCTTAAACCACATGACTTTATTACTCAATATAACAATATTTCATTTCATGTCATTAACAGGGTCTAAAATCTGTTCCTTTCAAACTGGCTGTCACGGTTCGTTTGACCGTCCAGACCCTCTCCCCGAGCGGCCTGTATACAATAGAAGTGGAGTGAGGTCCTACATTACCTCCCCCTCGTTTCCTGTCTGACTTCTTTCTCCCCAAGCAGTAAAAGATTTTACAAGACAAACACTGTGGTCCCAGCGACACACATATCTCAATGGATTTTAACTGAATATTATGCAAATAGGTTCTGGATGAGCTTTCACATTTACTCCTACACTGAGGATAATAATAATTGGCTCCAATATAGGCCCATTTCAACATAAAGGCACGAGATTCATAACACATTAGTCCATTAGGTAACCGGTATCTTTAATAAATATTGCGGCCAGCCCATGCTGCCGTCTTGGGATTCGCTTCAACGAGCCGAATCACTCAACAAATAGCTCTCGGGGAATCAGATAGCGTGCGGAGGTGTCCATTGTTTTCCTCCCACCTATCACGGGATTCGAACCCGGAACATTCCAAATATCCATCATCAGAGCTAGGGTCAATATCACTATATACGCTCTGGCATAAAGTACATCTCTCATTACGCCCATGGCATACGAGATTTCATACGAAGAATAGATACCCTGGTCCCTCCTAATGCTATGATCTACATCCTATTATTACCAAGAGAAAACTATCAATTGCTCTATAAGCTTTTCACACAAGCTGCAAATCCAATTCACTAAAGGCTCTTCCATTTCCTGGCATAATTATATTCCCAATAATACAATATTCTGATATCAAACTCTTTTCTTAATCCCGTAACGTAATCTTACTGTATAATCTTACTGCTTAGATCGATAAGTCTTGCCCTTTAGCGTAAATATTTCTTGTTTACAACATTTTGCCTGATGCGTTCATTCATACCTTTATATTCATTATTATTATTATTATTGTTATTATTATTCTCACTGACATAAATTTACCAAAATCCGACACAACTCATCTTACAAATCGAACAACCATGTTCGTGACATTTACATAACTGATTTGCCATTTTTAATTACAAGTGGTAACGATTAATCCACTCACTGATGCAAAATAACATCTCAAATCTATTAAAATCAACATAATAATGAGTAAACTTGGAGAGTCTATCTCCTACTCTGATTCTTACTGGCATCTTTATAATTCTGAAATCACACTACATGCAGTGGCCTATACCTCTACTTGAACATAATTTGTGGGGTACTTACATATCTTAAGGCTTCGTCACGGTGGTTCCAACCACTCATATCCTTCCGGGTCGCCTGCCATATGCAGATTAGTGCGACATTTTCATCTCGAATACACACATTTTCTGACACATATTTTTCGTTAACCACACGACACTTTGCATTTCTATAAAGAAGCTATTGCTTCCAACACACATGACACTTTAAAACACTTATTAAACTATTAATTTAAAAGACATTTCACATATAATTTACATAACACACGTCACTCCGTACACTTCTCCTTGGTTGAAATTCCCTAGCAAAGATATCCAAAATGCAGGTGTCGACGGCATCTCCCGCGCTCCTACCAACTCCTGATTGAAAGTCTGGTTCGCTTGCCCTCGGAATTCACCAACAGTTTATCCATACTCCTACGGTAAGCTTCCTGATTCGCATAAATATGCTAACTTCCGTCCTGAGCGTTATTATTTGGTATTCAAAGACATTACCAAATGCTTCGTAAGGTTTCTTTTAGCGCATTCCATCGTGATTAGACATGTATGATCCGTCAATAATTTTATACATTGCGCTTAACACTGTGCATAACTTTACATAGATTATTATTTACAATAGTTCTGCAACTTATCTCACACGTTGCTTCCTAAGTGAACACACATTGTTCATACTGTTTACAAAAAAAACTGTGTAGCGACGACTGTTTGCGACTCTCGGTGACAAACTGTGTCCAACTGTGTAAACTGCGTTAAGACTGGCTGCAACACTGGCGTGCGCCTGCCGTGATGACTGAGCTAAAGACTGAGAAAGACTGAGAGTCTGCCAAGGGTCGACTCCCTTATATTGGATTCCCACGAAAAGTAGAGCTAAATTTTCCCGCGCTATCTCGACTCCTCTCCCAGCACGATTCTGGTCTCGAAACCATGCTCATCGGGTTCCTTTTCCTTCACTGATCCCAGAACTGTCTGCGTGCTGAAGAATCGCTCGGCCAATTAATTAATATTAATTCCTTTCTCCATAGCGTGGGGACGCTATCTCACGGGAAATCCCTGGCAACCTCGTTAGAACCAAGCCGCGAACAACCATAGTCCCTGTTCTTCCGCACTTCATTAAATATGCGTCAATATCGCAGATTAAAGGCTCTAAAATTAGCCTCCTGGCTAAAGATTCATCTGTGTGCCACTCTCATGTCATTGTGTTACTCCAATCATGAGTAATCAATAGGGACCGGAAAAATTAGCATCTATTTGTTTCAAAATTAGCATCTATTTTCTTCAAAATTAGTATCTATTTTCTTCAAAATTAGCATCTATTTACAAAGTTAAAAATCATCACATTGTAATATTATTTTAAAGACTTCATGGTTATGAAGTGCAGTTATAGTCCTCAAACAAGAGCATTGTCAGTAGTTCAGCATTGCTTTCTTTCAAATTGTACCGTCTGTCTGTAACCACTGTGTTGTAATGGGACAACACACGCTCGCTATCAACATTGTTCGTTGGGGTCCACAAAACAGTATTTACAAATATGCTGAACTTTGTCTGAACTGCAGTTAATGCAAGCATGATATCACATTTTTCACTTTCTTTCATCTGGGTTTGAATTGCATTTAGCCAACTGTGTCCGAAGACGCGGCGAACAATGTACAGCGTGCTAACACTCACGCTGCGCCGTATGCTTGCACGCGGCCGAGTTCTGATGCGACGCAATGCGTAAAGACGAAATCATTGAGATTCGAGAAGACTGAACTGCGTTTCCCTGCGATGTAACAGTAGGCCTACTTGCGCAACTGTTGTGGCGCGCTAATCGCTAATTCGAACGTATCTCAAGGCGGCGAATTTAGCCAACCGTGGCCGATGACGCGGCGAACGATGCACAGCGTACTAACACTCACGCTGCGCCGTATGCTTGCACGCGGCCGAGCTCTGATGCGACGCAATGCGTAAAGACGAAATCATTGAGATTCGAGAAGACTGAACTGCGTTTCCCTGCGATGTAACAGTAGGCCTATTTGCGCAACTGTTGTGGCGCGCTAATCGCTAATTCGAACGTGTGTCAAGGTGGCGAATTTAGCCAACCGTGGCCGAAGACGCGGCGAACGATGTACAGCGTGCTAACACTTACTCTGCGCCGTATGCTTGCACGCGGCCGAGCTCTGATGCGACGCAATGCGTAAAGACGAAATCATTGAGATTCGAGAAGACTGAACTGCGTTTCTCTGCGATGTAACAGTAGGCCTACTTGCATAACTGTTGTGGCGTGCTAATCGCTAATTCGAACGTGTCTCGAGGCGTCAAATTTAGCCAATCTTGGCCGAAGACGCGGCGAACGATGTACAGCGTGCTAACACTCACGCAGCGCCGTATGCTTGCACGCGGCGCCTCGATCCTTAATCGGCTCGTATCGAAGTTCGGATCAACTCGTTGTTGCTCGCTCTTCCTGTTAGTATCGCTTCGGGTAAGTTCTTGGACAATGACGACTGTTGTGGCGCGCTAAATCGAACGTGTTTCTACCTGAAGGTTATTACGGTCACTTATATGACGGTGTCAGTAATGAATGCGAGATATATGCGAGTACTCTTTCCCCCTGAAATTTCAATTAAAAACATGGGGTGCGAGATATACGCGGGGGCAAGATATACGCGAGTAAATACGGTATATCGATTAGAGCGGTTGAAAAAGATATGCGTTATATTTGCAGTATTTCTCATGATTTCGCCGAAATATGTGGTTTTCGCCACTAAAATAACAAATTTTCGCAGAATTCGCACCAAAATCGCATATTTGTGCTAATTTCGCATTTTGGTCAAAATTCGCATTTTGTCGCATTTTGAATTTAGGTACCACAGTGCTTCAGAACACCTTAAAACTATTTAAAAAATGGTTTTAACACATATTACAAAAAATCGCATTTATCGCAAATGCGATTTTTTCCGGTCCCTAGTAATCAATGATTTTCCTTGGGATCTTCCCACCCCCTTCTTACATCCATTCTCAGTCGGGGAAAAACTGGGTCATTATTCAAGTCCCCAACCTCCTCCAGACGACATAACGAGGTCAGCAAGATGGACGTGGCTCCATGCTGCACCTCCCACAATTCTGGGCCAATTAGTTAAACGTCAAACTCTGCACTTTTCGTGCTCCAAGTCCAGTATAGCCTACTTCAAGTAGTCTAATAATGCTGTATTTCGCTCAATTTCCTGCATTATTTTAATAAATAATGTCATTATCAACGGGAATCACACCAGTGATCAAATATACACTTTTCTCTAGGTTTTTTTTTACCATGAAACTCCCTCCGCAGACCTCAGGTTCGTTCCCTGGTGGAACCTTTATACTGAGATCACAGTCTCTGAGATCCACGTTCGATATCAGTCAGCATAAGCCCCTCGGGTTCAGATTCCCCTTGCAAAACTTATAGAAATCAATTTGCAAGTGATTTTCTGTAAGTAACCAGCTGACTGTCTACCACTGTCTGTGTTTACATCTGGGGTCCTTCACCTCGTCTGGCTGCGAGTAGGTTAGTCAAGTTCCCCCTTCCACACTGCGCTCTCTCTAAGCTGTTTATTCTCTCGACGGAGGGCTGCATTTATGGCCTCGGCCTCCCTCGCCGCTTCAACCATTTCTTTGTAGAATTCTCGCAGACATGGCATTCTTGTTGTTCGTCTCTTACACTGGGCAAGCTGTCTGCTTCTCGTTCCGCCTCGCTGCGTGAACGTTCAGGTCTGACTTCGCTAGCCACGTTCAGTTGGGTGTGTGCTGTTAATACTTCTTCTTGTTCGTCGAATTCTTCTGGGGAATAATAAACTTTTAAATCGGCTGCATTCATAAAGACCTCGTTTCCAGTTTCTAAATGCTTTATCCTGTATGCATTGTTTTGAAGGTCTCTAATCACCTCGAACGGGCCGTGATATGCAAAAATGAACTTCTTATACTTCCGTGCCTCTGGATCTGAACTGGCGGGTCTCCGCACTAACACTTTCTGTCCGACGAGAAGCGGTCTGTGATACCTCTTCGCACGATTTCTCCTCTGACGTCTCTCCGCCTGTGCTTTGAGATATTCGAAGGTTCGTTGGATCCTCAATTCTCGTCCTGGCTGTGCATCTACTGGTAATGGAATGACACCCGTCCACGGTCTCTCCGGTCTCTGATCCAAATGTAGAGTCACGGGAACTTGACCTGTCGCCTCGTGAACAGTATTATTTATACAGTATTCAATTACTTCTAGGAATTCAATCCAACGCCAATTCTCTTCAGAGCAGTAGATCTTCATGTATTTCTGGATCTCTCTCATTACTCTCTCAACTGGATTTACCTCAGGATGGCGAATGGTAGATAAAATCCGCCTAATTCCTAGAGTTTCCAGTTCTCGACGAAATTCTGCACTTGTGAAGCAACTTCCGTGGTCCGAGAGGATGTTATCCGGCTTCCCAAGAATCGGAATAACTCTCTCTTTCAGGCGTTTCAATACCTGCTTTGAACTTGTCTTCTGTATGGGGCATAATACCACCATTTTCGAAAATACATCCATGGCTACAAAAATGTGTCAATTGCCTCTACGTGCTCTAGGCAATGGTCCATAGTTATCTATGCTTAATAGCTGCCTTGGCTTCTCCGGTAACAACGGTATAGGTCGTTGTCTCATTAAAAAGGGATTTGGCTTTACCCTTTGGCATAGATCACATGTCCTAATAGCATTTCTCACCGTTTCTCTCAACTTTGGCCAAGTAAATGCTTCATTCAACAGAGCACAGATTTTGTCTATCCCTGGATGTCCAAATGCTCTGTGTGCTAGCCACACCAATCTCCTCTGCAAAGATGCAGGAATCACAATCCTTTGACGTGTATGATCTACATCATCCCACTTGTGTATTATCTGATTATACCATACATAATCTGTTGCCAATGCCTCTGCCTCTCTGTATATTGCAGTTCCCCTTGCTAAACGTCCCTCGAAGTAATCGATCATCATCTTCAGCCACGGGTCTTCGCGTTGTAGGTTGATAAGATTCTTCAAATCATCCAACGTCTTCTGATCTCGATTCTCAATCTGGACAGCTAGCGCTTCCTCTTCTCTAGGGTAACGGCTTAATATGTCCGGTATTACGTTTTCTTTCCCTGGACAGTATTCTATTTCCACATTGAATTGCTGAATATACAGGGACCATCTTGTCAATCTCTGGCTAGACAAGTCTGTCTTTAACAAAAATGTTAAAGCTTTATGGTCTGTTCTGAGGACTATTTGAAAGCCATACACGAGTTTATGCCATGTTTGCAACGCGTACAAAATTGCGAGCAACTCTATCTCTGTAATCGTGTAGTTTTTCTCATGGGCTTTCAGCCTCCTACTTATAAAGGCAATAAAAACTTTCTTTTCAGGCTGGTCAACATTTTCCTGGAATAGCATCGCTCCAATCCCAATGAGTGATGCATCCGTCTGTATGATGAACTTCTGGGTATAATCCGGGTATCCCAGTTTCACATATTCCAAAAGCATTTGTTTTGACCTCACGAATGCTTCCTGACATTGCTCCGTCCAATTCCATCTGCTGCCTTTCTTCAATAGGTCCTGCAGGGGTGCTACTGTCGTAGTATAATTTGGGCAGTGGTTCGAAAAGAATCCAATTACTCCCAAATACCGTCGGACGTGCTTAACTTTCGTGGGTCGAGGGAAATTTCGAATTACCTCCAATTTATCTGGATTAGGCTTGACTCCATTTGCATCAATAACATGCCCTAGGAATTTAACTTCCCTCTGACAGAAGTGCGATTTCTTGATATTAACCTTGAAGTTAGCTTCTCGAAGGTCATCTAGCAACTTCTTCAGGTCTCTCATGTGCTCCTCCAGAGATTCTGACGTGAGTAGAATGTCGTCTACATATCTGATGGTACTCTCTTTCACATCATCTGATAGATTGCGATCTAACGCTCTTATCAGGGCTGAACCAGCTGTTTTCAACCCAAAAGGTAGCCTTAAAATCGTATATGTGTGTTGATCAAACATGAATCCTGTCAACAGACTAGTTTTCTTCTCTAATTCAAGATGGTGGAAACTGGATGTGATGTCCAAGTTTGTGAATACAGTTTTCCCTTTGAACTTCCTGAGGATCTCTTTAATAGGTGGCACTTGGTCAAACTCCGGAATAACCTTCAAATTTAAATATCTCAGGTCCAGACATACCCTAACAGTCCCGTCTGTCTTCGGTACGATTACCAATGGACTTAGATAAGGCGTAGGTGTCTTCTCAATAACACCGGCCTCCAACATCTCCTGAATTGCCTCTTTCACTTTAGCATAATGCTTTTCAGCAATAGGGTAGGGTTTCTGCCTAAATGGTGTCCAATCACTGACTTGGAAAGCATAAGTGAAGTTCTTTATACGACCAGGTCTCGAATCAAAGACTTCCTTCTGTTCCAGTAATAACTGCTTTAAATTTTCCTTCTCTTTTAGCCCAATTTTCGCTTCTTCTAGCTTTTCCGAAATATATTCTTCCAGTTCGGATTCCAGATCTTTCTCCAGGTCTGTGGCTAGTGTTTTCAACTCTTCTTCTAACTGTTCCATAGCTAACACTTCTTCCTCGGCCACGTCTCTGTATGTATGCCATACTTGTTCATCTAACCCTGGTTCAATCTCATTGAGTGCGACCTCCAAGCCTTCGGCTTCCTCATTCACATGGAACATAACCCTGTCCTGTGCTAGGTCGATTATCACTCTGTATTGTGCCCAAATCTAGGAATGGGTATTCCAAGTTTCAGACACCTAGATATCAAGGGAAAGGCTGTAGCAGCTTTTGAAAGTTCAGATATTTGAATATCGCGCTACATTGCTTCTCGAAGCCTTTCGAAGAAAATTACCGATAGTTGGATGGTAAATGACGTAGCGAGTCACAGCAGAGGTGGAGACTATTTATTGATTAAATAGTTAACTATGGAGCAGAGACTTGAGACTGGGATCAGATTACTGGCACGGCCAAATGAAAGAGAATGCAATTAGTATCAAGTAAATCGGACCAGGGATTCAAGAGATATGAGGATTTCTAGATATCAGGCGATGACGCGTGACCCTGACCGTTTTTGTATAAAAGCAAGCTGGAACAGGCTTAGTTAGCTCACTTCATCACAAGCACTTGGCGAACAAGTTGCGTCTACGCTGAGCCAAGGCACATGGTTGCCGCCTCTACGAAGAAGTACTTTTCAAATCGTGATAGTCACGAGAAGTGCTGCGCAAACGAGTTGGAACTTAGTAAGTTTCTGGTGAGGAGAATCACTGAGGTGATTGTTTTTCTACAGACATTGGTGGAAATATTTATATTTCCAAAAGGACATATGCTAGACTCTGTCTAGAAAATAGTATTTGTCACAGTCCAATAGTAAATTAATACTTGGATGTTTAAATCCATTTAAAGTCAGTTTTCATATTTTGTAACTATTTAACCACTTCGATCCGTCAGTACATTGAAGAATAGTCTATAACGGTGGCGTTCATTAGTCTACGCAAGGGAAACTGCAGGTTGTCTAGCGCATGGCAGATGGTGATTTTAATAAACCATGCCCAGGGAACGATCTTCAGAACAGCCGTTAACTGCTTAGACTGTCAACGTTTTTCTTGTGCTGATGAGATTACAGTGAGTTAGGTTACAACTGACACATTTAAGAAGAGATCGCTTAGATCTGACCCTTTTCAACAAATTGTTATGGCTTTGTTAGAAGCCCATATTAAAATGGAACCACAGTCATTTAAAACTTCGAAAGATACTACCACTATGTCTGACTAGACGATTTGTGGGTCTACAATGGCGGCCGATACAAGGATTATACGTGCTTGTCCGCTAGGGCATGTTTACGGATAAATCTGGTATAGACCAGGTTTACGACACTTCAAGAACATCAAGAAATGTAAGCCACATTTGAATTATATTATGCTTAGCTAATTGGAACAAACTATTTTTTCTGCAGATGACCAACACATTTTTTTCGTCATATTTAAAGCTTGTAATGATTTACGCAAGACTAGTTAGATTTATTCTGAGCATTTTCAGCACTCAGAACAGTTTAGGATCGATGACCGAGCATTTTTAGCATTTATTTGAATTTTTCATATTTTTGGGAAATCACGGTAATCAGCCGATGTAACTGTAAAAGTTAAATTTATTTTTGTTGAGGAATGGATATTTTTTCCATATTCGAAGGTTCGAACATGTGGATTCTCACATGATGAGATGATAATTAAACATATTTGAAATAATAATAATAATAATAATAATAATAATAATCCACTAATAATAATAATAATAATTTTCATAATTTTTCTAAATAATTCTTGGATATTATATTTTATAATAATCATATGTATTGAGAAAGAGCCTATGAAGTAGTTGAAACATTTATAGTTTGGAACAGGAGATTTTACGAAGGAGAGTGGTTAGCGCAAGCCCGCATTCAACCAACATTTCAGTTCTGGTTGAACAGTTGATATTTGCTATGAGCAAAGTATATGTTTCATATAACACGGAGAGGCATGAAACGGGAAGCAATTGATATTTGTATCAAATAAGATATTTTGGATTTATATAAAATCATGACGTAAATACACTTCGAAAGTGAAATGAAGCTTTTCATAAGTATGGTAAATTCACGGGTTGAACTGAATGGTAAAATAAAATAAACTTGTCAGTTTATTAATCTTCCAGTGTTGATAACAAGCAGAGGCTTGATTTATTGTATAAATTTTGGGAAGATAATTTATGTGTGTGGAGTAGTTGTAATGCCATTCCCAGGTGCGCATGTTAAGTCGCAGGAATGAAGGTTTTTTCGAGCATCAATCAAATAGCAGGTTCGATGGCTCAGGTTTATAGTAGGAGTATTGGAACCACACATTTCGTCGTATGAATAACCCGAAGGTTATTTCTTTGAAACCATCAGTTCTTATTTCAACCTTGTTTTACGAATTCCATTTAAGACTTTGATTTTGCTAGAACCCGGATTTGTCATGATAGTAGTTTATTCTTCTTTAGAGGAAGACCTTTGCCGTTGTTGTTGTAGTTGTTATAATATTGTGTTCTTACACAAATAGTAGAATGGGCCACTGCCAATTTAAAATAATTCTTTAACCACGAATAATTTGAAGGATATTTTCAATCCTAGTGCCATGAACTAAATGAATTCATTATAAGGCTACAATTCTAATTTCCGCATTCTGTCGAAGAATTGCAAGTTGTGAAAGTTGCTAGAAATGGCCATAAATATAAATATTTTTATAATATTGTTCCCAAGTGGAAAATCTAATAGTTGAATGGTTCAACCATTTGTTGATCAAGTTAATGATTCAGAAATCATATATTTTGTTTGGAACTTGAAGTTCATAATCGAGTCACTTCTCGAATATTTAATGTCAGAAGAACAATTAATTGTTGTTGTGCTTCGCACAGTTCTTCGATGCTATGCTCAATGGTCAAATACTTTTCAGATGTTGTTAATGTGTGTTAATAATTTGTGTTGCTACGATGATAATAATAGTTTCAACGATATATTTTTGAAAACTGGAAAACAAATGAAAGTCTAAGAAATTCTATAAACATTTATTCTACGAGTGTTAATATCATGTAAATAGTCAAACAGTGATCGACGTTATTTCCAGTATGGACAATTCATTTTGCACTGGAATAAAATGTTAATAATTTTGGAACACAGTCCACAGGACTAACAATCGGACTTGTGTTTTCAAAAAGATTGTCAAATGTGTTTGGAAGATTTCTGTATTTTGTGTGTAAATAAGAGTGTGGATCGCCACACGTGGATGATGATGCTTTGAGCATTATTCTTGCAGTCAGATTTTAACTTTAAATAAACTGAGATAATTTTACCAGATGTGTTTCACCCAATTAAATCTCCTTCTATCCTTATTGTTGCATTGAGCCAAAAATCAGCAAAGCATTTTTATAAATTTGATGTCGTTTTTGCGATTTGCTTTAACCCATCTGGCGCTCCGGGATATTTTGATTCTCGTGCTGACTGATTATTGGTAAAATGCATATGTGGTCGTACGGACTCCGGTCTAAACGGGCACATAAAATAAGATAGAGAGAGAAATGGCTTCGAACGTGGGTCCCGATTTAGACATGGTCAATCGCATGCCGATTTAAATTGTGATAACTTTTATAGAAATATTTTGGGAGTTGAGAGATGTCTGGTTTGGATGAATAAATTAGTAGGAAACCCAATTAGTGGGGAAAATTAAAAATTTAACTGGTTAATAATTAGAATGGGTTTGATTATTTTTGATAATGGCTTAACCATTAGGGCGTCAAGTAAATTCAGTAGTAAACGTTCGATGACTGGAGATACACATTATTAGAATCCAGGTGGAGGATATTTGAGAACTTGCATATTTTTTCTTGTGATATTATGGTAAATGTAATTCGTAAATGTAGAGAAGTTTGTTTTTCCATCACGTCGATATTAGGACAAATCTCATTTTATTATAGTGTTCCAATTAGCTATTCATATTTCTTGTTCTAGTTATAAGCTTGTGTTTGCCACTGTTGTATACCCCTAAGTTTTGAATAATTATTGAAATTATGGAAGAAATGATGAGGATGATGAGGAGTTTGGAGGAGAGTTCGAAACAGGCTGGACTGCGTGTAGCAGCCATTATGAAAGAAAATACTGAGGCTTTAGAAAAGAAACTTAAAGAAAATTCTTATAATTTGAAAGAAAGTTTAGATGATAAACTTAAAGAAAATTCTGATAATTTGAAAGAAAATTTGAATGATAAACTTAGAGAAAATTCTGATTCTTTGGAAAATAAACTTAAAGAAAATTCTGATTCTTTAGAAAGCAGGTTAAAAGGTAACTTAAAAGAAAGTTTAGAGGATAAACTCAAAGAAAATTCCGACTTGTTAGAAAGCAGGTTAAAAGATAACTTAAAGGAAAATTTAAACAGTAAATTTAATTCAATGGAAAGTAAATTTAAAGAGAATTCTGAAATTTTGAAAATGACACTTGAAAGTAAAATGAATAAATTATGCGATAAAACACATGAGCTCGAAACTTCATTAGCTACTAACGCTAGTTTGATGGACGATAAATTTCGCGATGCCGATCTTCGATCCCAAAGCTTAGCTGATAGGATAGAACATGGTCTTAGGAAAGTTGGTGAAGACATGGTCAACCTGGAAGTCAGAGTGAAGAAGGAGAGTAATGAGATGGGAATTCTAGTTGTTCAACGTTTAACGGAACAATTCAAGGAACTTGTTATGGGAGAAATAAGAGAAGGTGTGATTAGTGAATTGCAAACTGAAATCAAAACCACAGTTGTCAATGAAATTAAAGACACACTCAAGCTGGAGAATCAAGAGGGAATCAAGGAGATTAGGGAATCTTTGTCATCCCACATTGAAGTAATTGCCAAGGATATTCAAGCAACTCAGAAGGACATATCAGATATGACAGGGTCATTGAAAAGTCATGAGGCTGTTATGAACCAGATATCCATTGATGTTAAAGACAATAGTAAAGAGACTGAAGCAATCAAGAAGATGGCAGAAGAAAACCAGAAGGAACTTGAGGCTATGAAAACTCAAATAAAGGATGAGAAACAGTCTGATCATCTTTTGAAAATGCCGAATGTAAAAGGAAAGGAACAGATACAGATAAATCTAGGAGGAGCTAGAGAGACTGAAAGACAGGATGAGGTTAGGACAGTATTTCAATCCAACCCCATAACTGTATTTAAGAATATAGAAGATAAGCCTTCTAAATTTTCAGGGCGAGATTCTGTAACACCCGTGGAATTTTTGAGAGAAGCAGGTGATTATCTGAAAGATTCTAAGATCCCTAAAGAAAGACAGATCAGGGTAATAGGGAAGTTCTTGGAAGGTCCCGCACTTTTGTGGTTTAGAGCATTTAGATCCACTCTAAATACTTTTGAGGAGTTTTCTCGTGGGTTATTGAAGAAGTTTTGGTCCCCTGAAACCCAACAGCAAGTTAGAGCAGAGTTGTATTCGAAGAGATTCTCGACGTCACAACCTACTCGATACTCTACATACTTTTCTGGACAGCTGTCTAAACTCCAACATTTAGATCCGCCAATGCCAGATAACGAGTTGATTACTGCTTTGATACGACAATTTCCAGCAGACGTCCAGAGGACTTTGATCGCTGCTGACATCTACAATATGGAACAGTTTGATGAAGTATTGCAAAAGCTGGATCATACAAACGCTCAATTCTTCCATCAGAAGGGAGTAAAGAGTAACAACGCTGTGTATGCTGTTATGGCTGACAGTTATTCTCAGACACCTCGAGAGATTCGAGAGGAGCGAGAAGAGAAATCGCCGAGGGAAGATTCCAATACGAGAGGATGGAACCAATACCGTAACAGATACAGTTACAAACCATATGCAAGACCGGATGGTGGTAATCGATACAACACTCGATGGAGAAGACCACGTGATACTCAAGGAAGGTACCAGGAAAGAAGATCCTATGGTAATAACTATAATAACAGAGGGAATGTAGATACTCGTCAGTCCAATGAAGAGTTTAACAAGGACACGAGGAAAAACTTGGAAGCAAGACACCAAGATAACTTGCAATTTGTGGAGCAGAGGCCCAATGATCCAGGTCCATCGGGAACACAACAATCCCGGGGGAATGGTAATAAAAAAAAAAACTTCGAATTCACAGTAGAAGATAGAATTTTGAATACTTTCACTTCCAGAATAATTAAATGGCAAGCAGAGGATGATGATTTAATTCAACAGAATGACGAACGAAAAGAAATGGGTACCAGAATTAGAATGCCAATCATTTCATGCGAAGTATTTGGTATGCCTGTCGATACTTTGATCGATACTGGGGCTATGCTTTGTCTGGTGAGTGAGAAGCTTTATATTCTGTGGAAGCTCAAGGAGGATTTAGAAGAGATTCCAGTATCAGGAATTAAGATCCAAGGAATAATACCCAATAAAATATCTCTGTGTAAAACACAATTATACTTATGTATTAAGATTGGAGGACATGATTTCCGACATGTATTTGTTGTAATGAAGGACATGGCTTTTGACATGATATTGGGAGCAGATTTCATTCAGAAATATCAAGCAGTGATAGACATGAAGACAGAGACGATTAAATTCAAGAATACCGAAGAGATAAACTTCGAGGGAAAAGAAGAGGAAGACATCGAGGGAGATGCTCAATGGTCTCTGATTTTTCATGAAGCTGAAGGAAGAGAAGTCTACACTGAGAAGGAGTCCCCAGAGTTAGGGAAGATTTTGGAAGAGTATCAAGATATTTTTGACATTAAACCTGGTGAAATTAAGGATTTTGAATATCATATTCGTGTAAATGATGATGCACCTTTTCATGCTAAATTGTACCCAGTAGCAGAAAAGCATCGAGAAAGAGTAAAAGTGCTTATCAAGGATATGGAAAGCAACAATGTGATTGAAAAGTACACTACATCTTATGTCAATCCATTAGCAGTAGTGTCTAAGCAAGATGGAAGTCTGAGGCTATGTTTAGACGCGCGAAATTTGAATTCAAGATTACTGCCAGAGTATGACAGACCACCAATCATTAGGGAACTGTTGAGAAAATTCCAAGGCAAGGTCTGGTTCTCTAATATTGATCTCACTTCGTCCTACCATCATATTAGGCTTAGTGAAGATTCTAAGAAGTTTACAGGATTTATGTTTGACCAGCAGACATATGTATTCCGCCGTTTACCATTTGGAGTTAAAACATCTGGATCCGTTTTGATCAGAGCCCTAGAACAAAATTTGAGTCCTGAAGTAAAAGAGATAGCAATTCGTTATATTGATGATATATTAATTGCATCTGAGACTCAGGAGGAACATTTGCTACATCTTCAAATGTTATTCGCAGATTTGAGGAAAGCGAACTTCAAAGTAAACCTTCGAAAATGTCAGTTCTTTCGAAAGGAAATAAAATTTTTGGGTCACATTTTGGATGGAGAAGGATACCGTCCCAATGAAACGAAGATACAAGCTATTGCAAATTTCCCTAGACCTACTAGAGTGAAGAATGTCCGCAGTTTTCTCGGGACATGCCAATTCTTTGCAGGGCATTGTCCGAACTTCACAAAGACAGTTGCGCCATTGCAGGAATTGTTAAAGAAAGGTAATAAATGGAAATGGGATAAAGATTGTGAACAGTCATTTCAAGATGCCAAGAGGTTATTGGTAAACAGTGTGAAATTGGAGTATCCTGACTTTACCAAGAATTTCATCATAGAATCTGATGCATCCACCGTAGGGATTGGAGCTATTCTACTTCAAGAGGATGAAGACCACAAGAGACATTACCTAGCGTTCATTAGCAGGAAACTTCGTCCATCAGAGAGGAATTATTACACCACAGAGTTAGAAGCACTTGCTGTAATATTCGCTTTGGAGTCGTGGAAGAAAATGTTAATTGGACATTCAGTCATTGTGAGGACTGATCACCACGCATTGGAGTTTATTTTGAGAACAAACTTTGCCAGCGATAGAATAACTAGATGGTCACTTTTTATTCAGCAATTCAACCTAGTTATTGAACACACTCCTGGAAAGTTGAATGTGGGAGCTGATTTGTTGAGTAGAGCAGTGGAGTCTACATCTAAGATTTTTCAAGTTAACCTGACGCAAGAGGATGAAGATACCTTGAGAAGGTTAAGGTTATTGCATTTATCCCAGAGGAGAGACCGACGTCTTAGGAACATTTTTCGTTTTCTACAAGGAAACATGGATCCCAATGATGATGATTTTGTGGAAACTGAAAGAATTTCCAGAGATTTTATGATGTTAGATGGTTTAATCTACAAGTTTGCAGATCCCGACCATACGAAGTTGAGAGTAGTGATACCTCCACGATTGCAAAAACCCATTATTTGGATGGCACATCGAATCGCAGGTCATGCTGGAGTAGATAAGACAGTCAACATGATTCAAGAGAAATTTTCGTGGGAGCGAATGCGACAAACTGTCAGAAACACTATTCGAGAATGCGACTTATGCCAAAGGAGTAAGCATAATTCTAGATTATTGAGAGAATTACCAAGGCCTATTATTCCTTCTAAGCCTTGCGAAATCTTCGCGACTGATTTATATGGTCCTCTCCCAAAGTCTAAAATAGGTAACCGATATATTCTGGTGACTATGGATGTTTTCAGCAAATACACCATGTTACATCCAATTCAGAAGGCAAACGCAAAGTATTGTGCGAAGAGAATTAGAGACAGCGTGATTCCGGAAGCAGGCAAACCGGAATTCCTTTTATCGGATCGTGGACCTCAATTCACATCTTTGGAATTTCGAACCAGCATGAATAATCTTGGGATTAGACAATTGTTTTGTTCTATTAGACATCCAGAGAGCAATCCAGCGGAACGCGTGATGGCTGAGATAGCAAAATTTTGCCGCCTCTATTGTCCAAATGAGCATTGGAAATGGATGGATGTTCTTTCTTTAGCATCCGAATCCATCAACTCTACTATTCATGAGAGTACTGGACAGATTCCTATGTTGCTACATCATGGAATTAAACCAACACGATTATGGGATCGAATCATCTCTATTCCACCTGAGATTGAACCAAGTCGTCAGATGAGGGAAACTCTAGCTTTAGACAAGTTAAGGAGTCAAGCTGAGAAGAGAGAGCGCAGAGTGAGAGGAAAGCGTTTTCGCAGACCCTTGCGCGTAGGAACTCTTGTTTTAGTGAGAAGACCTACACCCTCTGACGTGCAAAATCGAGTGTACTCGAAATTTGCAAGCCTTTACGCTGGACCCTACCGTATTGTGGAAGTAAACAATAATGGAAGCTATGAAGTAGCCAATACACGAACTGGTAACATCGTGGGAACTTATAATGCTTCAAATTTGAAGATCTATTATTCAAGAACCAAAGGAAAGGAAGCTTGTAGTTTAACGTGACCGTTAATCTGTAGATCATGAGCCACGGGACCTCCGTTTTACGTGGAATCCGAACCACAGGACATGGCATTTCACTTCGAAAATCTCACATGCATTGACCGGGAATCGAACCCGGACCGCCTTGGTGAGAGGCATACAGCTAGACCGCTGAGCCACCACGCCCCCAATATTCAAGAACCAGATAATTTAATGTGTAGATAGGAAAAATAAAAATTTTTCAATTTTTATTTTTTGCTAGGTGTGGGGTGGATGTGCCCAAATCTAGGAATGGGTATTCCAAGTTTCAGACACCTAGATATCAAGGGAAAGGCTGTAGCAGCTTTTGAAAGTTCAGATATTTGAATATCGCGCTACATTGCTTCTCGAAGCCTTTCGAAGAAAATTACCGATAGTTGGATGGTAAATGACGTAGCGAGTCACAGCAGAGGTGGAGACTATTTATTGATTAAATAGTTAACTATGGAGCAGAGACTTGAGACTGGGATCAGATTACTGGCACGGCCAAATGAAAGAGAATGCAATTAGTATCAAGTAAATCGGACCAGGGATTCAAGAGATATGAGGATTTCTAGATATCAGGCGATGACGCGTGACCCTGACCGTTTTTGTATAAAAGCAAGCTGGAACAGGCTTAGTTAGCTCACTTCATCACAAGCACTTGGCGAACAAGTTGCGTCTACGCTGAGCCAAGGCACATGGTTGCCGCCTCTACGAAGAAGTACTTTTCAAATCGTGATAGTCACGAGAAGTGCTGCGCAAACGAGTTGGAACTTAGTAAGTTTCTGGTGAGGAGAATCACTGAGGTGATTGTTTTTCTACAGACATTGGTGGAAATATTTATATTTCCAAAAGGACATATGCTAGACTCTGTCTAGAAAATAGTATTTGTCACAGTCCAATAGTAAATTAATACTTGGATGTTTAAATCCATTTAAAGTCAGTTTTCATATTTTGTAACTATTTAACCACTTCGATCCGTCAGTACATTGAAGAATAGTCTATAACGGTGGCGTTCATTAGTCTACGCAAGGGAAACTGCAGGTTGTCTAGCGCATGGCAGATGGTGATTTTAATAAACCATGCCCAGGGAACGATCTTCAGAACAGCCGTTAACTGCTTAGACTGTCAACGTTTTTCTTGTGCTGATGAGATTACAGTGAGTTAGGTTACAACTGACACATTTAAGAAGAGATCGCTTAGATCTGACCCTTTTCAACAAATTGTTATGGCTTTGTTAGAAGCCCATATTAAAATGGAACCACAGTCATTTAAAACTTCGAAAGATACTACCACTATGTCTGACTAGACGATTTGTGGGTCTACAATGGCGGCCGATACAAGGATTATACGTGCTTGTCCGCTAGGGCATGTTTACGGATAAATCTGGTATAGACCAGGTTTACGACACTTCAAGAACATCAAGAAATGTAAGCCACATTTGAATTATATTATGCTTAGCTAATTGGAACAAACTATTTTTTCTGCAGATGACCAACACATTTTTTTCGTCATATTTAAAGCTTGTAATGATTTACGCAAGACTAGTTAGATTTATTCTGAGCATTTTCAGCACTCAGAACAGTTTAGGATCGATGACCGAGCATTTTTAGCATTTATTTGAATTTTTCATATTTTTGGGAAATCACGGTAATCAGCCGATGTAACTGTAAAAGTTAAATTTATTTTTGTTGAGGAATGGATATTTTTTCCATATTCGAAGGTTCGAACATGTGGATTCTCACATGATGAGATGATAATTAAACATATTTGAAATAATAATAATAATAATAATAATAATCCACTAATAATAATAATAATAATTTTCATAATTTTTCTAAATAATTCTTGGATATTATATTTTATAATAATCATATGTATTGAGAAAGAGCCTATGAAGTAGTTGAAACATTTATAGTTTGGAACAGGAGATTTTACGAAGGAGAGTGGTTAGCGCAAGCCCGCATTCAACCAACATTTCAGTTCTGGTTGAACAGTTGATATTTGCTATGAGCAAAGTATATGTTTCATATAACACGGAGAGGCATGAAACGGGAAGCAATTGATATTTGTATCAAATAGGATATTTTGGATTTATATAAAATCATGACGTAAATACACTTCGAAAGTGAAATGAAGCTTTTCATAAGTATGGTAAATTCACGGGTTGAACTGAATGGTAAAATAAAATAAACTTGTCAGTTTATTAATCTTCCAGTGTTGATAACAAGCAGAGGCTTGATTTATTGTATAAATTTTGGGAAGATAATTTATGTGTGTGGAGTAGTTGTAATGCCATTCCCAGGTGCGCATGTTAAGTCGCAGGAATGAAGGTTTTTTCGAGCATCAATCAAATAGCAGGTTCGATGGCTCAGGTTTATAGTAGGAGTATTGGAACCACACATTTCGTCGTATGAATAACCCGAAGGTTATTTCTTTGAAACCATCAGTTCTTATTTCAACCTTGTTTTACGAATTCCATTTAAGACTTTGATTTTGCTAGAACCCGGATTTGTCATGATAGTAGTTTATTCTTCTTTAGAGGAAGACCTTTGCCGTTGTTGTTGTAGTTGTTATAATATTGTGTTCTTACACAAATAGTAGAATGGGCCACTGCCAATTTAAAATAATTCTTTAACCACGAATAATTTGAAGGATATTTTCAATCCTAGTGCCATGAACTAAATGAATTCATTATAAGGCTACAATTCTAATTTCCGCATTCTGTCGAAGAATTGCAAGTTGTGAAAGTTGCTAGAAATGGCCATAAATATAAATATTTTTATAATATTGTTCCCAAGTGGAAAATCTAATAGTTGAATGGTTCAACCATTTGTTGATCAAGTTAATGATTCAGAAATCATATATTTTGTTTGGAACTTGAAGTTCATAATCGAGTCACTTCTCGAATATTTAATGTCAGAAGAACAATTAATTGTTGTTGTGCTTCGCACAGTTCTTCGATGCTATGCTCAATGGTCAAATACTTTTCAGATGTTGTTAATGTGTGTTAATAATTTGTGTTGCTACGATGATAATAATAGTTTCAACGATATATTTTTGAAAACTGGAAAACAAATGAAAGTCTAAGAAATTCTATAAACATTTATTCTACGAGTGTTAATATCATGTAAATAGTCAAACAGTGATCGACGTTATTTCCAGTATGGACAATTCATTTTGCACTGGAATAAAATGTTAATAATTTTGGAACACAGTCCACAGGACTAACAATCGGACTTGTGTTTTCAAAAAGATTGTCAAATGTGTTTGGAAGATTTCTGTATTTTGTGTGTAAATAAGAGTGTGGATCGCCACACGTGGATGATGATGCTTTGAGCATTATTCTTGCAGTCAGATTTTAACTTTAAATAAACTGAGATAATTTTACCAGATGTGTTTCACCCAATTAAATCTCCTTCTATCCTTATTGTTGCATTGAGCCAAAAATCAGCAAAGCATTTTTATAAATTTGATGTCGTTTTTGCGATTTGCTTTAACCCATCTGGCGCTCCGGGATATTTTGATTCTCGTGCTGACTGATTATTGGTAAAATGCATATGTGGTCGTACGGACTCCGGTCTAAACGGGCACAGTATTCCCTTATAAATTCTGCCCCAATAAGTAGGTTATAAGGCAGTTCATTTACCAATAGAAAACTCTGCGAGAAAATAGAGCCTCCTATCTGTAAATCTAGGAATACCTGATATTTACATATCATCGTTCTGTCTGGAATTACCCCTTTTGTTTTGACACTAGAGATCGGTATTTTCAAAACCTTCTCTCTCTGTGCTATTTCATTAAATAAAGCTTGTGTCATAAGGCTCACTGTAGAACCGGTGTCTAACAGACTTCTTATTTTCAATCCCGCTACTCTTACAATTATACTGCTCAAAAAAATTAAAGCACCACTTTTTTCAAAGGCCACCAAATTTGGAAAGTTGACTGCACAAGGTCGAAATCTCAGTATGACGTTTGCCCCGACGCCTACCAAGCACATGCTTCAGCACAACTCCCCAACTTGTGTAGTTTCGGGATAGCGCCCCCAAAACCAGCCCATTTTTGAAAACCGTAAATTGAAGTTTGCGAAAAACACTGTAGGACTTGTCGCAGGTTGCCAAAGCAGTCGAAAATGAATGAGTCTTGCTCTTAAGGTTCCACGAACACGCTGAAATCGTTACATTTGACGTTTGGGCATTTTCAACCCCCTTCATCATCCCTTAAACATGGACTACCATTGGGGGCGTCTGATAAGGTACCGGGTGTGTTTAACCACCTGAAAACCTGTACACCGTCCTCAGTTGCTGATTGCAGTAAGTTCTTAAGGCCCCCGGCAATGTCCACACCCCCTAACACCCTCAACTGGCATGGGACCAAACCACCCCTTCTCGATTCACCCCTAAGGAAGGTTTTAATCGAGATTTTTATCAGTGCTGCTAATGGGGGATCTTCCCCTAACGTTTCAAAAAAGGAACTGTGCCTTTGTCACCACCCCTTCCCCTGCAGCCCCCGTTTGTATGATTTTTCGAATCAGGCCCTTTTTAAGGGCTGAAACGACGTCTTAATCGCTGAAAGGGCTGTAAAGGTCCTTAGAAGTAGTGGTGATACGAAATCAACCCCTTCCGATCGATGATTGACATTCCGTCCCCCAAATTCGAAATTTTTGCACCCCCAACCCTCCCTGTCTGGACGCGTAACGCGTCATGGCAGAGTTTTCAGAGTTGGATCAAAATGAAGCTTATGGCCTGAAATGGAGCCCAAAACAGCAGGTTGGATGGAAATTCATCGGTAGGGTGGAAAACGGGACCAAAAAGTTTTCAAAAAAGTTAACAGCCTCCAGTAAGTACACCAATGCATAGGCAACCCACATCACGTCATTTTTCTCCCATTACCAAACTTTGTAACCTATTGCCGATCATAGGCAACCCACTCGCACGGACGTGATGTGGGTTGCCTATGCATGGGCGTACTTACTGTAGGCTGTACACTTTTTTGAAAAATTTTGGTCCCGTTTCCCAACCTACCGTTGAATTTCTATCCATCCTGCTGTTTTGGGCTCCATTGCAGGCCATAAGCTTCATTTTCATCCAACTCTGAAAACTCTGCCATGACGCATTACGCGTCCAGACAGGGAGGGTTGGGGGTGCAAAAATTTCGAATTTGGGGGACGGAATGTCAATCATCGATCGGAAGGAGTTGATTTTGTGTCACCACTACTTCTTAGGACCTTTACAGCCCTTTCAGCGATTAAGACGTCGTTTCAGCCCTTAAAAAGGGCCTGATTCGAAAAATCATACAAACGGGGGTTTCAGGGGAATGGGTGGTGACAAAGGCACAGTTCCTTTTTTGAAACGTTAGGGGAAGACACCCCATTAGCAGCACTGATAAACATCTCGATTAAAACCTTCCTTAGGGGTGAATCGAGAAGGGGTAGTTTGGTCCCATGCCAGTTGAGGGTGTTAGGGGGTGTGGACATTGCCGGGGGCCTTAAGAACTTACTGCAATCAACAACTGAGGACGGTGTACAGGTTTTCAGGTGGTTAAACACACCCTGTACCTTCTCAGACGCCCCCAATGGTAGTCCATGTTTAGGGGATGATGAGGGGGGTTGAAAATGCCCAAACGTCAAATATAACGATTTCAACGTGTTTGTGGAACCTTTAAGAGCAAGACTCATTCATTTTCGACTGCATTGGCAACCTGCGACAAGTCCTGCAGCGTTTTTCGTAAACTTCAATTTGCGGTTTTCGAAAATGGGCTGGTTTTCTGGGTGCTACCCCGAAACTACTCAAGTTGGGGAGTTGTGCTGAAGCATATGCTTGGTAGGCGTCAGGACAAACGTCACACTGAGATTTCGAGCTTCTAGGTCAACTTTTCAAAATTTGGTGGCCTTTGAAAAAAGTGGTGCTTTAATTTTTTTGAGCAGTATATAATAGGCAATTCTCTCTTGACCATGACCTGTGATCCTCCTGTATCCTCGATTAGCTCTTCTGGTTTGGCTATCCAATTGATGATGTTAACAGACTTCCATCCATCAGTCTTGAACTCTTCAAATTTTGGCGTTTTTTTTTCCTTCAGCGCCCGTCCCCTTGGAGTTTCTTCTCTCCTGTTCGCTGCGCTGTAGTTCCAAACTCTTAGCTCCATCTCCATATCTGTCTGGCGATGTCCTGTTCTGCATAGCTTCTTGCCAGTGGACTTGTTGTTTCTGGGGCTCATCTCCCCTTTCCTCGAGGTATCGCAATGAAGCGTGATATCGTTCCTCTACCTCGTCATCGAAGTTCCTTCTTCTTTCTTGGGGTCTCCAATTTCTATTGTTGCCTTCTTGGCCATTGTTACCTCCATTGTTTTGGTACGGTCTACCCCTGGTATTCTGCTTATTCCACGAATTTCGGCCTCTTCCTCCTCTACTAGCATTCCCTTTGTACTTTGGCTGCCATCTTCTGGGTTCCTGTTCCCATTGACGTCCATTGGAATCTAGTGTTTCAGTGCTCGTAGCTTTATTGTTCCTTGGAGCTTGATGTTGGTCAGTCTGCGTGTTGGTCACGTGTACCTGTTCCACGGTTCGACTCTGACGCATCGTATTTGCTGTTGTGAGGTCCAGTTGTCTAAGAACTGCCTCAATTTCTATAGCCGTTTTCGCATTAGCCGAGATTAGCAGTCTTTGGATCTCGTATGGAAGCTGTTTGGCGATAGCAATACATAATTCCAGCTCGCTCGGTTTTTGATCCAGTTCTTTGAAACGACACATCTGAGATATGAAAAACTCCGCGTACTTCGTTGGGTTGCTGGTACTGTATCTTTTGGAATACAAGTCCAGTCTCAAATTTTGCTGTGTGGCTGGATCCCAGAACCGTTTCAAAAATGCCTCTCGAAACTCCTCAACAGTATCGAAAGTATACCGGAAACTGCGAAACCATAACGCGCATTCTCCCTCTGTTAGTTTCTCAATGGCTCGTAGCCTGCGCTCTGGCGGTATCCGCGCATCATTCAGATATTCAGACACTTCCTTCAACCAATATTTTGGTGTCATATTACAGTTGCTACCTGAGAACTTCCTTGGTTTTTCTTCGCTTGCCCTGATTATGTTTATCACCTGGGTGTGCGTAGCATTTTCATGTGGCGTTGATGCTGCAATTGGTGCACCTGGCGTCATATAAGGACTTTCGCCTGGGCCTGTAGCATTCCTGATTATAGGTTGGGTCTCTAAGTCTGCCCACCTTGTTTTCCTCACATCTTCCATGCTGCCTTCACTTGACTTAGGACTTTTCATAAGGGTTTCCTCCTGTGCGATTATCCTAGTCTCCATTTGATTGTGGCGCATCTCCGCTCTTTCAAGTCGAGTAATTACCTCCTTCTCGATTCTGGTAAGTCTATCTCGATTTTCCTCAGCTACTTGAAATATTTTCTTCTTGTCTTCTTTCAGACTTTGTTTGATATGGGAGATTTCATCCTCTACATCTTCCTTAATTTGAGCAATGGTCTTGTCGCTTGCCTCTGTCTTCTGGCCTTCTCTTATTTCGAGTTCTTCTCTCAGCCCTTTAATTTCCTCTTGAATGTGTCCATTGACTTTTGACAATTCATTCCGGACATTGATGATCTCACCTCTATTCTCCTCTTGCCTTTTGTTAACTATAACAATATCGCTTTGAACTTGGTCCAGTTCTTGATGAACTTTGCCCATCTGACCTTTCACGTTGCTTACTAGCTCTTTACTTTCATTAGCGATAGCTTTAATCTCGCTTATTTCCTGACATTGATCTAATATGTTCTGATCCTGTTTCTTGAGGTCACCGTTAATTGCTCTAGCATAGCTTTTCAATTTCTGGTCCCATTTAGAGTCGTTCTCCTCTAACCTCTGATCTACCGTTCTCGTAAATTCTGAAAATTGTTTCGCTTGGCGTTCGAGATTCGCCTCACTTTGGATTTGAATATCCTTAATGTCATTAGACAGCGCATCTAACCTACTGTTGGTTTCATCCTGAGCATGCTTACACGCTTTTAAGTTACTTTCGAGCTTGGCTTCTATAGCCTCGAAACGTTTATCTGTTTTAACCTGCATTTCTGATACAATGCTTACAACAGTTTCTGTTACTTCGGTCTTAATTACCTCTTGCATTTGACCTAACTTATTATTTAATTCAACCTTATTTGCATTCATTGCCTCCTGATTGGCATCTAAACGATTATTCAGTGCAACCTGATTGGCATCTAAACGATTATTCAATTCGCTCTGATTATCATCTAAACGCTTATTCAATTCGCTCTGATTATCATCTAAACGAGCGTTTATTCCCTCCTGGAAAGCCTTAGCTTCCAGCTTATTTTGTTCATTAACAGCGTCAAAATGCTGTCTTAAGCCTGAAATCAACTGCACAATCTCCTCTGTACCTGACATTTCTACAATAATATACTGTGAGATGCAGGCAGGCTTCCTGGAAATATGTGTGGATACGTTTTGAAGAGAAACATCAAACACTGTACACATATTGTAAAGTCGTACAAAACCTGTCAATATTATGATAAATTGTGGATCTGGTATGTAGCGCTCATAGCCTTGGGTAATCCGCTTCTCAATAGAGAGATTCTGCGTTACATCAAAAAGCCTACTGAACTCAAAAATCACTCAAACACACTTTGAGGCAAAAACAATTACTATGGTTTTCCCCATGAAATACCATAAAAAATCTATGGGTTTTCCCTAAATCCCATAAGCTCCACGAACTCTGGGCGCCATGATAAATATAAATGGGATGATGCTCATGCTTTGCCCACACACGGGCGACATGATAAATACAAATGGAGTCCACGTTAAGACATCGCAGCAACCCTCCAAGGTCTCGGTTGTACTGTCGAATGCCCCACTTGGGTCTCGCCATGATAAATAATAATGAGATGACCGGTTCGTGCAATGCCAAGATCGCTCATATTGCACTAACGCAGGCGGTTCCATAGTGAGTTAATACCGCTCCACGTTGCTTGGGCCATGACAAATTAAAGGAGAATCTATCAAAATTTATATTGTTCGTATCGGAGCTTAGCTAGATTAGGTGCGGTCATTCCCTACTTCACGTTAATTGTTACTTTAATAGAGTTGTGTGCATTAGATCTAGACCGACTTCAGTTGTACCTATAGCTCACATCACTGTACAAGACATCAATTTCCATGTACCCATGTGAGTAATCTCGATGGAAAATATGCTTCTGCCTCCAGCTAGCATCAGGGCTCGAGCGTGTACCGTTCTCCCACTGTAGCAGTTGCATATTTTGGATTTGAGGCTAAAAGGTATCAACTCTACAATGATAAGGCACAACTCTATTCTAAAACTTTAATTCTGTAATAAACTTCATGGCTTCACACAAACAAAACAAATCCCACAACCACAAAACAAACAAACAAAAATTATTTCCACAATCCACAAATATGAACATAATATTATCATAATAAAATCATATTATAACACAAACCTTTACCCTTATGTGAACCCCGGTCAATGCATGTGAGATTTTCGAAGTGAAATGCCATGTCCTGTGGTTCGGATTCCACGTAAAAAGGAGGTCCCGTGGCTCATGATCTCAAGATTAACGGTCACGTTAAACTACAAGCTTCCTTTTCCTTTCCTTATGTGAACTTTACAAAGTATTCTAGTGCGCTGATGCACATACAATTACAGAAACAAACTGTACTTTAATTCTTCTGTCATCCAATGTGACTTCATTAATTCTACACAATTAATTATTCCTTGAACCTTGTCTTAATTTGACAATAATGTGTATCGTGTGTGTGTTTTGATCTTTCTCTTCCCACCAAATGTTTTACATGCATAAGCCTATTCTGGTGTTGCACAGCAGTCTACGTACAACTCCATAATTATGTAAGCTACCCCTACACTTCCTCTATTTATATAGTTCCACTGCATGCCGTGTGTGATTTCATTTAAAAACATTAGTTAACGCTGTGTCGGGCGGTACTATTAAACTACCTTTGCGCGAGTAGCCTGTGGCATCTGGTAACCCACTTCAGAAAAAGACGTCAGTGACAGTACAAATGCAACGTCTAACCATTCGTTAGATAGCTAAAATCATGAACCATCAGGGCGATCTATAATTATCAATGTGTTCTTAAACCACATGACTTTATTACTCAATATAACAATATTTCATTTCATGTCATTAACAGGGTCTAAAATCTGTTCCTTTCAAACTGGCTGTCACGGTTCGTTTGACCGTCCAGACCCTCTCCCCGAGCGGCCTGTATACAATAGAAGTGGAGTGAGGTCCTACATTACCTCCCCCTCGTTTCCTGTCTGACTTCTTTCTCCCCAAGCAGTGAAAGATTTTACAAGACAAACACTGTGGTCCCAGCGACACACATATCTCAATGGATTTTAACTGAATATTATGCAAATAGGTTCTGGATGAGCTTTCACATTTACTCCTACACTGAGGATAATAATAATTGGCTCCAATATAGGCCCATTTCAACATAAAGGCACGAGATTCATAACACATTAGTCCATTAGGTAACCGGTATCTTTAATAAATATTGCGGCCAGCCCATGCTGCCGTCTTGGGATTCGCTTCAACGAGCCGAATCACTCAACAAATAGCTCTCGGGGAATCAGATAGCGTGCGGAGGTGTCCATTGTTTTCCTCCCACCTATCACGGGATTCGAACCCGGAACATTCCAAATATCCATCATCAGAGCTAGGGTCAATATCACTATATACGCTCTGGCATAAAGTACATCTCTCATTACGCCCACGGCATACGAGATTTCATACGAAGAATAGAAACCCTGGTCCCTCCTAATGCTATGATCTACATCCTATTATTACCAAGAGAAAACTATCAATTGCTCTATAAGCTTTTCACACAAGCTGCAAATTCAATTCACTAAAAGCTCTTCCATTTCCTGGCATAATTATATTCCCAATAATACAATATTCTGATATCAAACTCTTTTCTTAATCCCGTAACGTAATCTTACTGTATAATCTTACTGCTTAGATCGATAAGTCTTGCCCTTTAGCGTAAATATTTCTTGTTTACAACATTTTGCCTGATGCGTTCATTCATACCTTTATATTCATTATTATTATTATTGTTATTATTATTCTCACTGACATAAATTTACCAAAATCCGACACAACTCATCTTACAAATCGAACAACCATGTTCGTGGCATTTACATAACTGATTTGCCATTTTTAATTACAAGTGGTAACGATTAATCCACTCACTGATGCAAAATAACATCTCAAATCTATTAAAATCAACATAATAATGAGTAAACTTGGAGAGTCTATCTCCTACTCTGATTCTTACTGGCATCTTTATAATTCTGAAATCACACTACATGCAGTGGCCTATACCTCTACTTGAACATAATTTGTGGGGTACTTACATATCTTAAGGCTTCGTCACGGTGGTTCCAACCACTCATATCCTTCCGGGTCGCCTGCCATATGCAGATTAGTGCGACATTTTCATCTCGAATACACACATTTTCTGACACATATTTTTCGTTAACCACACGACACTTTGCATTTCTATAAAGAAGCTATTGCTTCCAACACACATGACACTTTAAAACACTTATTAAACTATTAATTTAAAAGACATTTCACATATAATTTACATAACACACGTCACTCCGTACACTTCTCCTTGGTTGAAATTCCCTAGCAAAGATATCCAAAATGCAGGTGTCGACGGCATCTCCCGCGCTCCTACCAACTCCTGATTGAAAGTCTGGTTCGCTTGCCCTCGGAATTCACCAACAGTTTATCCATACTCCTACGGTAAGCTTCCTGATTCGCATAAATATGCTAACTTCCGTCCTGAGCGTTATTATTTGGTATTCAAAGACATTACCAAATGCTTCGTAAGGTTTCTTTTAGCGCATTCCATCGTGATTAGACATGTATGATCCGTCAATAATTTTATACATTGCGCTTAACACTGTGCATAACTTTACATAGATTATTATTTACAATAGTTCTGCAACTTATCTCACACGTTGCTTCCTAAGTGAACACACATTGTTCGTACTGTTTACAAAAAAAAAACTGTGTAGCGACGACTGTTTGCGACTCTCGGTGACAAACTGTGTCCAACTGTGTAAACTGCGTTAAGACTGGCTGCAACACTGGCGTGCGCCTGCCGTGATGACTGAGCTAAAGACTGAGAGTCTGCCAAGGGTCGACTCCCTTATATTGGATTCCCACGAAAAGTAGAGCTAAATTTTCCCGCGCTATCTCGACTCCTCTCCCAGCACGATTCTGGTCTCGAAACCATGCTCATCGGGTTCCTTTTCCTTCACTGATCCCAGAACTGTCTGCGTGCTGAAGAATCGCTCGGCCAATTAATTAATATTAATTCCTTTCTCCATAGCGTGGGGGCGCTATCTCACGGGAAATCCCTGGCAACCTCGTTAGAACCAAGCCGCGAACAACCATAGTCCCTGTTCTTCCGCACTTCATTAAATATGCGTCAATATCGCAGATTAAATGCTCTAAAATTAGCCTCCTGGCTAAAGATTCATCTGTGTGCCACTCTCATGTCATTGTGTTACTCCAATCATGAGTAATCAATGATTTTCCTTGGGATCTTCCCACCCCCTTCTTACATCCATTCTCAGTCGGGGAAAAACTGGGTCATTGTTCAAGTCCCCAACCTCCTCCAGACGACATAACGAGGTCAGCAAGATGGACGTGGCTCCATGCTGCACCTCCCACAATTCTGGGCCAATTAGTTAAACGTCAAACTCTGCACTTTTCGTGCTCCAAGTCCAGTATAGCCTACTTCAAGTAGTCTAATAATGCTGTATTTCGCTCAATTTCCTGCATTATTTTAATAAATAATGTCATTATCAACGGGAAACACACCAGTGATCAAATATACACTTTTCTCTAGGGTTTTTTTTACCATGAAACTCCCTCCGCAGACCTCGGGTTCGTTCCCTGGTGGAACCTTTATACTGAGATCACAGTCTCTGAGATCCACGTTCGATATCAGTCAGCATAAGCCCCTCGGGTTCAATATATGTAACAGCAGACAGTAAATTAACTATCTACGTGTCGGTAATATTTTAACTGGTAGTAATTAGGCACTGCATTTAAATTGATTATAAATATATTTCTATCAATGAAAGGAAATATGTAGTATTTTACCATAATAAATTTGAAGCCATAACAAACGCACACCCAATTTTCAGGAGAGCGAATTTAAACATTCAACACTAAAAATAAATACTTAAAACTCCCCAAACGAGGGTAAGCAATATAGTTTTTGTTTGCCAAATGTATTTCTTATAAAGGAAGTACATGTAAAACAAATAACAACTAAAGTTAAATTATGAAAAAGTCAGAGGATATGGGACGTTCTTTCCATTTCCACTAAAAATAAAATCCTCTTTATCTCAGTGACATTCCGCTTTATTTGAAACTAGCAGTTGTGCCTGGCTTCGCCCGGTGGATTTATTTGTATTATGGATGATAATGAATACTACTACAGAACTGGAGCGTTCAAGGATAAGGATCGGAAAGCATCAATGCTTATTGCAGCTGATAACCTCAGTATACTGCACCAACACCATCACCCTTATACAGAGGCATACTATTGGCATGAAGATAACTGTTTTAAGGAGCTTAAGAAATCGTTTTGCACTAATTACTCCCCGTGACTGCAATTTATAAGCAGCTTCCAATTCTGCCCCAGAACACTGGTTGAGGCGATGTGATGCAGCCCGCATTACCAGGCAACAATAGACTTAGGTATTATTGGAGCTGTCCGGGAGCGCTTGTTCTTCCCACTTACTGAACAAAAATCAATCTTTTAGGTTATCTGCGAGGTGTAGCCTAATGCTACATAGCCTAAACTATTCCTCTTGTATCTGGTTATCATATACGAAAATAATTTTTCGAATCCGACTGGTAGTTCCAGAGATTAGCGCGTCTAAACACACAAACTCTTCAGCTTTATTAGGCTATATTATTATTTGAAATTAATTTCAACTGATTTGTAGTGACGATGGCTGGCCACCAGAATGCGCCATAAACTCATTTCCGGAAAAAAAAGGTCTTACCCCGTTCATTCTGTGGGGTCTTCATTTATATCACTGTGTATTGGTTGGGTGGACCATTAAAGAATTATTTTAACAAATGAAGATAATGATCCAGAATTATACTCGGAATTAAATTTCCTACCGCGATTACAGTACCATAACTTCACAACTAGTTTGGACCAAACAGTATAAAATAATCACACCGTTACCAGACAAATACCAATGGAACAAGAGAAAACCATGTAATGACATTCCTAGCAGCTAGACAATAAATCATTCTTAATGGCATTATACAGGGTGTTCGTAAAATCACCGGACTCTTAACTTTGAAAACTTGCAGCTCATGTATCTGACGGAATATGTTGGCAAGTGTGGCTACGAGATGCAATCAGACATGGTAGAACCATGTTGTAGTTGTATCAGAACAGTGCAGCTGTTGCCTTGCGCAGGTCAAGGTCAAGTAGGCAATATGCATTTTATGTGCGCACAACAGATCGCTTTATTGTAGGCCTATTTTAACTGCAAAAGTTATGAGAGATGTGTGGAAAAATGGGGACATTGATTTTCTGATGAACCCTTTGTATGATACAGGAACATTATGTAACAATTTTTGCCTTCATTGGAACAGGATGATTACTAGTGCTGGTTTCACTGCTAACACGACCTTGGCGATGTTGCACAATTTTTTCAGTGGTTAAGTAACCTCAAGAAATTTTTGGCCTCCTCATTTGCCAGATTTTTCTGTGGGGATTTTTAAAAGAAAGAGTATACAGACACAGCCTAATCCACATTCTTTATATGAACTCAATGAAGCAATTTCTAAATGTACTAGAGAAATAACATCGGCAAAATCGAAAATGTGATGCAAAACATGTGTAAGCATGTAAATTTGTGCATGCAAGAAAACTGTCACTTTCAGCATCTGTTGTGAACCGGAACTGGAGGAACATAATGAGTGGAAAGTGAGTTGGTGTTATGTCTGTACATTTATTACTCTTTATCACACTTCCGGAATACTTCTACCAGAGTTTAAATACGTGAGGGAAGAAATCCTAAATATTGAGTCTGGTGACTTTACGAACATTCTGTATTATCTAGGAAGCAATGGCCAAGGGGTAACTTTAGGTGGCTATGTGCCGTACAGTTGCTCAAACAAGGAATGAGCGCACACTTAGTAATAGCACAGTCTTATTTCTTCTTGTTAAGTTCTTGAGCGCAGAGCCAAAAATTCAATGGAATAACTAGAGTAACCTTATAACAGCCTATATACCGTATTTACAATTCCTATCATTTATGAAAAGGTTCTCGTGTAAACCCGCCGTTAGGATTTGGCCAACAGTTGCCAAGAGTGTGCTAATTTTTTGTTTGAGCGACTGTTAATATTGATTTCTACTGCATGTCGTAACTCACGTTTAAAGCAATTTATGAGTGTTTCACACTTTTTGACAAGCAGTGATGGACAAAGCAAAGATGATAAATAAGTAGGTAGGCCTTGCAAGGAAAGCTTTTACAGAGAAAAGAAATCTATTGACATGAAATATATAAGACTAGCGGACCCGTGCGAGAAATCTCGCATGTTCATAAACCATACTTTCCCCAATAGGTTTATAATGAGAGACTTAAGGAGAAAGGTTATGTTTTTATTTCAACCAAATGATTATAGAACACTATTTACATTTCAGGATAAAGGAAAGACCTCAGAATGTTAAAATGACATGAAACAGGCGTCACAGCGGCCCATGGACAGCAATTATGGAGCGTATTTTCCTACATCAACGGTGTTTGCAAATCGCACACTTCGTACAATTTTTTAAAGTCATTTTTTTAAGAAATTATAGATATTTATGAAATTATAGTGCAATAAGTCACTGCTAATGTCTATTCTCTTTCATTTGAATGCTCATTTGCCACGATCGGTCGCTTGTGAGCGCCGCAGGAGGGATGCATACTACTGAAATAATATATATGATGATTGTTGTTTTAAGAGGCCTAACATCTGAAAATGAAATGGAAATATAGATTTAGGTATTAGAAAGTAATTTTTGAAAGCTTTTGTCTGGAGCGTGGAAGTGAAGATTGAACTGTTGGTGCAGCAGGAAAGGGGACAATAGAAGCTTGCTAGTGGTCGAGGTGGGAACTGTTCTTTGTTTATCTGCGTCACACCGTCAGCCTCATTGGTTGACAGGTACAGTAGTGCGGGTAGGATATGAATTAGCTCCAGTAGCCACAGTCATAGTTTACCTCTATGTGGTGACACAGCTTAGCTGTGCTGTTGTGAAACAATTAGAAATCTGCCATCCCCAAATCGCCCATTATTCATTTTTCCGTTCACTAATCGTATTACGGTATAATTTCTAACACAAGTAGTGCGTACAATGCTGCTCAACTTATGCATAGACTGCAGTCTATCTTCCATGTGTCCCCTACTCGTCCTAGAAGGCTCTTAGTGCTATTGTCAACAAACACTGGTGCAGCCAAGTTCAGCAACACTCGTATCTTGAAGATTAGATGGGTAGATAGAGGTACAGTAGTGTCTCTTGACAGAGCCCTCAAATTCAAGAAACATTGCATGAACACCAAGTCGAAAGTTTCCACCAGAAACAATCTCCTTAGAAAACTGGCTGGATCACAGTGCGGCAGTCAACCTGAAACCATACGAACGTCTGCCATGGCATTGTGTTATTCTGCTGCAGAGTATGCTTGCCCTGTTTGGCATAATTCATCTCATGCTGAACAGGTAGATGTAGCTCTTAACGACACATGCAGAATCATAACAGGCTGTCTAAAACCTACTCCGGTCGCGTGGCTCATCATCTCACTGGAATAGCCCCACCTTCAGTCCGAAGAGAAATAGCAGATAAGGAAAAGAACAAAGTAGAGCACGAAAGAAATCATCCATTGCATGGGTATGAACCACATGCACACAGACTGAAGTCCAGGAAGAGTTTCCTAAGAACATTGCAGGAAATCAAAACCACTGATAAACAAGCCAGGTTGCAATTGTAGAAAGCTAAAGGCCCCATTCCAAACTGCTGGAAGAAAGTAGCAGAAACATTACCACCTGGACACGATGAAGGATGGACAACATGGAAATCTCTGAACAGATTGAGATCTAGCGTTGGCAGATCAAGAGTTAATCTGGCAAGATGGGGCTATGGAAAGCAAGATATTAAGTGTGATTATGGAGATGATCAGACTGTTAGGCACATGCTCCAGTGTCGACTGTGCCCAGCTTCCTGCACAGAGGAAGATTTACATCAAGCTTCAGACAATGCACTAAAAGTAGCCAAATTTTTATCTACTATTGTTTTCTTCTTCTTCTTCCTCCTCGCCTTTTCCCGTTACACGGGGTCGGCTTTCTTAATCCTGAGGCGCCACTCATTTCTTTGGAAAGCATCATCAGCAGATAAGCCCAAAACTCTCATGCCCCTCTGGACATTCGTCATCCATATTGTTTGAGGTCTGCCGCACCCTCTCTTTTGCGTAGTCATGGAAAGGCACTTCTTCACTACAAGAGTCTCCGGTCTTCACATAACATGTCCATACCACCTTAGCCTGGTTTCTAAAAGTTTCTCTGTTATAGGCGCTACTTTGAAACTGCCCAGCACATATTCATTACGGATTTTATCTTTGAGAGTGACTCCACATGCCCAACGTAACATACGCATTTCAGTGGTATGTAGCCTTTGTAGTAGCCCAGGTTTCACTACCATCGAGTAGGATTGGTCTTACGGCAGATTTATAAACTTTCCCCTTCGTTCTTATGGGTATTTTCGGATCACATTAAACTTCTGTTAGTTCGCGCCATTTGTTCCACCCAGACGTGGCCCTATGGATTATATCGGCGGTTATCGTGCCATCTTCAGCAATGACAGAACCTATTATTGTTTTAATGTTCATAAATGTCTGTGCCTTTGGGAGTGGCGACCCCATCGTAATAATAGCCTAAAATGGAAATGGCACTTCCAATGATTCGGAAAAGGTTAGGGCGTACCCTGCAGGCGACGCGCAGTTCCTTTGGTACTGGGGGAACTGTGAGAAATGGGCGACCAGTAACCGAAATGAAAGTGGGAATCATGAATGTCATGACCCTGACAGGCAAGGTGGAGGAGGTGGTAGACTTCATGGAGAGGGAGAAGGTTGGAATGATGGGGCTGAGTGAAGTGAAATGGAAAGGTAAAGGAAGGAAGAATTTGAGGAAAGGATATACATTATACTGGAGTGGTGGCCAAGAGGCAAAAAATGGCATGGGACTGATAACCTCGAAACAACTGGAGGAGTATGTTGAAGTGGTCGAGTGTGTGAGTGACAGAATAATGAAAATTAGAATGAAGATGAAGAATGACGTGATGGACTTCATACAAGTGTATGCACCACAGACTGGAAACAGAGAAGAAGATATTGAAGTATTCCTGGAGGATGTAGAAAGAGTAATCTCAGATGTAGAAGTGGTGATCATGGGAGATATGAATGCACAAGTCGGAAATGAGAGACAAGGAAAGGAAGAAGTCGTTGGACCATATGGATATGGGAAAAAGAACCGGAAAGGAGAGGAACTTGTAAACTTTTGTGAAAGGAATGGACTGATAGTGGGTAATTCATGGTTTCGGAAGAAAAACAGCAGGAAAATTACGAGATATGGGTGGGGTGATAGAAGAACAAAATCAGTAATTGACTACTTCCTGGTGGAAAGGACAAATCGCAGAAAGCTGATGGATGTGACAGCTTTACCAGGAGAAGCATTTGATGGGGACCATAGAACAGTGGTGGCAAAATTTAGATGGGGAAAATTGGAAAACCTAAAGGAGATCAGAGAAAGTAAAATAAAAGTATGGAAATTGAAAGACAAAGCTGTACAGGAAGATTTTCTGGAGAGATTGAAGCAACAAATCCCAGTTACTGAAGTGGAAAATGTAGAAGAGGATTGGTCCCACTTTAAAAAGGCATTTGCTGGTGCAGCAGAGAGTGCTTGTGGTAGGACGTCAACAAGAGTGAAAGAGAAGGAGACACCGTGGTGGAATGAGGAAGTGAGGAAAGCAGTGAAAGAAAAGAAGTCTGCATGGAAAGAATGGAACCGATATCAAACAGAAGAAAGCAAAAGGAAGTATCACGACAGCAAACGGAGGTGTAAGAAAGTGGTAGGAGAAGAAAATAAGAAAAGTTGGGAAGAATTTACACGAAGAATGGAAACAGATGTAAGTGGCAGTAAATGGATGCTGTATGGGCTTCTAAGAAGTAAGAGGAAAGAAAGGGTTACTACAAAGCTGGTGAAAAAGGAAGATGGAGAGTTGTTAACACACCCGGAAGAGATAAAGGGACGATGGAAGGAGTATTTCGATAAGCTATTGAACGTGAGCAATTGTACTGGTGAGATCGAAGTGACACAGCCTGACGACTCTATAACAGAAGATGATATAACAATGCTGGAGGTAGAATTAGCAGTACAGAAGATGAAGATGGGAAAAGCAACAGGGGTGGATGAGATCAGTGTAGAAATGATAAAGGCTGCTGGACCTGTTGGTATGCAATGGCTGTATCGACTGTTCAATTGTGTGTGGAAACGGAAATGTGTACCAGAAGACTGGGTGAAAGGGCTAATAATACCAGTGTTTAAGAAAGGGGACAAGAAAGTGTGTGATAACTATAGAGGGATCACCCTCATATCACAGATAGTAAAAATACTGGAAAGGATATTAGAAAGAAGAATGAGAAGAAAGGTGGAAGGAGAGTTGCAAGAGGAACAGTATGGCTTCAGGAGTGGAAGATCCACAGTGGACCCAATCTTTAGCTTGAGGCAGGTGATGGAAAAGAACTGGGAATATGGAGAGGATTTGATCATGACTTTCATAGATCTAGAAAAGGCATATGATAGTGTCCCCAGAGAGAAGGTATGGGAAACCATGGTTAAGAAGAGACTGGGAAGAGAAATGTTGGAAATGGTGCAAGCAATGTACAACAACTGTGTTAGCAGGATTCTGACCCCTGTTGGAAAGACAGATTGGTTTAGGAACAAGACTGGACTAAGACAGGGGAGTGTGCTGTCACCTCTTTTATTCATAATGGTAATGGATGAAATTGTAAAGGAAACAAAGGAAGCATATGGACATAAAGAAATGAAGTTACTATTATTTGCAGACGATATTGTGGTCTGGGGAAAGAACACGGAAGAAGTGCAAAAACAACTAGATGCACTGAACGAAAATATTCATAAGTATGGCCTGAAAATCAGTATAGAGAAAAGCAAGACCATGGTGATGACAAGAGGGGAAAGACAAGGAAAGGGCATTGTGAAAATTGGAAGTCAGAGTTTGGAAATTGTGGACACGTTCAAATACCTAGGAAGTGAATTGATGCAAACTGGTAGGTTGGACATGGAGATTGGCAGGAGGGTACAGCAGAGCAATGCATTCTATCAAAGTGTAAGAAAACTTGTTTGGGATAAGGAAGTACCAAGGAAAAGCAAGGAGGTAATGTATAAAATGTACTATGTACCCATATTAACGTATGCAGCTGAGACTTGGACCCTGATGAGCAGGCAAGAGAGTAGAATCCAAGCCAGTGAAATGAAATTCCTAAGAAGTATGATAGGTAAGACAAGGAAAGACAGAGTGAGGAATGAAGATGTTAGGAAGGAAGTTGGGATGGGAAAACTAAATGAGAGAATTGAGAAGAATAAACTAAGGTGGTTTGGACATGTAAAGAGGATGGAGGAAAATAGAATACCAAGACAGATGCTGGAGGCGAAGTGCAAGGGTAAGAGAGCAAGGGGAAGACCTAGAACAAGGTGGATTGATTCAGTGAAGAACAGCGTGAGAAAAAGAAATCTGGACTGGGACAAGATCGTGGAAGAAGAATGGTGGAAGGAAAGAGGAAAGTGGAGAAGTGCCATAAATACCCCGACCCGGCAGGAGCTGGATAAGGGGAAATGATGATGATGATGAAATGTCTGTGACTATGTATAGATATGTAAGTGTATTTATTGTACATTTTTGCCATTTTGTACGTTCCTGACACGAGAATAATAATAATTTCGAGTTTCCCATAAATTTGTTCCTTGATGTCTAAAACTCAAAACGCGAGTGGAAATAGAAACAGCAGTGTGAGTTTCTTTACGGTTGCAATCCCTTACCCCACCCACTCACAGCACAACACACCACCTCGAAGTTACGGACTCTTTTATAATTGACATGATCAACACCTCCAACGCAGTGTGAGTGATGAGGATGACGAAACTGAAACTGTACCGCTGATGATTCAGACCGATGGCTACACTGCACATGAGGCTGGCATGCGCTTCGTGGAACAACAGCCTGAGGTGGCACCAACTGACATCCTGCTCTTCAATCGGTAGAGTGAAATTGCTGCGCGGAAACGTTGCAGCTTCACCAAACAAAAAGACAATCCACCATATATTTTAAGTGTTACATGTTACCAGACTTAAGTTCATCATCATCATCATTATCATCATCATCATCATCTATAGCGGAACAGGCTCTGGGCAAAGTCAATTAAACAACAGTTTAAACAAACTAGTATTTATATACTCTAAAATACATAGCACTGTTGACCCGACACGAAATGAACTGAACTGCGTGTGAGGTTGAAAACAAAACACTGTGTATGTATTGTGTGCGCATCGTAGATGGCAGCACTAGATTTGAAACAACACCGATACTCGTGTTCAATTGTTTATTATTGTTTTTTGTAGGTTAATGTGTTCTAACATCATCATTTTCCAGCTCCAGTTTCCTGGGTGTGGTATACAAGCGCTCGCCATTTCTTTCAGAGGAGTAGAGTTGCTTTTCTTTTACATCTTCCCATCTCACATTCTGTTTGTTGACCTCAACTTCACTGTGTCTATCCACCGGTCTCCTCCTTCTCACTTCTTTGTCGAAATAATTTCTTGGTGATCTATTTCTGTCCATTCTCATGACTAGGGCTCGGATTTTTAGGTGCTAAAAATCGGGAAATTATTTATTTTTTATGTATCTAAAAAACCTGAAATATGTGACATCATCATCATCATCATCATCTTGCACAGTTTCCAGCCACTGACCGGGTCTGTTTGGAACACAAGCCTCTCCAACGTCTTCTGTCTTCCCACCATCTCTCAGGCTCCACCCTTGTCCAGTCTTCTCCTCTCTTCTTCACGCTTTCTTCCACCCCCTTCAGCCACCTGTCTCTCGGTCTTCCTCTCGGTCTCTTTCCTTCCCACTTTGTCTCGTGTACTCTCCTGGGTATCCTCTTCTCCTCCATTCGTTTTACATGTCCATACCATCTAAGTCTAGATTTCTCTATACCATCCTGTAATGGTTCCTCCTTCATTAATTCTCTGGTCCTCTCATTTCTTATTCTGTCCATCTTTGTAGCTCCAATACTGCTTCTCAAGAACCTCATCTCACTGGCCTGTATTTTGCTCTTCTCCCTTCCTTTCATAACCCAGGTCTCCGAGGCATACGTCAGGATAGGGACATAGTACGTCCGATATATGATCTTTTTGCTGTTCTGAGGGACATTCTTGCTCCATAACATGCTTCTCACACTCCTCCGAAATGCTTCTGCCTGCCTCCCCCGCTCATTTATTTCTCTATCGTTTCTTCCATTATCTTGTACCAGGCTTCCCAGATACTTGAAACTCTCCACTTTCTTCAGCTGTTCCCCACCAATTGTTATTCCTGTTGTGCGTTCTTTCCTTCTTCCTTGTTGTGATCACCATCTCACTCTTGAAAAAAATGAAAATCCACAGCCTGCTTCCAGTCTCCGACCGGGTCAGGAATGGAATGAATGAAGCCCCTATCTAGCGGCGAGGATATGAACTGTGCCAGCTGCCGAAGCCTGTCGCACTCCCCTGGGGCAATGATTAAATGAATGACAGATGAAATGAAATGATAGTGGAGAGTGTTGCTGGAATGAAATTGTGACAGGGAAAACCGGAGTACCCGGAGAAAAACCTGTCTGCCTCCGTTTTGTCCAGCACAGATCTCACATGGTGTGACCGGGATTTGAACCACGGACCCAGCGGTGAGAGGCCGGCGTGCTGCCGCCTAAGCCACGGAGACTCCCACCATCTCACTCTTATTTCTGCTAAATTTCATCCCATATCCTTGTATTATTCCTTCCCACACGTCCAAATGTTCCTGTACCTCCTCCTCCTTGTTTCCCCAAATCATCAAATCATCTGCAAACACCATTGCTTTCATTTTTCCTTCCCCCTTCCATCACCACAATGAAAAGTAACGGTGACAGTGCTCTTCCTTGTTTCAGGCCGTTTCTCTGTTCCAACCAGTCTGATCTCTCTCCTCCCACTTTCACACAGCTCACGCTTCCCTTGTACATCTCCTTTATCCTCTTTATAGTCCATTTCTCTACTCCTCTATCCTCCAGGGACTTCCATACTTTGTTTCTGCATACACTGTCATATGCTTTCTCAATGTCCAGGAAGGCCATCAGTAGATCTGTTCCATACTCATAGTGCTGTTCTTGTAACTGCCTTACAGCAAAAATCAAATCCACTGTGGACCTTCCTGCTCTGAAGCCATGTTGCTCTTCCCTCATCCCTCCTTCTATCCTTGTCCTAATTCTCCTTTCCAAAACTTTCTCAAAGATCTTTGCACAATGACTCATCAGTGTTATTCCCCGATAGTTTCTGCAATCTGTTCTACTACCTTTCTTGAAGATCGGGACAATTATTCCTTTTTTCCAGTCCTCTGGGGTCTTCCTTTCCTTCCATGCTGTCCTCATCACTCGGTACAACTACTGTATCCCCACCTCTCCTGCTGCTCTCACCATCTCCACACTCAACTCATCCACACCCGGTGCCTTCCCTCCTTTCATCTTGTTCACTGCATCTTCCACTACTTTCCATGTTAAGTCCTTTTCTGTTTGCAGTTCATCTTCCTCCTCACCATCTTTTCCATTTGGGTTCAGAAGTTCTTCAAAATATTCTTTCCACATTTTCTTCAGTTCTTCCCTATTTCTATCTCTTGTCCCCTTTTGTTCACCATTCTAACATAATCCGTAGGATCCTTCCGCCTCTTATTTTTTACCATCCCATACAGGACCTTTTTTGTACCTTCACTATCCTCCTTCATCATCTTTGTCCACTCTTCCATCCACTTTCTTCTCTCCTCAGCCACTACTCTCTTCGCCTCCTTCTTTCTTTCCTGGTACTCTTCCCTTGTCTCTACCGTCCTATTTTGATACCACCTCCTAAAGGCTCTATTCTTTTCCCTTACTATATCTTTTGTCTTCTCATTCCACCATGGTGTTTCCTTCCACCTCTTCTTACTACTTGTCCTCCCACATACTGCTTCTGCTGCACCTACTAGTGTCTTCTTAAATCTAGCCCATTCCTCTTCCACCCCTCTTTCTTCATCTGTTGGAATTCCTTCCTTTACCATTTTGAGGTACTCGACCCTTCTATCCCCTTCTTTCAGTTTCCATATCCTTATACGTCTTTCCTGGTTCTCAGTCCCTTTCTTCTCCTTACTCCCTCTCAGGTTCATTACCAGCAATCGATGGTCGCTATCCAGGTTCTCCGATGGTATAACCTTGATGTCCGTGATGTTCTTATTTAGTTCTTTCTCATACAGTATATAGTCGACCACCGACTTCCTGGTCAAGTCATCACTGTACCATGTGATTGTGTGGCTCTCTCTTTTCTTAAACCAGGAGTTCCCAACTAGCAGGCAGTTCCTCTGGCAGAAGTCCAACAGTCTCTTTCCTTCCTCATTTCTTCCGCCCCAACCCTCTGGTCCTAGAACACTCTCATAACCTTGTCTTTCTCTTCCTACATGGGCATTCAGATCCCCCATAACAATCATATTTCTTCCTACAAGCTGCTTCTGCAATTCCTCTTCAAACTCCTCCTTCTCTTCAGAGGCGCAGCCTACTTGTGGAGCATACACTTGCACTATATCTACGGTCTCTCCCCTCAGTGCTACTTTCACTTTCATCATCCTATCACTTATTCTCCTCACTTCTTCTTTTAAACCATCTCGTACTACTACTCCCACTCCATTCCTCTTTCCCTCTTCGTTCCCACTCCAGTACAGTCTATAGCCTTTTCTCAGTTCTCTCCTTCTTTCCCCTTTCCACTTTGTTTCTGCCAATCCCAATAAATCCAACTTCCTTCTTTCCTTCATATCCACTATCTCCTCCACCTTCCCTGTCAGCGTTCTTAGGTTTAAAGTTCCAAATCTTAGTCCGTGTTTACAGCCGTGTCGTTGTCTATTATATCCAACATGTCCGAGGCTCGTTCCATTTTTGAAAGCATTTGGTTTCATCCACTACTGGCTTGCTGGGCCTATCGTAGCTTCACCAGAGCCCCGTTAGCCGTCACTTTTCAGGGTTCCTGTAGGACCTTCACAGCTACCGTAACGGTCCCGGGGCACACGAAGTCCCCACTGTACTTCGCCCCTACAGGCGATCCCCTACTTTGTGCCGTTGCCCGTCTCCCACGACGTGGACGAGGGGTTGGACTTATGGGAGACATATGACAAAAAAGTAAAAATATTTAATTATAATTTAGTTCATTAATGTGAATATAGCCTAAACGATATGCAGTACTCACGAATGCAATTTATGCTATGTCTCACTAACTCCTGAAGCATTACAATACACAATGAGATACATATTCAGGTTGTCCATCACAAATGACCGACGATTACTGCTAAACACTTCTTCAGAAGGCGCAAAACTGCGACAATATGTTTCTTGCCCTTGAGGTGTTGTGTAACTTGAGATCGCTGTTCAGCCTTGATTGCTTTCCAAATGGTTGGCAGAACAGAACGCCCCCATCAGAAGTAAAATTATCTTTAAATTCTGCAACAGACGATAACTTGTAGTTGTTTTTACTTTAGGCATCGTAGAACTGTGGTGCAATATGGCTATGGACAAGGAAATCCCCGGCTTCCACAGTGAGTCCTATGGGGCGACAGGATAAGAAAAACAGAGCTGCAAGCTGACATACGCTCTGCATGAGGATTAGATAGCTCACAGGTTCTTCCGCGTCGAAGTAACACAGAACAAAAATGCAATAAACTGAAAGATCTAGCATACACATTTAAAAAAATGTAAATAGTATGTACTTTTATGTGCTAATAAGTGAAAAGTAGGAATTTATGTATTTATAGAAAAAATGTTTAAAATATGTATTCACGTAAAAAATATTTATTTACCTAAAAATCCGAGCCCTACTCACGACGTGTCAAAACTACTGTAATATGAGTCTTCCTGCCTGTTAATTTCATTCCTAATCTTATCTTTCCTGGTCCTCTGGTTCATTGTTCTGATGAATTTCATTTCTGTTGCCTGGATTTTACTATTAGCCTTGTCGAGTAGGGTACATGTTTCAAGTCCATAGGAGAGAATTGGAATGAAGTAGGTATAAAATATGCTTAATTTTGCTACCAGACTTAAGTTACAACTTTTATTTTGCCAATGTACATGTCTACTATATTAATAAAGTTCAATTTTGATGCCCCTATTCTTTACAACATCGTTTTACAGTACAGTATTTCTTTTTCCCAAATGAATGTCGATAGTCCGGACTACCTGCAAGCTTGAGGCTAGGAGAGGCCGTGGTAAGTGATTTTCGAAAGGAGGTAAAAATCCGAGTGGTTGCGGTCCCGTTCACCTCAAACTATCGAGACTCGACTGTATTAAGATAGATGGGAGGAGGAGAGCTGTTTCAGGCAAGGGCTAAACAGATTGATTCAGATGTACAGATGAAACAATTAGCTCAGACAGGGAGGCATGGAAGGCTGCATCAAACCAGTCTAAGACTCAAACACTCATACTTTGGAGAAGTATTGCCAACAACAATGATTTCTCATGTTACTACGCTAGTTATAAGACCCAACTACTACACTATGCTTGCCACGGTGGGTGAGTGGTTATCGTGTCGGACTACCTGCAAGCTTGAGGCCAGGAGCGGCCGTGGTAAGTGATTTTCGAAAGGAGGTAAAAATCACAACACGCATGTTATACGATGTTGGCATGTTAAAGAACCCATTTGAATTCAGTAGGCCGTGTTCATGATGGCAAAATTAATCTCGGGATTTTCCGCCAACACAACACAAAGTTCCTCATTTCTCTACTAGAAAGCGCTATAGTGACAAGTGATTAGATATCTAACCTCCTTGAATTTCATAGTGCTTCAAGGAACAACAAAATTCGACATGCAAGCTGCCCTCTGGGTGTCAAATAACAAAGCTTGCACCCAGCACCCGAAGCCATACGATTAAAAATTACTATTTTTCAAATAAATAGAAAAAAAAATAAAGAACTACGCTGTGCACCTACTGCTATTACGTGTCAAATCCAGCAAGTGTTGGTATTAGTACTGTATAGTATTTATTTGGTACCACACTCGGGCAACTGGAGTTGGTTCAGGATGATGATGATGAGTATTTGTTTGGATGCAGTCATTACAGATGATTATGGTAATGACTCTACAGCCTTATCTTCAAACAATGACAAAAAATCATCATTATTTTCCATTAAATCAAATTTACAACACTGAGAGCTATATTGTTTCACAGACTGTTGACGAGATCGATTGAAAGAAATTTCCATTCCAGATATTTCAGAAGGTGCCAAAACACTTCCCTCTTCCATCACTACACTAGAGCAACTGTTAGAAACTTCCATTGCACTAGGTTCAGAAGGGAGCAAGAAACTTCCCTCTTCCATCACATCACTAGACTGGTAGTTCTCTTTCCCGACAATGCCTTCAATAATAGAAGACAGGTCTAAGCTGCAGTCATCATCACATTCTTTGCAACTGTTACAATCAAACGAGTGTTCAATGTCAGCAGTACAAGGCATGTCTGGTGCTTTTACAGCTGGTTTCTGTGCAATGGATTTAACCCGGCTAGGCAAAGGAGAGGAAGAAACCATATTACTGTTACATAACTTCAAGACTCCATTGGATTTGGCAAATTTTAGTTGGGTACCAGTGTATTTGGAATGTACCACAGTGTTAGGCAGAGAGCCTTTCTTGCTCGACTTAGAATGGTCCTCACTTTTCTCTTCAGCATTAAGAGAAAGATTGTTGAAAAGATCTTCAATAGGTTTTACTGGTTTCTGTTTCACTATAAATCGATCTAATTTAGTCTGCACACAACAACCAGAATTCTCTTTGCCGTCACAAACACAGCTAGCAGTGCAGCATTTTGCTTTCTCCTTTTTCTTCTTTTGCTTTCCTGGAAAAACACAAAAAGCATTGTTTTAGTGTCATGTACAAGTTATTGCAAATATCCAATCACCCTTTGCAGTTTTTCTGCACTCTGAATACTGTGTTGATGTCTCATGCATGATCATCAGCCCTGTGTACTTGGGCATGTGTACAGAATTTGTTACTTCTCTCAGGGCTTGGGACATCATCATCATCAGCCCTGTATACTTGGCATGGCCACTGGCAGCTCAGAGATTCAAATCTCGCATTTCAAAACTTGCTACTCCCAATTGCAGAAGAAAAAAAGAATTGTCATCCATTGCAGTTTTCTTTTCACACTCTGAATAGTGTGGTTTTGTTTCATTTATAGGCTTGGAACATCAAGGAGGGGGGAAGAGGGCTGTTACTGTGTGTTATGCATGAAAATTTGGTATGCACAGAAATGAAATACATGAACAAAAGCTTAAGTCTTAAACTAATAACAGTTGAACGGAAACAATATACTATATCGGACACACAAAGGGCTTCCAGGTCGGAGAGGATGAGAAAGTTCTGGGAGGAGAAAAAGAAGAAATTTACTAAAATGTATTGATTTAAGTGCTCCAATGTGGGCGTAAAAATATGTAAATAAATATGAACACTTCTGGGGACTTTGTTTTATACTATGCACAGATAATTAATATCATGGTGTGTGGCCTTCAGCGGCTTCGGCGGCGTAGTTGGTAGCATGCTGAGCTTCTATGCCCAAGATCGCGTGTTCAATCCCTCAGTACGCCTTCCTTCGGAGGGAAAGTAAAGCCGGCGGTCCCATGTCATAGATTTATGACATGTTAAAGAACCTTCCACTAATTACACATGTGTGAAGCTAAATTGTATAGGTTAGGAATGTAAACAACGCTCTTAGGTTCCTACGTTCATTGCCAAGAGCCGACTGTGGTGGCTTCTGGTAGCTAAGTTCTGAACTAGTAGTCATTGACGGTGGTGTTTGGCGGCAAAAGTAGGAACTATTTGAAAACTTCAAAAGTCTGCAGTCCTTACTTGAATTAAAAGACGGATAACACACACTAATACAGTCATCACAATTAACACCGGTTATCAGACAGATTCTACACACACCTAAAGTACACGGGGCTACATGACCGCGTTGTCGTGGCCCTAAACTTAAGAACCAACCAATCAACCTGTGTGGCCTTCAGAGGCCCAGGTGCAGATATTTTGAGGAAGCAGCGTGCTGTGATGACAATGTCTCAACCACACAGACCCCTTCTTATCTTGTTAACTCCTCTCATGAGTGTGTCGTCAGGAAGAGCTTAAAAAACCATTTGCTACATTGAAACTCATCTTAAGTACGCACATTCACAAGACAAGACAAATGGAAAGCACTCTTCAACCACACCAACGAAGCTGATAAGGATATGATAACAGTGATTTAAACCAAAAAGGGGAATAAGGAGGATGTTTGAGTTAGTAAGGGAGTACTTTGGATAGAAGATATCTGAAGACAGGTGGATAAGCAAGGAGATGAATAACGGAGTTTAGCCAGCAAGAGCATAAGAGAACTGGTATGGAATAATGGTGTACCCTTAGAATACAAAAAGTTAAAAACAAAAAGCAATGTTGTACCGATACTGACATATGGAGCAGTAAAAATGGGTCACCAGCAAGGCCCTGGAAAGTATAGAGCCCATATAGATCAAAATAATTTTGAAGACATTCTACAAGAACAACACATCCATGTCTACTTAAACCAAAGTTTTGTTACAAATAATTTTTATTAATTGTCTCAAGCCATCAATAAATATGTTGGAATTTAATATCAGGCTTTGTAATATATTTAAAAAAATATGCATCCATAATGAATACATTTTAAATACTCATAATGTCAGTACGTATATAAGATTTTGACGGTTTTCTTTTTATGTAAGTTTTATTTTAATATGTTTTAAGGAAGATTGCATGTACTGTAGAGTCCTACTCAACTAACCTTTGCTTATCTGACACTCCGTGTTATCCGACATTGTTCACTTGATTTTAGAACATAAAAGGTTCATTCTGGTTCTGTATTGATAAACTAATTAGTATAAACAGGTTAAAGGTTCCGCCTGATCAATACGTTTATTAATTATGATCACCATGTGGTCACTAGTGGGACATGTTTCAAGGCCTAATTAATATTTTTGGCCCCTTTATCAGCCGATATCACAGAGAACGATACAAGATTATTCCTCACGTAGCACTCAAAATTCGATCTTTTATGGTGCACCATAAAGCGAGATTGAAACATCTCACGCCCAACATGAGCCATGTCTAAAGTCTTAATGAACTAGGCCCATAAACAGTTTCAATAGATGCCTCACGGTGGTCCCCAGACGCTATTGAAAGCACAAATGCACGGTACCGGTCCAGTACGACAGCTACAGTTCAGAACACCATAAAACATGTTTGGAATCAGCAGTAGGAGCACTTAATTCCTCAATACTTCACCAGCAATATAACGATGATAAAACCAATGAAGTCACTGCGCTGAAATTATCTTGCCAAATATAAAAAGCTTATGAATTGCACAACTTCAAACTTGCAATCGCAGAGATTGGCCTCTAATCCGTCTTGTTTGAGCAACGATTAATATCCCAACTTATTAAATTGGCAAATAGCAAGAGGTTAAATCGTATTCTATGCCGGCATAGAAGAAGATGTGAGTAAGTGGTGGCACAAGATCAGCTGTTTGAACTAACGGTGGCGTAGTTGGTAGCATGCTGAACTTCTATGCCCATGATCACGGGTTCGATCCCGGCCGAAGTCGTCGAATTTTTTAAGAACATAAAAATCCCTCAGTATGCCTTCCTTCGGAGGGGAAGTAAAGCCGGCGGTCCCATGGCATGAAAAAGAACCTTCCTCTAACTACACTTATGGATGCTAAAATGTATAGGTTAGTTTGAGAATGCTATATTAGTTCCAACTTTCACCACTAGGTGATGGCTGTGATGGTATCTAGTAGCCAAGTCTGCAGATAGGTGTCATGGACGGTAGCATTTGGTAGCAAAAGTAGTAACTACTTGAAAAATTGATCGTCTGCAGTCCTTCTACCTCAATCACAGATAACACACACTAATACAGCCATCACAACACCGGTTATCAGACAAATTCTACACCCACCCAAAGTACACGGGGCTACATAATCGCGTTGTCGCATCCCCTAAACTAAGGAACCAACCAAACTAACTTATTTATTCATTTATTTTATTTATCGTATGGCTTTTAGTGATGGGAGTGTCCGAGGACATGTTTGGCTTGCCTGAGTCTGTAGCTGCTTCCAGCAGACACCCTTATTTGGGTGAGCTACAAGTTCCATTCAATTTCAAGTAGTTCCAACTTTTGCTACCAGATATCAATGATACCTAGTGGTGAACGTTGGTTCTTTGATAGAGCATTCTGACGAAATCTAACCTAACAATTTAGCTTTTCACAAGTTTAGTCTGTGAAAGGATCTTTTACATGCTATAAATCTATGACATGGGACCGCCGGCTTCACTTCCCCTCCGAAGGAAGGCATATTGAAGGATTTTTAACGCTCTTAAAAAATCCGACGACTTCGGCCGGGTTTGAACCCGCTATCAACAGCAGTTCAGCATGCTACCAACTATGCCACCGAAGCTGCACCAAACTAACTGACCCTGATATTATTGATTTCGTGAATGCTAACGAAAATGAGGATGGTGAAGAATAAGAGCGAGGTATTGCAAAACAAAAGGATAAAACGATGTCTCACAGTGAAGGATCAAGTGCATTGGATATGGCTATGTGGAGCAACAGCCGGAGGTGTTGATTTTTTGTCAATGACGAGATCTCACAGCCAAACAAGATGTTCAGTAAAGAACACAAAGCCTACTTTCTCCTAAATGCATGGGTATTGCTATAACTCTTTGTCCTTTTCAAGGAGTATAATTGAATGTTGGTTGTAGTAGCTTGTTGAAATACAACATGCTATACGGATGTTAAACATGAATATGAGGTGCCCTTTGCTAGTGCTACCTCTGTACCAAATTTCGTTCAATTAGGTTTTACCGTGTTTGAATTGATAGGGAGAATCGATTTGCACACATACATGGCCGCCATATGCAAACTATTGGACCTTGTAGCTTGGTCAAAAAACGCTGCACACATAAGGTATGTTGTTTCAAAATTTGGTAGAGATTAGATGATTAGGTCGGTCGTAATTTGATTTAAGCTTTTAACATTTGGGTGGCCGCCATTACGTTTCCGTAAAGATGGCGACGATATAAAACATGACACTGAGTTGCCTTTTGCAAGTGCTACCTCTGTACCAAATGACGTTCAATTCGGTTTCACCGTGTTTGAATTGATAGGGGGGGACAGACATTTTGAGAACACACACTCACACACACACAGACGGACACAATTTTTGGCCCTGTGTTGATTTTATAAGTCTACTTTCATTTTTTGCAAAAATCGAAAGTAGGCTAAAAACGTGAATCAACAGGCAAGCAGACATTGTTGACAAGTTTCTTTTCTTAAGGCATTTGGAACATCGTTCAATACTGCATGTACAATGAATTGATAATTCAGTAAATAGAGTACCATAAAACATGGGATTGTTTTAATCATACAGTATAGCCTATCTCCTTGTTTTAGTTCATTTTCAAAGTTATTCTGAATTATCCTACATTTTAGGTGATCCGACGTACTCCGGGTCCAGTTTGGTCAGATAATCGAGACTCGACAGCTTATATAGTATTTTGAAATGCTATGCTAGGGACTTAAAACAATGTGAGGCTGAAGAAGAGAGTAAATATTTCTCTCGAAACATGTAGCTCTAACTTTAAGTAATAAATCCAAAGAAAAAGTTATTGACTAGGCAGACAATCAGTTAACATTTCCTCAGATAAGGAGTAGAGGTGCAGGGAGAGAGTGAGCGCAGTGTCTGCACTGGCGAGCTGACATAATAGACTGCATCAGATCCTTCAGTATGCCTTCCTTCGGAGGGAAAGTAAAGCCGGTGGTCCCATGTCATAGATTTATGGCATGTAAAAGGACCTTCCTGTTCCCTTCTTGAAAGCTAAAGTCTTATCCACTACTGGCTTGCTGGGCCTATCGTAGCTTCACCAGAGCCCCGTTAGCCGTCACTTTTCAGAGTTCCTGTAGGACCTTCACAGCTACCGTAACGGTCCCGGGGCACACAAAGTCCCCGCTGTACTTCGCCCCTACAGGCAATCCCCTAATTTGTGCCCTTGCCCGTCTCCCACTTGCTCCCCGTCTGCTTCTTGAGAAGCAGTATTGGAGCTACAAAGATGGACAGAATAAGAAATGAGAGGATTAATGAAGGAGGAACCATTACAGGATGGTATAGAGAAATCTAGACTTAGATGGTATGGACATGTAAAACGAATGGAGGAGAAGAGGATACCCAGGAGTATACACGAGATGAAGTGGGAAGGAAAGAGACCGAGAGGAAGACTGAGAGACAGGTGGCTGAAGGGGGTTGGAAGAAAGCATGAAGAAGAGAGGAGAAGACTGGACAAGGGTGGAGGCTGAGAGATAGTGGGAATACAGAAGACGTTGGAGAGGCTTGTGTTCCAAACAGACCCGGCGAGTGGCTGGAAACTGTGCAAGATGATGATGATGATGATGATGAAAAGGACCTTCCATTAATTAAACTTGTGCGAAGCTAAATTTGTGGGTTAGATTTCGTTGAAGCGCTCTATCCAAGTTCCAACGTTCACCACTAGGTCTCAGTGACATCTGGTAACGAAAGTTGGAACTACATGAAACTGAATGGAACTTGTAGCTCACCCCATGTGTGAAGCAGCTACAGCCCCTGGTGAGCCGAACATGTCCTTGGACACTCCCGGCACTAAAAGCCATACGCTAAATAAATAATAATCTTGACACAAACCACATGGCGCTCAGAGGATTCCTAGGGCATGCAGCCAAGAGAGTGAAGTCTTAAATAATACTCTCTGAAGAACAAAAGCAATGCAATGAATTCGTGAAGTTCTGACGAAACAATTTTACCGAGATGATACAATGGTCAGGTTTGGGAAGGTTTGGGCAAATGTAGAGAATGGTGTCAATAAATGAATGCCAAGTAAAGTATTTGAAATGAAAGTTAACAGCACCCACTTGGGGGCCCAGAAGAAGGTGGTTGGAGCAGATTAAGGCATACGCTGCCGAAGTGACGCGCCTAGCAACCGCATGGGCGCAGCCACATTGGACCCAAACAACTGGTCGCTAGGTTTTTATACATAGGAAGCCGCATTAACGCTGCGCAGCATCTTGAATTTTGTGGATAAAAATGTGAAATTAGGCAAACGCCTCCCGTGAAGATCATCTACAGTGTTGGAACTACAAAATAGAAGTGAAATTGTATGGATAAAGTACGAGAATTTTGCGAGATAGTATGAATAAAGTTGACCTCACTCCTGAGGCAGGAATTGCATGGCGGGCACCGGTACTACAAATTATAAATATTTATCATTTAGTGGATAGAGTATATCTAATATAGAGAGATATTTAGGACATATATGTCACATAATGGGGTTTTTGGTTCATGTGGGGAGTGTAGTTGTATCAAAATGTGGTTTGTACTATAAGTATTATAAACGACAACCTACATAACCTTACAGCTGATTCACTAACACCAATAAATTTTATCCTACAACTTTTCTGAGTGGTGATTTTTCACTTAATTTATTTAAGCAGTGAATTGTGTTTCCAAATAACAATTAGGCCTATCCCAGACTGAAATTTTCTGCCTAAATATTTTATTTTTTGCACTTTCAGAAAACAATTATCATGTAGGCCTACCATTAGCCTAGGCCTACACCCTGCAACAAAGTTACAGTACCGTATAGTGACATTATTCAAGCCAATGAATACTGCTTATTTCTGAAGTGATGGAGTGGCAAGTCTTGTTGTGATTGTCAGGGACGTCTCGGTGAAAAAGTCAGTGGAGTCAAGAAACGACGTGATGAGGATAGTGGCGAACCAGGCTACCATGGCATTATGTCCAGATTATTAGAAAATCTTTTAATCGCTTCAGCATGAAGTATTTGTGAAAAAGTCAGTGTTGCTATAAAGTTATCAATAAAAGTGAAAATATAATAACCTCATGTAATTTTTTTCAGGATTAGGGTATAACCCATCTCATTTGGGTACAATCTTGTTTACCAACTGAAAAGCATCTTTCTTTATTTCTTTTATGGGAAAGAAGTTGAAGTAACATACCTTTCTTCGATTTCTCTGCTACTTTGAGGAGGTAATCAGAAACTAGTTGAGGATAAGCTTCTTGTAACAATATCTGGGGCTCCACTGATACCAGTAATGACTGCAGGGACATTCCTTCCTCAAGTTGTATGTCCTTCAAGTATCCATGCTCATCAGCCCATTGTACTTCATAACTGAGGATTCCCTTCTGTACTCTCTTCTTGGTGATAGATTGTGGCGTGAGTAGGAAATTGGATGCAGAAGCCGATCCCTTGTTTGATATTATGTGCTGCAACTGCCATCTCGTAACTAATGGCAGAAACTTCTCTAAGGCATACACTTCTGTCCAGCACAACATCTTGCCAGAGTATTTCTGTGGAGACAATATAATGATATGCATGTCATACAAACATAGGAAATATAAGGAGCTCTCCTGAGAAATAGAAGAGGAAGGAACTTTCATGTGACCGCCAATCTCGTGATCACCTCCATTGTTACGTGAAATCAGAAATACAGGACGTGATATTTCATTTCGAAAATCTCACATGCATTGACCAGGAATCGAACCTGGTCCGCCTTGGCGAGAGGCAAGCAAATTGACCACTACACAAACACACTCCCCAGAGAAATGGAAAAGAAAATCCACATGTGTCCTGTATTTCTTTAAAAGATCTCTTGTAAAATGGTAATTGAATAAATGTTTAATAATTCCACCGCAGGTCTACTTGAATAAAATGTGAGACCAAGTGACGATCAGGTTAACAACAGATGAACATGACATTTTTAAGGGAGAACATACAGCTAGAGCCAAAAAAGAATAGTAAAACTTCACTTATACGTTTTCCAGGGGACCAAAGGAAAAAAACGTATATCGGAAATAAATTAACATGGAAAGTATAGGGATTTTGCCGGGACCAGGAAAAAAAAACCACGTATAAGTGTGAAACGTATAAAAGAAGTTTCACTGTAACTAATTTTATAAACTGTGCCCGACACACTGCCAGCTGGATTGCATCCCTCCTGGCTGCTTTAGACTGCCTGCCCATTCAACACTCAGAGGCATACAAGATAGGTTGCAGCACCAACCCACTGTGATCACCGCGGCTTTTTCACTGCCAGCTTCATCACGTCCCTCCTGGCTGCTTTAAACTGCCTGCCCATTCAACACTTGGAGGCGTACAATATATTTATTAATTAATATTAATTAATTCACCACTAGGTTGCAGCGCTTTTTAAGCGTACGCTGGGCAAACAGTGAGTGTAAGAATTGTTCAGCATGAAAAATTCTACAAAAAAGTCCGCGAGAGCATATCTCTATCTTCAATACATCGCCCACTATAAATGTTTTTAGTTTGGTCGGGAGGGGGATTTGTGTCTCATGCACCTCGCCATTCTTAAATTAGGTCTGACAGGAATTCCTTGCACATTCATAACTGTTCCTGGGCGAAGCCGGGTCGGTTGCTAGTGACACTATATATTATCAATTCCCGCAATATGAAAATGCAAATTATATCACAAAATAAAATAGCGTGCTAATAAATCTAAGAGAAATTTGCACCTCGTTAAACTTGAATTCGATCAGAATCACTCGGTTTTCATTAAAGTTTATGCATTTTCCTGCTAAGCGGTTGTATAGTAGGCGTTTGGAAGCAACCAGTCTTTCAGTTTCAGTTTGCGCGATATTATCCAAAATTGGCGATACAAATTTCTCTCCAAGTCTGTTTGGACCGGGCTCGTCGCAAATTGGACAGTGTAGAAGTGGACTCTTAGACAAAACGGGAACTAGTTCCGAACATATAACATCTAGTACATTTCTCCCAGGAACACATGGCGCAGCTCTTTCATCGAAGAGCTGAATTACAGATAGTATTGACACAAAAGCAGGTTTAGGGTAACGCAGATGTCCTAAATCTTGTGCTGTGATAAGGCTCATGAGTGGAGAGGAGTTAGAGATCTGCGAAATGCAGTCCAAACATTCCGTACATGAAATTCTTTTTCCATAGTGCGTACACTGTAGCCACCAATGTAAGCCAGGCTTGCCGTTTTCATTGTCGGCAAAGGTATCGCTGAAAATGAAATTTAACTGAGTTAGTATGATTTAGGTAAATTAAACAACTTACTAGTAATTATTGTTATGTGCAGAACTCAAATCATTAGTCCACTTTATTAAAGATAATTTAACATACCAGGCTCCTTTAACATATCTTGTAGAATATTCAGAATACTCGGAGAAATGACAGGTCTATTCCCTGAAGCTGGTGCATTTCCAAGAATCAGATTCTGAACTGGATTATCTGTGATGCTAGATGCAGAGTCCTCTACATTGCTGGAAGTTGATGTACTCAGAATTCAAGTTTTCAAAATCTTCTGCAAACTGAAACTCACTGATATTGAGTAAAGCATGTCATTTGACCCAGACATACGGCACAATGTACTGAAGAGTGATTCAACAGTATCGCTAGAGAATGTTAGTCAGAACATAATGTTACCCATTTTTGAGAAGATACCTTATGCACTGGACAGTTGATTCCGTGGTTAATTCTATAGCTTCGTAAGTCTCAGAAATCAGGAAGTCCTTTCTAGCAGCGTTACTAGCAGCTTTCAAATTTTCAAGGTAAGGAAAAAAATATTCCTCTAGCCAGTTTAGGCGATTGTCATTTAATGAGAAAAAATTTCTAGACTGAATATGATATGTGATGCTTACGTCATGCATAGCGAACCATTTATTAACATTTTTCATTAAAATTATGGTTGCTTTTGCGTCCATGAATTTGTACGCTTCCGGGTGCATGCCTACATTTTCTTTCAGTGTACTAATGGCACCAATAACTTCCGATGAGAACACTTCCCTGGCACGCCGAACATTCATTTTTTCAAATTTAGTGGGTTCAATGTGTTTTAGTGAGGTGTCTGACAGGTGTCTGGCAGGTGTCTGACAGGTGTCTGGCAGGTGTCTGACAGGTGTCTGATCTCATCCTTTTGCATTTTGTATAGTAATTATTCCAGTACCATCAGTCATCTCTCGTTCCAGAAACTGCGTTCTAATGTTTTTTAGAATGTGACACTGATCAAAACTAAGGAATAACTTCCTAGACTCGTCCTATGGGTGATTGACCATTGGTTGCAAATTCCCTCCCCCTAAATGCATCATGATTGTGGTGTTAGTTTTGTGATTATCAGAGACAATTCTTACAATTATGAAACTGCATTGTTCAAGCTCGAGAATAACGTCCAGCACGAGTTTTAGTAAGTCCCGTCCTGACAGCTGCTTCGTCAAAAAGAAGGCACACGGTATCTGATAAGTTAATTTGTCGAAAGACCTCTTAGCACAAAACACAACACTCGATTGCCTGCTACTTGTTCCCGGCTGTAATTTTCATCCTCTCTTTCCTTTTGATGAGACGGTGCTGGAATTGTGTCCTTGTACCCGAGGAAGGTGCAAGGTATGTCTAATTTCTCTTAGATTTATTAGCACGCTATTTTATTTTGTGATACAATTTGCATTTTGATATTGCAGAAATTATAATGATAATAATACTATAGTGTCACTAGCAACCCACCCCGGCTTCGCCCAGGAACAGTTATGAATGTGCAAGGAATTCCTGTCAGACGTAATTTAAGAATTGCGAGGTGCATGAGACACAAATCCCCTTTCCGTCCAAACGAAAAACACTTATAGTGGGCGATGTATCGAAGATAGAGATATGCTCTCATGGACATTTTTGTAGAATTTTTCATGCTGAACAATTCTTACACTCATAGTATATTGATATTTTTAACGGTTTGCCCAGCGTAAGCTTAAAAAGCGCACGGACGCCAGGCTCTTTTTTCGACCTTTTCACTGAAATCGTTACTGCTTGGCTCCCTTTGATCATAAATAAATTATTTTCTACAGAAATCTTCCTCGAGATTACCTTTACAGAATGGTGAGAGCCGCATCAAAATCCATCCAGTGGTTCTCGAGATTACACAATTAATAAACGTACTGTACAGCTGTTTATTAATCGCGCCTATAATGGGATGGGAGTGCGCTCTATCGGCGCTGAATAGAAATTTTCCAATTACACGTTATGCATGGGTTCTAACTGGGATTGTCAAGGCCGGTATAGAGTGCAGCTCGCATCCAGTCGGCAGTGATTAGTTATCGTTGTTTTAAGGGACGGACCAGTAATTAGTCTTAACCTAGTTGCAGATTTCATTTGATTTACAAAAGAGCACGCAGCAGTACGGCATTCTATAATCCAAAACACAACTTCGCCATTAACATCAATACAAAACAAATGTCTGCAACAGTGACTTGAAAAAGCGGCGATCACAGTGGGTTGGTGCTGCTCTTAGAGTCTATATTTGGAAACGAGGTTGTACGCATAAACCAATGCTGTAATCGTTGAATGGGCAGGCAGTCTAAAGCAGCCAGGAAAGATGCGATCCAGCTGGCAGTGGCCTGACATAGACCCTATACAACAATTACACGTATTTCCAAGGAAACATGAGCATCTTTGCTTTCAGAAACAAATTTAAAATTTTCAATATTTCCAATCACAATTATGTCATCCAATTTTCAAAATTTGCCCTTATTTTGAGCTGTCCTTTGCTTTTCCACTCGTACTCATGTTTTTACAAGATGTATAACACAATTTACACTCGCCAAATCAATACTTTACTTTACTAAAAATACTATAGGTACATGTTTCGGAAACTTGATATGTTTCCTTCTTCAGCCCATATGTTGGTGTGAAACATCATATGACATCGAAATCCTAACCAAAAATAAAAATACAGTTCGTACTTTTTCTCTTGTTCTTCATTTGTTGAGCCTGTGTCATTAGACATATTAATGTCAACCATGGAATAAGCACTTATTATTTGAAGTGATGAATGAGTTACGTAGAAACGTTAAATATTTATTCCTTGTAAGGATGATTGGGTGTGGTGTCAAGAAATTTTGATCAAGTCAGGATATATGTAGGAATTAATCTATTACGGCGGGGGTTGAGGAGGCAGGTTTTTTTTTTGTTATTTAAATGATCTGCTAATGTATCAAATAATACGTTGGTCTCAAAGTTAATCTCGTTCAGATTATTGCATTCATTAGATCTCTGATAAGTGTTGATATGAATATTTTCCAAAACATTCATATAGCTGCCTTTCGATGCGTAATGCAAAATTTTGACATTATTTAGTTAATTTACTTTTTTCTTTTATTTTTTATTTTAATTGGATGCTAAACCTCTAGCTACAAATTGAACATCAGTCATTTCAGCCTACATCTGTTAATTGAGGAGCGCTGGAACAAAAACCGATAAATCAAGCAAAGCAGAATTTAATCAATGATGACTTTGATGAAAATTAACCTGCCACTTACTCTGCAAGTGCTGTAGATTTAAGAATACTCTTAGAAAATACCGTATACATTGTGTTCATTTTTGTAGTTCAATGTGTGTCACTTTACAAGGTTATAAGCAGGGCTGGAATGCGAAATTAAATTCATGGCTGTGGGGGCGAAGATAATTTAATTTCGCCGTGACCGCGATATTCGGGAGCGAAATTATGATTGTCGGTGTGTAATTAAATCAAAGCGAAACTTAATTCGAAGCGAAATTAATTTCGTTCCAGACTTTTAATTTCGCTCCCGGCGCGAAATTAATTTCGTTCCAGGCTTTTAATTTTGCTCCCGGCGCGAAATTAATTTCGTTCCCGACTTTTAATTTCGCTCCCGGCGTGAAATAAAAATCATTACAAACATTTAATTTCGTTCCCGAGACGAAATGAAATTTCCAAACGGTATTTAGTTTCTACCCCCGGAGTGAATTTGAAATGCATGAAACATTTAATTTCGTTGTTGAAATTAGGCATTCGTTTCGAGAATTAAATTATGTTCGGTACAATGTTCAAAGTCCCAACGTTGGCAACAGTATTATTAGCGTAGACTACCTGCATAAAATGCTGGGTCGCAACAGCAACGTGAGTCATTCAATGGTCATCACTCCAGTGTAGGAGAAAATCAGTGCTGTGGCATCAACATCACCATCGTCGTTGATTGAACCTCAGACTCGGGGCCAGCCTTCCCTGACGTTCATAACGCAGTACCTTGTTGTACAATGAGGCAACAAGTACCTCTACCTTTTCCATAGCGGACAAGAAAACTAATGTGCCGTGCGGTCAGACATTGAAGGTAAGTGAACAACTCCCATTTGACTGCGTCGTCTGGGGGGTGCCGTCCCATTATACAGGTGATTCATAATTCCTGTTACAAACTTCTGGGGGTTGTCGAGGGGACTAAGTAGATCACATTTTGATTAGGAACCCATGTCCGGACATGTATCGTTTCGATACCAAATCAGTTTGTCTCGATTGCACACATCCCACTTCACTACAGACACGTATGCACTACAAGAGTTGTTTCACGTGGCGACCCTGCTGTTCATTACACAATGTGTGCCTGCGCAGCATGTTGTCATACACACTTCCCACGAGACCTGGTGCGTGTTCAATAATGTGCGCTGCCGGAAGAACGCGTGCATAAAGATCTTCTTCCGACTCAAAAGGAGTCTCATAAACGAGGTTCTTCATTTGGCCCCACAGGAAAATGTTGAGGGGAGTTAAATCTGGCAATCGTGGTGGCCACGAAATTGGACCTCCTTGAACTATCTATCTTTCCCCGAATGTTTGATTCATAATGTCAGTAATTGAGGTCCGTATTGACTAACTATAAATTAGAAAGAAAATAAAGGGATTCTGCCTTTCCAATACTTGTATTGAACCTACTCACAGTTACATGTTTCAAAGGTAAAACTCCTTCTTCCTCAGCCTGTACATAAAAATAAATGATTTATTTCACAAATCTTTATTCATGTAACGTATGTTCTTATAAAGGTAATTTATCTTTGTTATTTTTATGTACAGGCTGAGGAAGAAGGAGTTTTACCTTTGAAACATGTACCTGTGAGTAGGTTCAATACAAGTATTGGAAAGGCAGAATCCCTTTATTTTATTTCTAATTCTCGAATGTTTGGTCGAGATGTTCTCGGACTGCACGTGCAAAGTGCGCTGGTGCACCATCATGTTGGTACCACATTTGCTGATGCAGTGCCAATGGCAATTCTTCACAGAACTTAACCAGTGCCTCTTGCAGGAAGAGGACCCGTTAGGCAGTACGGAAGAAGGTACGACCCAATCATATGGCCAGCCCATACATTGATGCCGAACCGTTGCTGAATTCCACGCGGCTGTGGGCATGCGGATTTCCTTCAGCCCAAATGTGACAGTTTCGACAGTTAAAAACAGCTTCCCTGGTGAATTGAGCTTCATCGGTGAAAAGAACGTGACGCGGAAAGTGGGGTGTGTTAATATACTGGCGTAGAAACCAAGCACAGAAGTTGGCACGTGGCACGAAATCTGCCAGGCCCATTGCTTGAATTTTCTGTGGGTGGAAAGGGTGCAGTTGCTGGTCGCGCAAAACACGCCAGACGCTCGATTGGGACCCATTCACGGCATCGGCAATGTTTTGCGTACTCGTCGACGGGTCCTCTTCAAAGTCGACAGTGCGACGCGTCAGTGGAGCACCACAATCCGCCCTCCTCGATTGGAATGTACAGGTTTCTCGCAGCCTTTATTGTAGTTTCACAAAAATGTATGTGATGGGGTGGGGCGATACGGAAAACGTTCACGATACATGTATTGTGCAGCTCGACCATTAGGCCTACGTCCAGCTTCACCGTATATTAGTAACGTCTCGGTGTACTCATCAAAAGTGTATGCCGCCATCCTGTACCGCTGAATGACTGGATCACAACTGCTGTCAAAGCGGACTCACTGTCACTACCGTTTGTAAACAAACAGACGACACGATATAATTGGACTGCGGTCTCGTCCTGCACTGCGCCCTGACTGGACCACAACTGCTGACAAATTGGACTCACCGTCACTACGGCTTGTATACAGAAGACATACGTAGCCTACTGTATGACATTGGGGACTGCGGAGGTTGCTCTCAGCCAATGTTATTTGCGTTCCGTGAAGCGGGCGATGTAAAATAAAAATGATATTCAAACCGATTTGGTATCGAAACGATAAATGTCCGGACAAGGGTTCCTATTCAAACTGTGATCTACTTAGTCCCCTCTACAACCCCCAGAAGTTTGTAATAGGAATTACTGTATGAATCGCCATGTAAGTAGAATGGGGTAGTGTGGTGTGGAGGTCTTGCCGGTTAACCGGTTTAGGTGTCGCCAGTAGGTAGAGACAGAAGAAAACACCCGGTTTAGTCGGGAGTAGATGGTGTGCAACGAAAGGTGCTTGGGGGCTGGGAGGCTTGTTTTAGTGCAGTTTCTATGTGTGCAGTATATGCATCGACCGTCGTCTGGTCATCCAGTGGGAGATGGTCTGTACGTGGGTGATCGTTGATGTGGGAGCGGCATTCCCGCAAGTTTGCTGTGCAGAAATTCTGGACCATCCTGGGAGGTGATAGTGGAGTATTGCAAGGAGGAAGAGGGAAGGTGAGTAAAACGGGAGCGTGATCACCTTCTATGAGGGAGAGGACAGACACGTCAAACAGATGGAGGAAGGAGTTATGAGCAATAACTGCGTCGGGGGTGGTATTGGAGGAGGGACGGGTAGGTTTTGGGAGAGGGACGAGGGTGGCGTCTAAGTGACGTAGGTAGATGTCTAGGCTTCGAAGTTCTAGGGCCAAACGGGAATGAAGGTTGAGGTGGCCCATTAGAATGAAATGGAGGAAGACTTTAGACACGTGGGCAAGGAAGTCTTTAGGGATGGGGTGGTAGGGACGAATGTAGATGGTGGCTAGGTGTAGGACGCGGCAGGAGAAATAGACGAAGCAAATAAGGCTTTCGGGGAAGAAAAGAGACAGATTTCATTTCAGACACGAAATGAAATGCTCCATGCATTTTAATTTCAGGTCGGGGAGGGACTAAATGCCGGGAAAGAAATTGATAGTCGTTAACAAATTTTATTTCGCGCAAGGGCAAAATTAAAAAGTCTGTAACGAATTTTATTTCTCGCCAGGAGCGAAATTAAAAGTCTGTAATGAATTTAATTTGACGCCAGGAGTGAAATTAAAAGTCAGTAACGAATTTTATTTCGCGCCAGGAGCAAAATTAAAAGTCTGTAATGAATTTCATTTCGCACCGGGAGCTAAAGTAGAAGTCAGTAATGAATTTAATTTCGCGTCAGGAGCGAAATGTTATTCCATTGAACAATTTAATTTCGCAACGCTAAATTAAATTGATACTACATTTCGTTTCGCATGCCAGCCCTGGTTATAAGTCATGAATATTAATTTGGTCAGACACCTTTTTCCCCTCGAGTAATGTAAATTAGCATGGCTTCTTCTCTGCTGAGTTTCATCATGGTCTGAGTTTACTGGCTCTTTACACTACCCTTATGAGCAAATATGTATTGTTAACATACTTACAATAAAACTAATTAGGTCAGGCTTCTTCCACGATTTGTCTAATTTTCCAGCTGGGATCTTACTTCCTTTCTGAAGAAATTCCTGTATCATAGCCTCAGATGGAAAATTCACATCCACAAGTGCTTTCTTGCGTATGGCCAGTTCAGCAAGTATCACTCTGCAATAATGTTTTAAGAATGGATACATAACAAGTCGGAACAAAGCATTCTATGGATGGTAAAACCTGGTTGATTCAATATTCTAAAGAACAAACAATTTCATTTTGAATTAGAGTACCACTTTAATTGAAGAATGGCGGCTTGGGTGGCGTAGTCGGTAGCATGCTGAGCTTCTATGCCCAAGATAGCGGGTTCAAACCCGGCCGAAGCCGTCGGATTTTTTTAAGAGCGTTAAAAATCCCTCAGTATGCCTTCCTTCGGAGGGGAAGTAAAGCCGGCGGTCCCATGTCATAGATTTATGGCATGTTAAAGAACCTTCCACAAATTGCACCTGTGTGAAGCTAAATTGGATAGGTTAAGAATGTAAACAACGCTCTTAGGTTTCTACGTTCGTTGCCAAGAGCCGTCTGCGGTGGCGTCTAGTAGCTAAGTTCTGAACTTGGCCTAGTAGTCGTTGACGTGGCGCTTGGCGGCAAAAGTAGGAACTATTTGAAAAATTCTAAGTTGCAGTAATTAAATTAAAAAACAGATAACACACACTAATACAGTCATCACAATTAACACCGGTTATCAGACAGATTCTACACACACCCAAAGTACACGGGGCTACCTGACCGCGTTGTCGCAGCCCCTAAACTTAAGAACTAACCAATCAACCTAATAGAAGAATGGGGTGCACTCAGTCTCGTGAGGACAATTGAGTAGCTGTCTGACAGTGAGGGAGAGCCCCGGCCACGGAGATCAGATTAACGGCTGAGGGCAACTGACGTGCTGACCATGCGTCACCCCATAAACTGCAAGCCAAATGGCTGGGCAGCAGTCGCTTGGTAAGCCTAGGCCCTTCATGGGCTGTAGCGCCACGGGGTTTGATATGGTTTTAATTGAAGACTGGCAGTGTGGTGCAACCATAACGTTCTCTCCTGCTGTGTCCAAGGTTGCAACATCAAATCCTGATGCAATCAGTTGGCATTTTAGGGTGCGCAAATATGAGGAAGCCGTGTCAGTAGATTTACTGCAACGTTAACAATCTCCTTTGGGGCAAAAATTCTGACACCCCAGAATGGTTGTGATCATATACTGAGAAATATCATGATGCTACGTGACCGTCAACACTTCGGTCTAGTTGGCATTCCCACTGTCCCACTGATGGTCACACATGCACAGTCGGGCATGAGAAAAAGTTGCGAGTACGTTCTTTGGTGTTGCTCTCGGCCTATTGGACCTTGCAGGGATGTCATTCGTCCATTGACTCTCTTAATGATACAATTTTGGCAGGTAGCTGTCATAATAAGTCATTGTGTCATTGAATACAGTGGAATCTCGTTAGCACATTCTCGGTTACGACATTTTCCCGTTTAACGCAATGATTTTCTCAAGTCCCAGTCCCATTCCTAGTAAATACATGTTGATATAACCCCTTAATACATTTTCTATTCCCGCTTACGACGATCAAATTTTCGTTGTACTATTTGTTAGGGAACCAGATTTTATTCTTATTTCATTACAAAATTCAGCATCTTGAAAACACGATGCGATATTGCTTCCTATTCTCTGATTGTTATTGACAGTGTACACGATTAGTGTGTTTGGACGGTGTGGAAGTGGCTTGAGGTATGACGCAACACAGAAGATAGCTGACGGTGTAGAAGTGGCTTGAGAGCTATGACGCAACACGGAAGATAGCCGACGTGTCTCTCTCGCGCCAGTAGAACATGCTATTATACCTATAACACGTTCTTTGTTTCGAAATACACCACAGATTGGCGTGCGTATGCCGGCCGACCACTAGTGTCTCGTCTTTCCGTGAATGCGGTAGCGTGCGGTTGACGACCGGCCGCCCCGTCATCTGTCGCGTAGCCTGAGTTATATAGCCCGTGAGCACAGAACCTATAAACAAGGTCACATTGCAAATTTTGCCGCGCATCGCTTTAGTACGATCGCATTTTCGTGGGCGCGCAGAATCGCTTTCAATACGATACGCGTTTATATGTTCCTGAATACCAGTTTGGATACGATCCGATCCCACAATTTTACCGTATAGACCTTAAAACTCAATATGATCTGATTCACGCAAATACGCATTACACTACCGAAGAAGTTGTGAAACCTAGTGATAATTTTGTTGCGTCGTATTGAAATAATGGAGGTGGCGCTCCAAAGTAGGAGAACCTTTGTATAATCCTCACCTTAAGCGCGTGGAAGTTTTTTTCTGTACACTCACGAGCATGTCTAACCTAAAAAAAAACTTCGGTTATATCCAATCGTTCACGCCAAAGAATACGTCACTTCTTTTCCACAGAATATCAAGAAAAACTTGTATTTGCCGAAATCAATTATAGAAAACTAAATATTTCAACTCGAACTACAGTACTTCAATTACGAGTACGGTACTGGTATTCGGTAGTACATTATTCTCTTGTTTTAATTGCTCTCGTTTCTCTGTGCTGTGTAAACTAGTTCTGTAATACAATAATTCTGTAGGTTGTTTAAAACTGTATATTCGATAGTACGTACTTCCGATTAACACTTTTTTTTTTTTTACTTTTCCCTCACTGAAACAAGTTAATGAGGTTTAATTATCATTCTTCATTAGTAAGTTTTCCCGCTTTTTACGTTCAAATTTTTCAGTCCCTTGAAAAACGTACTAACGAGGTTCCACTGTATATCAAATTATAGGAGATAACTGAATGAATAATAAAAGAGGACACAACTTTCCTTCCAGTTACGAATTGTGCAAGTATCCAAAATAAACGTTATTTTATAGACCTAATATATCCGATGGGACCAAACATCGAACTATTGTGAAATTTCGAATTAAAGTGGTTATACTGTACCTAGGAGAGAAGAATATTCCTGTGCCATCTTGTAAGGCATGCAACTTTTATAACGCTTATAATATTTTTTTACCGAATGAAACATATGCCTGTAATCAGCACAGAGACTGATCAGATACTAAAAAAAAACGCCATGAGTTACATGGATAGAAACTCAAAAATGAAGCCATCATTAAAGTGAGCTGTATAGATCCCGGCGATTAGCTGCGGACTTAACCCTGAGAGCACAGCGGTACGAGAGGAGCGTAGAGCTGTGCAGGGATCGTACCGAATACATCCCTGGCTGAGTACATTCGACGCGGGACAGTAGCATGTTCCCTCAGACATTACTAGTCTAAGCCAGTGCCGCTTAATGCGGCAAATGTTTTACACTGCAGTATTACACACCTGACGAATCCTTGCCGGCGTTAGAAGTATCAACTATGAGATGCCAACAGTGTGACGCAATCTGTTCTATAGAGCGTCTCAACCTTAAAAGACAGTATGGAGTTAAATGTAGTATTTGCCTCGAATTCAAGTATTTAGGATATCATTTATCATTTCAAGAAAAACGAGACATAACTGCAAAAATAACTAATTATACCAGAACAACAGGAATCATCAATCACGTCATAAAGCCATCTCTTGTCCAAAGGCACACACACGCTTGCGTTTGTATAACACATTAGCCAGACCAACCCTATGCTATGGCAGTGAGGCATGAACAATAAGATGTCAGGACATCTCCAGACTCACAGCACGCGAAATGACCTTTATGCGCCGAACAGCAGGCTATACTAAATGGGATCATAAGAGAAACGAGGATGTGCTGAAGGAACTAAAAGTGAAACCAATAACTGCATACATTTGTGACTACCAAGAGAACTGGAAGCATCATGTCCAAAGGATGGAACCTGGAAGATTTCCAAAGGAGATCCTTCGCTACCAGCCACGGGGAAATAGATCGATAGGACGTCCGATGAAGAGATGGAGGGAAAGTGCAAGACCGTAACGGGACATTTGGCCCAATACTTAGAAGGAAGATGATTTGCCTCTCACTCGCACTTCTATGTCCTGCAATTAGCTTCGTCCTCTTCTACCCCGGCGATGTTGCCATTTCCCAATAATTGAAAGTGACAAATCTAAGAAAATGTTTGCGTGGTATTATAGAGAATTTCCCGCTCTTTATGATGGTGTAAAAATAAAAGCCATAAATAATTAAAACATGGCCCAATTTTCACAATTACGATATATTAGCGCGAATCTATATTTTTGCATTTATAAAACTTATCAAGCCATAGATAATGAACTAATGATCGCAACAGATCAAGAATTTATTTTTAGATTGCCTGATGTTGGTAGAAGATACCCTACTTCTCAGGGCAGTAATTATTTTCAGTCTGGCTGCGTGGCTCAGGGGTAACGTTCTCGCTTGCTGAGCCCAAGGTTGCAGGTTCGAAACCTGGCGCAGTCAGCTGGCATTTGAGGGTGCGCAAATGCGAGGGAGCCGTGTCAGTACATTTACTGGCACGTTAAAGATCCCCTTCGGGGTAAAATTCCGGCACCCCGGCGTCTCTAAAAGCCAGTGTAGTTAAAAGGGACGTAAAACCAATAACATTATTATTATTATTATTAATTATTTTCATAATAAAAAAGTTATGATTTTTTTTTCTTAAATGTTACTTGAAAAATCTGAGATGGTGTCACATAAAAGTTAGCTAGCGAGAAAGTTTTTTGCTGTTGACTTTACGTTGGTGACTAAGCGAGAAGAAATGTTCATTAATGTCTGAAATAGTTTTTAAAACAAACCAGAGCTCAATATTAGGTAGCATTCATAAGTTATAGCACTTCGTTTAGTCCTCCCGCTCAGCGCTGACGCACCGGAACTTTGTTTACTAACGTGGCCCGCAGGCTATCTCCCCCGACTACGTTTGAAGGAGGGTAGGTGATGATGTGAAGTAAAACTAAGAAATGAAGTGGATTTTGTGTTCTATATAAATTGTCCGCCTCGTTGCGTTCTTGGCTGTCACTGTGCTGTCACTGTGGAGGCCCGGGTTTGAATCCCAGCTCTGCCAAGAAATGTAATTCTGGTTTGAGGGCTGGAACGGGGTGTACTCAACTCCATGAGACAAAACTGAGAAGAGGCGGGTTCGAATCCTACCTCAGCCATCCTCGAAGTGGTTTCCGTAGTTTGCCTTTGTTCGTCCCGGGAATTAACAAGGGTTCGTTAATGGTGCAGAGTTAACGTTTCTGTGCCAAAAAGAACACGGTAGACACACACGACAAAATGACAGGTGAAGTATATGAAAAGTGGTTCGCCGAGCAATATTGTTGCTCAATGTTCCCGAAGGATCTAGCCTAGTAATAGACAATGTAGGCTATCACAGCAGAGAAATATGTTCTTGCTTGTCACCTTACCACACCACCATACCACAGTGAACTTAATCCCATCGAAATGGTATGGGCGTAAGTGAAGAACTATATCAAATTGAACAACGTCTCGTTCAAGAAACAAGAAATTAATAATTTAATTTCGGCTGCATACCCCCACTTGACCACACAAAATTGGGTAAATTATGTGGACCAAAATATATTTTAATTATTATTATTATTATTATGTCATATTATAATTTATTATAACCTATGTTATTCGAGAAAAAGGCCTTATCATATTCATGAATAATTGAATAATTGAAAATTATAAATTATTATAATGTGTTGGAGGGGAAAGAACAGACTGGTTCAGACAAATGAGTGGCCTGAAACAGGGTAGTGCACTGTCACCCCTTCTCTTTATTGTGGTTATGGACGAGGTAATGACACGGATAGCAGGAAAGATAGGAGAAGATAAGATGAAAGCAATGGTGTTTGCAGATGATCTCATGGTCTGGGGAAACAAGGAGGAGGAAATTCAGGAGCAACTGAAGGCTTGGGAAGAAACAGTGGGAGAGTACGGATGGAAGTTCAACATCAGAAAATGTGAGATCCTGTTAACGACCAGGAAAAAGGACAGACCAATGAGTGGGATAACACTTGGAGGTGGACAGCTGAAGAAGGTGGAAAGTCTCAAGTACTTGGGAAGTCTAGTGGAGGAAAATGGGAGAAATGACAAAGAGATTACGGAACGTGGCAGACAGGCAAAAGCATTTCTGAGAAGCATTAGGAGCTTAGTGTGGAATAAAGATGTCCCACAAAAAAGCAAGGAAGTGTTATACAGAAGCTACTATTTCCCGATACTGACCTATGCTTCAGAAACGTGGACAATGAAGAAAAGAGACATAAGCAGAATACAGGCAGGTGAAATGAAGTTCCTGCGAAGTAGGATCGGAGTAACAAGAAGAGACAGGTTGAGGAATGAAAAGGTCAGGGAAATGGTGAAAGAGGAGCCCTTGCAAGGTAGGATTGAGACATCAAGACTGAGGTGGTATGGACACTTAAAGAGAATGGATGAGAAGAAGATTCCCAAGAGGATACATGAGATGCAGATGCAGAAGAAACGACCAAGGGGAAGACCAAGAGATAGATGGCTGAAAGGAGTGGAGGAATGTGTCAAGAAGAGAGGCGAGGACTGGACCAGAGTGACAGCGGAGAGGTGGTGGGAAGAAAGGACTAAGTGGCGAGGCTTATGTTCCAAACAGACCCAGCCTGGGGCTGGAAACTGTACAAGATGATGATGATGATGATGTGCATCAAAATCGCGCTCTGAGCTTCGGTGTATCATAATCTAAATATTCTACCGTCTTTCGCTTCAAGGCATGAGGTACAATTATATACAACAAACAAATATTTTGGAAATTTCCCGAATTTTGCGTAAAAGCACGCCTGTATACGAGTTATGTTACATCATGTGCCCGGCCTTGCAGAACTTTGTATATGCAGCAGATCTGGCATCAGCGCGCTCCATTTAATGCGTACTGTCTTTTAAGGTAGAGACGCACTATAGAGATTTCTGTATTGTCTACACTGAATCAGTGATGCACGAGCTTTGTGTTTGGTTCGATGGTTATTTTAAGTTATTTCTACATTACTCTACAGTTGTGAAACCTGGACCCTACATCGCCGAGACATCAAGAAACTGGAAACCATTCATCAACAAAAACTTAGATCCATAATGAACATCAAATGGGATGACTATATAACTAATACAGCAGTCCTTGAGAAAGCAATGTTAAACAGTAGCCTATTGAAGTCACCATTGTTGGTCATCAGATTAGATGGGCAGACTCCCTTGGCAAATCCTGTACAGTGAACTCAACACTGGCAAGAGGCCTTGTGGTGCTGCTTTAAAACGACATAAAGACCAACTTAAGCAGACCATGAGAATAGTAGAGATAAACCCAAATACTTGGCATACTTTTGCACCGGATCGCCCTCGTTGGTGTGCTACCATCTCAGCTGCAGTTGCCGAGTTTGAGCAGGAACGTCGAAGACAGGAAGAGGAAATTCACCAGAGGAAGAAATACATCAAACACTACCACGTCCTCCACCCTCCATTGGATGCAACATATATGGCTGCATGTTTTATGCAAAAATCGTCTGATAAGCCATCAGCGTCAACTTCATCATCTGGACTAAGGATTATGGAACTCGGATACGAGTATCAGCCGACGACGATATTAAATCAATGGTTTGGGCATTCAAGCGCCTAAATGAAGAGTAGTGTTATCATTACAGTAGTATGTATGTCTACCCCTTATTATTCCCGTTTTCCAACGGGGTCGGGGATGAGATGCGATGGAAGTCTTTGTGGCGATGGTTTTTACGGCCGGATGCCCTTCCTGACGCCAACCTCAGGAGAAGAGTTAATGAGAGATGAAATGAATGATGGTGAATGAAACTGGGCAAGGATGTGGAAGGAAGCGGCCTTGGCCTGTCAGAAGGTACCGTCCCAGCATTTGCCTGGAGTTGAAAATGGGAAACCACGGAAAACCATTTCAAGGACGGCCGACGGTGGGGCACGAACCCACGCGTCTACCGAGTCAGCAGAGAGCTTGGCCCCATGACCGAATGCTGCGCTTTAGCCAGCATAGCCACTACTGTCGGCATCATTACAGTAGTATCTGCCACATTCTTTTACTAGATCATGAAGGTAACACTGAGAAATAGCTTCTAAAATTTCTACATCCCAGAAGCCTACATCTTCAAAATGAATACTGTACCGTAATTAATGAAAGTATGGAAACACATTTCTTACGGATCAGCAAGTGGTCTTCGAAGAGGATCCTGAGTGCACCCAGTGCACTGTCCACATTCCTTGCACCCGCTTTTATCGTGTTTTTGTTGCCGTCCCTTATGACCACATCGCTCACACACAGAACCTTTGGCAACTGCAGCTCTGGCTTCTTCCAACTTACTCAAGTGGGAGTTGTTTCTCCATTCTCTCAACCTATAACGAGAATAAAGAAAGTTATTTTAAATATTGTAACTAAACAATTATGGTTTTGCTACCTATTAGGTAACATGAAAAGGATAGGAACACAAAATAGGTAAACCAACTGACCAAGTAGATGAGAACTCTTGCTGCTTTCAGAAGACAAGTTACCATAGAGTAATTTTTGTGGGGTTCCTTTTAAGGGACAGAGAGGGAGGAAGTTTTGCAGAGCCAAAATTTTACCCTGAGCATATGTAACCAAAGGCACCAGGAAATGTCGCCAACTCTGCCCACCACTTTGAAATCAATGGGCAGCGTCCACATAAATGTCCGAAGCAACACTGGCAGGATACAGTAGAATTAAAGGCTGTTGATTTAAGACCAAACAATGCCCAGGATCATGAAAAATGGCATGCTAAGATCAGGGCAGCGTACCCTGGCCTGGCGGAAAAGCGCTAGGAAGAAGAACAACTTTAAAAAAGAGAAACAATTTCAAATAATTTCAAACAATTTCAAATAATTGCCTTGGAAGCTGGATTTAGACAGCTCCTTAACCCGGTATATGAGTCAATTAAAATTGGCTACATGGATAATTCTCGCCAGGCGCGTCCCCGTCGCGGGGGTGGGTACTGGTACTGTAATATACCATGGAACTACAGTAATGGCTAAGTTCTGGTGAGGACCCAGTCCTACAGGGGTATCCGGCCCCATGCACAGGGTTACATGCGAAGACCTCATCGGCATCTGCAGTGGAGAAGATGGACTTCGGTACAGTGGAGATGGCGGAGGAGGCAGCCCAGTACTCAAGGAATAGTATGAGTACAACATCAATCAGCAGCGTCTGAATAATGGCTGGCAGTAGCTTCATAAAATGCCTTTAGGAGTGGCAACCCCATCGTAATAATAGCCTAAAAATGGGCATGGCACTTCCAATGATTCAGAGAAGGTTAGGGCGTATCCTGCAGACGACGTGCAGTTCCTTGGGCACTGGGGGAACTGTGAGAAATGGGCGACCATTTACTGAAATGAAAGTGGGAATCATGAATGTCATGACCCTGACAGACAAGGTGGAGGAGGTGGTAGACTTCATGCAGAGGAAGAATGTTGGAATGATGGGGCTGAGTGAAGTGAAATGGAAAGGTAAGGGAAGGAAGAAATTGAGGAAAGGATATACATTATACTGGAGAGGTGGCCACGAGGCAAAAAATGGTGTGGGACTGATAACCTCGAAACAACTAGAGGATATGTTGAAGTGGTAGAATGTGTGAGTGACAGAATAATGAAAATTAGAATGAAGATGAAGAATGATATGATGGACTTCATACAAGTGTATGCACCACAGACTGGAAACAGAGAAGAAGATATTGAAGTATTCCTGGAGGATGTAGAAAGAGTAATTTCAGATGTGGAAGTGGTGATCACGGGAGACATGAATGCACAAGTCGGAAACGAGAGACAAGGAAAGGAAGAAGTCATTGGATCATATGGATATGGGAAAAAGAATCGGAAAGGAGAGGAAATTGTAAACTTTTGTTAAAGGAATGGACTGATAGTGGGTAATTCATGGTTTCGGAAGAAAAACAGCAGGAAAATTACAAGATATGTGTGGGGGATAGAAGAACAAAATCAGTAATTGACTACCGTATATACCCGAATGTAAGACTAGGTTTTTTCCCACTTTTTGTGTTATAAAAATTTGGGGTCGTCTTATATTCCGGGTATTAAAAAAAAAAAGTTATTATTATTTGCAAAGTAGTATGTGGTGTTGGCATCTTGTAACTCGCAACAAATCAATGCGTTAATGAAGATTAATATATGGTTTGTTATGTTTAATTACCATGCATATATGAATAGCGTACATTTTGAGGTTAGGATTTACGCATACACATCATTTTAAGCGGATAAATTATATGTTCGAAAGCATACGGAAATATGTTTTAAAACAATTTTTACAAGAACAACCAGTCAAGTTTTACGAGCAGTAAATGAGTGATCAACGTATCTTAATTTAATAACGTCTCCCATTCTTGAACAAAGAAATTATAGAGTATGTCTTGGAAAACACGAAACGTTATAAAAATGAAAGCACGACCTTGAGGGCATATATTGTGCAAGTTATGAGTTAGCGAGTATTTTTTTTTTTTTGGAAAAAATCTGTAAGAGGCAGTTGATAACTAGGACTCGTCTTATATTCGGGGTCGTCTTACATTCGGGTATATACGGTACTTCCTGGTGGAAAGGACAAATCGCAGAAAGCTGATGGATGTGACAGCTTTACCAGGAGAAGCATTTGGTGGGGACCATAGAGCTGTGGTGGCAAAATTTAGATGGGGAAAATTGGAAAACCTAAAGGAGATCAGAGAAAGTAAAATAAAAGTATGGAAATTGAAAGACAAAAATATACAGGAGGATTTTCAGGAGAGATTGAAGCAACAAATCCCAGTTACTGAAGTGAAAACGTAGAAGAGGAATAAAAAAGAAGCTTGTAGTTTTACGTGATCTTCCTAGAAGAGGAATAGTCCCACTTTGAAAAGGCATTTGTTAGTGCAGCAGAGTGTGCTTGTGGTAGGACATCAACAGGACTGAGAGAAAAGGAGACACCGTGGTGGAACGAGGAAGTGAGGAAAGCAGTGAAAGAAAAGAAGTCAGCATGGCAAGAATGGAATCGAGATCAAACAGAAGGAAGTATCACGACAGCAAACGGAGGTGTAAGAATGTGGTAGGAGAAGAAAGGAAGAATTTACACGAAGAATGGAAACAGATGTAAGTGGCAGTAAAAGGATGCTGTATGGACTTCTAAGAAGTAAGGGGAAAGAAAGAGTTACTACAAAGCTGGTGAAAAAGGAAGATGGAGAGTTGTTAACACACCCAGAAGAGATAAAAGGGAAGATGGAAGGAGTATTTCGATAAGCTGTTGAATGTGAACAATCAGTGACGGATCCAGGCCATGCGGGGCCCTGCACGATATGATAAGGTGGGGCCCACACAGGGGCAGATCTAGGGGAGGGCGACCGCCCAGGGCCCCGCGGTCCGGGGCCCTGCGCCTTGGATTTTTTAAAATTAAATTAATTAATAATTAGCCTCTCCTTTTCAAACTAATCTATAATTCTTTTTTTTTTTTTTCAGTGCATCTATGTCCTCCCTTGACCATTTAGCAAGTTTAGGGCCCTCAAAGAAAAAAAAAGGCAAATTAATATTTTAATATTTCATAGTTTACATAATCTTTTTCAAGGGGACTAAAAGGTTTCTTTCATATTATTAAAAAGTGCACTGTAGTGTATTCAAAATACCGGTATTGTAACTATTCTTTATTTTATTATTATTACAAAACGACTTTCCATCTGAGTTGGTATTTTTTTTATTTCCTATTGTTGCGGGCCCCACCTTATCATATTGCCCAAGGCCCCGCCCCGCAAGGCCTGGATCCGCCACTGGGCCCACAACAATACCAAATCAAATGGATATTAGTTTTGTAATCTATATATATAAAGCACAAAGTTTGTCTGTCTGTCTGTTATGTATACAAATCTACACCGTTTCACCGATCTGAACCAAAATTTGTATACTTACCCTTTGGAACCCTGCGGGTAACCCCGTCAACATTAAATTTCGGACAGACCACCCCATGCCCTGCATTTAGGCCCTTTTGCACAAATCTACACCGTTTCACCGATCTGAACCAAAAGTTGTATATTTAACCTTTGGAACCCTGCGAGTAACACTGTCCACTTGAAATTTCGGACAGACCACCCCATTCCCTGCATTTAGGCCCTTTGGTCCAAATCCACACCGTTTCACCGATCTCAACCAAAATTTGTATATTTACCCTTTGGAACCCTGCGAGTACCACTGACCACTTAAAATTTCGGACAGACCACCCCATTCCCTGCATTTAGGCCCTTTGGCCCAAATCTACACCGTTTCACCGATCAGAACCAAAATTCGTATTCTTACCCTTTGGTGCCCTGCGAGTAACACTGTCTGCTTGAAATTGCGGACAGACCACTCCATTCCCTGCATTTAGGCCCTTTGGCCCAAATCTATACCGTTTCACCGATCTCAACCAAAATTTGTATATTTACCCTATGGAACACTGCGACTAACACTGTCTGCTTGAAATTTCGGACAGACCACGCCATTCCCTGCATTTAGGCCCTTTTTGCACAAATCTACACCGTTTCACCGATCTGAACCAACATGTGTATACTTACCCTTTGGAACCCTGCGAGTAACACTGTCTGCTTGAAATTGCGGACAGACCACTCCATTCCCTGCATTTAGGCCCTTTGGCCCAAATCTACACCGTTCCACCGATCTCAACCAAAATTTGTACATTTACCCTTTGGAACACTGCGCCTAACACTGTCTGCTTGAAATTGCGGAGAGGCTACTCCATCCCATGCATTTAGGCCCTTTGGCACAAATCTACACCGTTTCACCGATCTGAACCAAACTTTGTATACTTACCCTTTGGAACCCTGCGAGTAACACTGTCCACTTAAAATTTCGGACAGACCACCCCATTCCCTGCATTTAGGCACTTTGGCACAAATCTACACCGTTTCACCGATCAGAACCAATATTCGTAAACTTACCCTTTGGTACCCAGCGAGTAACACTGTCTGCTTGAAATTGCGGACAGACCACTCCATTCCCTGCATTTGGCCCTTTGTCCCAAATCTACACCGTTTCACCGATCTCAAACAAAATTTGTATATTTACCCTTTGGAACACTGCGACTAACACTGTCTGCTTGAAATTGCGGCGAGGCCACTCCATCCCTTGCATTTAGGCTGTTTGGCACAAATCTACACCGTTTCACCGATGTGACCCCAATTTTATATACTTACCCGTAGAACCCGACAAGTAACACTGTTCACTTTAAATTTCGGACAGACCACACTATTCCCTGCTTTTTGGCCCTTTGGCAGAAAACTACACCGTTTCACCGATCTCAACCAGATTTTACATAATTACCCTTTGGAACTCGACGAGTAACACTGTCCACTCGAAATTTCGGACAGACCACTCCATTCCACACATTTAGGCCCTTTGGCACAAATCTACATCGTTCACCGATCGAAAACAAAATGTGTATACTTACCCTTTGGAACCCGATGAGTAACACTGTCCACTTTAAAATTTGGACAGGCCACTCCATTCCCTGCATTTTGGCCCTTGGCACAAAACTACACCGTTTCATCGATCTCAACCAGATTTTACATAATTACCGTTTGGAACTCGACGAGTAACACTGTCCACTTGATATTTCGGACAGACCACTCTATTTCCCGCATTAAGGCCCTTTGGTACAAATCTACATCGTTCACCGATCGAAAACAAAGTGTGTATACTTACCCTTTGGAACCCGATGCGTAACACTGTCCACTTGAAATTTCTGACATACCACTCCATTCCCTGCATGTAGCTCAGGAATTCCTCGGGGTTGCCAGCTTCCTAACTCACCAGTCATGAGCCCTTGAGGGTGTACCAGAAGTGGTGGGTCTACACACACCCTGCCTCTTTGAGGGCCTTGAGCAGAAGACAGGAGATATTATGAAAAGGAAAAGAAGGCAGACCCCTCGAAGAATGAGGGTATCAGGAAAGATGAGACAAAGCCAATTAAGGCAGGAAATTGAAAGACTCCCTAGCCCTCGGATACCCTAATACAGTCTGGGTCGGAAGAGAACAAGAGTTGACCAAGGGAGGCCGACAGGAAAGAGAACTAAAATGAGCCCGGCACCAGGAAGTAGAAGCGATGCCAACTCAGCTGGGGTTCCGTGGTCGCCAACCCACGTCCCACAAGTTGTGAGACCCTGGGGGGGGTCAGTTGTGAGAATAGCTTGCTGATTCATCGTGAGGTGACTTGAGAGTACTTTCCGGAGCCCGCCGTGTTATCTCCTGCTGTCTATGCTGATGCCAGCACAGGGCCGTTGCGAAACAGTGAGTGATTCCCGGTCAATCTGTATAGGATGGGGAACCCCGAACGTGTGTCATCATATTTCGTCATCATCTGCGATCATCTCAGGTTCGTGCAGCTTGGACCTATATTCTTTGTCTTTGCCGAGCAGTACGCTCTTTCACTAGACGCATCCAGTACAGGCCTAAGCCAGAAAATAAGGTTGAGACTTTGGAAGACATCGAAGCTAGACACCTGAATTACCTATATCAGTTTTAAAATAACACCATGTTCGTTTAGTAGTCATTTTTTCATTACCTTATTATTATCATCATAAGGGCAAATGACCTAGATGTTACGCGCATCATACCAATAATCACCGCCGCATAAAGTCTTTCTCGACTGTGATTTTTAAAATATTTATTTTTGGTTGGTTCTTAAGTTTAAGGGCTGCGACAACGCGGTCATGTAGTCCCGTGTACTTTGGGTGTGTGTAGAATCTGTCTGATAACCGGTGTTAATTGTGATGACTGTATTAGTGTGTGTTACCTGTTTTTTAATTTAAGTACAAACTGCAACTTAGAATTCTTCAAATAGTTCGTACTTTTGCCGCCAAGCACCACCGTCAACGACTACTAGGCCAAGTTCGGAACTTAGCTACTAGACGCCACTGCAGTCGGCTCTTGGCAACGGACGTAGACATCTATGAGCGTTGTTTACCTATCCAATTTAGCTTCACACAGGTGTAATTAGTGAAAGGTTCAATAACATGCCATAAATCTGACATGGGACCGCCGGCTTTACTTCCCCTCCGAAGAAAGGCATACTGACTGATTTTTAACGCTCTTAAAATATCCGATGGCTTCGGCCGGGTTTGAACCCGCTATCTTGGGCATAGAAGCTCAGCATGCTACCAAATACGCCACCGAAACCGCCATATAGTTATTTTTATTACAGTACATTGTGTACATTATACGTTGAAGTGTCAATTCAATACCGGTAGTAGTTTCCCTTATCATCCTCATCATAAGAGCAAATGACCTACAGTAGATGTTACGCCCATTACACCATTAATCACCACACACAATAAGTCTTCCTCGCCTGTGAATTTTGAAATATGTATTTCTATTACGGTAGATTGTAAGTTTGACGTGTCAATTCAACAGTAGGTTTTATTATCATCCTTATCAAAAGGGCAAATGACCTAGATATTACTCCCTCATTGTCTTTGGGGGCAAATGACTTAGATTTTAAGTCCATTATATTTCTAAGGAGACCTTAAAACATTATCATCATTCCACCGGGCGAAGCCGGGTACTACTGCTAGTAATAAAATAAAGAATAGTTACAATATTTTGAATACACTACAGTACATTTTTTAAATAATATGAAAGGAACCTTTAAGTCCCCTTGAAGAAGATTATGTAAACTATGAAATATTAACTAATTACTTTGCGACTTTTCTTTCCGGCTGAAGTCTTCTATTATTTCACCGAAATCTAAACTTGCTAAACGGTCAAGGGAGACCATACCTGCACTGAAAAAGAAAAAAAAAATAGATTAGTTTGAAAAGTATAATTAATTAATTATAAGGTGCGTTCAAAAAGTAACGAGCCGGAGGCATAATTACAGAAACCAGTACCGGTATGTTATAAGTATTGTCCCTGGCTGTTGAGGCACTTGTCCCACTGTGACATGAGGCAATAAATGGCTGTCTCATAAAATTCCCTGGGTGCGATATGAACTAGTTCCGCACGTACAGCTGGACGTCGGCGTCCGAGGTGAATCGTTGGCCCCGCAGAGCCCTTTTCAGTGGACCAAACATGGCGTGAAGCTGATTCCTGCACGTGGTGCCCCTGCATAGGTACTTGAACTCAATTTTCCAGTACTGAACTGATCATCAGCATTTGACAGCCAGACTATCTTCTATAGATCTCCTGGCAAAATAGAATACAGCATGCAATACCATTCAAATTCTAACGGCTCTTCTCAGAGCCCCGTGACAAGAAGGCTTGGACAAAGATTTAAAATTTGCCAACTAAACATCGAAGGCATCAGTCGATCGAAAAGCGACCATCTATCAAGAGTTCTTCATGAGAACAATGTTGATTTGGCACTCATACAGGAAACTCATACCACCAATGAGGAAGAACTCCAGAAAAGAGGAAAGATTCATGGTTACTCTATGATTGGTGCTACGTATGATAGCGTTTATGGGGTGGCAACTTATGCCCGGAACAATCTAGAACATGTTCATCATATCACTTCTAGCACGGACGATAATATCCATGTAGTAGTTGTTACTGTACAGGAAATAACCATAACGAATGTATACAAACCACCAACAGTCCCATGGCCCAGCTTTGTGCTTTCAGATCCAAATCATCCAGCCATTTTTGCAGGCGATTTCAATAGCCGCCATGAAAATTGGAATTACGCTCAGAATGACAACTGCGGCACTGCTCTCGTTGAATGGGTTGAAGAACACAACTTACACCTTGTCTTTGATGCCAAGGACAAAGGATCATTCAGATCAGGAGCCTGGCAACGTGAATATAATCCAGATCTGTGTTTTGTGACTTGTGATAACAAGGATCAACCTCTTCCAACTGTAAGACGCATATTGGGTGATTTTCGCCGCAGTCAGCACAGACTAGTACTTATAGAGATAGGGTTGTCTATCCCACTCATAACTTCATTCCCTCGCCCTCGATGGAACTTCAATAAAGCTAATTGGACAAAATTTACTAGTGAACTAGACAAATGCATCGGATGGATTCCTGCGAGAAGCATGAGCTACAACAGGTTTGTTGGGTTAGTTACTTCAATAGCCAAGAAATATAATCCGAGAGGGTATAGAAAGGAATACATTCCGGGTTGGAATGAACAAAGTGATGCTCTTTATAATTAATTTATGAAAACAGGTAATCATGTAGTGGCTGATGAGCTCTTACATAGTTTGGATGCAACACGCAAGCAAAAATGGACAGAGACTGTTGAGGAGTTGAATTTTCAACACTCAAGCAGAAAAGCCTGGAGTCTGCTAAGGAAGCTTGGAGGAAATTCTATAGGTCAAAGAGAGCAACCTAGCATTATGCCTCATAAGATTGCCAGCCACATTGTATCGATTTCTATGGTTGCACAAGATAAAGACCATACTCGAATGCTGAAAAGGAACTTCAAAAAATAAAAGCATCACTTCCATCAACTTCGTCTTACTCCGAAGTATTCACCCTTGAAGAAGTCAATGTGGCTATAAAAGACATCAAACAAGGGAAAGCCTCCGGATTTGATGGCATTCATCCTGAGTTTCTGTTAAATCTGGGCCACAATGCTCTAAAATGGCTTGCTCGATTTTTCAGTGATATTCTAAACACAGGGATCCTCCCAAATCAGTTCAAGAAAACTAAAATTATAGCTGTTTTGAAACCTGGTAAGCCAAAAGACGCTCCCCAAAGCTACAGGCCTAATGCATTGCTGAGCTGTTGCTACAAACTTCTTGAAAGACTGATTTATAACAGGATCAGTCCGACTATCTTAGAACACATTCCTCTCTTCTCACTCTACTTCCCAGTAGGCCAACACAAAACAAACTTTGATGCTGAGATAAGAGCAATTTCACATGCACTCCATCAGTTATTAGGCAGAAACATTGATTATCAAAAATGTGTTATCATTACAGATTCAAAAGCAGCCATCCAAGCCATCTCGTCATTTTATGAGCACCAAAATAAAGAACTTAAAGAAATTTTTTGTATGATAAAAACCCTTCAAAGACTCCACAAAGAGATCTCATTTCAGTGGATCCCTTCTCATGTTGGAATAGCAGGAAATGAAGAGGCAGACAGATTAGCAAAAAAAGGTACCACACTAAAACAACCTGTCAGTCAGACTGATTTTATGTCAGCAAAAAGGATCTTGAAAAATACTATCAAAAACAGGTATGAAGAAATGGCAAAGAAAACAGCAGAAACCAAATTATGGAAACACATTGATGCTCAATGGGATCAATATAAATTAACACCAAGAGAAGCTGTAGCCTTCTTCAGACTTAACACTGGCCACGACTGCCTTGCAGCTCATCTGAAACTAATCAACATCCTGAGATCTGAAGAATGCACACTTTGTCACGAACCTGAAAGTAAAATGGATAAGGGGCACCTGCTACATTGCAACAAACTTGATGTGACTGCTAGAACTTCAGGAAACCTTACACAACTCTATTGGAACGCAAGAAAGCTGATGGATCGGAATCCGGGCTAGCCATAGGAAACAACACATTCCTGTGGAACAGGCTGGCTTTAAACCTAATCGCAGTTGTTGTGATCAAGTCCTTGCTCTTACATCGCACATCGAGTCTGGTTTTCAACTCCAGCTGAAAACTTCTGTTGTGTTTCTCGATCTGTCTGCCGCTTATGATACTGTATGGAGAGAGGGGTTACTCTATAAACTGTCTCGAATAATACCTTACAAAACTACCGTGCAACTTATCAGTAACAGACTTTTCCAAGTCATTCTAGGAAAAAGAATGAGCAAACAAAGAAAGCTGAACAACGGGCTCCCACAAGGTTCAGTGCTGTCTCCTCTTCTCTTCAATCTGTATCTCTCTGATCTACCAGATACTCAGTCCAGAAAGCTTTGGCTATAAGGCACAAGGACATGGAGAATGTGCTCAATGATGACGTTGCTAGGTTTGAAAGTTATTTCCACAAATGGAGGCTCCAACCAAGTGCAACAAAAACTGAAGTATCATGTTTCCACTTAAACAACGGAATGGCTGATAGTGCAGTTCATGTATCGCTTCAAGGTTCTGTGCTGAGAAATAATAAACACCCTAAATATTTAGGTGTCACTCTGGATCGCACATTATCTTTTAAAAAACATCTTGAAAATACAGCCGCCAAAATTAGAAGCTGGAATAATATCCTGCAGAAGCTTTGTGGAACTACTTGGGGAGCTTCTGCTACAACTCTGAGGTGTTCTGCATTAGGTCTTGTCTTCTCCGATTTGGTAACGCCCTGAATCTCCTGGTCTCATCCATGTGTATATTCTTCTATTGTGGTTATCGAACAAGGTGTTAGTTATGACCAACTCATTTTCGGTGCAGAATTCCATCAGCCTGCTTCCTCGATCATTCCTTTCACCTAATCCGAAATCTCCTACTATCTTCCCTTCTCTCCCTTTTCCTACCACAGTATTCCAATCTCCCATTACTATAACATTTTCATCACCTTTGATATACCTCAGAATGTCATCTATTTCTTCGTAGACCTTTTCAACATCCTCATCATCAGCTTGACTGGTAGGCATATAGACTTGTACCACTGTGGTGCACGTAGGTTTAGTATTGATTTTTGCTACAATAATCCGTTCACTGTATTGCTCATAATATTCCACCCGCTGTCCAAGTTTCCTACTCAATATGAGACCAACCCCTGCTTGGCCATTGTTTGATTTAGTGCTAATGACCCTATAGTCTCCTGACCAAAAGTCCTGCTCTTCCTGCCAGCGCATTTCACTAATCCCAACCAAATCCAACCTCAACCTATCCATTTCCCTTTCTAAGTTTTCTAACTTTCCACTTCCTAGCAGACTTCTAACATTCCACGCTCTGATCCGTAGAATGTCAGATTTCCTCTTTGTCACTTCTGTGATGTTAACCCCCTCTCGAGTAGTCCCCACCTGGAGATCCGAACAGGGGACTAGTTTACCTCCGGATTGAAATTTTACAAGGGAGGAGGCCATCATCACATGTAATTATGCATAGAGAGGTGCATATCCTCGGGAATAGCATTACGGCTGTAGTTTCCCGTTGCTTTCAGCCGTGCAGCAGAACGCAGTGTAGCCATTAGTTGGCTTATATTATCAATATCTTAACCGTCTATTAGACTAGTAAAGAATTGATTTATTCTGAAAGGCTGCTACTCCCTTTCAGAATAAGTAAAGAGCAGTTCTACTACAAAATACTAACCTTCTACTAACAATTAAATACCAAAATTCTACTAACGAAAAAAATACTAAAGTTTCACCAACAAACAAATACTACCACCAAAACAGTCAGTCACCAGGCCCACTCACATGCACCCTCACCAGACACACTCACACACCACAGTCTAATAGATCTATGCCGACTTATTGGCTTCCTGTCCTCAGCAACATCATGCCTCCTGACCTACGCAGGAAAGCTGCCCTGATCCGAGAGTATAAGAAAATGATGAGTAATCCAGCTCTTCCTATTCACTGCGACATCCCTGATCTGAATAGAAACCGACTGAAATCTAGACATCCACCCATCAAATATGCTAGAGATCTCACAGGCAACAATTTTAAGCCGAATATCCAATGGAGAATTGAATGGAGCACCAACATCAACCTTGACGCTTGGAGTGACTTAATTGGAGATAGAGCTGCACCCGGTTTTGACCTGCAAAGAGGTACGTGGACTGTCCTCAATAGGATCCGGACTAACCACGGGGTCTGTGCTGAATCACTCTTCAAATGGGGTAAAATTCCTTCTCCCCAATGTGACTGCGGTACTCCTTCACAGTCAGTTCACCACATTGTTCACGAATGCCATAGAAGAGCATATCAGGGTGATCGGTCTGACTTCCTGTTGGCAAAACCTGCAGCACTGCAATGGATACAGAATTTAGATTTAAAGATATGAGCCTGCCTTGACATGTGACGCTGTAAATATGTATATATCAATGTTTATGTGTGTATATATTTATCTTGCATGCTTGTTGTCTGTATGTCATACGATAAATATATATACGGATCAGCAAGTGGTCTTCGAAGAGGATCCTGAGTGCACATTCCATGCACCTCAATGCTCCTCAGATGTGTATGGCAGGGTAGAGGATAGACAGTGAGGCAAGGAGATTACCTATTCATAAGATATAATCAAGAATCCTGTTGAAAACGAGCATTAAACAGTGCATAATACTACAAAAACGGCCCTGAATATGTTTCAACCAAGAAACAGTTACAGTACAGTAGAGTCCCGCTCAACCGACCATCGCTTATCCGACACGGTTCCCTTACTGAATTGCATTCCTGGTTGTAAAGATGCTACGACTCAAGATGTCAGAAACTGGTGTGCACAAGATCAGCTGTTCGAAATTACTGACCCTTTATTGATTTCGTGAATGCTAACGAAAATGAGGATGGTGAAGAAGAAGAAGACGAAGAAGTTCCGTGACGAACTATAGAGCCTACTTTTCATGCCAATGATTAATCTACAGTATATGAACCTATCTAGAATAATGACGAAATTGAGTTGGTAATATTGAAATGTCTAATTAGTTCGAAATATTCCTGGCATAGTGTGGCCTAATAGAGCACTACAGTTGGCAGCCCTGGTGACTGAATATATTCTTGGTTCCATCTCTTAAGGTACAGAATACAAAATTTGGTTGAAGTCCAATGGACGTTACATGCAGTTAGACATTGGATCTATCAGCACGTGTAAAAGCATGTTGGCAACAATGTAGTGCGTGTGCCGGTGAGAAATAATCGGAAATATTATGATATCTTGTTGTGCCAATTTTGGATGAAATCCATTTGTTAGTATAGAAGTTACATGTATTTTAAAATTGGACCTATCAGCAAGCATAGAATCATGCTGGCAGCACTGACTTATATTAATTACTCCAAATTAATCTAGAGTGTTAGGAGCTATACGTGTGCAAAGTATAGAGCTGTTGGCTTGCATAATTTCTGATATATTGATATTAGGGTAAAAAAATATAGATAGCATTTATTAACAGTTGGCAGCCTTGATTGCTCTTAAGAATACTTATAGTCATATCTGTTATGTTACACATAGCACATACGAAATTTGGTTGAAATCCAACTGATAGTATAGAAGTTACATGTATTTAAAAATTAGTCCTATCAGCAGGCTTAGAATCATGTTGGTAGAACTGAAGTATATAAGTTACTCCAAATTAATTTAACATGTCAGGTACTATACGTGCGCATAGTTTAAAGCTGTCGGCTTGCATACTTTCAGATATATTGGTATTTGGATGAAGAAAATAGAGAGAGCAATTATTAACAGTTGGCAGCCCTGGTGGCTCTTAAGAATACACCCAGTCATATCTGTTTATGTACACATATTACATACAAAATTTGGTTCAAATCAATTAATAGTGTAGAAGTTATATGCATTTAAAAATTGGACTTATCAGAAGGCCTAAAATTATTTTGGCAACACTGTCATGTATGGCCTCTTGAAAATTAAACTGAAATAGTATTGTCTACATGTGTGCCAATTTTGGAATAGCTCTCATGCATACCTTCCATGATATCTAACATGGAGCTCAATTTCTAGTGCGTTTTTCAGCAGTTGGTAGCACTGACATCATTTTCAAATATGGGCTTGAGATATTCCGGTATACATCTTTACTCATACTAAATTTGGTTTCGATTGCTGCAGCCGTTTAGGAGTTGATAGGAGGGGAGGGGGGGGGGGGGGGACACACACAGCCAGACAGACGGACAGACAGACATTTTTCCGGATCGATCTCATAAGTCTACTTTTTCCTCATTTTTGCAAAATGTGAAAAGTAGGCTAAAAATAAGGAGGAGGTATTGCAGAATAAAAGGATAAAACAATGTCGCACAGTGAAGGATTAGGTGCATTGGATATGGCATTAACGTATGTAGAGCAAAAGCCAGAGGCAAGCAAACTGAGGTGTTGATTCTTCGTCGATGACGAGATCTGGCAGCAAGAAAACGTGAATCAGCAGGCAACCAGACTTTGTTGACAAGTTTCTTTTCTTAAGGCATTTGGAACGTTGTTTAATACTGCATGTACAATGAATTGATAATTCAGTAAATAGAGTACCATAAAACATGGGATTGTTTTAATTATACAGTGTAGCCTACCTCTTTGTTTTAGTTCATTTTCAAAGTTATTCTGTATTATCCGTCATTTTCGGTGATCCGACGTACTCCGGGTTCAGTTTAGGTTGGACAATCGAGACTACTGTATTTAGCCAATGACAAAAACTGAACATCCAGAACATCACTGAAATGATGCTAAAGCTCACTAGACAATCCCGCATTACCTCAAGTATCCTGCACTTCAACGGCTTCCGTGACGTAGTCGGTAGCATGCTGAGCTTCTATGCCCAAGATCGCGGGTTCAAACCCGGCCGAATACGACGGATTTTTTAAGAGCGTTAAAAATCCCTCAGTATGCCTTCCTTTGGAGGGGAAGTAAAGCCGGCAGTCCCATGTCATAGATTTATGGCATGTTAAAGAACCTTCCACTAATTACACCTGTGTGAAGCTAAATTATAAGTTAAACATTTGACAAACACTCTTAGGTTCCAACGTTCGTCGCCAGGAGCTGCCTGTGGTGGCATCTAGTAACCAAGTTCTGAACTAGTAGTCGTTGACGGTGGTGTTGGGCGGCAAAAGTAGGAACTACTTGGAAAAACTCAATGTCTCCAGTACTTACTTGAATTGAAAACAGATAACACACACTAATACAGCCATCACAATTAACACCCCGTTATCAGACAGATTCTACACACTCCCAAATTACAGGGGGCTACGTGAACGCGTTGTCGCAGCCCCTAAACTGGGGAACCAACCATCTTGCACTTCATCTCTCAAAAACATTTACTTCTCTCAGGTGAATATTTTAATCTGCGTTATCATGCTTGGACATTTGGTTTCAGAACAGTTGCAACATTTCTAAGGTAAGTTGTTTCGTAGCTTTGATTTCGCCTTTTAAAATTATGGCAATGTCAACAATATCAGGGAAGTTATTTCCAGTGCCTGCCTAGAATGCAAGAAATTCTGGTTTGAATCCTTACATGTTTTTGTGTTAGGCTTAATCGCAGATTATCTGGACATTGAGAGTCTGCTGTATTAGTTGATTTTTTCAACAAGATCACACCTCATATTATTTCTTACAGCAATAACTGTCTCATAAACTGCATTTGTTTTGGCACATTACATAAAGCTCCCGCACAGTTGTTTACATCAAGGAACATGGCTTCCAGATGTAAAGTAGATCAGCTTCATTATGTGGATACTGATATTTGTTCCTTTTTGAAAAGGAGAGTGATGCTGAAGGATTTTCTCTGTCAGATGATGAGTGAATACAACATGCCCATTGTGCCTGTTCATTTAGTGGCTAAGGATATGATGGACATAAGCTCTTGTATCTCAAGATTATAATTAGTAATAACTGCTTCGAGTTTATATCACATACAGCATAATCATTGAAACTCAGCAACCACTAAGGCCGGTATTACACTATCAAAGAAATTTGTCAAAGATTTTTGATAAAAGATCTTTTATAAAAGATATGACAGTGTAATGGGGAAATGTTTTATAAAAGGTGGTTTTATAAAATTTCTTTTATAAAATGTATGAGCATCATGGTATCTTTGATAAAAGATTCAACTCAAAATGGCGGATCATAACAGCTGGGATATAACCATAACAAAGATGCTGATATCAGAGTGTGAAGTGCATTGAATGTTACATAATGAATGGTATACAATGTAAAACATAAATAACAGATAGAAAGTGTAGGTAAAAATAGCCGAGACTATAAGCGCTGTACATAAAGGGTGCACATTTCAGGACATAAAGAGGAATTAAATAGTTAAATAGGCTGAAATAAGACATGATTTAGTGTGTTTTATATTATAATTCGTTAATTTCACTAATGGTATTACAAGCGAATGTAAATAACCACTTTATCCTTACCAGTACGTAATACATGTAACGAACCTCTACGAGTATGTGCTTAGTTGGCCGAACGAGTAGAGCGATCGACTCCGGACCGAAAGGACCAGGGATCGAATCTCACCTAATGCAAATTTTTTACTTCGTATGTTTCAATTTTATTTGCTCGGGTAGTGGTTGTTTCGAACGTCACCAACATTAATTTCATCATAATTATTAATAATTAAATAATAATGTAATTTTTCAAGTCTTCGTACTGCAACTCGTTCACCAAGATTTTACTCGTATCTTTCTTGTCACATGACGACCCATGGTTTAACCCATCTATACCGGTATTGCCACTACAGAACTTCAACTACCGTAAAAAATTCAAGTGTACAAGGAACTGTCCTTCATCCAGTTTGCTGAACTATGATAAAATATTTGATGTAGTGTAATGGTGTGATTATTGCTTTGTATAACTTTTATAAAAGTTAAGTTTTATAAAATATTTTATAAAATTTCTTTGACAAACTTCTTTGATAGTGTAATACCGGCCTAATACAGTAGCTCTTTAAACTAATACTGTAAATCTTTAATTACGAAAGTACCCAGAGCAGTTAATAACATAGGATGTGAGTGCACCTGTCTAGAACCTCTTCTTCTGTGACTCCACTCAGGAACTTGAGGACAGTTTCCTTGCCCACTCCAGCTACACCTCTCTCGTTGTAATCACAGCCACAGAGCAGAGATGTTGCTATCAGCTTATCGCGACCCAGTGACAGCTTCTCACGGATGGTAGATATCTTGTACATGTCGATACTGAATCCAGAATTACCGTTTGTTGGGCTGATGGTGAAATTGCGGTACACAGTCTGGGCACCATACAGAAAGCAGTCGCTGTCTTGAGAGATGCAACCATCCACCATCTGCAAAAATACATAGACAAGAAACAGTCATCTAAATGAATACCAATGGGCATTTAATAAATTTATTACACCTTCATCATCATCATCATCCTTTTCCGTCTCCAGATTCCCGGGTGCGGTAGACAAACGCTCGCCACTGCTTTCTGTCATTGTACAACTTTCGTTCTACTTCTTCCCATTTCAGCCCTTTTTTATCCACTTCTGATCTCACGGCCTCAAACCATCGTTTTCTGGGTCTTCCCCTCGGTCTTTTTCCTTTCAGTTCTCTATTGAAGTAGTCCCTTGCTGTTCTAGTGTTATTCATTCATATCACATGTCCATACCACTGGAGTCTACGCTCCCCTATAACATTTGCTACAGTTTACAACACCTTACTCAGTAATAATAAATTGGTAGGTTCACACTAAGGTTCGGCTTTAAGTGCATATCTGTTTGAACTTATTCTGGACGAAATGTCTCGTGGATTAAGAGACCAAGCTCCCTGGTGCATGATGTTTGCGGACGACATTGTGTAGTACCATCAAAGATGTCATAGAGGAAAAACTGGAACAGTGGACGGCAGCCTTAGAAAACAGAGGACTCAGGATTAGCAGGAAGAAGACGGAGTATATGAGGTTCAATACAGCTCAAGACTGTGAGCTCAGAATGCAAGGGGAAATGTTAAATAGAGTGGATGAGTTCAAATACCTGGGTTCGGCGGTGACTGGAGATGGAAATCTGGATTTGAAAGTGTCACACAAGATTCAGGTAGGATGGATGAACAGAAGGAAGATGTCAGGACTGCTCTTTGACCGCAGGATCAAGCCTAGGGTTAAGGAAAAATATATAAAACTGTCGTAAGACCAGCATTGCTGTTTGGCTCTGAAACATGGCCAGCAAGGAAAACACAGAAAAAGGCTTGACGTCACGGAAATGAAAATGCTCAGGTGGATGAGTGGAGTGACTAAGCGTGATAGAGTGGAAAATTTCAAAATAAGAGGAACATTGAAGGTTGTGCAAATATCTAAGAAGATGCAAGAAAAGCGACTTCAATGGTATGGGCATGTGAGAAGAAGCGACGAATCCTACGTGGGTAGGAAGATGCTAGACATGCAAATACAGGGAGTGAGCGCGAGGCAGACCTAAACGACGACGGATGGATTGTGTACAGGAGGACCTCAGAGAAAAACAGTTGTCGGGAAAGGATGTGCATCATCATCATCATCATCTTCATTTCCCCTTTTCCAGCTGACACTGGGTGGGGGCAAATATGGTTCCTCTCCACTTTGTTCTGTCGTTCCACCATTCCTCTTCCGACACGGTGTTCCAATCCAGGGTCCGTTTTCTAATGCTATACTTCACCAAGTCCATCCAACACATTCTTGGTCTTCCTCGTCCTCTCTTCCCTGTCATCCGTCGTTCCAGTACTCGTCTTGGTAGCCTTTCTTCATTCATCCGTTTGACATGTCCAAACCATCTCAATCTGTTTTGCTCCAGTTTGTCATTTAGTTTCTGTACTCCCAGTTCTTTCAGTATATCTTCATTTCTCACTCTCTCTCCTCGTTTTCTGGACCATACTTCTCAGGAGTCTCATCTGAGCTGCCTGTACTCTGCTCTAATCCCTCTTAGTCATTGTCCACGTTTCTGCTGCATATGTCATTATAGAAACATAATATGCTTTGTACATAACTTCTTTAGCCTTAATTGGTATATCCTTGGTCCATACTAGTCCCCGTACCTGTTGGTAGAACGCACTCCCGAGTTGTATTCTTCTGCTAATATCCAAATCTAGTCCTCCATCTTCAGTCAGTTCACTTCCCAAGTATTTAAAGAGTTTCACCACTTCCAATTCCTTATCTCCGACTTTGATTACTCCTTTTCCTTCTTTATTATTCTTTATTCCGGATTGTGTACAGGAGGATCTCAGAGAAAAACATGTCGGAAAAGGATGGGCATGACCGGACTAAATGGAGGAGAGCTGTCAGTAACATCGACCCGACATAGGAGTGGGAATGATGTAAAGAGAAAGAAGACGAAGTCAATAATGTTCCAGCCCCAGCCCTTATACAAGGGCTGCGTCTATATCTACATACAAGCTACTTAAAAGAAACTACGGAAAAGACGGGAATAACGGCATAGCAACACGACTGCGAGGTAAGCAGCAGGCCATAGCCCTAAAGGCCACCAGCTAGCAGGTTAGACAGGACACAGCGGGCATTACACTCCAAAGATACCGCTGAGTAGACTGACACCGCACATTTTGCCTATAAGTAGAAGGTACGAGCACGCGCCGCTCTCTCTGGGACTTGGGCTCTCTTGGACTTGGACGCTATTACTCTACGACAGTCTTACGCTCTATCGGAGTGGTGCTACGACGGACCGGTACGGGCGCCGCCCCATGCCGGGTCCCAACGCCACCAACATCATGGCAGACCGGGATCTACGGTAGGGTGAGTGAACACGTGTCTACTAAACTCCTTTTCCCCCTTTTTATTATTTCACTCCTCCCCTCTTTTCATCGCCACTAGTTATCAATAAACCCCCTTTTGTACAGTCCAATGATTATCTCTTTAAATCGCTTGGATTAAGAAGCCCGTCCCTTTAGATTAGAACCTAGTTTAAGATCACCACCGAACGCTGCCAGCAGGAGGCGGTGCACAGCAAGCGTGCGGCCTACTAAGTCACCTTAAGGTAAGCAGGGTGAGTATTCCTCCCTCCGGTTCCCCTTTACGTCAATTGCTCTCTAGACTGTCCGCAGTACTTCATAAAACACCAAACACTTTAAACACAAGTTCCACACAAAAGTAGAACATACAGGGGAAGCTCTACATAAAAATAGAACACATGCAAGAGGCTCGGGGGGGGGGGGGGGGGTAGTTATACACAAAAGTAGAACAAATGGTGGACAGGCGCCGGATAAAACTCAGTAGATACCGGTAATGCCGTCCAGCCCATTTACAACAACAGTTCCACACAAAAGTAGAACAAATGGTAGAGGCACCGAGTACCGTGACGTCGTAAGACAACGCCCAAGGGGTACAGACAACGTACCTCTGCGGAAAAGATCCCTAAATTTAACCTCTTACTAGCCAAGCGAACACCACCCAAAATTGGGACATTTTTTTGAAGTACGGGTCCGATAGTCTCCCATAAGTCCAACGTTGTGGGAGACGGGCAACGGCACAAAGTAGGGGATTGCCTGTAGGGGCGAAGTACAGTGGGGACTTCGTGGGCCCCGGGACCGTTATGGTAGCTGTGATGGTCCTACAGGAACCCTGAAAAGTGACGGCTAATGGGGTTCTGGTGAAGCTACGATAGGCCCAGCAAGCCAGTAGTGGATGAAACCAAATGCTTTCAAAAATGGAACGAGCCTCGGACATGATGGATTTAATAGACAATGACACGGCTGTACACACGGACTAAGATTTGGAACTTTAAACCTAAGAACGCTGACGGGGAAGGTGGAGGAGATAGTGGATATGATGGAAAGAAGGAAGTTGGATTTATTGGGAAAGGGGTAGGAAGGAGAGAACTGAGAAAAGGCTATAGACTGTACTGGAGTGGGAACGAAGAGGGAAAGAGGAATGGAGTGGGAGTAGTAGTACGAGATGGTTTAAAAGAAGAAGTGAGGAGAATAAGTGATAGGATGATGAAAGTGAAAGTAGCACTGAGGGGAGAGACCGTAGAAATAGAGCAAGTGTATGCTCGACAAGTAGGCTGCGCCTCTGAAGAGAAGGAGGAGTTTGAAGAGGAATTGCAGAAGCAGCTGGTAGGAAGAAATATGATTGTTATGGGGGATCTGAATGCCCATGTAGGAAGAGAAAGACAAGGTTATGAGAGTGTTCTAGGACCAGAGGGTTGGGGCGGAAGAAATGAGGAAGGAAAGAGACTGTTGGACTTCTGCCAGAGGAACAGCCTGCTAGTTGGGAACTCCTGGTTTAAGAAAAGAGAGAGCCACACAATCACATGGTACAGTGATGACTTGACCAGGAAGTCGGTGGTCGACTATATACTGTATGAGAAAGAACTAAATAAGAACATCACGGACATCAAGGTTATACCATCGGAGAACCTGGATAGCGACCATCGATTGCTGGTAATTAACCTGAGAGGGAGTAAGGAGAAGAAAGGGACTGAGAACCAGGAAAGACGTATAAGGATATGGAAACTGAAAGAAGGGGGTAGAAGGGTCGAGTACCTCATATGGTAAAGGAAGGAATTCCAACAGATGAAGAAAGAGGGGTGGAAGAGGAATGGGCTAGATTTAAGAAGACACTAGTAGGTGCAGCAGAAGCAGTATGTGGGAGGACAAGTAGTAAGAAGAGGTGGAAGGAAACACCATGGTGGAATGAGAAGACAAAAGATATAGTAAGGGAAAAGAATAGAGCCTTTAGGAGGTGGTATCAAAATAGGACGGTAGAGACAAGGGAAGAGTACCAGGAAAGAAAGAAGGAGGCGAAGAGAGTAGTGGCTGAGGAGAGAAGAAAGTGGATGGAAGAGTGGACAAAGATGATGAAGGAGGATAGTGAAGGTACAAAAAAGGGATGGTAAAAAATAAGAGACGGAAGGATCCTACGGATTATGTTAGAATGGTGAACAAAAGGGGACAAGAGATAGAAAATAGGGAAGAACTGAAGAAAATGTGGAAAGAATATTTTGAAGAACTTCTGAACCCAAATGGAAAAGATGGTGAGGAGGAAGAAATAGGGGAAGAGGAAGATGAACTGCAAACAGAAAAGGACTTAACATGGAAAGAAGTGGAAGATGCAGTGAACAAGATGAAAGGAGGGAAGGCACCGGGTGTGGATGAGTTGAGTGTGGAGATGGTGAGAGCAGCAGGAGAGGTGGGGATACAGTGGTTGTACCGAGTGATGAGGACAGCATGGAAGGAAAGGAAGACCCCAGAGGACTGGAAAAAAGGAATAATTGTCCCGATCTTCAAGAAAGGTAGTAGAACAGATTGCAGAAACTATCGGGGAATAACACTGATGAGTCATTGTGCAAAGATCTTCGAGAAAGTTTTGGAAAAGAGAATTAGGACAAGGATAGAAGGAGGGATGAGGGAAGAGCAACATGGCTTCAGAGCAGGAAGGTCCACAGTGGATTTGATTTTTGCTGTAAGGCAGTTACAAGAACAGCACTATGAGTATGAAACAGATCTACTGATGGCCTTCCTGGACATTGAGAAAGCATATGACAGTGTATGCAGAAACAAAGTATGGAAGTCCCTGGAGGATAGAGGAGTAGAGAAATGGACTATAAAGAGGATAAAGGAGATGTACAAGGGAAGCGTGAGCTGTGTGAAAGTGGGAGGAGAGAGATCAGACTGGTTGGAACAGAGAAACGGCTTGAAACAAGGAAGTGCACTGTCACCGTTACTTTTCATTGCGGTGATGGATGACATAATGACCAGAGTGGCACAAGTAATTGGGGAAGGAAAGATGAAAGCAATGGTGTTTGCAGATGATTTGATGATTTGGGGAAACGAGGAGAAGGTACAGGAACAGTTGGACGTGTGGGAAGGAATAATACAAGGATATGGGATGAAATTTAGCATAAATAAGAGTGAGATGGTGATCACAACAAGGAAGAAGGAAAGAACCACAACGGGAATAACAATTGGTGGGGAACAGCTGAAGAAAGTGGAGAGTTTCAAGTATCTGGGAAGCCTGATACAAGATAATGGAAGAAACGATAGAGAAATAAATGAGCGGGGGAGGCAGGCAGAAGCATTTCGGAGGAGTGTGAGAAGCATGTTATGGAGCAAGGATGTCCCTCAGAACAGCAAAAAAAATCATATATCGGACGTACTATGTCCCTATCCTGACGTATGCCTCGGAGACCTGGGCTATGAAAGGAAGGGAGAAGAGCAAAATACAGGCCAGTGAGATGAGGTTCTTGAGAAGCAGTATTGGAGCTACAAAGATGGACAGAATAAGAAATGAGAGGACCAGAGAATAAATGAAGGAGGAACCATTACAGGATGGTATAGAGAAATCTAGACTTAGATGGTATGGACATGTAAAACGAATGGAGGAGAAGAGGATACCCAGGAGAGTACACGACACGAAGTGGGAAGGAAAGAGACCGAGAGACAGGTGGCTGAAGGGGGTGGAAGAAAGCGTGAAGAAGAGAGGAGAAGACTGGACAAGGGTGGAGGCTGAGAGATGGTGGGAAGACAGAAAACGTTGGAGATGCTTGTGTTCCAAACAGACCCGGCCAGTGGCTGGAAACTGTGCAAGATGATGATGTTGATGACGGGTCCGATAATATTTTTGTACCCACCCAAACCCGCCCCAGTAACTAATACATTTTTAAACGCCACCCTTAACTAGCAATAAGCCATTTACGACCCCCAAATTAAACAACAAGTCTAGCAACAAACGACCCTGTACTACTTACATTAGTCAAGCGAGTGAGACAATTAAAATCCCCCCTGAGCAGGTTTTTTTTTTGTTTTTTAGTAGATTAATTTAGAGGAATTTTTTTTTACACAATAATCATAATCCCCCCCTGTTAAGATTTCGCGACAGACACTTCTTACGCCAAGCAATTTAAATATTAACAACCCCTATCTAATAAGTCACTAGGAATATTAACGGAAGCCTAGTAGGAAGAGGTATTGATAACTACCCTACTCTATTCAGAAAATTGCTCCTTATTTCAGATTAAAACCCCCACAATGAAGCTCTATTAGGATTAAGATTGTGATATCCCATAGGATAAGTTGGAAAGAGTAAATAACTATGTATTTTATTACAGCAGTGCAACTATACATTGTATATGATTGTAGGCTATAAAATTTTCTTCTGAATCCATATTAGTATAACTTAGCGAAAGGTAGTATTGGCTACATGCTTACATCGAGTTAGGAGACCTTGCAATCACATTTCTGCAAGGTGCCGCATTAATTAGTTTGTACACGCATTCAGTCAAGACATACTACAGTTTCTCTTTTGTTATGCAATCCGACCCCAGAGGAAATGCTTATCTGTCCATTGCAATCAACTATGCCACTTGGCAGACACGTGCTGAACACACCGTCCGCTGGGCAAGGATATTAAACCCGACACTGTCTTGCTTGCTACAGACGCACGCGAGTGGAAGCCAGACACCTTGAGTTCAATTCCTGGCACTACTCACTCACATGCCAGATGACTTTGCATAAATTTGCCTTTATTCTTTTTGTTTTGATGATGATGATGATGATGATGATAATTGTTGTTTTAAGGGGCCTAACATCGAGGTTATCGGCCCCTAATGATCTGGGTGATAGCGAAAATGATAATGAAACGGAAACCAGAACGAAAATTAAGTGAGGCGGAAAATACTTACAAAAAGGAACTCAGATTGAAACAACTCACAAAATGTTCTTACAAAAGGGAATTTAGAACAAAAAGATTCACAAAAGGAATAGATTGAAAAATACCCACAAAATGAAGGCTAGGTTCAAAATACGTACAAAATGCAATTGAAATTGAAAATACATGATGCAATTCAGATTGAAATATCCCAGTTCCAATCCAAATGAGTCACAAAGTGCAATTGAAATTCAAAATACTTACAAAATGCAATTGAAGTTGAAAATGCTTACAAAATGTACGGTAGATTCAAACGACTCATGTGGATTGACAATACTTACAAAATGCAATTTAGATTGAAAATACTTGACAAAATGTAATTTAGATTCAAAATACCCACAAAATGCAATTAAGAATCAAAATATGTGCAAAATGCCCACCAAACAAAATGCAATTTAGATTCAAAATTCGTGCGAAATGCGGTTTTGGTTGAAAATACTTACAAAATGCAATTGAAATTCAAAATTCTCCCTAAAAGGCCCAGCTACCTGCATTGAAAGACTTACCAAAAAGCAATTTAGATTGTCAATCTTTACAAAATGCAATTGAAGTTGAAAACAATCGCGAGATGTAATTTAGATCGAAAAAACTAACAAAATGCAACGTAGATTAAAAATACCTTAAAAAAATGCTAAAAGGGAATTTAGATACACGGTGAACCAAATAACAAAAACAGTGCGGGAATCTTAAAGAGAAAGGAAATATAATGAAAAGAGGAGAGGAGAGGAGAGGAGAGGAGAGGAGTGGAGAGGGGAGAGAGGAGAGGGTCCGCCCCAAAGGTAAGGGACAAAAGGGGAAAACGGACCCAGCTCAGGAATCCCTCGGGGTCGCCAACTCCCAAACTCACCAGCCGTGAGCCCCTGAGGGCGTAGCATTATCTAGGGTGCACCAGAAGGGGTGGGGCTACATACACCCGGCCTCCTTAAGGGCCTTGAGCACAAGGCAGGAGGTAAAAGGAAAAGAAAAAGAAGGCTGACCCCTCACAGAAGGAGGGTATCAGGAAAGATGAGAGAAGGGCCAAAGAAGGCAGGAAAGTGAAGACTCCCTAGGCCTCGGATACCCTAATACCGTCGGGGTCGGAAGAGAACAAGAGTTGACCAAGTGAGGTCGACAGGAAAGAAGACGGAGAGGAGCCCGGCATAAGTAAGTGGAAGCAATGCCGGACTCAGCTGGGGTCCCGTGGTCGCCAACCCACGCCCACTAGATGTGAGCCCCTGGGGGGACTTTTTGTTTTCCATACATTTATGCACGTATTGCGAAGCGTGCGATAGTAGAAAAACGCACTAATGATTTTACAGATGTAAGCGTAGAGTACACTCTAATGTAGAATTCATTTTTCAGCAGTACATTTCAAACAGGAGATTCAGTTAGCAAATCAGACACCGTTCCCTCACGAAGTAACATAGGTGAGAAAGTAATCCAGTAGGAATTAATGAAAAAGGCCGACAAATGGACGGCAATATCAATCTAGCAAAAACGCGTAATCACGGACTTGGGCACAGCAGGGCAACATCGCAACGTACGACAATTGTTATCAAGAGTATCATCGTTAGTATATTATTAATAAGTATTAAGTATTTTTAAGTGAAATTGAAGAAATATATTATAAATATCTTGAGGCTGGCACAAGGGTTCGCACAGCCTCGAGGCAACGACGTTATTGATATCTTGCGGCAGGTCCAAGAGTGCACCTCGCCTTGAGATAAGGGAAGCATGGAAGAGATAGAGGAGATATTAACATACCTACGTTGATAACAAATGCCATTAATAAATAAGATTATTGTCCACACCGTGGCCCAAAGCCCACATTTTACGCAAGCCAAATGCTTAAAATAGAAACGTCACGCCCAGAGGGAAGAAATTAGTTACAGGTATATTGGTCAGTATAGTACTGATAACCGGCGACCGAGGACTATCATTTCAGATTCAGGGACCTAGCCAACCCACTGAACACGTAAGAAATAGTCCAGATATTAGAACACTACTGAACACTGATAGGAGCTAGCCACCCCTTTCACGTAGAAGACGTTCGCTCTAATACTTTTGGGGAATTAGTCCCACCGCATTCTACACCCTAGCGGCGGTCAAATCAACCTAATACGCAGTGGATTTAACGTCCGTTGGGATGCGTTCTGTATCGAAGTACGAACAGCCTGCCAACAGACGATATCTTTACGGTATTCTGATAGAATGTTAGGATATTTTTACTAAGATAAACCTAATACGCAGTGGATTTAACGTCCATTGGGATGCGTTCTGTATCGAAGTACGAACAGCCTGCCAACAGACGATATCTTTACGGTATTCTGATAGAATGTTAAGAGATATTTTGACTAAAATAAACCTAATACATAGTGGATTTAACGTCCGTTGGGATGCGTTCCGTATCGAAGTACGGACAGTCTGCCAACAGACGATATCTCTTCGGTATTCTGTTTAACATGAGGAGATATTGACACGTTTTGTGATATTATAGCATAGTAGGTACTTTGAAACCTACACCGCTGGATACATTTGCCGATTTTATATATGAAGAGTGACCAATATTGAAAATGAAACTGCACATACGCTGAAACTCATAAGTAAAGTTATAAATTCATAATTTTTTTCAATGTATTATGATTATTTGCGATAAATTCATAATTTTTCAATGTATTACGATTATTTGCGATAAATTCATAATTTTTCGATGTATTACGATTATTTGCGACGGAAGAGGATGCAATTTACACAGGTATCATATACCAAGGGTGACAATGCGCGTGGGAGGTCACTCGGTACGGAGGTAACTCCTAGCGCAGGCTATGTAAGAGTAAACCACACCACTATATGTATGGGTCAACTGGGTAAGACGTTTTGGACGCTCGCAGTTTCCCCAAACCACAATCTGCATTCGTTGGTCACTCGGCCCCCATTCCAATACCACATTGCAAATTGGATGAAGGTCACTGGGATTACTGGCCGTACCTTAAAGCCCCATACCATGTTACGTATTTAGCAGGTCCACTGGTAAAAGAAGTCCTTCTAGGCTCTCTTAGTTCCAATACCACCCTGCGTATTGCACACCATGTGGTTAAAAAAATACATCATCGTATGCATCCATATTTTCTACGACACGAAGGCAACAGAATATATTAAATGAGTTAATCTATGCAACTACGGTATACTATTATTAATTCCATATAGAGCAACCCCATTAATTTTATTATGGAGCAAAGATTTTCATTTCAGTAAAGATACAGCCCCATTAATTTTATTACGGAGCAAAGTTAGTCATTTCATTGAAGATACAACCCCATTAATTTTATTAAGGAGCAAAGGTAGCCATTTCATTGAAGATACATTTTAGAAAATTATCATGGCTGCGGATACACTCTAGAGAGAGCTTAAATGTTTAAGAAATACCTTTAATATATATATCCCCCCCCTTCGAGAGATTTTTCCTACACCCCGTCTAGACACGTGGTTCCCCCCTACCCCATATATATAGTATATTTAGCTAAGGGAAGGCAGTAATATTAAGTTTAGCATTAAGAATTAAATTAGATAGTAAATCACCTCCTCCCCCCCCCCCCTATCTAACGTGGCAAGTTTAACAAAAGGGTCTTTAATACCATGTCATTAACAGTGTTATTTTTTTACAGGCAATTATCACATGTCAATAACAAATGTCCTTTTTTTCAGATCATATTATTGTGTTCATTTATATTTCCTGAAGTTCTATACAGTGCACAGAATTCCCAAGTTAGCCCGTAGAGGCAATACGTAATTTCCAGTTTCAATAACTTCCCGACGAAACAGTTGCCAATTTAACGATAATCCATTTAAGCCTAACGATCGATTATACACGTAGTGCGAGTATCCTTACATAATGTCTGCATATCTATAGATTAAGAAGCGAATACGTCGCTTAAGTCACCCTGAGAAAGTGCAAAAGTAATACTTAAGGATTAATTCTCAGCTATAGTGAAGGTCTACGACGAAGTATAAGGAAGTTTTTTTTTACAAATATAAATGATTCAAGTTCTACGAAATATTAAAGAGTATCTACGCAGCTAAATGCTTAAGGAAGCATGTTGCAGTTTTACAACGACGCATATAGGACGTGGTATAGTGAATGACCACAATGGCCAATATGTCAAACAGTACATATTGCACGTTAGTTTATAAGAATATTAGTACATATGTCATAATGCAGACGTTAAGTAACGAGACTACCTCGCACGACGTAACGAACTTCAGTGAAAAATTAACGGTACCAGGGTGAACCAATCCCTCTATACAAAACGTTAAGAGTGATTTCTGATTTCAGACTAGTTATACGCTGTACAATCCTGTAATCCCCCTGTAGGCCATTAATGCAGGATGCCACCCGGACGAACGTGACACCAGACGAAGTTCCAACGCGCATGGCAGCAACAACAGTCAAAACCTACAAACCATAATAGCTTGTAAGCCGATTTAGGCAGGAGCCTTCAGCTATTTCTTTCCAACACTTCACTGTTAATTTTTTTTCTATTAATACCATAACTACATTTATTTACGCACATAATCAAGCAATTTTGATGGAATTTCACGATTTCTAGGATATTTCAACAATTTTCATTTTCTTTTACCATCCCCACGTTGTAAGGAGGTTAATCCTAGTAGCGCACCCTCTCAGCTACACTTGGCCTAGGGTAGCCCATACGATATACTATTTTTTGCCTACTTTCGATTTTTGCAAAAAATGAAAGTAGACTTATGAGATCAACACAGGGCGAAAAAAGTGTGTCTGTCTGTGTGTGTGTATGTGTGTGTGTGAGTCTGTGTGTGTGTGTGTCTGTGTGTGTGTGTGTGTACTCTGAATGTCTGTCCCCCCCTATCAATTCGAACACGGTGAATGCGAATTGAACGAAATTTGGTACAAAGGTAGCACTAGCAAAGGACACCTCAGTGTCATGTTTTATATCGCCGCCATCTTGACGGAAACGTAATGGCGGCCACACAAATGTTCAAAGCTTAAATCAAATTACGACTAACCTAATCATCCGATCTCTACCAAATTTTGCAATGACATACCTTTATGGGGGGAGCATCCTTTGACCAAACCAATAGGTCATCAGCGTAATAGTTTGCGGATGGCGGCCATCTTTGTGTGAAAATCGATTCCCCCTATTAATTCGAACACGGTGCAACCGAATGGAACGAAATTTGGTACAGAGGTAGTACTAACAAAAGGCACCTCAGTGTCATGTTTTATATCGCCGCCATCTTGACGGAAACGTAATGGCGGCCACACAAATGTTCAAAGCTTAAATCAAATTACGATTAACCTAATCATCCGATCTCTACCAAATTTTGCAACAACATACCTTTATGGGGGGAGCATCCTTTGACCAAACCAATAGGTCATCAGCGTAATAGTGTGCGGATGGCGGCCATCTTTGTGTGAAAATCGATTCCCCCTATTAATTCGAACACGGTGCAACCGAATGGAACGAAATTTGGTACAGAGGTAGTACTAACAAAATGCACCTCAGTGTCATGTTTTATATCGCCGCCATCTTGACGTAAACGTAATGGCGGCCACACAAATGTTCAAAGCTTAAATCAAATTACGATTAACCTAATCATCCGATCTCTACCAAATTTTGCAACTACATACCTTTATGGAGGGAGCATCCTTGGACCAATCTAATAGGTCATTCACCTGATATTTTGCGGATGGCGGCCATCTTTATGTCAAAATTGATTCCCCCTATTAATTCGAACACGGTGGAACCGAATGGAACGAAATTTGGTACAGAGGTAGCACTAGCAAAGGGCACCTCAGTGTCATGTTTTATATCGCCGCCATCTTGACTGAAACGTAATGGCGGCCACACGAATGTTCAAAGCTTAAATCAAATTACGGTTAACCTAATCATCCGATCTCTACCAAATTTTGCAACTACATACCTTTATGGAGGGAGCATCCTTTGACCAATCTAATAGGTCATTCACCTAATAGTTTGCGGATGGAGGCCATCTTTATGTCAAAATTGATTCCCCCTATTAATTCGAACACGGTGGAACCGAATGGAACGAAATTTGGTACAGATGTAGTACTAGCAAAGGGCACCTCAGTGTCATGTTTTATATCGCCGTCATCTTGACTGAAACGTAATGGCGGCCACACGAATGTTCAAAGCTTAAATCAAATTACGATTAACCTAATCATCTGATCTCTACCAAATTTTGCAACTACATACCTTTATGGAGGGAGCATCCTTTGACCAATCTAATAGGTCATTCGCCTAATAGTTTGCGGATGGCGGCCATCTTTGTGTCAGAATCGATTCCCCCTATTAATTCAAACACGCTGAAACCAAATGGAACGAAATTTGGTATAGAGGTAGCACTAGCAAAGGGCACCTCAGTGTCATGTTTTATATCACCGCTATCTTGATGGAAACGTAATCGCGGCCACCCAAATGTTAAAAGCTAAAATGCAATTACGACCAACCTAATAATCTAGTCTCTACCTAATTTTGCAACACCATATCTTTATGTGGGAAACATATTCTGACCAAACTGCAAGAACATCAGCCCAATAGTTTGCAGATGGTGGCCAAGTATGTGTGCAAATCGATTCCCCCTATCAATTCAAACACGGTGAAACCGAATTGAACGAAATTTGGTACAGAGGTAGCACTAGCAAAGGGCACCTCATATTCATGTTTAATATCCCTATAGCACGTTGTATTTCAACAAGCTCCTACAACCAACATTCAATCATACTCCTTGAAAAGGACAAAGAATTATAACAATACCCATGCATTTAGGAGAAAGTAGGCTATATGTTCTTTACTGAACATCTTGTTTCTCTCCCTTTCTTACACACGCTACAAAGGTTGCGTACTAGCTCACGAGGGCTCGCTATTACTTAAGCTCCTTACAGCATCATTTTCCATCGTAGGAAAACTACAGATATGCATGCACCCTCCCGGCGGGGCTCGGCTTGACGATGTCGTACGCAAGTCACGCACTGGTCCGAGTGCGGTGCTCATACCTTAAATTTCCTATGCGATTCCATTCAAGAATTCAACTTCATTGCTTTCACTTCATATCTCCGCTGAAATTCCTTTTTTTTTTTTTTTTTTTTTTTTTTAGCAAAACAATGTCAATATTTTTATGAAACTTTCAAGTCTGCCAAATAGGCAACACAGATTATGTCAACAATGCAATATGGAATGTAGACAGATACAGAGAACTATCTGCTATGAACTGACTGTATAACAAACCACCCCATCCCCTTGCCACGCCTTCCACCCCTTAGTACGGCACAATTTCACTCACCCTCCCATCTACGAAGAAGACCAGAAGCAACGAAGGACGATACGACGAATCGAAAGAAGAAGAAGGAAGAAAAGAAAAGTTTCCACCCCCACGTCTAGTCCAATAATCGAGGACGATTATTAAAACAGGGAGGCGACTTGTTCCAGCCACAGCCCTTGTACAAGGGCTGCGCCTATATCTACATACAAGCTACTTAAAAGAAACTACGGAAAAGACGGGAATAACGGCATAGCAACACGACTGCGAGGTAAGCAGCAGGTCATAGCCCTAAAGGCCACCAGCTAGCAGGTTAGACAGGACACAGCGGGCATTACACTCCAAAGATACCGCTGAGTAGACTGACACCGCACATTTTGCCTATAAGTAGAAGGTACGAGCACGCGCCGCTTTCTCTGGGACTTGGGCTCTCTTGGACTTGGCGGCTCTTACTTGGACGCTATTACTCTACGACAGTCTTACGCTCTATCGGAGTTGTGCTACGATGGACCGATACGGGCGCCGCCCCGTACCGGGTCCCAATGCCACCAACATCATGGCAGACCAGGATCTACGGTAGGGTGAGTGAACATGTGTCTACTAAACTCCTTTTCCCCCCTATTTATTATTTCACTCCTCCCCTCTTTTCATCGCCACTAGTAATCAATAAACCCCCTTTTGTACAGTCCAATGATTATCTCTTTATTTCGCTTAGATTAAGAAGCCCGTCCCTTTAGATTTATTTATTTATTTATTTACACAGGTCCCAATGAGCCTGAGCTCGTGTTAGGGACAATCAAGTAACATAGTTACAGCATGGCATATATATAATTTTTGTAACATTATTGTTTGGTTTAATAGTAACTTAGATTGCTAGTGACTAACTTTACAGAGATAATACGGTATGATACATTGCATTGCTTAAGGCTATTGTACATGGGCTATTCATTCCTTAATAGGAAGTCTTTTGTTTTCCTCTTAAATGTTTTTATAGAGAAACTTTCCCTTATGCCTAATGGTAGCGAGTTGTATTCTTTTATTATAGAGGACATAATTCCTTTAGTTCCAAATTTAATGGATTGGGAATGGCTGGTGAATATTTGATTTACTCCTCTTGTTGCATAATGATGAATGTCATTTGCATGGGTAAAATGGATGTGTGTGTGTATCAATTTGTTTTCTAATTTGTATACAAATACTGTTGCTGACATAGCTATTTGTTTTTGCAGTGGCATAATTTTAGTTCTTGAGTACAATTCATTTGAGGGTGTGAGCCAAGGTAATCCAAAGATAGATTTTATAGCACATTTCTGGAGTATCTCAAGTTCTTTTATCAGCTCCTTCTTACAATATCCCCATATGAAATTCATGTACATTAGATGTGAATGTATCAGAGCAAAGTATATATTTTTCAATTGTTGGCTAGTAAGACAGCTATATCTTAATCTGAAAATAATACCAATTAAAGGGCTGATTTTATGTTTTACATTTTCTACATGATTTTCCCAGGTTAGTGTACTATCTAGTGTGATACCTAAGTATGTTGCCGATTTAACCCTTTCTATTTCTTTGTTGGCTATGTTGACTATGTTTGTGGTCTCAATCTTGTATGATGGTTTATGGAAGAATAAATATTTTGTTTTAGTGATATTGATAACCATTTTGTGTGCTCTCAACCAATCCACCAGCTTATTGAGATCATAATTAATATTTAGCATAATTTCCTGTTCAGATGTTCCCAGATAGAGTATAAAAATATCATCTGCAAATAGTTTAAGCTTGCCTTTCAATTCTAATAATACTATATCATTAATATAGGCCAAGAAAAGAATTGGTCCTAAGACAGAACCTTGAGGTACTCCTGTGTCAATTCTCATTTGAGATCCTTTTACATTATCGATTGCAACATATTGTTTTCTGTTAGTGAGGTAGTTCTTGAACCAATCATGTGCCACTCCTCTGATGCCTGCAAGTTCTAGTTTATTAAGGAGAATCTTATGGTTAACCAGATCGAAGGCTTTTTGAAGGTCAATTAGTACACCAGCAGCTAGTTTGTTTTCATCTAATGCCTTTTCCACATCAGTTACTACTTCAAATATAGCACTATCAGCTCCTCTATTTGGAATAAACCCATATTGGCAGTTTGCAAAGTAATCATTTTTCATGAAGAAATTCATAAGTCTTCGTTTAACAACGCTTTCTAGAACCTTGTTGATGGCAGATATAATATTAATGGGTCTGTAATTTGATGGGTGGGTTTTGTCTCCTTTTTAGTAGATCAGGACCACCCTAGAGACTTTACATGCATCGGGGAATATACCAGTCATCAGTGAGAGATTTATTATTTTGACAAGATATGGTGTAAGGCCCTCAAGACACAATTGTAGCATGACATTAGTAGTGTTGTCCTCACTTATATTGTTTTTGTGTTTTAGGGAGTTTATAATTGATTGTATTTCATTAGCGTCAGTAGGTAACATAAAGATTGTCTTAGTGCTAGTAGTATTTTTATAGCTTGTAATGTCCGAGGTAGAACCGTTTCCTTGATTTTCCCATATACTGTTAGCAATATTCACATAATATTTATTAATTTCATCACATATATTTTCCTTTTTTTCGACATTTGTGCCGTCGACTATAAGTTTGACAATTTCATTTTTCCCCTTCTTTGGCCTATTTAACATCTCATTAACAACACTCCACACTTCCCTCTGATTATTTGCATTTTGAATTTTTTGGTCAAAGTAGTTTCTTTGTAGGTTTCTCTTAAGTTATGTAACTTGGTTGCTAATAATTTTATATTCTTCTAAAATTTCTGCAGATGGATTTTTAACTTTGGTTTTTGTATATATCTTATCTTTCCTGTGTATTAGTGCTAAAAGATCTTGTGTGATCCAGGGTTTTATTGGTGGGGCACTTGGCTCCTTATTCGTATATTTCATAGTACAGGCTTCTATTCCTTTATTAATAAAATCACAGAATTTATTGTAGTAGTCATTGATGTTAGTTTCATTGCATACAAATTCTTGAGTTATTAAATATTTATTAAGTTTTTTGTAGTTTATTTTATCCTTTTCTATTGGCCTATCATCACATATTGAGTTCCTGTTTATCTTTTTGTTTCTCATTTCACAGATTAGTAAATGGTGATCACTCAAATCATTATCAATATTATAGACATTACATATTTTGTCACAGTCGTTCACCAATACATGATCAATTAGAGTAGAGCTAGTTTGTGTTACAGGAGTTGGATATTTTGTATTACATAAGACTAGACCGTATGATTTGACTAGGTTAATATAACTACTAGTATATCTGTCCCCAAATAATAGATCGATATTCATATCACCTAGTATTATAACAGGATTCGTTGAGTAAGAACTAATAATTACTTCGAGATCCGTTAGAAAGTGTGGAATGTTGCTTTTATGAGGGTTATAAGCAGTGATTATATTGTATTCTTGATGGCCTTTTCTCACAGTAATGTGCAGTATGCTGTGGGTGGAATTTATTTCCTTTACAAGGGTACTGCTACATTTGTTTGAAATATACAAAGATACTCCCCCTCCAGTTTGTTTTCTAACTATGTGATATGCAACATATTTCTTAATATTGAAAAACATTTTTGTTTGTTGTGTTAAACCAATTTTCTGAGATTGCTAGGACATCTACACCTTTGATTCTGTGTAACATTATTTGGATATGATCGAACTTGTTTTTTATGCTATGTGCATTTATGTGTACGCATTTTAGTGTACTGGTATCAGTTATTATCTGTTTACTGTCCTTAATTTTATAATAATCGCTAAGTGTATTACAGTTACACTCGGTTAATTCTAGTGTATTATTATTTGCATTACCTAAGAAATTTAATTTCTGTAATTCTAGTTCCATATGGGATAATACTTAGTAGATATCTTACTATTACATAGATTTTAGTTTGAGATGGCGAGTTCATCCAGTATTTCAGCACTTGATATAAGCTTTGAGGGTCCATTTTGATTTTTCCGAATGTATATTTTGCAGTCTCTGACCCAAGTTGCAAAGATTTTTCCCTGTTGTCTCAATTCACGGCACTTTTTGGCGATGGTTTCATTTCTTGGTGTCAGGTGTTCATTGATATATATATTACCACCATCACTGTAACCAATTTCACTCGTCTTCAGGGTCTTCTTTTGTCTTCTGCTACTGAGAATCTCTTCCTTCTTCCACCTATTATTTAATTTCACAATTATCGGTTGAGGCCCAGGCTTTGTTGACGGGAGGCGGTGAGCTGCGTCTATGTTTGCCCTGGTGATTTCAACTCCTAACGTCTTGCCAATGTCCGAGATTTTGTGAAATACCGAACGCTGCCCAGCAGGAGGCGGTGCACAGCAAGCGTGTGGCCTACTAAGTCACCTTAAGGTAAGCAGGGTGAGTATTCCTCCCTCCGGTTCCCCTTTACGTCAATTGCTCTCTAGACGTGTCTGCAGTACTTCATAAAACACCAAACACTTTAAACACAAGTTCCACACAAAAGTAGAACATACGGGGGAAGCTCTACATAAAAATAGAACACATGCAAGAAGGCTTGGAAGGCCTAGGCCCTTCTTGGGCTGTAGTGCCGGGGGTTATTTATTATTTGTTATTAGTATACATATCCACTTTTCAATACAAGTTATATTTTCTTTTCACTGGTACATGTTTCCAGTATAGATTTCATCTCAAGCTAATGCCCCCGTAATTGAATTATAGTGAGACCACGGTGGCTATTTTGGAAAATATAAAGAAGGATTGGCGCCCAACGTGGGGTTGATTCAACATAACTGGATCACCAGGTTGAACGCCAGTAGGATTGGCAAACCTAAAACGTGTGGATCGATTAGACTCAAATAAAGAGGTTGATTCTTTGTTAGATGTCTAGGCCAATTGTAGTATTTAAGAGTGTGATTATATAGGAATTAAATGTTGTATTGTATTAGGAAAATTACACTCAGAAAAGATCAGATCTTATACAACTTGAGAGAGGTTAAATAGGCTGGAAACTTAGAAAAATCGCCTATGATCTGGAATCTTATTTTATTTGACCGGCTTATGATATTTTAGTCATATTAAAGATAAAATTAAATTATTTGGATTGTAAATGTAAATTATTTGTGCTGAGGAAGAAATTATGCTATTGGAGGGGAGGCTCGAACCAATCAACGATTGTTTGAAGGAAGACTGAGATTGCTGAAACTATGGTATTTTTAATACTTTTTGGAATGCAGAATTGTGGAAATCCATTTGCAGTAGAGGCATTGATCTGGAATTTTGGTGAAATTTATTTCCAGTTTTTGAATTTTGAAAATCCGTCACGTATTGACGAAGTTGGAACTTCTAGCTATGACGCAGTAACACGCTATGGAAGGGATGGATACGCCCCTTACGAAGTTTATAAAAGGCCTTGCGCAGAAGAGAGGAGTCTCAATCGTCAGATCTCATATCGCATATCTGATAGCTCAATCGTCAGATCTCAAATCGTCAGATCTTCAGTGATAATATAGTCGTTTTGGTGAAACGTCGAGTGATATTAGTAGAGAGAGTCGTCTTTATAACGCGCGGTGAAGCCACCGCATTAAACGAGATCCAAGCAGACAAGCAGTGCAAGTTTACTGTGAGTAAAACTAGGTGAAGTTAAAACGCACATTATAACGCGTCTACAAGGGTGGCTATGAACAGTTAGCGGTTGCCTATAAGCTAATCCTGTTGTGCAGTGCTACATTAAGCAGTGTAGGAAATTTGAACAATTTCAAGGAGTTATTTTAGAAGATATTAGCACTTTTAGGCGACTGACAAAAGTGATTTTCTCGCCATCTGAGAAGCACTTTATAGCGTCAGATCCTACGCTACGGCTGACACTGCTAGTATAACAGGGAGACTTCTGATTGCCTTTGTGACACAACGCTACAGTATTATGGAGCAGTTTAATAAGGCAGTTTGTTCTTCTATTACCATAACCGAGGAGAAGATGGAAGGCTAAAGGACTTTAATGCAATTGGGACATACATTGTTGGAGTAAGATAGCAACATGGAACTTCACTAATTGCCATTCCATACAAGCGGACATGTGGTGAACAACCATCTACACCCATGTTTCGTGGCTCAACGCTGAATACTATCAAACAGCAATGGAAACGATTTCATACTCACTGAATATGAATATTTCAATGGAAATTACTACAAAAACTTCATGGCGATTTTCTACAAGATCTTCAGGGATTTTTCAAGAGAGGTCAGGGTTGTCCCGACTCACAAAGAAGAATTTTGCCGGAAGGATGTCTTTTGTCTTCACGGAGCAGTTCAATTTCCGGAGAAGGAAGCAGTTCGATTCTCTGAGGGTGCTGTTTCCTGTTTCGAGGATGGAGCTCAGCTTTAACTTGGTGAAATGGATCCATCAGCAGTCTTCTTTGGGGAATTTTCCTCTGGAACTTCAATCGGCAGATAAGGTAGTCGTGAACGTTTATTGTATTTGAGTTTTCTAGCAATATCTGAGCAGCCATTTTCCCATATTTTGTCCTCATGTATTTTGCCCTATATTCTTGTTTGAGATTCCTATTCTCAGTACACCTTGATGAGTTATGCCTTTTTCGACGATTTATTAAGACATTGTTATGTCATGGACATAGTTAAATGATTTTGGATCAGTTGAGACTGACATTTAGATTTTTCAGTAATTTGCTTATTTTTGGTAGTCACGATTTGACTATCAGTTAATGATTTTCAAGGCAGATTTAACTTCAGACAGCGTGTCTCTTTATTAAAGTAATTTCTACCCCAGTTTAATTACTTTGACCAATTTTCTGTCATCATCAAGAAGGAAGAACATTTAAATGATTTTAGAGCGTTAAAATCTCTTGCGTTGTCGACGATCTTCGAAATACTAGTCGTTATTTGAAATTGATTGCAACACAGACATTTATCGTCAGTTATGAACGACCATTGCATCATAGACAATTTTGTGAAAGATGAACTTTAATTATGAATTATTGAATGCATTAAAGTCGTGAACTTTTGTTAGGAGTTTTTTCTCAATTAGAGATTTGAATAATAATGTTTGCATTCCACAGTCTAATTGGATTCTATTCGACTATTTTGCAGTTTAGTCGCACTTTGTTTGATGATAGTATTTTTATACTACAATACTTTGAAGATGATAATCTTAAATTTTGATAGACCAGAGAGGCGTATATAAGCGTATTCACTATTAAATTTGTTTGTGATTGGCAAATTTTTACTTCATTTCGATTCATGAATGAAATCCACGAAGGTTAAATGACAACAGTTTTGAAACAATTGATGATTATAAGAATTTTTAAAGTGGAACTATGAATGTATAATCGCCAGTGCAGCGGACATGTTGAAAGTCGCTGATGTATAATGCCCTTGAAGTAAATGAAGGAGGTTCCCACAGTAATTAATGATGTTAAAGAATTTGTTAGTGGAGGTTTTTGTAAATTCTGTGGAAGATTTTGATGCCGTATATATTAATATATGATGAATTTTGGGCCTATTTAAAATGCAGTTGTGTGCATTTTTTTTATATAAGCGACGTATTTACCGCAGGAGTGTATTGTATTTGTCCTTTGAAAATTAATCAAGTGAATTTACTGTTATAATTAACAAGAGTATTGAAAGAATTTGAGATAAGATTTTGAATGAAGATTACCGTCACAAATAATTATAATTATTAAACATTTATTAAACCAGAATGTGACATTAATATGTATAACTAACCTTCATTGGTCGATTATATTGACACGATTATGAAATTACCAACCGGATGAACATGTGGTTAATGTATTTCTCAAATTAATAATTTGAATAATTTAAATGTTAATATTGTAAATAAATGATGTAAATATCTTCAACAATAATGTGGAACGAAAGTAATGTTAGAGGCGTGTTTAAAATTTTTCTTATTGTCTTCGACAATATTATGAACAATTTCTAATTGTTATAAATTAATTTATGAGTTTTTGTTAAAAACATTTAAGAGTTTGTTTTATACTCTAAACAATGCTTATTAAACATTTGAATGATAATTTAACAAGTTTAGGGATTGTCAGAATAATCCAGTGGTATGTGAGTAAAGCATTTGAAAGATTTGCGTAACAATATTTGTGATGTCTTGCGGACATTTAAAGCTTTTGAGAGTGCTGGATTCTTACGCAACGTGGCTTGACAAGTGAGCCCATTTGACAGGTGTACGTCAGGTTGAAGGGTAGATGGCAGCTGGCCAGACAACTGGTTATCAGCGGACGAGGTCGTCTGCATTGTGGCCTTGCGCCTATAAATACAAGTGTCATGTTTATTAAAAGAAACCAAATGCTCTGTATATATGTCTCGTCCTGACTTCCTTTTTCCAATCCAATTGTGTTATGAATATTACGTTATTTTGAGCTCGGGGGAGCTAACATGTTGTATGATAACTTTGCAAGTCCTATAGGAGGACGTAGTCAGATTGACATGGGCTACTGATAGCCACATATATTTTGTTGAGTTTGTTAAAATCATACCCTTTATTTGAAATAAAGCTTTTGTACAGTTCAAAGTTCTTGCCTTCGTTTTGGTTCATTTTTAAATGTCATAGTCAGGATTATTGTGGGAGCATACTTTAGAGATCCTGTTGTCAACCCAATCCCCGAGATATTTATAAGAGGTAAGTAGAGGTAAGTATGGACCCCCATCTATTTTGGTGTGTTCCACAATAATTCCTTGTTAACTTCTGTGCTCAAATCTCGGTAGTATCTGTCAGGGCCATTTTCATTGGTGTAGCTGAGCCGGCGCGGTGGATTATTGGCAATCCGATTGAGGGGGCGGATATCTGACAGCCTACTATCCGGGTAAACGGGGACACTACCAACCATTAAAGTGTTTGAAATGTGGTGTTACAGGAGAATGATAAAGACTAGATGGGTAGATAAGGTTACAAACGAAGAGGTATTAAGACTAGTGGGAGAGGAAGGATGTTTTTGGAGACTGCTAATGAAGAGAAGAAATAGGTTGGTAGGACACATATTAAGACACCCAGGAATAGCAAGCTTAGTTATGGAAGGAAAGGTCGAGGAAAAGAACTGTAGAATATGAAACAGATTGCCTCGGATGTAGGGTGTGGTAGCTATGTAAAGATGAAACGATTACCTCAGAACAGGGAGGTATGGAGAGCTGCACCAATAAAACTATCAATATTCTCCGTCTTTTCAATACAATATTAATAGTCTATTTTTACAATTGGGTACATGTTTCGCACAAACGTTAGTGCTTCCTCAGCCCAAATATACATTAAGACATAAACAAATAAGTGCATAATATTTTTTTATGTCTTAATGTATATTTGGGCTGAGGAAGCACTAACTTTTGTGCGAAACATGTACCCAATTGTATAAATAGACTTGTTGTTGTTTCCTATGGCTAGCCCGGATTCCAATCCATCAGCTTTCTTGCATTCCAATAGAGTTGTGTAAGGTTTCCAGAAGTTCTAGCAGTCACATCAAGTTTGTTGCAATGTAGCAGGTGCCCCTTATCCATTTTACTTCCAGGTTCGTGACAAACTAATAACAGATAGTAAAAATACTGGAAAGGATATTAGAAAGAAGAATGAGAAGAAAGGTGGAAGGAGAGTTGCAAGAGGAACAGTATGGCTTCAGGAGTGGAAGATCCACAGTGGACCCAATCTTTAGCTTGAGGCAGGTGATGGAAAAGAACTGGGAATATGGAGAGGATTTGATCATGACTTTCATAGATCTAGAAAAGGCATATGATAGTGTCCCCAGAGAGAAGGTATGGGAAACCATGGTTAAGAAGAGACTGGGAAGAGAAATGTTGGAAATGGTGCAAGCAATGTACAACAACTGTGTTAGCAGGGTTCTGACCCCTGTTGGAAAGACAGATTGGTTTAGGAACAAGACTGGACTAAGACAGGGGAGTGTGCTGTCACCTCTTTTATTCATAATGGTAATGGATGAAATTGTAAAGGAAACAAAGGAAGCATATGGACATAAAGAAATGAAGTTACTATTATTTGCAGACGATATTGTGGTCTGGGGAAGGAACACCGAAGAAGTGCAAAAACAACTAGATGCACTGAACGAAAATATTCAGAAGTATGGCCTGAAAATCAGTATAGAGAAAAGCAAGACCATGGTGATGACAAGAGGGGAAAGACAAGGAAAGGGCATTGTGAAAATTGGAAGTCAGAGTTTGGAAATTGTGGACACGTTCAAATACCTAGGAAGTGAATTGATGCAAACTGGTAGGTTGGACATGGAGATTGGCAGGAGGGTACAGCAGAGCAATGCATTCTATCAAAGTGTAAGAAAACTTGTTTGGGATAAGGAAGTACCAAGGAAAAGCAAGGAGGTAATGTATAAAATGTACTATGTACCCATATTAACGTATGCAGCTGAGACTTGGACCCTGACGAGCAGGCAAGAGAGTAGAATCCAAGCCAGTGAAATGAAATTCCTAAGAAGTATGATAGGTAAGACAAGGAAAGACAGAGTGAGGAATGAAGATGTTAGGAAGGAAGTTGGGATGGGAAAACTAAATGAGAGAATTGAGAAGAATAAACTAAGGTGGTTTGGACATGTAAAGAGGATGGAGGAAAATAGAATACCAAGACAGATGCTGGAGGCGAAGTGCAAGGGTAAGAGAGCAAGGGGAAGACCTAGAACAAGGTGGATTGATTCAGTGAAGAACAGCGTGAGAAAAAGAAATCTGGACTGGGACAAGATCGTGGAAGAAGAATGGTGGAAGGAAAGAGGAAAGTGGAGAAGTGCCATAAATACCCCGACCCGGCAGAAGCTGGATAAGGGGAAATGATGATGATGATGATGATGATGTTCGTGACAAAGTGTGCATTCTTCAGATCTCAGGATGTTGATTCGTTTCAGATGAGCTGCAAGGCAGTCGTGGCCAGTGTTAAGTCTGAAGAAGGCTACAGCTTCTCTTCTTGGTGTTAATTTATATTGATCCCATTTAGCATCAATGTCTTTCCATAATTTGGTTTCTGCTGTTTTCTTTGCCATTTTGTTCATACCTGTTTTTGATAGTATTTTTCAAGATCCTTTTTGCTGACATAAAATCAGTCTGACTGACAGGTTGTTGTAGTGTGCTACCTTTTTTTGCTAATCTGTCTGCCTCTTCATTTCCTGCTATTCCAACATGAGAAGAGATCCACTGAAATGAGATCTGTTTGTGGAGTCTTTGAAGGGTTTTTATCATACAAAAAATTTCTTTAAGATCTTTATTTTGGGGCTTATAATTTGACGAGATGGCTTGGATGGCTGCTTTTGAATCTGTAATGATAACGCATTTTTGATAATCAATGTTTTGCCTAATAACTATTAATATTGTATTGAAAAGACGGAGAATATTGATAGTTTTATTAGTAAACATATTCAATACGGACCTGAAATGGATAATATTATTCTGAGCTGCACCAAACCAGTTAAAAGACTGAAGACTCAAACAACAACAAACCAACCATTTTAAGAATTTTAAATCTAATAGATTTGGTTACAAATGAAAAAGACTTTTTAATATCATTTAAAAGAGAATTGTTTATCTTTTTTAATGTAAGAAAATTGGGCACCATACAGAAAATAAAATAAAAATAGTATTTGTTATGTAATGGTATAATAATAGTTAAACCAGAGGCAACTTATGTTAGTGAAACTTTATTCAAATTGAATGTAAAATCTACAACAGACAAATTACAGAAAACTGACAGAAGAATTATTAGAACAATTCTTAACAAAAAAAACACCAAGTTAATGGACAGTGGAGATTGTTGCCTAACAACATCGTCTATCGTGAATGTGAATCAATAATAACTTCAATGCGTAAAAGGAGAATTTCCTTTTTCTGTCACATATCAAGACTGCCAGAAACCAGGATATTGAAACAACTATTTGATTACTTTTTGAAAAATAAAATCAATAATAATTGGTTCAAAGAAGTTCAGGATGATTTGGAAGAATTGGGTATAACTCGGCAACAAATCAAAGACAGAGAAGAGAAGAGGATTTTGAAGAACAAAAGCATAAGTCTTAAACTAATAACAGTTGAACGGAAACAATATACTATATCGGACACACAAAGGGCTTCCAGGTCGGAGAGGATGAGAAAGTTCTGGTACGAGAAAAAGAAGAAATTTACTCAAATGTATTGATTTAAGTGCCCCAATGTGGGCGTAAAACATGTAAATAAATAAATAATAGGCTGAAGAAGGCACACGTGCCGAAACATGTACCTGTGAGAAGAAAATATACCGTAACTTGAATAGTGGATATGTATACTAGTTAATTATAATACCCAATAAGGGAAAAAAAAACATTCAAAAATGATGATAACTGTTGTTTTAAGGGGCCTAACATCTAGGTTATCGGCCCCTAATGGTTTGGGTGATAGTGAAAGATGATATGGTAAACAAATAAAGGACAGGAAGAAAAGAAATGCCCTCAACCCTCGAAGAATGAGGATTGAGGGACTTGGAAGGAAGGAGAGCCATGAAAGGCATATAGGAAAGGGAAAGAGGAGAGCGCCCCAAGGTCAGAGGAAAAAGGGAAAAAAACGAACCCAGCTCAGGAATCCCTCGGGGTTGCCGACTCCCAAACTCACCAGCCGTGAGCCCTTAAGGGTGTAGCACTATCCAGGATGCAACAGAAGTGGTGGGGCTACATACACCCTGCCTCCTCGAAGGCCTTGTGCAGAAAGTAGGAGATAACATGAAAAGAAAAAGAAGGCTGACCCCTCGAAGAATGAGGGTATCAGGAAAGAAAAGACAAGGGCCAATTAAGGCGGGAATGTGAAAGACTCCCTAGGCTTCGGAGATCCTAATACCATCGGGGTCGGAAGAGAACAAGAGTTGACCAAGAGAGGTCGACAGGACAGAAGACTGAGAGGAGCCCGGCACGAGAAAGTGGAAGCAATGCCAAACTCAGCTGGGGTCCCGTGCTCGCCAACCCACGTCCCACTAGATGCTAGCCCCTGGGGGGGGATTCAAAAAAGACTAAAGTCATGGACATACATACAGTACTTTAATTTGATGTTAATCAACATATATATTATTTCAGTAGTATAGATGCCTCCTGTGGCACTCACAAGCGACCGATCGTGAAAAATGAGCATTCAAATGAAAAAGAATATACTTTGCCAGTGACGCATTGCACTCTAATTTCATAAATGTCTATACTTTCTTTAAAAAATGACTTTAAAAAAACTGTACGAAAAGTGCGATTTGCAGATACTGTTGCTTCAGGTAGAGATACGCTCCATAATTACTGTCCACTTCATATTTTGGCCGCTGTGACGCCTGTTTCATGTCATTTTAACATTCTGGTCTTTCCTTTATCACTTTGCATGGATTTCAGAAATACTAATTTAAAGGAATGAGTACTCAAATCGTATAATTTCATAAATATCGAATAACCAGTGAGTGTTACGGCTAAACTATCAATCAATAGAAGGAAGCTTGTAGTTTAACGTGACCGTTAATCTATCAATCAATGGACTCAGCACACAAATTACATTATCAGTGACGAATTGCATTCTAATTCCATAGTATAAATTTTTGTAAGAAGTGTGCAATTTGCAAATACTGTCGCTGTGTGAAATTACGCGACATCATTGCTGTTTAGTTCGCATTTGGACCGTAGGGACGCCTGAAACGTAAATAGTGTTCTATAATTATTTGGTTCAAATAAAAACATAACAATCATTCTCCTTTAAGTTTCTTATAATAAACCTATTGGAGACAGTGTGGCTTATGAACATGCGAGATTTCTCGCACGGGTCCGCTAGTAATAATAATTTGGCGAAAATGACATATCTACATTTCTACCTTGAGACAACATGACAAGTGGTGCTGAGATGGATCGGGAAACACCAAGTAAGTCGCCTCTACCTCACATGCAAGCAGAGGTTGGCAATGTCCATAATTCAGGCGTATAATGGCTGACACACATGGAATTTTACTATACAAGTTGTGATCTAGAAAGAGAATGGTGGCAGGTTATGGACAGTGGAGGAGTAAACATCGATCACTACATCATTTCCAGATTTAATTTGCATCATTACAGAATGTATTTTGGCTAATTTCAGTAGTTTAGTAAATTTTATCGTTGGTTCATCCCTCATTAAAAAAAAAAAACAGGCACTACAGCCCGTCAAGGGTCTAGGCCTACCAAGCAACTACTGCCCAGCCATTTGGCCAGCAGATATCGGGGTGACTTGGGGTCAGCGCATTGGGTCCCCTCCGTCGATAAACTTGGTTTTCGTGACCGGGCTGCTGCCTCACTGTCAGACAGCTACTCAATTGTCCTCACGAGGCTGAGTGCACCCCGTTCCAGCCCACACGTCAGTTTCTAACATCCCTGGTGGAGCCGGGAGTCGAACCCGTGACTCTGAGTGAGAGGCAGGCACGCTACCCCAACACCAATGGGCCGGCCGTCCCTCTTGCATTGTTACCTAATACTGAACATCAACCCTAAGCTCATAATAATAAACACTTGAAAATACAGTAATTTTTTTTTAAACATGCAGGACAGAACCTTAGAAGTCAGAAGATTGAACTAAATTATAAGGATGGTCTACATACCCCTTTCTCATCCAGAAGTGCACATAATGCCTCAGCTTCACCCATGCTTTGTATACTGGACAGACCCATGATGTTCAGTAGCTGGTTACACTGAAAGATGAAATTACACGAGAGAAAGCTTAGTGTTATCATTGGGCATTTGTTGGTGCTTCATTTAGGGTCTGTTGATGTCATTATGAGTCCAGTGGATGTGGGGTAGAATTGGTTGACAACCTGTGTGTGACATTGTGGTTGTTTGTACTAGTGTGTGGTGTAAATGTAAATGAGGCTAAAATTGGGAAGAAGGGAAAGTGTTTCATTTCTTGTCATACACAATCTGTACATATAATAGTAATATAACAGCAATTTTTTAATTTTAACTCCATTTTCTTAAAGTCTTGCAGTCAAGTCAATGCATATGTTTTCCCAAACAAGCAAAATTTTCGAAAGCAACATATTGCAATACATATGTGTCAATTTCCTTGTGTTTATAAGACTTTATATACGAATATAAATCTTAACTGGGGCTTGTACCTCAGACCATCTCGCTTTTAGTACAAGCAGTAATTTTCCTTCAGCCAGTGGTCTAACCAAGTAGCAACCAATGGTTTCGTCCAGACAGTCATCTAATCCAGTAGTGACCAATGGTTTCGTCCAGACAGTCGTCTAACCCAGTAGTGACCAATGGTATCCTCCAGACAGACGTCTAACATAGTAGCGACCAATTGTTTTGCCCCGACTGTCGTCTAACCCAGTAGCGACCAAAGGTATCCTCCAGGCAGTCTAACCCAGTAGTGACCAATGGTATCCTCCAGACAGTCGTCTAACCCAGTAGTGACCAAAGGTATCCTCCAGACAGTCATCTAATCCAGTAGTGACCAATGGTTTCGTCCAGGCAGTCATCTAATCCAGTAGTGACCAATGGTTTCGTCCAGACAGTCGTCTAGCATAGTAGTGACCAAAGGTATCCTCCAGACAGTCATCTAACCCAGTAGTGACCAATGGTATCCTCCAGACAGTCATCTAATCCAGTAGTGACCAATGGTTTCGTCCAGACAGTCATCTAACCCAGTAGTGACCAATGGTATCCTCCAAACAGTCGTCTAACCCAGTAGTGACCAATGGTATCCTCCAGACAGTCGTCTAACCCAGTAGCGACCAATGGTATCGTCCAGACAGTCGTCTAACTCAGTAGTGACCAATGGTATCCTCCAGACAGTCGTCTAACCCAGTAGTGACCAATGGTATCGTCCAGACAGTCGTCTAACCCAGTAGTGACCAATGGTATCCTCCAGACAGTCGTCTAACCAAGTAGTGACCAATGGTATCCTCCAGACAGTCGTCTAACCCAGTAGTGACCAATGGTATCCTCCAGACAGTCGTCTAACCTAGTAGTGACCAATTGTTTTGCACCGACAGTCGTCTAACCCAGTAGCGACCAATGGTTTTGTCCAGACAGTCTAAACCAGTAGCGAACAATGGTTTCGTCCAAACAGTCGTCTAATCCAGTAGCGACCAATGGTTTCGTCCAGACAGTTGTCTAGCCCAGCAGCAACCAATGGTTTTCTCTTGACAATCCCTTTAAGGATGTACAGCGCTATTTCCTATTTAACTGATTATCTAAAAGTACCACCAAACCTCAAACACAATGGAACACTGTTTCAAACCTAATACCAACATTAAAACAACAGAGCTACATAGCAGCAATAAATTGAAAGACAAACATTAACGAACATCAACAATATGTCATCCAAGATGTCAATGACGACATTAAAATATCCCCTATGTATCTCAGATGTGCTTAACCCAATTTAGTTACCTCTGCTACCCACCTGTTTGAGAAGTGACATCAAACGAGAACGATTTCCTTTTCTAGCAGCAGGAACTTGGCTGGATCCAGCAGCATTGTTCTTAAAATTTCGCTGATCATTTCTTCGAGCAATTGTGTCATGCTTCAAAGAAGGAGCAGCTCCTTCCAAAACAAATATTGGTTTTGCACCAATCAACAAGAGACATGTGGTACGAAAAAACAAGTTCCTGAAAATTAAAAAAAAAAATTAAAAAAGTAATTAATAAAAACAAGGATCATTCTGAGACCAGTAGCCTGGCTTAAGTTTATTTCATTAACCAATTTTTGGTTGATGCTAAAGAGAAACAGGAATTACATAATGTGACCCATCTAAGTAAATATTTACTCACAATTAATGAGGCATGCTTAACTGTTACGGCTAGAGTAGACATCTATCAACAGAATGCTTTTCAGTCGGTCAACAAGATTATGCCCAATTAGATCAATATGTTTTGCCAATTAATGCTTTTGCACAAACTTACAATATTGCCTATGTCTTTAGCGTGACCTGTGTGGTATATTTTGTATCCCACATGTTGGCAACAGTGGCTATGTAATGTGACATCGTTGAATGAGCAAGAAATAAAGACACATCTTTTTGTAATTTTGAAGATATTTCCAAGTTTAGTAGTGATAATGGACATTAATTTCAGTTCGTATTGACTCCCTGATTATGATACAAGGTAGGCCTTGAAAATCATCACATGCTTGGACGTCTCCTCATCATGATGTATTTCATTACATGACATTCGGTTAAAAAAAACATCCAAAATCAAAATTGTTTCCAAAACAATTGTTTTATTGACATTCCTTACGTCTTTCTCTATTTTTCTACATAATTTCCATACTTATTTACACATTTGTCACATCGTTCCACAAGCTTTTGAATGCCTAAGTCGTAGAACTTTGCCGCCTGCGAAGCTAACCAGTCTTTATCAGCTTCTTTCACTTCATCATCTGTGTCGAAGCGCTTGCCGCCAAGAAAGTTATGTTGTTATTGTTAGTTATTGTTGTTTTAAGGGGGGGAACTACGAGGTCATCTGCCCCTCTTAACACAGATTAAAGAATACAAATTTTGAATTAAATTTAAAATTTTGAGGTGGACATCTAAATTTAAAAAGACCAAAAATTAATAAAACAAAAACAAACAATTAAATTAAAAAAAAAAAAAAAAATTATAAACATAAACAAAAATTACGGAAAAAACAAAACATTATCATTCAAAAACGAACAAGTCGTTGAGTCAAAGTTCACTGGAAAATTTAGATTGCTGGCCCTAACCCACTCTCACTTATAAAGCGGATAACGCGATCAGCAGCCACCGCGTCATCGGCTAATATAAGTTTGAGTGTCGTCTGCAAACCAAGGTTTCTTCGTAAGTCAGCAAGATCCACACACTCGGTGAAAATGTGGGCCACGGTGAAAACGGCTCCACAGGTACAAAGTGGGGGGTCTTCCCTTCTCATTAGGTACGAGTGGGTGGATCTTGTATGACCTATCCTTAGCCTACACAAAATGACGGACTCTCTCCGGGCCCGGAAGGAGCTCCGCCAAACGCGAGTAGTTCCCTTGATCGCTCTCAGTTTACTGGGCAGTGGGTCAGCTAGCCACTGACTCTCCCAAAAAGCCAGAACTTGTAGGCGTAACTGAGAGCGAATATCTCTAGCGGGTACCTCCATTGGTCGAGGTGGTAATGATACCGCCTCTTTTGCAGCTTGATCTGCTAACTCATTTCCCGCAATTCCCATGTGGCTTGGAAGCCACAGAAAGGTGATTCGAGTGTCAGCGTGGCACAGCCCGGCTAGTAGGTCGTGGATTCGCTGCACTAGGGGGTGTTGCGGGAAACATGTAGCAATTGACTGCAACGAACTCAAAGAGTCGGTACACACGAGAAAGTGGATTCGAGCATCCTGTAGTGCAAACTGCAGAGCTTCATAGATGGCAACGAGCTCCGCAGTAAACACACTACAGGCCTCAGGCAAAGAGATCTTGGTATTTGCACCATCAATAACGTAAGCACAACCCACCTTCTCGTCCACCTTCGAACCATCCGTGAATAGAATGCCAGCGTCCGGAAATTGGTGAACTATGCTGTGGAACTGCCTCCGGTAAACGGAGGCATCCGTGTTCACCTTAGGACCTCGGTGCAGATCTAACCGAATTTCCGGACGCGGGACTTGCCACGGAGGCACCTCGCTAGATGTCCGGATCATACAGGGACCTACAGCCACTCCTATTTCGGTACACGAGCTATCAAGTCTAATACCAACCGGCCGAGTGGCACGAGGCCGGTTGGCGTACCCCTGGTGGTTTTGGGTACCGAAGAGAGCTTGATAGGTCGGGTGTTGCGGCATTTGACGCACATTGGCAGCATATGCTAACAGCATATGTTGGCGTCTATAATTTAAAGGTGGAACACCCGATTCGGCGAGTAGGCTGGGTATCGGGCTGGTCCGGAAGGCACCGGTAGCCAGCCTAACGCCACTATGGTGGATACTGTCCAGCATTTTCAAGGTTGCCGGTCTTGCTGAACCGTATGCCGCAGAACCATAGTCTAGCCGGGACAGGACGAGGGCTTGGTAGAACCGTAGCAGCACCGCACGGTCAGCCCCCCACGTAGTGCCACTAAGAAACCTGAGCATGTTCAGTTTCCTGAGACATGTCATTTTCAATTGCCGTATATGGTGCTGCCACGTTAACTTGCTGTCAAAATGGAGCCCCAGGAAGCGATAAGTGTCAACCACCGGCAACGCAGCATCCCTGAGATGTAGTTCAGGGTGCAAATGTAGCTTCCGTAGCCGACAAAAATGGACGACGGAGGTTTTCGCTGCTGAAAAACGAAAACCCCGGTCGTGAGCCCACCTGTCGACCCGGTTGATGGCTAGCTGCAATTGCCGTTCCACGACTGCCATACTTCCAGAGCTGTAATGCAGAGCTAAATCGTCTACATACAGCGATGGAACTACCGCGGACCCGGCGGCGGCAACAATGCCATTAATGGCAATCGCGAACAAGGTGACACTCAGCACTGAACCCTGAGGAACTCCATTTTCTTGGGTATAGTACTGCGATAATGTCCTACCGACCCTTACACGGAAGAGTCGGACGGACATGAAATTCGCAATGAAAGTCGGTAAGTTACCACGGAGTCCCCACTTGTGAAGGGTGGAAAGGATCCCGTAGCGCCATGTGGTGTCGTAGGCTTTCTCGAGGTCAAAGAAAACCGTGACTAGGTGCTGCTTCCGGAAATAAGCCTCCTGTATGGCGCTCTCAAGTCGCACCAGATGGTCAGTGGTGGACCTATGAGAGCGAAATCCACATTGGTACTCAGACAGGAGACCTTTATCCTCCAAGAACCACACCAGTCGACGGTTCACCATCTTTTCGAGCAGCTTACATAGGCCATTTGTCAAACAAATGGGCCTATAGCTGCTTACAAACTTGGGATCCTTTCCAGCCTTAGGAATCGGTATCACGATCCCCTCTCGCCATTGAGATGGACACTCCCCTTCAATCCATATACGATTGAAGAGGATCAACAGTTTTTTAATACTGGATTCGCACAGATGTTTTAACATTTGATTATGTATGTTATCCGGTCCAGGAGCCGTATCCCTGCACAGTGCAAGCGCACTGCGCAGTTCCCATTCAGAGAATGGTACATTATAGGACTCCGAAGCAGCAGTGGCAAAGGACAAGGGGTGAGTCTCTGCCTCCCGCTTCAGAGTCAGAAATGTAGGATCGTAACTCCCGGAGGAGGATACATCGGAGAAGTGCGAGCCAATGCTGTTGGCAATGGCGAGATGGTCCGTGATGATGTCTCCATTGATGGACACTCCGGGTATCGATAGTGATGTCGGGTGTCCGGAGATCCGACGAAGCTTAGTCCACACTTGTGATGAAGGAGTATGCGCCGTCATGGACGACACATACTTTTCCCATGTCGTTTTCTTACTCTCCCGAATCAGATATCGGGCTCTAGCACGCATCCTTCTGAAGGTGATAAGGTTGGCCATAGTGTTTTGCCTCCGATAGCATTTGAAAGCACGTCGACGATCTTTAATGGCTGCTGCAATCTCGGCTGTCCACCAAGGGACAAGCTTCCGGCGTGAGTTTCCGGATGAGGAAGGTATTGTTTCCTCAGCAGCAGCCAAAATACCATTCGTTATGTGAATGGTATGATCGTCGACACTCTCAAAGGTATCTTCGGCAAACACCGCACGTGCCGTGAAAGTTGGCCAATCAGCCCGACGGAGAAGCCATCGACTTGGTAACTCGATGGCTCTCTGGTTCGGAAGAGTAACGATAATTGGAAAATGGTCACTATTACAAAGGTCGTCGTGTACACCCCACTGTAGCAGGGGAACCAGCGCACGACTGCACAAGGTAATATCGACACTTGAATAAGTGCCGTGTGCAATAGAGAAGTGCGTAGGTTCTCCTGTGTTCAACAAACACAGGTCCAGCCGCCTGATCAGCCTCTCAAAATCTCTCCCTTTACCGCTAGTGGTAGCGGAGCCCCAGATGGTGTTGTGGGCATTAACATCTCCCAGAAGGAGGAAAGGAGGGGGGAGCTGAGAGACTAGATCCACCAGCTGGTCGTAATCCGGCTGAGAATCAGGCGGGATGTACACGTTACATACTGTTGCCATTACTGGCAACGAAGTACGAACTGCAACTGCCTCTAGCTGAGTACGCAACGGCACCTCTTCACCAAAGAGGCTAGAGTGGACGAGAGTGCAGACGCCACCAGCGGCCACAGCTCCGTCCACCCGGTCTTTAGAGAAGAGTTTGAAGTGACGCATTGTTGTCTCATGTCCAGGACGAAACCTGGATTCCTGAAGGCAGACAATGGTTGCCGAAAACGAAGATATTAATTGTCGTAACTCAGCGAGATGAACAGAATAGCTATTACAGTTCCATTGTAATAGTGCCATGGTGTGGACTTAAGTAGAAATGGGTCTTCTACTTATGCTTGACCGTTTGCCACCCTTCCCCAGCTCTAGTTGGAGATGATTGCCGCCAAGAAACTCCTTTAGGTAGCGGAACAGGTGGAAATCACTTGGCGCCAAGTCCGGACTGTACGGTGGGTGGTCATCTGTTCCCATCCAAATTTCTTGATTAGAGTTTGCGTGTCATTCGCAGTATGGGGTCTGGCATTGTCATGCAACAAAAACACTCCAGACGACAAAAGACCACGTCGCTTATTCTGGATTGCACGTCGAAGTTTAGTCAGGGTAGCGCAGTAGGCGGCTTTATTAATCGCTGTCCCTGAAATAGTGAATCGTCGATCTTCACGAATTCTGTCGTCAACCGCATGAACCAACTCGTCTGAAATCACTCATGGTCTGCCAAAGCGGGGTTCATAGTGCACATTTTCCCGTCTTTCATTAAAGGTTCGCACCCAATTGCGCACTTTACTGTCACTCATTATGTTAGGACCGTACACTTCAGTAATCTGCCGATGAATTTCTGCCGCAGAAATGTTTCTTGCAGACAGAAACTGGATCACTGCCCTTACTTCACAATCGGCAGGCTGATTAATTGTCTTAAACATTGTGAACTGACACTATCAACAGCACACAGCAACAGTAACAACGCTACTGGTGGCTTTGGCCGCGCAAGGCATGCCAGGAGTCGGCGCATTTATGGCGAATCGGACCTTACTTTTGGAATTACTCTCGTACATGCACGTTATGGTTTTATTTCCAGCATGGTTTTTTTTTTCTTCTAAGAATTGTCACTGTTTCAAGCATCAAAATCGGCACGATTTTTGCCCTGTCAGCAGTGTAATAATCCTGTAATTTATTTCAGGTGACATTTTTTTAATGCATAGTTGTAAAAATTGCCACAAGGCTTTGTGCCCTATTTGCGGACAGGCTAAATAAATTATAGAGATAAATATGGTAAATTAATAGTGGACTCTATTGTAGCTCAAAAGGTAATTCATAATTTGAAACATAGAAATGGCTTTAGGACATAGCTCTCTTTGGAGTAGTCTTAAAAATGCAACTGCAGTCAGGATTCAAATCCAAATCTCCTGCAGTTTAGCCACTTACACCAATCCAGCCAGGCTCCGACCATGACACCGCCAACGCAACAGCGCCTCTCCATCGATAACTTGATATAGTGCTGCAGCAAAAGCATTAGGCCTATTATCATAAATTGACTGAGTGGCAAAGCTATACTCTGATTTACAAAAGATGAATGCAAAGATCTGTCACTACAGAACTGCTGTCAGACCACAGTTTCTGTATGCCGCAGAGACCCTCTTGATGAACAGAAAAGGCCCATCGATGACCTGGAGAAAGCCGAAAGACTTATCCTCAGGAAAATCCATGGCCCGAGATCGCTCCCAGATGGAACCTACCGTTTGAAATCTAATTCTGATCTGTATCGACAGTTAGAATCAGCCAATACCAGCATGCGACGTAGGAGGCTAAAGTTTTACGGGCACCTACAACGAATGAACAGCAACAGGCTTACCAAGATGATCTTCTCCTTGGTTAAAAGCTACAAGACTGGAAGCCTGTGGCTTAATGAAGTACTAAAGGACTTGGATTCGGCTGGAATTGGTGACCTTGATGTAGATGATCATTCTAAATTTTGTGGTATGGTAGAATCTTGGACCCCACCACCTAGAGTCCCTAAATGTCGGAAGCCCCTTTTGCAGGAGAGAAAGGAGAAATTATCAGCAGGGCTCAAGAGATATTGGGAACGGAAAAGAGCATGATTCAATGTCGAATGGGTCCAACCACCTGCACAACGGAGGATCTACACCTAGCCACAGAGAATGCACTACAAGTCGCCAAGTTCTGGTCTAATGGTATTTAATTAATGAAATGTTTTGTAATTGTGTAACATGTTTCTGATACGAGAATAGTAATGCAAACAATACTTACTTTCACCTCTTAGCTACTTACTCAATGAGTACTTGCTTCCAAATATTGCAACAAGATGCACAAGCCACCAGTGCCCTCTTTGAATAATGGAAGCAGGTCCCGCTCGAAGCTGCCCCATGTCCATCCCCCTCAATTATTCACAGCTTTCAGCTGTTGCGTGTGGGGCACACAACTGCGCCACCGGCCAGTTATCGACCAAACAAATGACTTCTTTGAAAACATCTCTACTACAATGAAACATGATTAATAGTGTTCACATCTTAACTGCTGGCTTGACTGGACATAATATTTCATATCTACAGAACAGGAAATACTGCAGGCGCTGAAATTTCCGCCTCAGAGAACTTGCAAAGCCATCAATCTCCCATGTCTTTTCAGTATTCAAAGTTGGAATGGATGGATTTCACATGTTAGCCTGGTTCTGTACTTGCACATTTGAATCCCTTACAAGGATTAGCCCACAGATTATCCAACCTAAACTGGACCTGGAGTACGTCTGATCACCGAAAATGTCGGATAATACAGAAGTAATTTTAAAATGAACTAAAACAAATAGGTAGGTTATTAGTACATTAGGCCCTATACCGATAGTAGTGGCTACGCTGGCTAAAGTGCAGCATTAGGTCAAGGGGCCAAGCTCTCTGCTGACTCGGTAGACGCGTGGGTTCGAGCCCCACCGTCGGCCGTCCTTAAAATGGTTTTCCGTGGTTTCCCCATTTTCAACACCAGGCAAATGCTGGGATGGTACCTTCTGACAGGTCACGGCCGCTTCCTTCCACATCCTTGCCCAGTTTCATTCACCATCATTCATTTCATCTCTCATTAACTCCTCTCATGAGGTTGGCGTCAGGAAGGGCATCCGGCTGTAAAATCCATCGCCACAAAGACTTCCATCGCATCTCATCCCCGACCCCATTGGAAAAACGGGAATAATAAGGGGTAGACATACATTAGTACATTATGCAACGAGCCTATAATGGCAATAATTAAGACACGAATAAGTTTATAAAACGAGTGAAGGAAGCTTTATGGTCGATGATGTCGAAATGTAAATATTATATATCAGAAAAGTGTATCATAATGAGGATCATTATAGTACTATTCTTCATTATGAAACAGTTTCTCCAGCCAATCAGAGCTCATTCATTGACCAATTAGGTAAGGATAGCTTCGCGCATGCGCTCAAAATCGAACATGTCGGACATGAATTACATGATTTGAAAGTTCAAAATGGATATCGGATCAACCATTGTAGTTACAAACCCAAACACAAAGACAATTTCAGCACGATCCTTCAGGTAACAAGAAAATACTATGACATTTGCAAGAAATTTGTGAATCTACGTCCAGAAGTTAGCAACACAGCATCCTTCTATATTAATTACCGACATTGAAAGTGCACCGTCCCATATGTTCGCGTAAATAAACTGGCGAATATGAGACAAGAAATAGCTCTGTACCTTAATATCCCCAACACCAATTCCTACACAGCGCATTGCTTTCAAACGACTTCGGTGACAATATTATTGAATGCTAGTTCTGATCGGCACTAGACATCATGCAGGCTGTAAACAATAGCATTGCTAAGCAAATTAAATGATCTCTGCTTTCGAAATTCCTTGACCCACGCATCCGCTCTGTTCAGTCTGCAAACCACCCAGCGCGCTCTGTTCTTTAACTGAAGTTACTGAATCACACAGATATTTTATGAATATTTATGTTGCCGGTCCCAAGCCCGGAGAAAGGAGGAGGGTTGGCTTAGAGCCGTAAAATTAGAGCCAGGAAACATCTTGAGGCAATAAAGGGCACGACGGTTCAACATGTCAATGGTGGCTGAGTTAATAAACTTAGAAGTGGAACTCTGAGCTCAATCAGACTGAGATCTCAGCTCAGTCAAAAATCCAATCCAAGTAAATCAACATGGATATTACACCTTCAAAAGAGAATTACCCCAGTGGGTCAAATCCCACGGTAGAATACCCGCAAGTGGTCTATTCGGATTCTGGGGAGACCACAGAAGTGTGTATGGAGGTATGTATGGAGGTAAGTCGGAGTGCCCCGAAACCCCGTAAGAGCAAAATAAAACCGAAATCAAGAATTTGGCTTATGGCATTCAACACAAATTCCCTTTTGAAAATTGGTTAACTCAAAAACATCCTAGACAAATCTAGAGAACGCAAAATTAAAATTATTGCATTTCAAGAATCACGATACAAGATGAGTATCCTTTCGATTCGAAAGGATACAGAATACGCAAAGGAAAACCAGGATAACAGGTTATGACCAACTGTCCACAATTTGGGACTGGATTTATAGTAGATAAGTCAATACTTGATTCAGTTGCATCTTTCAAGTCCTACTCAGGCCGCCTTTCCACATTGACAATAAAATCAGCAAACAAGATCTACACGCTAATCAATGGGCATGCGCCAATTAATGTCACCAACAAAATCAACCCGGAAAAAGTGGAAGATTCTGGAATCAATTAGACAATATTCTCCAAAGTGTCCCAAAAAATCATGTTAAAATCCTCGTTGGTGACTTCAATGCGCAAATCGGCAAAGAAAGGAAATATAGATACTGGGTCGGTAAATGGTCAGGACATCAGCAGACTAACAAAAATGGTATGCGACTCATTGAGATCTGCAAAAACCATGACCTGTTTTTCAAATCTACATTTTTAAGAAAAAATCTTCTAAAACCAAAACAGGTGAATACCAACTGGACCATGTGATGCTCTCCCGCCAAAACACAGTAGAAATAATGAACCTTAAAGTTCTTAAAGGACTAGATCTAGATTCAGACCATTACCCCACAAAATTCTCTTTGGACATCATTCCTGAAAAGAGGACGTTCATTCAGAAAGCCCCGCACCGTAAATACGATGTACAAAAGATAAGAGGCAATGACAAGTTTAGAAAAGAAACACAAAAGTTAAATCCACAAAACTGGCAACAAATTCAAGCAGGACTTGTAAAAATAGCAGAAAACATAGCGCCACTATCCAAGACACGGAAACACGCATGGTGGACAGATGAGTGTGATCAACTCATGAAACTCAGACAAAAGGCATGGCTGAATTGGTCATGCAACACAATTCAAAAACTAGGCAGGACCTCAAGGACGTCCGAAAAACGGTCACTAAATCTATCAGAACGATTCGTAAACAGCACGAGGACACAAAATTACAAGAAATAGAATCTGACTTCAGGAAACACATTTCACGAAACTACTACAGAACGTTCAAACAAAAATTAACCAAGTATTCTCCCCCATCACTCCAATTCAAAAATGAACTCGGGGAAATTGCTCACAGCAACGCCAAAAACTGTGAAATCCTGGGGAAATATTTTTCAGAATTATTAAATTGTGAAAAACCACAAGAGAAATTCAAATTTTACCATGTACAACGAAACCCAGACTCAGAACCACCGAGTATACAGGAAATTAATGACATAATTCCCTCTTTGAAAAATGACAAAGCATCAGGAGACGATCAAATCACTGCAGAACTATGGAAAAATGCAGGGGAAAATCTCATCTCAAAACTGAAGGAAATTATGGATGAAATCTGGCGAACTGAAAAAATCCCTGCCGAATGGAAAATGGCGATCATACATCCACTGCACAAAAAAGGAAGCAAGACAGACCCCAACAATTATCGTGGAATTTTACTACTGTACTTTCAATAGCTTATAAAATTCTGTCCAAAGCTCTCTTGAACCATGCAGAATCTCAATTGCATCCAGAAATCAGCGAATACCGAGGAGGAATCAGAAAAGGACGGTCATGCGTAGAGCAAATTATAAATCTAAAGAACTGTATGAAATATTTCCACAGCTCATCAAACAAGAATTATGTCATCACATTCGTCGACTTTAAGAAAGCCTACAATAGTATAGACAGAGGATCACTTTTTAAAGTATTAGCAGAATTCGGACTTGATCAGAAGACGACAAACATTATCAAAGAAACACTAACGGAGACCAAATCCAAGGTGAAATTTATGGGAGAACTGAGAACAGACTTTCAAATAGAAACAGGAGTACAACAAGGTGATGGACTGTCCCCGTTGCTCTTCAATTGTGCTCATGAGAAAGTTGTACGGGAATGGAGAAATGCTGGTGCACCAAAACACCGAGTGGGGCCAAAACTGAAAGGCATAGAATTAGACTGCTTAGCATTTGCTGATGACATGGCACTAATTGCCCAAGATATCTCTGACTCGCAAAAGCAAATTAAACTACTACTAGAACAAGCGGCGAAAATTGGATTACAAATCTCGTTTGAAAAAACAAAATTTATGACTGACATCAAAACCGCATCAAATGAACTTCAAACTGGCAACAACAAAATCTTTCGAGTAAATGAATTTAAATATTTAGGTGAATGAATTACAGCAAACTGTAACGAAAGGAAATCAATTGAATCAAGGCTTCAGAAAATGGAAACTGTTTTTCAATCAACAAAAAATATTTATAACAAAAAGAGTCTCTCCTGGAACTGCAAAATTTGCCACTATACAACTGTAATCAAACCAAATAGAAGTGAAAGAACGTAAAATAATGAGAAAAACCCTTGGACCAAGAACAAAAGATGGTGTACATTATCCAAAGCCTAATACAGAAATATACCAAAAAGTTTCCAAAATCACAGACACAATGCGAATGCGAAGAATCCAATTTATGGGACACATAGAAAGAATGGACCCGAACAGACTGACGAGCAAAATACATAACTTACTTTCTTAAAGAACAAGGCTACTAGACCGAATTGGTATAAATTTACAGAAAAAGACTTGAAGGAATTAGGAACACCAAACTTTTATGACCGGAAGGAAATCAGGAAAATCACTCAGACGCGGGGTTTTGAGGAAGAAGAGAAGAAGACTACACAACATCGATGGTCAGAGCTACTGAAACAGACCCACTCGTTGCGAATGAAGGAATACTGGGCCAACAGGAAGGCTAGAAAGTGTTGATTTCGCGTGGTCCTAAACGACCCATTCGCGAAGGAGAAGAAGAAGAAGAAGAAATAAACATTAAAACATTTACAAGTAAATTATACTACATTAGACTTTGCAGAAATGAAAACACAGATTTACATTTAATAACCACAGGGGATGTCTCATAAGTAATGTCGATTTTTTAAGAAAATCTTACTTGGAAAGATTTCTGACAAGAAATTAAACTACGGTATTCTTCAAAGTAGAGATTATGGTCTTGAGCCATCTTTCAGCGAGGTTTCTTATACTGCGACGGTACGGTACCAGTCTGTGGGTTTTGATGCGAAGAATTCAGCGAGACCCATGTTAAAATGTTTTCGAAACTTCATCCACGCAAGAAACGGGCCATGGATCTAAAAAGATGGTAATCTAAAGGCTGTATGCTGGATGTGGTAGCAGTTTAACTCCTCCCAATTCCTGAATTTTTGCCATGGTTGTTCGTGCAGAATAAGGTCTCGCATTGTCTTGCTGCAAGAGAACTCTAATTAGGTTAGCTCCGTCTAAAAATTTCATGACCTCGTTCCAGTTATTGAGAATAAAGATCTGCATTGATAGCACGCCCGCTTGGAACAAACTCCCAGTGAATCACTCCTTCAAAATTCCACCAGACACACAACCTCACTTTGGGGCCGTAACGATCCTGGTTATCGATGACTTTGGCAGGTTGACAGGGACTGAGCCACTGTTTCGAGGCGTCAGCATTGAGGTAATAGACCCATTTTTCATCACATGTGAAAATTCTCCTGATATCAGCCATGGGTTACCAATAAGCTAACGACAGATATCCACTCTACGTTGAGCCTGTTCAGGGGTCAATTCATGAGGTACAGATCTACAGCTCGTTTGATTTTCCAAGTTTCTTAATCCGCAATGTATGGTATCTTTTGATGCACCAAGTTCTTCCGATAGCCTACGAGTACTTCTTTGCGGATTTGCTTCCAAAACACTGCATGTATTCTCAATATCCCATGGTTTAAGTCTTCCAGAACGTGGTAAATCTGCAGTGTTTTCTTCTCCGGTGTTGAAATGTTGGAACCATCGTTGTGCCAAGCGCTCACTAACGACACCTTCTCCTTTCACTTCACGTATTCTTTGAGCCACAGCAGCAGCTTTGTAATCTTGTTTCCAGTAATGATTTAGAACGGCCCTAAACTCCAACTTTCTAAGTTTCATTTGTGATTTCGTATCAACTAACGACTGATACATTCTAGCAATTCTAGTCAAGGCCTCCTGTAAATAGCACTGGTGAACCAATTCTATCTTATAAAACACCAAACTTTCAAAAAAAAAATGACATTACTTTTTGTTTTTTGCAGCAGAAACTTGGACATTGACTAAGAGGGATGAGAGCAGAGTACAAGCAGCTGAGATGAGATTCCTGAGAAGTATGGTCCAGAAAACGAGGAGGGACAGAGTGAGAAATGAAGATATACGGAAAGAACTAGGAGTACAGAAACTAAATGACAAACTGGAGCAAAAAGGATTGATATGGTTTGGGCATGTCAAACGGATGAATGAAGTAAGGCTACCAAGACGAGCACTGGAACGACGAATGGCAGGGAAAGAGGACGAGGAAGACCAAGAATGCGTTGGATGGACTCGGTGGAGAATAGTATTAGAAAACGGAACCTGGATTGGAACACTGTGTCGGAAGAGGAATGGTGGAACGACAGAACAAAGTGGAGAGGAACCATATTTGCCCCCACCCAGTGTCAACTGGAAAAGGGGAAATGATGATGATGATGATATTACTTTTGAGACATCCTATATTTCAATAACAAAATGCAATTAAGTTACATATTCATTCACACAAATCAGTCAGCAGGACTCATCAGGTGGTTGTGGCATCATCATCATCATCTTGCACAGTTTCCAGCCACTGGCCGGGTCTGTTTGGGACACAAGCCTCTCCAACGTCTTCTGTCTTCCCACCATCTCTCAGCCTCCACCCTTGTCCAGTCTTCTCCTCTCTTCTTCACGCTTTCTTCCACCCCCTTCAGCCACCTGTCTCTCGGTCTCTTTCCTTCCCACTTCGTCTCGTGTACTCTCCTGTGTATCTTCTTCTCCTCCATTCGTTTTACATGTCCATACCATCTAAGTCTAGATTTCTCTATACCATCCTATAATGGTTCCTCCTTCATTAATTCTCTGGTCCTCTCATTTCCTATTCTGTCCACCTTTGTAGCTCCAATACTGCTTCTCAAGAACCTCATCTCACTGGCCTGTATTTTGCTCTTCTCCCTTCCTTTCATAACCCAGGTCTCCGAGGCATACGTCAGGATAGGGACATAGTACGTCCGATATATGATCATTTTGCTGTTCTGAGGGACATCCTCGCTCCATAACATGCTTCTCACACTCCTCCGAAATGCTTCTGCCTGCCTCCCCCGCTCATTTTTTCTCTATCGTTTCTTCCATTATCTTGTATCAGGCTTCCCAGATACTTGAAACTCTCCACTTTCTTCAGCTGTTCCCCACCAATTGTTATTCCCGTTGTGGTTCTTTGCTTCTTCCTTGTTGTGATCACCATCTCACTCTTATTTATGCTAAATTTCATCCCATATCCTTGTATTATTCCTTCCCACACGTCCAACTGTTCCTGTACCTCCTCCTCGTTTCCCCAAATCATCAAATCATCTGCAAACACCATTGCTTTCATCTTTCCTTCCCCAATTACTTGTGCCACTCTGGTCATTATGTCATCCATCACCGCAATGAAAAGTAACGGTGACAGTGCACTTCCTTGTTTCAGGCCGTTTCTCTGTTCCAACCAGTCTGATCTCTCTCCTCCCACTTTCACACAGCTCACGCTTCCCTTGTACATCTCCTTTATCCTCTTTATAGTCCATTTCTCTACTCCTCTATCCTCCAGGGACTTCCATACTTTGTTTCTGCATACACTGTCATATGCTTTCTCAATATCCAGGAAGGCCATCAGTAGATCTGTTCCATACTCATAGTGCTGTTCTTGTAACTGCCTTACAGCAAAAATCAAATCCACTTTGGACCTTCCTGCTCTGAAGCCATGTTGTTCTTCCCTCATCCCTCCTTCTATCCTTGTCCTAATTCTCTTTTCCAAAACTTTCTCAAAGATCTTTGCACAATGACTCATCAGTGTTATTCCCCGATAGTTTCTGCAATCTGTTCTATTACCTTTCTTGAAGATCGGGACAATTATTCCTTTTTTCCAGTCCTCTGGGGTCTTCCTTTCCTTCCATGCTGTCCTCATCACTCGGTACAACCACTGTATCCCCACCTCTCCTGCTGCTCTCACCATCTCCACACTCAACTCATCCACACCCGGGGCCTTCCCTCCCTTCATCTTGTTCACTGCATCTTCCACTTCTTTCCATATTAAGTCCTTTTCTGTTTACAGTTCATCTTCCTCTTCCCCGATTTCTTCCTCCTCACCATCTTTTCCATTTGAGTTCAGAAGTTCTTCAAAATATTCTTTCCACATTTTCTTCAGTTCTTCCCTATTTTCTATCTCTTGTCCCCTTTTGTTCACCATTCTAACATAATCCGTAGGATCCTTCCGCCTCTTATTTTTTACCATCCCATACAGGACCTTTTTTGTACCTTCACTATCCTCCTTCATCATCTTTGTCCACTCTTCCATCCACTTTCTTCTCTCCTCTGCCACTACTCTCTTTGCCTCCTTCTTTCTTTCCTGGTACTCTTCCCTTGTCTCTACCGTCCTATTTTGATACCACCTCCTAAAGGCTCTATTCTTTTCCCTTACTATATCTTTTGTCTTCTCATTCCACCATGGTGTTTCCTTCCACCTCTTCTTACTACTTGTCCTCCCACATACTGCTTCTGCTGCACCTACTAGTGTCTTCTTAAATCTAGCCCATTCCTCTTCCACCCCTCTTTCTTCATCTGTTGGAATTCCTTCCTTTACCATTTTGAGGTACTGGACTCTTCTATCCCCTTCTTTCAGTTTCCATATCCTTGTACGTCTTTCGTGGTTCTCAGTCCCTTTCTTTTCCTTACTCCCTCTCAGGTTCATTACCAGCAATCGATGGTCGCTACCCAGGTTCTCCGATGGTATAACCTTGATGTCCGTGATGTTCTTATTTAGTTCTTTCTCATACAGTATATAGTCGACCACCGACTTCCGGGTCAAGTCATCACTGTACCATGTGATTATGTGGCTCTCTCTTTTCTTAAACCAGGAGTTCCCAACTAGCAGGCTGTTCCTCTGGCAGAAGTCCAACAGTCTCTTTCCTTCCTCATTTCTTCCGCCCCAACCCTCTGGTCCTAGAACACTCTCATAACCTTGTCTTTCTCTTCCTACATGGGCATTGAGATCCCCCATAACAACCATATTTCTTCCTACCAGCTGCTTCTGCAATTCCTCTTCTAACTCCTCCTTCTCTTTAGAGGCGCAGCCTACTTGTGGAGCATACACTTGCACTATTTCTAGGGTCTCTCCCCTCAGTGCTACTTTCACTTTCATCATTCTATCACTTATTCTCCTCACTTCTTCTTTTAAACCATCTCGTACTACTACTCCCACTCCATTCCTCTTTCCCTCTTCGTTCCCACTCCAGTACAGTCTATAGCCTTTTCTCAGTTCTCTCCTTCCTTCCCCTTTCCACTTTGTTTCTGCCAGTCCCAATAAATCCAACTTCCTTCTTTCCATCATATCCACTATCTCCTCCACTTTCCCCGTCAGCGCTCTTAGGTTTAAAGTTCCAAATCTTAGTCCATGTGTACAGCCGTGTCGTCTATTAAATCCATCATGTACGAGGCTCGTTCCATTTTTGAAAGCATTTGGTTTCATCCACTACTGGCTTGCTGGGCCTATCGTAGCTTCACCAGAGCCCCGTTAGCCGTCACTTTTCAGGGTTCCTGTAGGACCTTCACAGCTACCGTAACGGTCCCGGGACACACGAAGTCCCCATAGTACTTCGCCCCTACACGCGATCCCCTACTTTGTGCCGTTGCCCGTCTCCCACGACGTGGACGAGGGGTTGGACTTATGGGAGACGGTTGTGGCATACTATTCTGAATTTCGTCAGTTGGGTGACACTCCTGACATTGACTGGTAGAGTTCCACAGTCTTGAACCCGTGACCACAAATGATTTGTTCAAGCACGAAGTTTGGTGCAGGGCAATAGCCAGGGAGAATCCGGAATGCGTATGATTACTATGAGAAGATGAGAGCAGATTTAATTTATGGGAGATGTACAATGGTATTTATGGGTCAGTAACCTGCATGCTACAGCACTGGCCTCACTAGGGTTGGTGTCACCCAGTGCGGTAACTCATGGTGTCACCCCCCACGACACCCCATAGACCTCCTCCGAGTCCGCCAGTGCCAGATAACGGAAACATACAGAATCCTTAGTAACGTTTATAAACATAGGTCCTATATTTACAAAGGCAATAGAAGAAAAAAATAATTTAAGGTCGGTTGGTAAAAGATTGTAAAAAGTTAAGAACTAAGAACTACATAGAAAATATGTTACTTTTATAATTGTTATTTTAACATTAAATTTTATGTCATATTAAATCTTGACTAAATCAAAACTTTCCTTTCCTGACCTTTAGAGCTGCAAACTTGTTAATTACTTCATCGAAATCAACTCCTTTCGCTAAATCACTTTCAATTGATAATATTGCAAGATCAGAATTCCTTGACTGTTCCATTGTAGATCGCAAATACTGTAGTTCTTTATAAACTTTAGCTTTGAAAAACACCTCTCACATGAAGCCACAGACACACAGATCGTAAGAAATATTTGTAGGCTCACTGAGAGATATGGGAGAGATTCTAGGAAGTCCCATTCAGCTATGAATTTCAAAACGTCAAGTACTGACCAATCTTTGACTTCTTCGAGATCAATCTCTGCTGCCTTCAGGTGCCTTCTCAGCCTTGGTATTTCTAATAAAAGCTCTTCCTCTGATAACTCGTCATAGAAAGTGGTTAATTTTGGAATGGACACCAGTAACTCTCCTTCAGTGGCAGATATCAAACTCTTGGCTTGAACAGCCTCAAACATGGCTACTTCCTTGATCTGATCAGGAGTTCAGAATGGAAACGATCAATACACTCAAGCATCACTCTCTTGTTTTCTTCTTGCAGAGTTAGCCCAGCATCTCTCGTCTTCTCACCTGTCAATGCAATTATTACGAACCGCCCTAATTTTGGTGTCACCCCTTGTGATGGTGTCACCCGGTGCGGTCCGCACCCCCCTAGTGACGCCACTGTACTACAGGGTGGCCTTTGTAGAATCAATCATGGTTCCGTATTGATTGAAAGTCAAAATATTAAAAGGACAGGAAGTCACGTTCCCTCTGCTATGACGAAGTTCGTTATTTTTTCTGTTAAACAGCTCTTTTCCTTTCTATGCTTTTCGTTTGTCCCAATTTCATTTGCCGTTTATTTAATTGCTTTATTTTCTTAATACTAAATTTATCTCCCCATTAGGTTTCTCCTATGGCCCATATGTCTAGTAGAAGAAAATTTTGGATTTCCTAAACACAAGATGCTCAACTTTCGTCTCCATTTCAAAAGGCTTTCATCAAGCTTGGCCGATTTGACTTTCATGCATGGCGATGTATTGTTCTTTCTACCAACGATCCTTCGTATGAAGTCAACAAAGTCTTAATATGACTATGAGTTTTTAACATACTTTTAACTCTTTCTATGGGTCGAATTCCCTAGATTTTCGGACACGGAATCCTGCTATTATATTTTATCAAAACTCTAAGATTATTACAAGAGTCATATAAATTGCACTTTAAGTTTGCATTTTAACATACCATTTTTAATGTGTCTTTCCATTTGTTTGTATTATTTGTAAGGTTTTCTTGGGACAAGTTTTACTCAATGTATTTGTACCATAACTGTCCTCATGATTTTTATGTCTCATTTTCATCAAGTTTTCTCATGTTAGTTTTAACCTTTTTAATGTTATTCCAAGATTGTACTGACAATATGTTTATGTGTATGGCTGATGAAGGGGCCATTATGGAAGGCTTCGAAACATGTACCAACCAAATGGGTATAATATAGCCCCTTGACTGAAAGTTGTGTATTGATCAGGCGGAATTCCTGTCCTTTTAATATTCTACAGGGTGGCCACAAAGTCCCATTACACCTATGTAAATGATACTAAACATGTTTTTGTGTATCTGTTTCAGACAGTATGCAGTAAACAATGGCTGATACGTCTGCTTATACTGTTGAAGAACAACGGAGGCTATTATAACGAGTTGTTTGGTGCATGACAGAACTCGCATTGGAAAGAATATTGAAGAGGTCCATTCTGACTTTCGCCAGCGTTTTCGACAGGATTCTTCTCCAAAACAACTCTTTTCCACAGGTGATGGAAATTTTTAGAAACGGTCAGAAACAAACTGGCGAACCTTCCAGCAAGACGAAGCGTGCAGGCTTTTCGAGAAGTGCGTGAAGGGACCGCCAAAGAATTCGATGCGGAGGTGATCTGCAGAATTGTGTACAGGGCCTACTCCTGTCGATCATGCAGAAACACCTGGAACACGTTTGCTTCGGAGGAGGATCCCATCGATTATTCTGTCCAGAGTCAGAATGGGCTGTAATAATAATAGTGTAAGTAGACGTATCAATCATACTATCCGAAACAGATACACAAAGCTACCTTTAGTATGATTTGCATAGGGGTAATGGGCCACCCTGTAGAATTAGGATATGATAGTTTGGACTGAGTTTTCAACCATTTGAGGGAGTAATATGCTTTTCATACCTCAAGTTATAGATCCTGACTGCGGTCACATTTTCAAGTTTTACACAACTATTTTTTCAAGTTAGCCTATAAGCAACTATGAATGATAAATTTACCAGTGTCTGGATCAGACAATAGCTGCCAGAAAATATAAGCTTTGCCAAGCAAAGATTTATAGTTTTGGTAATTGTCCACATGGTGCTCCATACATTTAATTATCAAAGTTATACCTAAGAATGGACAATGATCTTACTTTGGGCATAGGCCTCTACGATAGTAGTTGGTTGGTTCCTCAGTTTAGGGGCTGCGAAAACGCGGTTATGTAGCCCCGTGTACCTTAGGTGTGTGTAAAATCTGTCTGATAACCGGTGTTAATTGTGATGGCTGTATTAGTGTGTGTATCTTTTTTAATTCAAGTAAGGACTGCAACTTTAAATTTTTCAAATAAGTCAGTTCCTACTTTCGCCGCCAAACGCCACCGTCAACGACTACTAGGCCTAGTTCAGAACGTAGCTACTAGACGCCACTGCAGTCGGCTCTTGGCAACGAACTTAGGAACCTAAGAGCGTTGTTTACATTCTTAACCTATACAATTTAGCTTCTCACAGGTGTAATTAGTGGAAGTTTCTTTAACATGCCATAAATCTATGACATGGGACCGCCGGCTTTGCTTCCCCTCCGGAGGAAGGCATACTGAGGGATTTTTAACGCTCTTATGAATCCGACGGCTTTGGCTGGGTTTGAACCCGCTATCTTGGGCATAGAAGCTCAACATGCTACCAACTACGCCACCGAAGCCGCCCTACGATAGTAGTCACTAAGCACTAATACCCACAATGCAGAGGGTTCTAGTTCGAATCCCACTTTTCAAATCTTAATACGTAAGATAACTATGATTATTTTACCCGTAAAAAGTTATTAAAATAGGAGCTTACCTCAAGTACTGTCTCGGCTGAGTATTATACTCTGCCACATTTTGACTGTCGCATACCCAGCCACTTAAATCTACCGCGATAGTTTTATCTTGCAACTCCCACAAAGACTTTCTCTCACTAATTGGGGACAAAATTGTCCAGAGCTCTTTAACACCCATTATGTATGAAATACATCAAAGATCGAACTTGTAGCTATCTCATAAAAGATTACCATGATACACATTTATTTGCGTTTATTTAAATTCATAAAACGCGCTATTCATGACAAACTAGTATTGTGTTTATAATAATAATGTGTTCTTATGGGGCAGTACAGTGCACCGCTTTTTAACATGAACAGAAAATTTTGGACTGATATTAATGGACTTTCAATATCTGTTTCTTGTTTTTGGAACACAACAACACAGCTATAACACAAATCAGAAACTATACCACAACCAACCATTCTACATATTTCAAATTTTTAGAACCAATTTTCGACCAACGTTGGTATTCATACCGCCAACCTAAGGAATACAAGTGAGCCAACATTTGCATAAAGTTGTCCCTCGATTTTGTCAATTGGCAACCCCAGCTATCTGATATGACATCTAGTGGTAAAAATGAGAAACTTACCAAGTAGGGTACATTTGTCACCTGTATATGGTTTCTTGTTTTGGTAAGCAGATCGTGGTAAATTCTTCGTGTCTTTATACATAAGTATTATGTTTGAATAAAGCACATTATAGCTATTATGTTTTGGATAACGGATATTATAACTCTTTAATATGCACACACATCTGAATCTACATCTTAACACAATGAACAACTTACAACTAACATTGTCACAGAGTAAAAGCATATATACACTCCGACCAAGTTCCATAGAGGACATAAACTAGATACATAATAGTCTCCCCCACTTATATAAAAACAAATAAAAGGAACTATTCATATTCATTTGGGCACATAGTCTTGCAGATACTGAGGAGGTCGCCTGTCTCTGGCTGATCTTCTTAAATAATTATCAGCAGGTGGTGGAAGGCTGTTTCGATCAGGGCGTTCATCTGGTTGCACGATGGTCTGCCTTGTATCATCTGAAGTGTGGGTTGCAGGAGGAATATCCTCATTTTCTAGTCTTGACTGGGTTGGTGTTGGTATGTTTGGAACACCACGCACAGGAGGATTTGTTGGAGCAAAAGTGACATGCTTATCTTTCTTTGGCACGAGAGTCGATAATAACTGGTCAACATGCCGCTTTAAAATTCGTCCCGAATCCAATTTCACATCATAGTGACGCTGGCCGAGTTTAGTTTGTATAACACCAAACTGCCAAATATCACGGTTTTTCTGGTGAATCCGGACTTGCACTCTCTCTCCCACTTTGAAAGAGCGAACAGGGGGTGAGAAACTGGATGTAGTCAAGCTCTTTTGGTTTGGACGTAGAGCATCCAACCGGATACGTAGCCGACGTTTCAAATATAGTTCAGCTGGAGACTGTCCACATGCCAATGGCGTTGCTCTGTATTGAAACAAGATGTTCTGTAACTTAGTCGATAATGGTGCCGGGTCATTTACAGCAGCACGAAGTCGCCTCTTCAAAGTTTGGATGTTTCTCTCAGCTAGCCCATTGGTTGCTGGGTGCCCTGGTGCAATATATTTCTGAAAAATCCCTCTCTCCTTGCAATAGGATCTGAATACATCACTCGTGAAGATAGTGGCATTATCTGACACAAGGACATTCGGGTACCCATGTACGGTGAAGATATTGTCAAGCAGACTGATAGTAGTTGCAGTGGATGGAGCGTCTTTCACCATTCGTACTTCGACCCACATGGATTTCGCGTCAACACACATCAAGAAATGGTGGTTATCAAATGGCCCCGCATAGTCAATGTGTATGCGTTCCCAATTTTCTTCTGGTTCATCCCAGGGGTGTATTGGAGCTTTTGGTGGATTTGAACGAGTCTGTGCGCACTCTTCACAAGATTTGATAAGCTTCTCAATGTCTTTGTCTAATTGCGGCCAGTAGACATATCGTCTTGCTAACTGTTTTGTTTTCACAATGCCGAGGTGTGTTAAATGTAACTCTTCCAATATTTTTCTTTGTAGTTTCTTTGGGATAACAATTCGGTCTTGACGGAATAGAATACCATTTTCAACTGTATATGGTTCATCCAAGGATTGAGTTTGAAGACGTTGCAGGGTGGCACTAAGTTCTGGGTCTAACATAGTCTCATCACGGATAGTTTCGTACGTAATGGCTTCACTTGACACTTGAAGAATCGTTTCAGCACAGAGTTGTGAAACTTCTGCATTTATTGATGTTTCAATGTTTGGCGAGGTAGATGCAACAGGGGCTCGGGATAGGCAGTCAACATTTTCGTTATCTTTCCCTTTTTTTCACTCTTACCGTGTAGTCAAACCCGGAGAGAAACGATGCATATCTTAGGAGCCTTGCGGATGTCATTTGTGGCAGGCCCTTGTTCTGATGAAAAATACGAGACAGAGGTTCATTGTCTGTCACAAGAATGAAATTTCTTGCAAAAATATAGTTGTAGAAGTGTGTTGTGGCGAAAATTATTGCCAGCGCTTCCCGGTCAAGCTGACTGTAATTACATTCTGCTGGTGTTAGGGCACGAGATGCATAGGCGATGGGTCTTTCTTGGCCATCCATCTCATGACTTAATACTGCTCCAACACCAGTAGGACTGGCATCGGTTGACAAGATGATAGGCAGTGATGGGTTGAATGGGGTAAGGACACGTTCACTACATAACTCGGACTTGAGATTCAAGAAAGCTGCTTCACAGGCTGCAGACCAGAAAAACCGTTCACCTTTCCGCAATAACTGCCGTAATGGGTGGGACTTCGTTGAAAAATTAGGAATGAACTTTGCATAATAAGTCACCATACCAAGGAAGCGTCTCACTTCTTCATTGTTTTTAGGGCGTGGCATTTGTGACACAGCTTGAACTTTCTCTGGTGACTTGCGGATCTCATTATATGATACAATATGCCCTAGGTAGTCTATGTTTTCCTTGAAAAATGAGCATTTGCTTTTGTTCAAATGCAGATTATTTTTCGAAAGCCGTTCTAGACAGGCTATTAAGTTCTTGGTGCACTCCTCCTTCGTTGTACCATGTATTATGATGTCGTCAAAATAAGCTTCAGCTTTTGGAAGACCATGAAGGATCTGTGATAATATCCTATTAAATTCTGAGGGGGCAGTTTTGATGCCAAAACTCAGTCGGTGCATCCTGAAGGTTCCTTTGTGAGTGGATATAGTTTGAATCATACTACCTTCTTCATCAACCTTCAGATGTAGATATGCCTTGTATAAGTCTAACTTGCAGAAAAATTTTGAGTTTCTAAGACTATGTAGAACATCATTAACTGGTCTTATGGGATGGTTTGCAGAAATCAACCTTGAATTTACTCCACATTTGTAGTCAACACATAACCTAACTCCCCCATCTGGTTTTGGGATAACAACAAGAGGCGATCCCCAATCACTTAAAGCTGTGGGAGAAATAACTCCTTCTGATTCCAATGAAGCGAGTTCCTTTTCAACGCGTTCCCGAAGAGCAAAAGGGACATCACGTTCACGATTGAAGACAGGTTTCACCCCCTCTCTGAGTTGCAGTTTTACTTCAATATTGGGAACGCATCCAATTTTTTCTTCAAAGATTGTACTATACTGATGTAAAATATCCTGAATTGACTGCACTGAGTTGACAGATTCAGTGTGAAGTGATTGATTTGTGTCCTTGTCAATTTCCTTCAGATCAAGGCCGAGGCCCCTGATCCAAACACGACCAAGCAATGCGGCATGACCTTGCGGAACTACAAAAAGATCTGCAACAATTTCTTTCCCTTTGTATGATACTGTGACAACAATTTTTCCTCTGGGTTTGATAACATGATCAGAATATGATCGAAAACAGACATTTGTTGGCTGCAATGGCAAACCAAGACCCAAGGTTGAACATTCGTTCTCTGAGATGAGTGAATATTTTGCTCCCGTGTCGACTTCAAATCTTTGTGATTTATTGTTGAGTTTAACACTGATAAAATATTTATCTGATTCTTGTCCTACTTCAAAGAGATCTTCGATGCATTCCAGTTGTCCTATCCCGAAATTGGTTTCAGGGTGGTCATGCAAGTTGTCATCTATGTTCTCAGTTGCAATGTTGAGTGTATTTGACTGTTGAAGAAGTGTAGTGATACAAACTTTTGCAACATGTCCCACTTTCCTACATGACCTACATTTAAGAGAGTTTCTGTTTGTGCGACAATCTCTTGACCTGTGGTTTGAATTTCCACAATTCAGGCATAATCCATCAATACCTAGTGCTCTATAATTGACAGAACTACGGCGGCCCCTGGACTGTGAACGTGAGTGAGAGCCTGGGCTAGGCTGTTGAACAAAACGTGACTGAGTATCACTGCTATATTGATTCCTACTTCGGTCATTATATGAACTTGTGGCTTTTGTTACTTTGTTTGTGTCCTCTATAGTGTCTGACGGTGCAGTGAGCTGTTTTGACAGCTGATTACTCTCATACCGCGATGCTTCCAAGGCTATAGCCTTCTTCAGGAGATCATCAAATTTCGTGTCATTAGACTGGAGAAGTTTCTCTCTGATCCAATTATCTCGCAAGCCACGTATAAATTGTGCACGAAGAAAAACATCCGCGATTGAAATTCTGGCGTCACATGTACACTGAATATAAAAGTCACAGTCTAGTAAGTGGCTTCTAAGAGTGGCAACAAATCCTGCAATATTTTGACTTTCTCTTTGATTGACGTTCAAAAAATAGTGTTGGGAAACTACGGTTGAGACTTGGGGTGACAGTATTTGCTTGAAATGCTTTACTAGGTCATTATAACCAAGAGACTTGATTGGTTTATCAGGGCCTAAAAATGCAGAGAGATTGTTATAATGAATTGCCCCTATTGATGTACACAAGAGCTGAGCTTTCTTTGTTGGATCGGTGGCATTGTTGAAGTTTGCGTAATTTTCAAATCGTTCTAAATACGACACGAATTTTTCCTTTTCAGAATCAAATTTTTCAAAAGGTGTGATGTTAGTGGCTTGTGGGGTTGTGACGGGCTGGTGAGCTTGATACCTTTCAAGTAACTTCTCTTGAGAATCAGTAAAAATGTTCAGTAATTGTTGAAACTGATTTGCGTCCATCTTGACGGAACTTAGAAATAATTTTAAAAGTCACAGTTCAAATATAATAAAATGTTTCAAGATAACAGATTTAAAACACACTGGGTAGTGATCGATGACCGAATATTGTCCTGGGCTTGAGAGAAAAAAAAACAACATTGCATAACCTCAAAGTTCGAACTGCGATAAATATTATTTTGAATATGTGGCATGCAGGCACACGTAGCTGAATATACGATGAGTTGCTTAGGATTGTTTACAAGTACTCTGTGTACATTTCATGTCGATTTGCCTGATTCTTGATTTTACTCACGTGGCCGTTGAAACAGACGACGTAAATACCGTACTTCATTGATGTAGGCTATATCTGTACCGGAGAATCAAGTCCCAATTCCTCGTCGCCAACTATTATGTTTGAATAAAGCACATTATAGCTATTATGTTTTGGATAACGGATATTATAACTCTTTAATATGCACACACATCTGAATCTACATCTTAACACAATGAACAACTTACAACTAACATTGTCACAGAGTAAAAGCATATATACACTGCGACCAAGTTCCATAGAGGACATAAACTGGATACATAATAGTATGACATCTAGTGGTAAAAATGTGAAACTTACCAAGTAGGGTACATTTGTCACCTGTATATGGTTTCTTGTTTTGGTAAGCAGATCGTGGTAAATTCTTCGTGTCTTTATACATAAGTAATAACTTTTACACGGTGATAGAGTGCAAAATGAGTAAAAGCAAAGTATATTGCTCAGTTTACGGCTGTAAGTCGATGTATAAGAGGGCTGGGGATAAAAGTTTTCATCACATTCCAAAATATGATAAATAGATAGATAGATAGATTTTTATTAATTCCATTTGATCAAATACCATACATGCATTCAATACATTTTTGATATAGGACACGTCAGAATTTACATGCATAAAATAAAAGAACTAACAGGTATATATTACTAAGATTATAACTATTTATAACTTATTATAATAGCAAATCTTAATAGATACAATCTTATTGCACAACTATTTACACCTCACTCTATTATCATAATATGAAAACTTAATTCTATAAATACAACAACATACAGCTAGGTATTAAAATTAAATTAAAAAAGTAAAATATAGTTATAGATTCCATCACTCCTATACGCTAAAATATTCAACTACTGAGTAAAAACAATGGCACTGCAGATAAGCTTTCAACATTCTATCAAAGGTTTTTATTTTTGGGGCCAGTTTTATATACTGGGGTAGTTTATTGTATAATTTAACTCCAGTGTGAAAAGTTCCTTTTTGATATATGCTTGTGTGTGTGTGTGTGTGTGTGTGTGTGTGTGTGTGTGTGTGTGTGTGTGTGTGTGTGTGTGAAATATGAATGTTTTGATTTTGTCTTGTGTTATGCCTATGAACATCATTGTTTGTTTTAAGAAAAACATCTTTATTCATTAAATTCTTTTTAAAAATCATAATACTTTCAAAGATATATATGCAGGGCAGTGGGAGAATGTTTAAATCTTTAAACAGAGGTCTACATGATTCTCTAGAGTTTACATTTGCCATAATTCTAATCGCCCTCTTTTGTATCCTAAACGTGCTTAGTACATCTGGTGACATACCCCAAAATATGATCCCATATCTTAAGTATGAATGGAAATAAGCAAAATAAGTATTTCTTAATGTGTGCATGCTAGTGCAGGTTTTCAAAATACGTAACGCAAAGCACATCGAGTTCAGTTTAGTATTCAGATATTGTATATGTTTATTCCATTTCAAGTCTTGTTGTATCCATAGTCCTAAAAACTTTGTTTCTGATTTATTTTCTATTTGATGGCCATTTAATGTTATATTGGGCATCGCAGGATTCCTATTCTGTATAGTGTGGAAATTTAGACATACTGTCTTTTTATAGTTTATTATGAGGCGATTATCTTGTGACCATTTGGTTAACTCTCCTGTAACGGAGTCAGCAGACTGCTGTATGACCTGTTTAGTTTCACCTTTTATTACGAGTGTTGTATCGTCCGCAAACAAAATTTCCTTATGTGAATGAACGTTCTGTGTTATATCATTGATATATAGAAGAAAGAGTAGTGGGCCCAAAACCGATCCCTGGGGTACTCCAAATTCAATAATTCCCTCATTGGACAATGTTTCATTAAGTAATTTGGTTCCATCATCCTTGTGTCTCAAGCTTACTATTTGTTTACGCCTTGTTAAGTAAGACTCTATCCATTTATTAGCTAGACCTCTAACACCATATTGATTTAGTTTGGTAAGGAGGATTTTATGGTCAACAACATCAAATGCTTTCGATAAATCCAAGAATAGGCCAGTTACATGTTCCTTATTGTCAATTAATTACAGTATACTATTACTACATTCGTAAATTGCTGTCTGTGTAGATTTTTCCGTTCTAAATCCATGTTGTGAGTTTGATAATATTTTATTGTTTTCTATGAAACTTATCAGTCTCTTATACATAATTTTTTCCACAATTTTTGCAATACCAGTTGGTAAGGTAATAGGACGATAGTTATCTAATTCATCTTTTGAACCGTTTTTGTGCACTGGAATTACTTTTGATAACTTCAAAATATCCGGGTAAGTTCCTGAGTGAATTGAACTGTTTATTAAGTGCGTAAGTGGATTTATTATATTTTCTGCACATTTCTTTAAAATTGCATCAGGGATGCCATATGCAAATAGCAATAGCCAACGGTGATGATACCAAATATTACGTGCAACAGGAGTGGGTTGGACCACTCACTGACGCCAGGGCGGGTTGTTAACTGTTACGCCGAGCCAAGCCGCACCTAGACAGCCAAGCACAGTCTCGCCGAGCCAAGCCGTACCAAAAACTGTAGGTATTACCTAGAGTTCAATGAGCCGTACCAAGACAGCCAAGCCTACACCAGCCGAGGACAGCCAAGCTTCATCTGTCAGGTATCCTTCCCCGCTCCCTATTTCATTTCCAATAACCCTAACAACCGCAATCACCTCACTCTGCGATATTCGAGCCATTCCACACGAGTCATATAGGCCTAATTTGACTTTGCAGAGTAAATATCTAATCTGCGAGAACCTCCTACCAGTCCGATATTGAACACCAACCCCACCTGCTAACCATCCAAATCAAGCAATTCCTGTATCCCCCGAGTTTTAATACAAGTTAAACTCATCCCTTCGCCCTACCAAGCAGCAAATAATTTCTAGAGTCTATGGTACAGTGAGCAAACTCAAATATACGGTACCTTTTAAACGTAACAGCGCGCAGCGCCATGGCTCGAACTGCTCAAAAACAAATACCAGCAGACAACCTATGTTTGATAATATGCAGTTGACACATAAAATCCAGTGGAACACACAAATTAGATCACGTGTATCGCTCAGTTATACATATATACAATTAAAAATAACACTGTCATTATTTTACGGACCACATTTACTGATTATAACCGAAAAATAAAAAGTGTTTCATATCAAACGCGTGTTATTGAGTATTTTTACCCTACTTATCCAGACCGACCGCAGCGCCCTAAGTGTTAGTTTGAGTTGCCAATAAAGTAACGCTGAAAAATCCCTTCAAAGCTATTTTTCAAAGTTGTCCGGTTAATTTTATTGCACTATACAATACATTTGACGTATATTTCGACAAATAGCAACGCAAGTAAAAGTATCTGATTTCATTTGATTTCGATTTTCGTTTTTATATTGGGGCAATCAAAGCGTTGCTTACGAGATTTTCAAGGTGGAGGAATGTACGCTGGCTTTTTAGACAAAAAATATGTCATTGCCGTCTTGTATCATGCATTTGGCCTGCGGCAAGATGGCGTCACAGTGAACGTGTAGCTAAATAGCAGCTAGTGTAAATATTTGATAAAAGTGGTAAAATATTATAACAGAGGTTTAAAATATATAAAGTTACTTTACTTAGGTCAAGTGAAATACGGAATATTGATAGTATTTAGAAATTCTTATTGATAATTTAATAAATTTAAACTACGTTGTGGGAACGTGTATCCAAAGATTCGGTGACTTCTTCAATCACTGTTTGTACCAAGTAGAGCAGTGGTGCTTTAACGAGTTTTCACCCAATTGGAAGATATACGTATTTCACATTTTTCTTTATTGGTAGGTAATTACTAATTAGATTAATTCATTTAGGTAGTAATAATTAAAATAAATGTAGTGTAATTTGGTGTAAACGTCAAGAATAACTTAGATCTATAGTATGTCGACAGTAAACAGTGTTAGCGTCTCGTCAGGTAGTGTAACCGTTACGGATGTATGCTCGTCGTGCAAAGTAAAAGTAAAACATGCAAATAAAATCATCACAAGATCTCAGGTAAAATTGAGTGAGCAGAAAAGTGAAACTGATTGTCGTAATGTAGGCCTACCGGTACCGTCATACGAATGTCATAACCTGAGAAATGAACTGTCCTCAAAAGATGAAATTATAAAGCAGTTAAAGGAAGATATTACTAAGTTAATGGAAGAGTTGAATAAATTAAAAGGAAACGGAGAGGAATGCAAGGAAACTTGGTCGACAGTGGTTGCTGGTAAGGTAAGATTGAATATGCCTAGGCCTATAAATGGAGTACCGGTACATATAACTGAAATTCCCGTCTCAAATTCATTTGGAGCGCTCGTCGAAGAAAATGATGAGTTTCTTCAAGAAGAAAAGAAGAAAGTGATAAAGTTAAAATCCAGGAAGATGCGGATATATGCGGATAGTCACGGGCGAGATGTATCAGCAAGCGTATTGGAGAGAAGCGAAGCAATGGAGGTCACTTCGACAGTAAAACCAGGAGCTCAAATTGCAGCGGTCACGAACGGTATGGTAGGAGAGTGTGCGTCCCTTACTTCAAAGGACTATGCAGTAATCATCGCTGGAGCAAACGACGTCTATGGAAACGAGAGTAAAAAGGTAATCAAAGAGTTAAATGGTACATTGCCATCCATGCATAACACAAATGTCATTATTGTAAACATTTCGCAGAGATACGACTTAATTCCCAAATCATGTGTTAATGTAGAAATAGAGGCTACAAATGGAAAAATTCATAAAATTTGTAAGAGTTTTCCAAATGTCCAAATTATAGATGTAAGTAAATTAGACAGGAAGTTCCACACTCGGCATGGCCTACACTTAAATAGGTTAGAAAAGAGTATCTTAGTGATGAAATCTGCAAAATTGTAAATTCAAATGGTAAGAATAGTTCAACAATAATATCTTTAGAGTGGAAGCAGGGAAACAGGTAAAAGAAGCCAAACATGAGGTTTGGCATTCAGATCTTTTGATGTCAAATTTAACTGAGTCCAACAATGGTATTTCGGATTTGTCAAGCGACAATAATAATAAAAATAATAACAATTATGATAGTAATAATGTAAATAAATCACCAACACAAGCTTGCAAAAGTAGCAAATTCAAAATTTACCACCAGAATTTTCAGTCTCTCTAATTAAATTGATTACATAAATCTAATGCTTAAAAATGAACTTAAAGACATCTCAGCACTATGTATTTCAGAACATTGGCTGAAAGAGGGACAACTCGAATTAATTCAATTCCCAGTGTTTATACTAGCTAGTAAATACTCTAGATCTAATATTATCCATGGTGGTACTTGTATCTTCTTAAGAAATAATTTAGATCATGAACAGTTAACAGCATATGATTATCTAATTATGGAACAGGATTTTGAATTCCCTGCCGTAAAGATACAGCAGTTTAAATTAATAATTGTATGCGTATACCGTTGTCCGTCAGGAAAGTTACCTTTATCATACTAATATATAAAAATGAGATGGTGTGTATCTGTCTGTCTGTGTGTTACTCTATAATACAAGAACCACTGGTTTGATTTAAATGAAATTTTTCATGGACGTAGCTGATTTACCAGGCTTACATAAAGGCTACTTTTGATTTTGATATTTTGCACTATTTAAAAATGGCGACTATTTTCATATTTCAATTTCAAATAAAAAGACAACGCTAAGAAATAGCAAACTTTTGATGGCACTACGAGCATTAAAATTTAATTTTCTATCCGAAAGGTCCTTATCAAGAATCGTGTATCTCCATCGGTTAGCGAGTAAAACCCACATTTGTGACGTCACTATACCCTTTGGTTTCAAAATTTCATATTTCCATCATACTAATATATAAAAATGAGATGGTGTGTGTCTTTCTGTCTGTCTGTCCGTTTCTGTGTTACTCAATAACACAACAACCACTGCTTCGATTTAAGTGAAATTTTGCATGGACGTACCTGATTTACCATGCTTACATATAGGCTACTTTTGATTTCGATATTTCGCGCTATTTAAAAATGGCGACTATTTTCATATTTCCATTTCAAATAAAAAGAGGACGCTAAGAAATAGCAAACATTTGATGGCACTACGAGCTTTAAAATTTAAGTTTCTATCCGAAAGGTTCTCATCAATTCTCGTGTATCTCCAACGGTTAGCGAGTAAAACCCAAATTTGTGAGGTCACTACATCCTTTGGTTTCAAAATTTCATATTTCCATCATACTAATATATAAAAGTGAGATGGTGTGTGTCTTTCTGTCTGTCTGTGAGTTACTCAATAACACAAGAACGACTGGTTCGATTTAAATGAAATTTTGCATGGACGTAGCTGATTTGCCAGGCTTAGATGTAGGCTACTTTTGATTTCGATATTTCGCACTATTTAAATACGGGAACTATTTTCAAATTTCCATTTCAAATAAAAAGAGGACGCTAAGAAATAGCAAACTGTTGATGGCATTACGAGCTTTAAAATTTAATTTTCTATCCGAGAGGTCCTTATCAAGTTTCGTGTATCTCCAACGGTTAGCGAGTAAAACCCACATTTGTGACGTCACTACATCCTTTGGTTTCAAAATTTCATATTTCCATCATACTAATATATAAAAATGAGATGGTGTGTGTCTTTCTGTCTGTCTGTCCGTTTCTGTGTTACTCAATAACACAACAACCACTGCTTCGATTTAAGTGAAATTTAGCATGGACGTACCTGATTTACCATGCTTACATATAGGCTACTTTTGATTTCGATATTTCGCACTATTTAAAAATGGCGACTATTTTCATATTTCCATTTCAAATAAAAATTGAACGCTAAGAAATAGCAAACTTTTGATGGCACTACGAGCTTTAAAATTTAAGTTTCTATCCGAAAGGTCCTCATCAATTTTCGTGTATCTCCAACGGTTAGTGAGTAAAACCCACATTTGTAACGTCACTACACCCTTTGGTTTCAAAATTTCATATTTTCATCATAAAAACAAAGACGCACGCGAGAAACGGAAGTCGAGAGCTCCCACAAGGTACCGCTCACAAAGCTCTGAAGAAGAGATTCAAGCAGTAAACCAACAAACACAAACAAACAAACCCAAGGGAAGGAATCAAAAGAAGTGAAAGACATGTTTTCTGAAATCCTAACAGAGCTTCAAACCTTAAAGAAACAAAATGAAGACTTTCGAAAGGAAACAAGAGAGGAAATAAACAGCATCAAACAAGAACTAAGGACAACAGAAGAAAATTCACGTAAAATAAACGACGCCCTTGAACGGAAAATAGAAAATGTGGACAACAGAACGCAAGAAAAACTAGACACACTATCCGAGAAAATACATGCCCTAGAGCTACATGAGGAGCAAAGATTGAAAAGGGAAAGAAAGAACAACATTGTCATTAAAAGTAAAGAGCTATTATATGAGAACCTAACAAACAGTGAGCTAGGAAGCAAAGTCAAATCTATACTGGACAAAATAGAAACTGAAGTCAAGGTAGAGAGCGTATTGCAGATTGGGAGAGACAGTCACGGTAAAGGGATAGTGAGAGTCACATTTAAACACTTTGCAGACAAGCTGAAAATAATGAGAAACAAACACAAGCTAAAGGGGCAAGACCTCTATGTTGACGACGACCTCACCAAGAACGAAAGAGCAGTACAAGCGAAATTAAGACAGCCAGGGAGGAGAGGTGCAAAGGTAACAGTGAGGTGAAAGTGGGCTACCAGAAGATCCTCCTAAACGGTCAATGGATTAATTGGGAGGATCTAAAAAACAGGGAGCTGACAGCCGCACTGTGATCAAGCAACCGGCGGTAACAAAGAAAGAACTAATACTTGCCACACTCAACGTAAGGTCTCTGAGAACTGAAGACAAGGAACTTGAACTGGAAAATGCTCTCTTAAACATAAAGTACGACATACTAGGACTTAGTGAAGTAAGACAACTCGGCGAAGGAATCCGAGAAAAACCAAATGGAGACATCTTCAGCTACATCGGTGAAACCAAAGGGCAAAAAGAAGTGGGCTTCATGATCAAGAAGCACCTAAAAAACAACATTCGGGAAATTCGAGGAATCTCAGAGAGAATTGCGCTACTGTCCTTAGATCTAGAAGGCAATACCATCGTAATTATACAAATCTATGCCCCCACAGAGAACAGCACAGAGGAGGAAATTGAAAAGTTTTACGAGCAACTAAAAGACACACTGGACAACTTCAAAACACAAAGAACGTTTGTAATGGGGGACTTTAACAGTAAAGTGGGAATCAAGGAACATACAGACGAAGCACCTATGGGACCATTCGGATCCGGAATTAGAAATGGGAGAGGAGACAGATTGATCCAGTTTGCTCAAGGACACAACATGAAAATTGTGAACACCTTCTTCAAGAAAATGCCAGAGAGTAGATGGACATGGAGAGGCCCGAACGGCAGGACAAAAAACGAAATTGACTTTATACTTACCGACAACTTAAAGGAAGTAAAGGATATTCAAGTGATCAACGGGCTAAAATTCGACACCGACCATAGAATGGTGCGCTTAAAGCTAACAATAAAGAAGAATAGACGGCCATACTTCAAGACCAGGATAACTAGCCCTGGACAGATCAACCAGACCGAATACGCCCAAGAAATCCAGCAAAATCTAAATCACCTGAAGCAACAAAACCACCTAAGCACACAGCACCTCTACACAGAACTCATAAAATGTATAACATCTGCATGTAACAACTCAGCAATACCAAGAAGTAAGAAGGGATGGCGCGATAAGCTAAAAGACAGTACCAAACGCCTAATCGAGGTAAGGGAAATATTGAACGCACAAGCTGTAGATAACAACCAGAAAAACCGGGCAGCTTAATAAGCGCACAAAAAGGGAAATCTGAAAGGACATTAGAGACCACAACACAGAAATCATCAGAAAGTACGCAGAAGAATCAAAATCAATCAGAAAGATGAGAAAAGAACTAGCTCCAGACAAACAATGGATGCTTGGAGTGAAAGACAAAAGAGGTAAAAGACAAGCAACAAGGGAGGAAATAACGAAACAGGCCACAGACTTCTACAGAGAGCTGTACTCCAGTACACACCAGAGAAGAGACTCAGACCAAAGTGATAAGGGGCTGGAGGCACTACACGACGAAGAAATTCCTCCCATCATGACCAGTGAAGTCAGAGCAGCAATAAAGGAGGCGAAAAACGGGAAATGCCCTGGAGAGGATGCCATCTACAACGAATATCTGAAAATGGGTGGTGAGGATCTCATAGAAGTGATAACAAGGCTATTCAACATGATACTTGAAACAGAAGAAATTCCAACAGAATGGAAACAGAGCGTTATTGTTCTGCTTCACAAGAAAGGCGCTAAAGATGACATTAATAACTACAGACCAATCAGTTTAATGCCCAGTCTCTACAAACTTTTCACGAAAATCATGAGTAGAAGGATGTCTAAACTACTAGATGAAAACCAAGCAGTGGAACAAGCCGGTTTCAGGACAGGCTTTAGCACAATTGACCACCTGCAAGCAATGAACCAGCTCTTGGAAAAAACGCAGGAATTTAATCTCGAACTATACATTGCATTCGTAGACTATAACAAAGCCTTCGATTCTGTGGAACATAGTTGTGTGCTAGAGGCATTGAGAAGCCAAGGCATACAAAAGAGATATGTCAGACTACTCGAAAAGATCTACGAAGGCTGCCAAGCGAGGGTAAGAACGGAGAGGGAGGGTGCGAACATCAACTTAGAGAGAGGCGTGAAACAAGGCGACCCCCTCTCACCAAAGTTGTTCACATGCCTACTGGAGAACCAATTTAGGAAGTTGGAATGGGACAACAAATACGGCATCGAAATAAACGGGGAAAGGCTGACACACTTACGGTTCGCAGACGATATTGCATTGCTAGCAAAATCGGCAACAGACTTGGAACAAATGCTAGCGGACCTGGACACTGTCAGTAAAGAAGTAGGTCTATCTATGAACCCCCTAAAAACAAAACTGATGACCAACTCACTGGAAGTACAAATCCTCATCAATGGCAAACCACTAGCGTACACACAGGAATACGTCTACCTTGGACAAAACCTGTCATTTGACTGCTCCCAGGAGAAGGAAATCAAGAGACGAGTTGGACAAGCATGGAAGAAGTTCGGATCCTTAAAATTTATATTGATGGACAAATCCCAGAAAATAAGTCTAAAGTCAGAAGTGCTAGAAAAGTGTGTAATGCCGGTACTGCTATACGGCTGTCAAACCTGGGCGTTAACAGAGAAGCAAAGGCAAACAATCCGGGTATGTCAACGCAAAATGGAACGGAAGATCCTTCAAGTTTCCTTGAAGGACAGATTACGAAACGAGGAGATAAGAAGAAGAACTGCCATGAAAGATGCCGTGACAACAGCTGACAGGCTAAAATGGAAGTGGGGAGGCCACGTGGCCAGAATGAAAGACGATCGATGGACGCACAAACTAACGGTATGGGACCCCAGGACAGGAAGAAGGAACGTGGGTAGACAGAGGACCCGCTGGGATGACTCAATCGTAAGGAAGACAAGCAAACCCTGGACGAGGGTAGCACGGGAGAGACAAGAATGGAGACGTATGGAACTATAAGAAGGGAAGAGAAGGAGAGCTTCAACAATGAAAGATCCTGGTAGACAGCACACCTATGACATGAAAGATACACTTCTGCAACCTGTAACAAGCCAAACAACGCACGTAAAGCGAAGTGAAATGTAGTGTTAGTGAAGTGAATTACAGTGCAGTGTAGCAAGTGGAGTAAAAACTTGTACACAACTCCTTAGGACTTTCTCGCCTAACGAGTTTAAACCAGAGCACGTCCCTGTTCGCAGGAGGCCTTTGCCCTTATGGGATTATCTAGGCTATATTTATTTATAATATATAAAAATGAGATGGTATGTGTCTGTCTGTGTCTTACTCAATAACACAAGAACCACTGTTTCGATTTAAGTGAAATTTTGCATGGACGTACCTGATTTACCATGTTTACATATAGGCTGATTTTGATTTCGATATTTCGCACTATTTAAAAATGGCGACTATTTTCATATTTCCATTTCAAATAAAAAGAGGACGCTAAGAAATAGCAAACGTTTGATGGCACTACGAGCTTTAAAATTTAATTTTCTATCCGAAAGGTCCTTATCAATTTTCGTGTATCCCCAACAGTTAGCGAGTAAAACCCAGATTTGTGACGTCACTACACCCTTTGGTTTCAAAATTTCATATTTCCATCATACTAATATATAAAATGAGATGGTGTGTGTTTTTCTGTCTGTCTGTCTGTCTGTCTGTGTGTTACTCATTAACACAAGAACCACTGCTCCTATTTAAATGAAATTTTACATGGACGTAGCTGATTTACCAGGCTTACATATAGGCTACTTTTGATTTCGATATATTGCACCATTTAAAATGGCGACTATTTCCATATTTCCATTTCAATTAAAAAGAGAACGCTAAGAATAGCAAACTTTTGATGGCACTACGAGCTTTAAAATTTAAGTTTCTATCCGAAAGGTTCTCGTGTATCTCCAACGGTTAGCGAGTAAAACCCACATTTGTGAGGTCACTACACCCTTTGGTTTCAAAATTTCATATTTCCATCATACTAATATACAAAAATGAGATGGTGTGTGTCTTTCTGTCTGTCTGTCCGTTTCTGTGTTACTCAATAACACAACAACCACTGCTTCGATTTAAGTGAAATTTTTCATGGACGTACCTGATTTACCATGCTTACATATAGGCTACTTTTGATTTCGATATTTCGCACTATTTAAAAATGGCGACTATTTTCATATTTCCATTTCAAATAAAAAGAGGACGCTAAGAAATAGCAAACATTTGATGGCACTACGAGCTTTAAAATTTAAGTTTCTATCCGAAAGATTCTTATCAATTCTCGTGTATCTCCAACGGTTAGCGAGTAAAACCCACATTTGTGAGGTCACTACATCCTTTGGTTTCAAAATTTCATATTTCCATCATACTAATATATAAAAATGAGATGGTGTGTGTCTTTCTGTCTGTCTGTCCGTTTCTGTGTTACTCAATAACACAACAACCACTGCTTCGATTTAAGTGAAATTTTGCATGGACGTACCTGATTTACCATGCTTACATATAGGCTACTTTTGATTTCGATATTTCGCACTATTTAAATACGGCGACTATTTTCATATTTCCATTTCAAATAAAAAGAGGACGCTAAGAAATAGCAAACTTTTGATGGCACTACGAGCTTTAAAATTTAATTTTCTATCCGAAAGGTCCTCATCAATTTTCGTGTATCTCCAACGGTTAGTGAGTAAAACCCACATTTGTAACGTCACTACACCCTTTGGTTTCAAAATTTCATATTTTCATCATAAAAACAAAGACGCACGCGAGAAACGGAAGTCGAGAGCTCCCACAAGGTACCGCTCACAAAGCTCTGAAGAAGAGATTCAAGCAGTAAACCAACAAACCCAAACAAACACAAACAAACAAACCCAAGGGAAGGAATCAAAAGAAGTGAAAGACATGTTTTCTGAAATCCTAACAGAGCTTCAAACCTTAAAGAAACAAAATGAAGACTTTCGAAAGGAAACAAGAGAGGAAATAAACAGCATCAAACAAGAACTAAGGACAACAGAAGAAAATTCACGTAAAATAAACGACGCCCTTGAACGGAAAATAGAAAATGTGGACAACAGAACGCAAGAAAAACTAGACACACTATCCGAGAAAATACATGCCCTAGAGCTACATGAGGAGCAAAGATTGAAAAGGGAAAGAAAGAACAACATTGTCATTAAAAGTAAAGAGCTATTATATGAGAACCTAACAAACAGTGAGCTAGGAAGCAAAGTCAAATCTATACTGGACAAAATAGAAACTGAAGTCAAGGTAGAGAGCGTATTGCAGATTGGGAGAGACAGTCACGGTAAAGGGATAGTGAGAGTCACATTTAAACACTTTGCAGACAAGCTGAAAATAATGAGAAACAAACACAAGCTAAAGGGGCAAGACCTCTATGTTGACGACGACCTCACCAAGAACGAAAGAGCAGTACAAGCGAAATTAAGACAGCCAGGGAGGAGAGGTGCAAAGGTAACAGTGAGGTGAAAGTGGGCTACCAGAAGATCCTCCTAAACGGTCAATGGATTAATTGGGAGGATCTAAAAAACAGGGAGCTGACAGCCGCACTGTGATCAAGCAACCGGCGGTAACAAAGAAAGAACTAATACTTGCCACACTCAACGTAAGGTCTCTGAGAACTGAAGACAAGGAACTTGAACTGGAAAATGCTCTCTTAAACATAAAGTACGACATACTAGGACTTAGTGAAGTAAGACAACTCGGCGAAGGAATCCGAGAAAAACCAAATGGAGACATCTTCAGCTACATCGGTGAAACCAAAGGGCAAAAAGAAGTGGGCTTCATGATCAAGAAGCACCTAAAAAACAACATTCGGGAAATTCGAGGAATCTCAGAGAGAATTGCGCTACTGTCCTTAGATCTAGAAGGCAATACCATCGTAATTATACAAATCTATGCCCCCACAGGGAACAGCACAGAGGAGGAAATTGAAAAGTTTTACGAGCAACTAGAAGACACACTAGACAACTTCAAAACACAAATAACGTTTGTAATGGGGGACTTTAACAGTAAAGTGGGAATCAAGGAACATACAGACGAAGCACCTATGGGACCATTCGGATCCGGAATTAGAAATGGGAGAGGAGACAGATTGGTCCAGTTTGCTCAAGGACACAACATGAACATTGTGAACACCTTCTTCAAGAAAATGCCAGAGAGTAGATGGACATGGAGAGGCCCGAACGGCAGAACAAAAAACGAAATTGACTTTATACTTACCGACAATTTAAAGGAAGTAAAGGATATTCAAGTGATCAACGGGCTATAATTCGACACCGACCATAGAATGGTGCGCTTAAAGCTAACAATAAAGAAGAATAGACGGCCATACTTCAAGACCAGGATAACTAGCCCTGGACAGATCAACCAGACCGAATACGCCCAAGAAATCCAGCAAAATCTAAATCACCTGAAGCAACAAAACCACCTAAGCACACAGCACCTCTACACAGAACTCATAAAATGTATAACATCTGCATGTAACAACTCAGCAATACCAAGAAGTAAGAAGGGATGGCGCGATAAGCTAAAAGACAGTACCAAACGCCTAATCGAGGTAAGGGAAATATTGAAAGCACAAGCTGTAGATAACAACCAGAAAACCCGGGCAGCTTAATAAGCGCACAAAAAGGGAAATCTGAAAGGACATTAGAGACCACAACACAGAAATCATCAGAAAGTACGCAGAAGAATCAAAATCAATCAGAAAGATGAGAAAAGAACTAGCTCCAGACAAACAATGGATGCTTGGAGTGAAAGACAAAAGAGGTAAAAGACAAGCAACAAGGGAGGAAATAACGAAACAGGCCACAGACTTCTACAGAGAGCTGTACTCCAGTACAGACCAGAGAAGAGACTCAGACCAAAATTTAAGTTTCTATCCGAAAGGTTCTTATCAATTCTCGTGTATCTCCAACGGTTAGCGAGTAAAACCCACATTTGTGAGGTCACCACATCCTTTGGTTTCAAAATTTCATATTTCCATCATACTAATATATAAAAATGAGATGGTGTGTCTTTCTGTCAGTCTGTCTGTGTGTTACTCAATAACACAAGAACGACTGGTTCGATTTAAATGAAATTTTGCATGGACGTAGCTGATTTACCTGGCTTAGATATAGGCTACTTTTGATTTTGATATTTCGCACTATTTAAATACGGCAACTATTTTCATATTTCCATTTCAAATAAAAAGAGGACGCTAAGAAATAGCAAACTTTTGATGGCACTACGAGCTTTAAAATTTAATTTTCTATCCGAAAGGTCCTTACCAATTTTCGTGTATCTCCAACGGTTAGCGAGTAAAACCCACATTTGTGACGTCACTACACCCTTTGGTTTCAAAATTTCATATTTCCGTCATCCTACTAATATATAAAAATTGGATGGTGTGTGTCTGTCTGTCTGTCTGTCTGTGTGTTAATAACGCAAGAACCACTGGTCCGATTTATATGAAATTTTGCATGGATGTAACTGATTTACCATGTTAACATGTAGGATACTTTTAATTTCGATATTTTGCACTATTAAAAAATGGCGACCATTTTAGTGACGTCACTACACCCTTTGGTTTCAAAATTTCATAATTCCATTTCAAATAAAAAGAGAACGCTAAGAAATATCAAACTTTTGATGCATACACAAGATTTATCATTTAATTTGCTATCCAAAAGGTCCTTACCACTTTTTGTGTATCTCCAACGGTTAGCGAGTAAAACCTAAATTTGTGCCATAAAACACGGTCAACACCGAGCGGTGCAGTATATCTCTACATACATAAAAATTAAAGTTTGTATGTTTTTTCCGCAATTTCTACGGAACATTGAGTTATTTGCGCGTTTCAGACTGTTTTATTATGGATGACGCGAACATAATTTTTGGTATGTCTGTCTGTCTGTTTGTTTGTCTGTGGACAACTTTGTTCCCTAATAACTTGAGAACGGCTGGGTGTATCAATGTAAAATTTGGTACAGATATCCATCAGAGGCACGACACTAATCATTGGTGTAACCCTTCTCCGTACCTCTCATAAAAGAGAGCCTACCCCTTTAAAATACATGCTGAAATAGGAGTAGAAAGACGAGACAAAGATCATTTTCAGCCCCTCAATGTGAGAGACAAAACTCGGGGGCCCTAAAGGGTCCCCGAAATCCACATTTTAAGGCCCTATAACCAACCGTTTTTGAGATATTCCCAGAAAACTAATTTCATTTAATAAACTAACTAGGGCGCCCGTACTGCTCCGCAGCATAATTTTTCAGTATTGGAATTAAAAAATTACGACATTAAGTAATAGTTTATAACCATTATTTTACAATACTTCCTTCGAGACAATGTTCGCTGTGCGTCGACTCTTAGTTTAAAATTATTTTTCTCGGGATATGGCAACATAGAACATTCCATGGCCTAAAACAGGATCAGGCAAGTAGATTCCAACTGGATGAAGCGTTTGACCCTGTACTTTGTTGATTGTAATACAAAACGCTAGTGTAATACGAAATTTCCGTCATTAGAACCAAAGATATGATTGCTACAATGAAAAAAATTTTGAAAAAATGAGATATAATATCGAATGTTCACTCATAACATTCCGAAGAATCAGCCGATTTTAATAGTTAACAGCTCAAATGAAAGGGCTTCACTCACTGAGTGTTCTTAGAATAAAACGACTTGAGTACCTCAAACAGAACCAAAGATATGATTGCTTCAAAGTTGGAAAAAGATGGAAAACGTTGAAAATACCAAATAATTTGAGGAAGGCGGAAGTGAAGTGATTTGTAATACTTGATAACAAATCTTTGCATGAATACCTTTCAATTAATAGTGGTATGAAGGAAATCGACCGGATAATGGCCGGACGGACTCGGTTAAGTTTTCATAATTATTTCTAATATTCGCTTCGGCACTCATAACATTACTCAGAATCAACCAATGTAAATATTTAATACCTCAAAAGATAGAGCTTGATCCACTGAGTGCTCTTAGACCCAAACGAACAGTGTAACTCAATTATAACCAAAGATATGAGTGCTACAATGAGAAAAACTTAAAAAAAAAAGAGATGTAATATCGTATGTCCAAGCATAACTTTCCTCAGAATCAGCCGATTTGAATGGTTAAGAGCTCAAATGATAGCGCTTGATTCGCTGAGTGTTCTTAGACTAAAACAACCTTCGTAACTCAATTCGAACCGAAGATATGCTTACTTCAAAGTTGGAAAAAGTTGAAGAAATCAAATAATTTGAGAAAGGCGTAATTTAAGTGATTTGTAATACTTGATGACAAATCTGTGCATGAATACCTTTCATTTTAAAAAAGGATGAAGAAAATCGGCCGGATAGTATGGCCGGACGGACTCGGATAAGTTTTCTTCAATATTTTTAATAATATAGATAGCTTCAATGTGAAAAAAAAGTAAAAAAGGTGCAAGAAATCAAATAATTTGAGGAAGGCAGAAGTTAAGTGATTTGTAATACTTGATATTAAATCCGTACATGAATAACTTTCATTTAATAGTGGTATGAAGGAAATCGACCGGATAGAATGGCCGGACGGACTCGGTTAAGTTTTCATAATTATTCCTAATATTCGCTTCGGCACTCATAACATTACTCAGAATCAACCAATGTAAATATTTAATACCTCAAAAGACAGAGCTTGATCCACTGAGTGCTCTTAGACCCAAACGAACAGTGTAACTCAATTATAACCAAAGATATGAGTGCTACAATGAGAAAAACTTAAAAAAAAAAAGAGATGTAATATCGTATGTCCAAGCATAACTTTCCTCAGAATCAGCCGATTTGAATGGTTAAGAGCTCAAATGATAGCGCTTGATTCGCTGAGTGTTCTTAGACTAAAACAACCTTCGTAACTCAATTCGAACCGAATATATGCTTACTTCAAAGTTGGAAAAAGTTGAAGAAATCAAATAATTTGAGAAAGGCGTAATTTAAGTGATTTGTAATACTTGATGACAAATCTGTGCATGAATACCTTTCATTTAAAAAAGGATGAAGAAAATCGGCCGGATAGTATGGCCGGACGGACTCGGATAAGTTTTCATCAATATTTTTAATAATATAGATAGATGAGATGTAATATCGTATGTCCAAGCATAACTTTCCTCAGAATCAGCCGATTTTAATGGTTAAGAGCTCAAATGATAGCGCTTGATTCGCTGAGTGTTCTTAGACTAAAACAACCTTCGTAACTCAATTAGAACCGAAGATATGCTTACTTCAAAGTTGGAAAAAGTTGGAAAAAGTTGAAGAAATCAAATAATTTGAGAAAGGCGTAATTTAAGTGATTTGTAATATTTGATGACAAATCTGTGCATGAATACCTTTCATTTAAAAAAAGGATGAAGAAAATCGGCCGGATAGTATGGCCGGACGGACTCGGATAAGTTTTCATCAATATTTTTCATAATATAGATAGCTTCAATGTGAAAAAAAAGTAAAAAAGGTGCAAGAAATCAAATAATTTGAGGAAGGCAGAAGTTAAGTGATTTGTAATACTTGATATTAAATCCGTACATGAATAACTTTCATTTAATAGTGGTATGAAGGAAATCGACCGGATAGAATGGCCGGACGGACTCGGTTAAGTTTTCATAATTATTTCTAATATTCGCTTCGGCACTCATAACATTACTCAGAATCAACCAATGTAAATATTTAATACCTCAAAAGATAGAGCTTGATCCACTGAGTGCTCTTAGACCCAAACGAACAGTGTAACTCAATTATAACCAAAGATATGAGTGCTACAATGAGAAAAACTTAAAAAAAAAAAGAGATGTAATATCGTATGTCCAAGCATAACTTTCCTCAGAATCAGCCGATTTGAATGGTTAAGAGCTCAAATGATAGCGCTTGATTCGCTGAGTGTTCTTAGACTAAAACAACCTTCGTAACTCAATTCGAACCGAAGATATGCTTACTTCAAAGTTGGAAAAAGTTGGAAAAAGTTGAAGAAATCAAATAATTTGAGAAAGGCGTAATTTAAGTGATTTGTAATACTTGATGACAAATCTTTGCATGAATACCTTTCATTTAAAAAAAGGATGAAGAAAATCGGCCGGATAGTATGGCCGGACGGACTCGGATAAGTTTTCATCAATATTTTTAATAATATAGATGAACGAATTCAAGCCGGTAACCATGGCAACTGATTCTCAGAGGTCCATCTATTGCTGTAAGACGCAATGCAATTCCATTAATTACATTGGTGTGAAAGTTTGCAAACGGCTAGAAGGTTATCACGGAAAGAAATTAAGCTGTAAAATCCATCAATACGTATAATGCGCTTAAGGGGGTCAAGGGGTACACTAGAATTTTTTCACGCGATTTACACCTGCGGGTGTGGTACGGCAGGTCTATTATATTCCTATCCCTATATTATATTATTATTATTATTATTATTATTAGTATTATATTATGGAGTACAACGAGGAGACAAAGCCCTTCGGTTCCAGAAAGAAAACTTGGGGGCCTCGAAAACTACATTATAAGGTTCTAAAACCAACAGCATCTGAAATATTCCCAGAAAACTAATTTAATTTAATTTAACAAACTAATGAAGGAATGGAAATCGGTAACCATGATAACATTATCTCAAGGGGTGGCATCCAAATTTCCATCTATTTCTGTAAGAAGCAATGTCACTCCATTTATACCTTGTCACGGTGGGTGAGTGGATAGCGTGTCGGTCTACTAACCCCAAGATTGCAGGTTCACTCTTGGCCGTGGTAAGTGATTTTTGAAAGGCGACAAAAATACGACTCGCATGTCATACGATGTTGGCATGTCAAAGACCCATTTGAATTCAGTAGGCCGTGTTCATAATGGCAACATTAATCTCAGCAGTATCCGCCAACACAAAGTTCCTCATTTATCTACTAAAAAGTGCTATAGTGTTCATGGAGCTTAGATATCTACCCTCCTTGACTTTCATAGTGATTCAAGGAACAAGGAAATTTCGACATGCAAGCTACCCGCTTGGTGTCAAATTACGAAGCTTCCACCCGGCACCCGAGGCCATACGATATTATTATTAGGCTACTCCATTTATTACATTTCTGTGAAAGTTTGCAAATGGCTATAAGGTTATCACGGAACCAACGTAGACTGTATAATTCGTCAATACAATTAAGGGGGTCAAGGGGTAACCTAGATTTTTTTCATGCAATTTCACGTGCGACATATAGTACAGAAAGTCTATTATATCTCCAAAAAGCAACATTATTTTCAAAAATTCCTGAATTGAATCAGCATTTTTTGCGGCTTTTAGGAATTTGGGCCATTTGAGGCTAAAGAACCTGAATTTTCATGCACCACAAGCCTTTATAATTTCTGAAAGAGGTCTTCCTGTGTATGGGGACCTAACACAACGTAGAGGGCCATTTTTTATGTGAGGCGTATTGCGTTTCTTCTACAAGGCTTTCAAATCTATTTCACGTCAGGAAGTACACGTTAGGTGAATTAAGTTTGAGAGCACATTTTAACTAATCTTTTTTTTTTTTTTCGACATACGGGTTCATCGTAAGGATGATTTTCTTTGATACTGTATGGTAGATATACCCATATTTGGATATCTGGGTGATATGTTGTAGACAATAGAATTGTCTGTCTGTCTTTCTGTGTATCTTTATGTACGCCTATAAATCGTGTTCGGATGCTTGGTGCATCGTAAAATTAGGTATGGTAATCATGAGTCAATACACCAATAATTTATAAAACTCCTCACCGTACTTTTCATACAGTAGGAGGGTGGATATAGGGAGAAACTTCTCAAAATACATGCTAAAATAGGCGAAATATAAAAATTATCCTAGAAGGACGATCAAAGCATATGTTGCGCTTCTCATTGTGAGATACAAAATTCGTGAGTCTATAAGGGGTCTCCGAAAATCACATTTTAAGGCCCTTAAATTAACAGTGTGTGCGATATTCCCAGAAAACTAACTTCGTTCTGATAAACTTATGAAAGAATGACAAACCGCTAACCATTGCAACAGTAGCTCAATTGATAATGTCTGGTGTTAATATATAACACCGTTCGAAGAACGGGTACATCTGCTAGTACTAATGTATAAAAATGAGATGGTGTGTGTCTGTCTGTCTGTCTGTGTGTTACTCAATAACACAAGAACCACTAGTTCGATTTAAATGAAATTTTGCATGGACGTAGCTGATTTACCAGGCTTACATATAGGCTACTTTTGATTTCGATATTTCGCACTATTTAATAATGGCGACTATTTTCATATTTCCATTTCAAATAAAAAGGGAACGCTAAGAAATAGCAAACTTTTGATGGCACTACGAGCTTAGAAATTTAATTTTCTATCCGAAAGGTCCTTATCAATTTTTGTGTATCTCCAACGGTTAGCGAGTAAAACCTAAATATGTCTTATAAAACACGGTCAACGCCGAGCGATGTTAGTCTCTACATGAACTGTTTTATTTATAGAGGTAGTTTGTGGGGTCCGAAACTAGACGTGATTTTGAGTCTTATTTTATACTCTTTGTGCCGGTTATTTTATGTGAGTATTTGGACCTTCAAGCAGTTTCACACACAATGTTATAGGGCTTTCTACTTTGCACGGTATGCTTTCATCCTTTCTGTCGATTTGTTATTCATTAAATGAAAATTTCAGTTGGCCAATATTTATCTGCTTTTTGTCGTTTTTTACCATGATCAGAAACCCAAATTGACAGACGAATGTGTCGAAGACTATCGACTGTCACATTAGTTTATTTAGTGTTCATATTAATCTTACTGCAGAACTGGACAATTTTTTTTTCAATAAAGTAGGTATTTTGACTTTTGCGGCTAATAAAAAAAAACGCACGAAAGACGGCGTAAACCTAGAAAAGTTGCTGAGTTGTAATTGCTTGGCCCTGAAATTGAATATACAATCATTTTGGTAGCTTTTATATGGAGGTGAAAGACTGTTTTAACCTTTAGCACTCGCAGTAATGTAGCTGAGGTGTTATAAATAAGAATTGAGGTATCGCACAGTTTGCTACTCCTTTGGTAGTCCGCAAATAGACCATAAGAGCCCGCTGATGAACCATCTCGGAATTACTAGGCGTAATCTCGCACAAGACACAGCATAAACTTAGAAAAATTTTCTGTGATTAATTTGTTTTTGTTATTATTACTTGGGATGATTGAAGTTTGTTCCGTTACTGTTACTCTTTATCATGACATGGTACGTACTTTCCGCAATATTACTTATTGCGGATATGATAATTGCTATCAAGTTTGATGTGTTCTTAGCATAATGTTTATATGTTTAAATATAGTATGAAGACGTTAAACGATAGGTGTTCAATATTTAAGACAGGTTATTTAACTTTTACTACATAGAAGCTGATATTTATTTCCAATATTTGAACGCACTTTCTCACCTACAAAGCGGAGGCAACAGGCTTTTCTCCGGGTACTCCGGTTTTCCCTGTCGCAATTTCATTCCAGCAACAATCTCCACTATCATTTCATTTCATGCGTCATTCATTTAATCATTGCCCCCACGGGAGTGCGACAGGCTTCGGCAGCCGGCACAGTTCATATCCTCGCTGTTAGATGGGGATTTCATTCATTCCATTCCCTTACCCGGTCGGTCGACTGAAAGCAGCATAAGGATTTTCACTTTCCTACCTCTGATTAATAATTTGGTGAGTGAAAATGCATGTAGTCTACACATGTAGTTGGTAACATGGAAATAACATAACTACATTAGGAATGTGTGATTATATATATTAATGATTTAGGCCAGCAAGTACTAAAAGCCGTTCGAAGAACGGGTACTTCGGCTAGTTTATAGATAAATTAGAATTGTTACTCAATAACATGAACAAAGTAAATTTCGATATAATAATTTGTGGGGATGTAAATGTGGATTTCTTAAAATGTTATAGAAATTGTGAATTATTAACACAGTTAGAGGTAAGTGACCAAAGTCGGACCCGAGTTCCTAAGTCGGACCCCTGCATTATTTTGTTTGGACAGTGCTGCTGCATGGTGGCACAATAATGAATGTGAAGATATGAAAGGAAATGTTATGTTGTGGAAGTGGCAGCACTGGACTGTGGGGAGTATCCTGTCAGTTCCGCCATTACTGGTTTTCATGTGAGTGGATGTTTTTACACGTGCTCATGGAATAGTGCTTGTTTTATATTTCAAAGAGGGTAAGTCACATTGTGTTTACAGTACTGTCTTTAGTAAGCGATACACTTGATAAATGTTGTATTTGCTTGTCGAAATAACAATTCATTTTTTTTCATAGCCTCCAAAATATCAAGTACAAGATGTCCCAAGTAGGACCCCCGCGGCTTTCCTAAGTCCAACCCCTAAAAATCCTAAGTCGGACCCCTAATAACCCTGAGTTGAACTCCTGAAATTAAAATTAAAATGTCTTGGGTTTTATTTAAGCCATTCAAAATATTGCTTCAGATGACACAAAAAAAATCAGTCCTTGCGTGAGAAAATGGGAAACTCTCAAAGTGGTCGGTTTCTGGATGTTGTGGTCATAACAATAAGTTATGTTCCTAACAAGACATTATATAATGTAAAAATAAAGTATTTTCATGTTCTTCATTACTTTTCTAGTGGTTTTATGTGATTTTACCTTCATTCTTAAGAGGGGTCCGACATTGGCATACTTTTTCCAAGATGTCATTTTTGTTACTTTTAATTAAAACATTTCATAGGAAAAACTGGGCTGTTATAAAGTTAATCTGAACCGGATACAATGTTATAAAACATATCAAAGAACTCATCTAGCTAAAATTCAAATTTAAAAAGATGAAATTAATAACAATGCAGGTAAAAAACAAAATCGGGGGCCGACTTTGGTCACTTTCCTCTACTAATTTCCTATGGACTGAAACATACAGTAAATACCCCCAACAAGAATAAAAAAAATTAGTAAAACCACCCCTGATCATTTTTTTTAAATACAGATAAATATCACCATTCAATAGAAGTCTATTGTCAGGGATTTAATGATCACCATGGACAAATTCTGAGTTTTGAAGTACCCGAAACAATCAATAATAATGATAATGGAATAAAATCAAAGTGCAGGTCATTCACTGAAACAAATGTTACATATTTCAATGACTTATTAAATAAGGAAACATGGTCAGAAATTTATAAAATATAAAATGTAAATGATAAATTTAATGCATTTAAAAGTACCCTAAAACACTATTTAGAAACAGCATTCCCCTTTAGACAAAGAACTGTTCGAAATAACAAAACTAGCAATTGGATAACAACAGGGATCATAAATTCATGTCAAAGAAAGGAATTTCTACACAAATTATATAAACAATACCACACAACACCTGAATTCAATTTATACTACAAAAAATACACTAGCATATTAAATAAGGTAATAAGACTAAGACTAGCAAAGAAAATGCATAATGATGATTTTATTTCCCAATCATCTAATAAAAACAAGGCTATGTGGTCCGTGATAAAGAAAGAAACTGAAAAATCTGCTAAAATACAAAGGAACATTACACTGACCAGAAATAATAAAGTGATTAATAATCCAGAGGAAATAGCAAATACTTTTAATGACTATTTTCTGGAAATTCCACAAAAATTATTAATATTAAAAAATAAAAACATTGTGGTTTTTCTCTTTGAACTTAAAAATTCTTTTCATAATTGTCGCACCCTACTTTTCTTCCACGAATTTTAGGCTGAAAATATGTAACAATTATGCGAGGAAATATGGTAACCTCTGACAGAATAAATCCCTTTATTACTACATTTTTACTAAATCACAAAATAATTCTCCAAAATGGCCAATCAAAAGCCATCTTATTGACAGGGCTGACTACCCTAGTTTTTATAATAAAGTTATAAGATTTTACTGTGTGTCGATGTCAGTATGGAACCAAGAAAACATGGTTTCAACCATGAACTATTCAAAAGCTTCGTCTTACAATACTCAATATAGGGGCTCTAATTTATCATTTAGTAAATATGGTCGCTTTTAAAAGTGCTTGTAATCATAGTCAGTAGGAATAATGCCTTTTTAAATTAAGTTAAGGTGTATTAAGACAGCATTTTTACTTCACAGATTGACTGTGGAGACTAAGGAGCAAATTATTTGGCAGAACTCTACAAATGTGGCTCATTGTGGAGATCGAGGTACTGTAAACTTTTTATACCATACAAATTACAGCTAAAATTGTTCCTGCCTGTTGTTCATGGACAGTATGTTATTTTCTTGCTCCAGACATAAAGCGTGCAGAAAGTATGAAGGTGGAGCTGAAGAAACCCAAACGTACCCCCAGCTTCACGACTCGACGTCGCACGTAGAGTTTCCACAAGCTGCAGCGCTTGGAGCAGCTCGACCAACTACCTCCTGTTGAAATGAAGGGAATGCTGGACCGCAAACATGAGCTGCAAAGTGGCGGCAAGAAGGCTCCAGTTCGATCTTGGAAGTCCTTCTATACAGGTGAGTTTTAACTTCCAGATGAGAGTATTTTGTAATGCACTTGGGATTCAACGTAGAAAATAATGTGTAAATGTTGTATCCTGCATTGCAATCAAGCACTAAGTCCTGTCTACAACTGCATTGTGGAGACGAAAGTTCCGAGATACAGGATCTGAATCGTGGTGATGACGGCAGCCCGAGTGTAGTTACAGTAACACAAGCTCTGTGGCACATCCCAATCCTTGAAATAAATGCAACTATACACACTTCAGCTAACAATGAAAATAAATAATGGTGAAATTATGAGAAAAGCGAGTACATTGCATTGATAGGGAGGAATGTAAAGTTAAAATTAAGAATTGTCTGTAGTGGGGATATTGGGATATTATTATTATTATTACTTAACATTTTAGTTGTAAGTAGGTAGTAAGTTTGTCTATTAGATATATGTCATTGTTCTATTAGACTGTGGTGTGTGAGTGTGTCTGGTAGCAGTTGCATTGTTTATTAGTTATAGTTCATTGTTTCAGTAGACTGTGATGTGTGAGGGTGCGTGTGAGTGTGCCAGGTAACAGACTGTTATAGTGGTAGTATTTGTTGTTGATGGAACTTAAGTATTTTTTTCGTCACTAGAATTTTGGTATTTAATTGTTAGTACGGTAGAAGGTTAGTATTTTTGTTAGTAGAATTGCTCTTTACTTATTCTGAAAGGGAGTAGCAGCCTTTCAGAATAAATCAATTCTTTACTAGTCTTATAGACGGTTAAGATATTGATAATATAAGCCAAATAATGGCTACACTGCGTCCTGCTGCACGGCTGAAAGCAACGGGAAACTACAGCCGTAATGCTATTCCCGAGGATGTGCACCTCTCTATGCATAATTACATGTGATGATGGCCTCCTCCCTTGTAAAATTTCAATCCGGAGGTAAACTAGTCCCCCGTTCGGATCCCCGGGTGGGGACTACTCGAGAGGGGGTTAACATCACAGAAGTGACAAAGAGGAAATATGACATTCTACGGATCGGAGCGTGGAATGTTAGAAGTCTGCTAGGAAGTGGAAGGTTAGAAAACTTAGAAAGGGAAATAGATAGGTTGAGGTTGGATTTGGTTGGGATTAGTGAAATGCGCTGGCAGGAAAAACAGGACTTTTGATCAGGAGACTATAGGGTCATTAGCACTAAATCAAACAATGGCCAAGCAGGGGTTGGCCTCATATTGAGTAGGAAACTTGGACAGCGGGTGGAATATTATGAGCAACATAGTGAACGGATTATTGTAGCAAAACTCAATACTAAACCCACCTGCACCACAGTGGTACAAGTCTATATGCCTACCAGTCAAGCTGATGATGAGGATGTTGAAAAGGTCTACGAAGAAATACACGAAATTCTGAGGTATATCAAGGGTGATGAAAATGCTATAGTAATGGGAGATTGGAATTCTGTGGTAGGAAAAGGGAGAGAAGGGAAGATAGTAGGAGATTTCGGATTAGGTGAAAGGAATGATCGAGGAAGCAGGCTGGTAGAATTCTGCACCGAGCATGAGTTGGTCATAGCTAACACCTTATGCAATAACCACAATAGAAGAATATACACATGGATGAGACCAGGAGATACAGGGCGTTACCAAATCGACTTCATTATGGTCAAGCAGAGGTTTTGAAACCAGATTTTGGATTGTAAAACATATCCTGGTGCTGACATAAACTCTGACCACAATCTGGTTGTAATGAAATGCAGATTAAAGTTGAAGAAACTGAAGAAAAGTCAAAAGCCAAAAAGGTGGGCAATAGACAGACTGAAAGAGAAGGATGTAAACGAAAGATTCAAGAAGAGTATAAAGGAAGGACTAATGAAAAACCCTAAACAAACTTCAATTGCAGACGAATGGGCACTTTTGAAGAATGAAATAACAAAATCCGCAGAAGAAAACATTGGTAGGAAAGAAAGAATAGGTAGAAAACCGTGGATCTCTCAGGATATACTGGAATTGATGGATGAAAGGCGGAAACACAAGAATGTAAGAGATGAAAAGGGGAAAGCAGAATACAGAGACAACGTCTGAGAAATGAGGTTAACAAGAAGTGCAAGGAAGCGAAAGAAGAATGGTTGAAAGAGAAATGTGCAGGTATAGAAAATTGTCTGAAATTAGCAAAAAGTAGACACAGCTTATCGAAGGATTAAGAATACCTTTGGGGAAAAGAAGACTAAGTGCTGTAATATTAAGGACACAAATGGAAAGCCTCTAACAGATAGGGAAGAAAAGGTTGAACGATGGAAAGCTTACATAGAGAGTTTGTATAAGGGAAAGGAGATTGATGAGGATGCGAAAGGAGATTTAATATTGAGATCAGAATTTGACAGAGCATTAGAGGACTTAGGCAGGAACAAAGCACCAGGCATAGATGATATACCGATTGAGTTGCTACGCTGCATAGGAGATGAAGATCTGATCTGGTTATTTCACTTGGTGTGTAGGATTTATGAGACAGGTGAGGTACCCCCTGATTTCAAGAAGAATATAATCATCCCTATACCACCGGGTGAGTTAGCCGTGGTGGTTACGGCATGACTGATGGCAGTCGCTCACATCCGAGAGGCGAGGAGGTTCGAATCCCCCCGCCGGCAACCTTGAAGATGGTCTTATGTGGTTTCCCATCTTCCTTCCAGGCAAATGCCGGGGTTGGTCCCTAACTATAGGCCACAGCCACTACCTTCCAACTCCTCGTCCTTACATTCCAACTTCCCTCCTTCCCTCCCCAACGGTACTTGTAGCTCACCCATTGGGTGTCCGTCTCGAAGCAGCTACAAAACTGGCGAGCCGAACATGTCCTCGGACACTCCCGGCACTAAAAAAAAGCCATACGCTAAAAAAAAAATCCCTATACCAAAGAAAGTGGGAGCTGACAGATGTGAAGATTACCGTACAATCAGCTTGATTACTCATGAGTAGTGTGTTTTGGACAGTTCTGTGACCACCGCCACCGCCACCGCTGGAATACTAAAATGGCAATATCTCGCGAACCAATCAGACTAGAGACTTGTACGAGGTGTCAAATTACTCAGGCGAACACCCCCTTTCCATTGGACAACATATTTCCACCCCATAATAAAATCTACCCCTACTAGAGGGTGAAATTGAATTTTTTTTAGAGAATCTCTCTTTCCAATTGCAACATGTGAGAGTTTGAATGCCGATATGGAATGTAACGTTGTTCTGCGAACCAATAATCAAAGAGGGGCATGTTAGGCCATGAGGTGAGAGCCCCTGTTATTGTTGACGACCCCCCTGCTGTCGGGCCCCTGTTGATGGGTTATTGTTGACAGGTCCTTGTGGACGAGTCCTTGTGGACAAGTCCTTGTGGACAGGTCTTTGTGGACAGGTCCTTGTTGACAGGTCCTTGTGGACGAGTCCTTGAGAATGAGTCCTTGTTGATGAGTCCCTTTAGACCGGTCCCTTTGAACTGGCCCCTATGGACTGACCCATGGTCTCTAATGCTATGATGAAATTAAACGTTGTTCCACATGAAACGCATGTGAAGAGCCGATTGCTATTATGAATTAACATGTTTGTTTTTTTGTTTTTACGCATGCGCACATGGGGTTTTTGTAAGCGGGCGGGCTTTTTGAATAATGATTTATAGATGAGTTATTTTTAAAAAAATTACCAAAAGATCCAAAACTAATAGGTCATTAGCTTTTTAATATCTCATGAATCAATAAGGCTAGGGAGCTGTATGAGAGGTCGTTGGACATGAGGTGACATTCTGTTTTTGAATATATTACTTATTTATGTCAAAAGGGCCTAACTGCACTTTTGGTAATATCTCGCTAACTAATAATCAGAGAGGGTCAAGTGAGGTGTCATAGGACTCAGGATGGTCAACCCTTTTCCATGACCAACGAATTTACCCAAAAGATCTAAGGTCATTAGCTTTATAATATCTCATGAATCAATAAGGCTAGGGACCTGTATGAGAGGTCGTTGGAATTGAGGTGACATTCTGTTTTTGAATATATTATTTATTTATGTCAAAAGGGCCTAACTGCACTTTTGTTGATATCTCGCTAACTAATAATCAGAGAGGGTCAAGTGAGGTGTCATAGGACTCAGGATGGTCATTCCTTTTCCATGACCAACGAATTTACCCAAAAGATCTAAGGTCATTAGCTTTTTAATATCTCATGAATCAATAAGGCTAGGGACCTGTAGAGAGGTCGTTGGACTTGAGGTGACATTCTGTTTTTGAATATATTATTTATTTATGTCAAAAGGGCCTAACTGCACTTTTGTTGATATCTCGCTAACTAATAATCAGAGAGGGTCAAGTGAGGTGTCATAGGACTCAGGATGGTCAACCCTTTTTCATGACCAACGAATTTACCCAAAAGATCTAAGGTCATTAGCTTTTTAATATCTCATGATCAATAAGGCTAGGGACCTGTATGAGAGGTGGTTGGACTTGAGGTGACATTCTGTTTTTGAATATATTATTTATTTATGTCAAAAGGGCCTAACTGCACTTTTGTTAATATCTCGCTAACTAATAATCAGAGAGGGTCAAGTGAGGTGTCATAGGACTCAGGATGGTCAACCCTTTTCCATGACCAATGAATTTACCCAAAAGATCTAAAACAGCAAGGTCATTGACCTATGATTTTATAAACTAATAATCAGAGAGGCTCAAGTGAGGTGTTATGGGACTCAGGATGGTCAACCCTTTTCCATGACCAACGAATTTACCCAAAAGATTCAAAACAGCAAGGTCATTGACCTAATATTTTATAAACTAATAATCGAATATCAACATGTGAGGTGTTATAGGACTTAGAATGGTCAACCCTTTCCCATGGCCAATGAATTTACCCAAAATACCCAATACATCAAGGTCATTGACCTGAGATTTTATAAACTAATAATCGGATACGAACACGTGAGATGTTTACCATGTGTGATGAAACATAGCTAGGTAGAGAAAGAATTAGTGTAGGCTACATGTTTGGTGACTGACAAGTCATTGAAACTTGATTTTCAGATCAAACTGCAGTATAGAGAGAGTATAGGTTGCAGGTATGGGTTAATAAATGACGAACGGTGTACACAAACTTTGATTTATCGATTCAAGAATTAAGAGTAGACTATCTTTAATTGATTTGTTAAAGAGGATAGCCAAAACACACCAAAAAAAATGCTCAGTGGTTACCGGGACAAAATGGTCGCTACACACAACAAGCTTTAAATACTTGAGGCTAATAATCTATACACACACACGCTTGTTCTAAACTAAACTGTGTTGCTGTCAGTGCTCAGACAGTAGGCTGTTGACAAAATGCATTGCTAACAGAAATATAATCATTTCCGGTTGTATAATGTTACCAGCTATCCATTTTGTGTTGCAGTGTTAAGAACGTTTAGCTCTTGTACTGGTGGTCTTAACTCGATTTCCAGGTCTGAGGCCTAGAACGAGTCAAACTAAGAAACAAGGGCATGGTGGTGTAGTGGTTAAGCTGTTAGCCTTTTCACCAGGGCTCGAATTCAGGTTAATATGCATGTCATAAACATATTAAACAAAACCGAGATAACGTTTAAAACTGATTACATTTGTGTCTTTTCAAATTATTACTTGGATTACAAATACATAGGTGAACTGGGTTTGATATACAGTTAATGCTATCACACACTAGACTGTAAGAAAACCAAATAGCAAAAGGCGTAGGTAGAGCAGTGGTAAAATTGCTATATGTAGAGAACTACCTAGCGGTTTTATGAACTGGCAAAGCTATATCGCATAAACAGTGCGGTATACAATTCAGCAATCAAATTTGTATCTTGTGGAACAGAGAAAATGCACTTTTACCTTGATGGATAGCAAATGAGTGCAGATGAATGACCTATGCATTAGCCTACCATAGGGTTATAACCACGAGGTGGAGGTGTGACTTCTATATTTTATTGTTTAGAGACATGGCTTTTTTGTAACCAGTAGATTTAGTATTTTGTAAATATTCACTTTGTAATTGTAAATAGTGGAAACATTTTTTTGTAATAGTAAATGTTAAATGTATAACTAAAAGTTATTTGGGATAAGTGTACATGTCAAGGATAAATAGCGTGGTTGTATTTGTTTTTAAGACAGGTATGGTTGTGTGAATGTATGACTATAGATGGAATGATAGAGAGAGAGAGAGAGAGAGAAAGCTTGTGTGTGTGTGTGTGTGTGTGTGGGTGTGTGTGGGTGTGGGTAGCATTGATTGTTCAACCAAAGCAAACATGGCAAGGTAGGATGGTGGGGGTAATTAATGTATATAGCAAATGGTAAATAGTATAATGTAATTTTTTTAACACTTGTGTTTTTTTAATGCAGCGGTAGATAGGTGTTATTTTGTAAAACAGCCATACCTACAGTAGTAGTAGTAGTAGTAGTAGTAGTAGTAGTAGTAGTAGTAGTAGGCCTATATGTTTTTGGAAACAAACAGAAAGAGAATGCACTATTGCCATGGCCAAGCACTTCCATTAAGGTGATTTCAAGAAAATTTAAATCATCAAATGTGTGTTTAACAAAACTAAACTTTCAGCATATACTAAATCATAAACGTGTCGTCTGTGATATGAAAAAAAATAGGAAATCCATGTTTCCATATCAACACAATTTAAAAACTTAAAACTGTCATTTAAAAATGTAAATGGGAAAATTGACAAATGTGTAAACAACAAGGTGGAAAATTCTTGTTTCCATATCATGAAATCCAAAAACTTTAAACTGACATTTTCAAATTGTGTACATGGAAAATTGACAAATAGCAATATATGAAATGTGAAAATGAAAAAAAAAATGAACTAATGGCTATCATTATTTAAAAAAATAAAAAACCGTCGTGTTCTATCGTTAAAGTGTGAATCAAACCACATCTACTTATTTGGATCACCCGAGACTGAGTAGACCTGTTTTAGTCCTAATATACTTTTAAAATTTTATGTTAAAGCTCAAATTGAACTCAAGAGCTTTAGAGTGCCAGCTAACTATTATAACCGTTACGTCACAAAGACAACTTTACACTACCCTTAATGAACAATAATAAGAAATAGAAGAATAAATGTTGAATTTTTTTTAAGGATGAACATGGTGACACCGTTTCTGTTGCACAGTCTGCTAGCTTCTAGCCAGCAGCTGGGGTCTTAGAAAACGATACAGTTGACATTTTGCAATGAAATGTGACATGTTTCAAAGTATAGTATTATGGGTTGCTGTTGAGTAAAAACTAATCCTGTACAAGGAAGCAAGGGTTCGAACCCCTTACCTAACATTACTATTGCCTGAACATGGCTTGACGACACTGTATTATTATGATACTCGGTACAAAAACCATAGATAGAGTGTATTGTTTAAGATCACTTTCATTCTGAACATAGGTGGAGATTGTTGATGGTTAACAATGGCATTAATATAGTAGGACGTGGGTATAGCAATTAAGAAAAAACAGACAATACCCATACAATATTTTTATTTATTTAATATAAGTACTTGTACAATAGTTACATTCAAAATACATTTCTTTTTTCTCTATTACTATTTAGTCCTCTTTGATTCTCTTGCATATGAAGGGTAGATAACCTTGTAGTTCAGCCCCTTAAAACAACAACAACACAACCTTTTGCATAGTTTGTGATGTTGATGACTCTTGAGATGTGGAAGATGTATTAAACATAACTTTTACAGCAGGGGTTAAATGTTGCTCAATAAACACTGCACTATTTTGAGTAGCAACATTTTTTTCTTGTACTAGCTTTTTAGCATTGTCATGATTAATTGTTGACACCAACAGTGTTTCATTTGGTGCACCACATTGATGATCACTCACACTTAAAACCTTACCATTTCTACTTTTTAGATTGCCTCGACATTTTTTTTGACCTGTCTTTTGAGCATTGCCAAAATATTATCCCTTTTACATTTTGACGATTATAGTTATAAGAGTAGCCTTTATAGAGTACACGTTGTTTACCTTTGTTAGTTGTAGTAAGTTCCATAGTAGCAACTAACCTGTTAGTATTATTTGCTCACTACAAAGGTTATAACTGTTCTGATAATAAAATCATTTAGCTTTGTCTTTTATATTTAATATGTACAGTTTGAAGTGATAGTAAAAGTGAGAGCAAAGTGGTAGCATAGTGGTAGAAAATATAACATGTATTGTTAAGAAATAGTTTAAGCGGTTATGTGGATCCATTACATAATAATTTTAGCAAGACGAAGCTCATTTTCTATATCCAATAGTTCTTCCTCATATTCAGTATAACCAGCCTGTTTATAGACATGCAGTTGCTGAAGCCGCCGGATTAGCTTACTTGGATTGTTCCAGTAGACAAATTTAACAAATGATTTTTTAGGTGTAGGTAAAGGTAGATTGTAGTTTTACGTGACCGTGAATCTTGTGATTATGAGCCACGGGACCTCCTTTTTACGTGGAATCCGAACCACAGGACATGGCATTTCACTTCGAAAATCTCACATGCATTGACCGGGAATCGAACCCGGACCGCCTTGGTGAGAGGCATACAGCTAGACCGCTGAGCCACCACGCCCCTTTTTTTAGGTGTAAACAAAGCATTACCATTATCATTATTATCTTCATCATCAACATCATTATCATCATAACCATTATCATTATCATTATCATCATCATCATCATCATCATCATCATGATCATTATAATCCTCATCACTATTACTATATAGTCCTTTTTGATCCTTTTGCAATACCACATTTTGCACAGTCTGTGTTGCCTTTGATAATGTTGGGAGTTTTTCAGACATTGACAACTGTCCTAACACGACTTTCTGAGGAGATGATACATGCTTCTTAACAAACAATACACTATCTTGAGCTACAATATCTTTTTCTGGGACAAGTGTTTTAGCATTTTGAAGAGTTTTTTTTAAACAGCAACGATGTTTTATCTGGTACACTACATTGATGATCACTCACACTTAAGACATCACTATTTTTACTTTTCATCTCACCTCGACACTGTTTTGAACGATGTTTTGAACAACGCCAAATAACAGTTCCATTTTAATTAGTTCGTTTTACAATATATGTATATCCTTTATAGAATGCGTATGGCATACCATTGCTATTTGTTGATACTTCCATGTCAATTGTCAAGCATGAACTAATCTCTAGCAAAGTTCACTTGATAATATAAATAATAGTTTAAAGTGAGAGGAAAAGTGGATGCAAGAGTGGGTGCAAGAGTGGGTGCAAGAGTGGGTGTAAGAGTGGGTGCAAGAGTGGGTGCAAGAGTGGGTGTAAAAGGGAGCGCAAGAGTGGGTGCAAGAGTGGGTGTAAAAGGGAGTGCAAGAGTGGGTGCAAAAGTGGGTGTCGCTTATAGTAGGCATGAATTTTACTAGAATGTGATTTGAGTAAATGTAATTTCTAAACCCAAGTAGTGAATAGTCAGTTGGTTTTGATCTATGCAAGCGTAAACATGTCACATACACTGGTGATGGATACTCAAGGCTTTAAGGTCAACGAAAACAAGTACAGTATATATTTAAAGAGGTGGCTATCATTGATTGCACAACACGCGGGTTACCATATCTTTTTTTCGGACTAGTGTTTTAACATTTGAAGTATTTTTTTAAACAGCAACGATGTCTTATCTGTCACACTACATTGATGATCACTCACACTTAAGACCTCACTATTTTTACTTTTTAGTTCACTTTGACACTGTTTGAAACGATGTTTTGAACAACGTCAAATAACAGTTCCATTTTATTGGTTCGTTTTGCAATATACGTATAACCTTTGTAGTATGCATATGGCTTACCATAACTATTCGTTGATACTTCCATATCAATTTTCAAGCATGAAATAATCTCCAATAAATTTCGCTCGATAATAGAAATAATAGTTTAAAGTGAGTGCAAATGTGGGTGCAAAAGTGAGTGTAAAAGTGAGTGCAAAAGTGGGTGCAAAAGTGAGTGCAAAAGTGAATGTAAAAGTGAGTGCAAAAGTGAGTGTAGTTTATAGTAGGCATGATTTTTACTAGAATGTGATTTGAGTAAATGTAATTTCTAAACCCAAGTAGTGAATAGTCAGTTGGTTTTGATTTATGCAAGCGTAAACATGTCTCATACACTGATGATGGATACTCAAGGCTTCATGGTCAACAAAAACAAGTATATAGTTAAAGAGGTAACTATTATTGATTGCACAACACTGAATCTATTTTTTGAAATTTTGACAAAGGGCCTAAGTGCACTTTTGTTAATATCTCGCGAACCAATAAGAGGAATGAGGTATTGTTGGACTTTTTGCCGAAGACTGCTGGTAAACACCTATGTTCCCACGACCTTTTTAAAGATGGCGGCTAACCCACGAGGGGTGATTAAAAAGTAATCCAAGCGGCGCTTGTCGATAAGCAAACCAATAATCAAAGGGGGGTATGACAGAGCTTGAGGCTTTGGACTGATCCCTATGGGTTGACCAATGCATTTAGCTAAATTATGTCAAAGGGACGGATCCAAAGGGATTAGTCAAAAGGACCTGTCAACAGGGACCCGTCCACAGTGACCCGTCAGCAGGGGCCCGTCAAAAATGACTCCCTTCAAAAAGGACCCGTCCAGAGGAAGTAGTCAACGGGGACCAGTCCAAAGGGGCAAATCAACAGGGATCAATCAAAAGGGGTTATCGCCTCAAGCTCTGTCATACCCCCCTTTGATTATTGGTTTGCTTATCGACAAGCGCCGCTTGGATTACTTTTTAATCACCCCTCGTGGGTTAGCCGCCATCTTTAAAAAGGTCGTGGGAACATAGGTGTTTACCAGCAGTCTTCGGCAAAAAGTCCAACAATACCTCTTACCTCTTATTGGTTCGCGAGATATTAACAAAAGTGCACTTAGGCCCTTTGTCAAAATTTCAAAAAATAGATTCAGTGTTGTGCAATCAATAATAGTTACCTCTTTAACTATATACTTGTTTTTGTTGACCATGAAGCCTTGAGTATCCATCATCAGTGTATGAGACATGTTTACGCTTGCATAGATCAAAACCAACTGACTATTCACTACTTGGGTTTAGAAATTACATTTACTCAAATCACATTCTAGTAAAATTCATGCCTACTATAAGCGACACCCACTTTTGCACCCACTCTTGCACTCCCTTTTACACCCACTCTTGCACCCACTCTTGCACCCACTCTTGCACCCACTCTTGCACCCACTCTTACACCCACTCTTGCACCCACTCTTGCACCCACTCTTGCACCCACTTTTCCTCTCACTTTAAACTATTATTTATATTATCGAGTGAACTTTGCTAGAGATTAGTTCATGCTTGACAATTGACATGGAAGTATCAACAAATAGCAATGGTATGCCATACGCATTCTATAAAGGATATACATATATTGTAAAACGAACTAATAAAAATGGAACTGTTATTTGGCGTTGTTCAAAACATCGTTCAAAACAGTGCCGAGGTGAGATGAAAAGTAAAAATAGTGATGTCTTAAGTGTGAGTGATCATCAATGTAGTGTACCAGATAAAACATCGTTGCTGTTTAAAAAAAACTCTTCAAAATGCTAAAACACTTGTCCCAGAAAAATATATTGCAGCTCAAGATAGTGCATTGTTTGTTAAGAAGCATGTATCATCTCCTCAGAAAGTCGTGTTAGGACAGTTGTCAATGTCTGAAAAACTCCCAACATTATCAAAGGCAACACAGACTGTGCAAAATGTGGTATTGCAAAAGGATCAAAAAGGACTATATAGTAATAGTGATGAGGATTATAATGATCATGATGATGATGATGATGATGATGATGATGATGATGATGATAATGATAATGATAATGGTTATGATGATAATGATGTTGATGATGAAGATAATAATGATAATGGTAATGCTTTGTTTACACCTAAAAAACCATTTGTTAAATTTGTCTACTGGAACAATCCAAGTAAGCTAATCCGGCGGCTTCAGCAACTGCATGTCTATAAACAGGCTGGTTATACTGAATATGAGGAAGAACTATTGGATATAGAAAATGAGCTTCGTCGTGCTAAAATTATTATGTAATTGATCCACATAACCGCTTAAACTATTTCTTAACAATACATGTTATATTTTCTACCACTATGCTACCACTTTGCTCTCACTTTTGCTATCACTTCAAACTGTACATATTAAATATAAAAGCCAAAGCTAAATGATTTTATTATCAGAACAGTTATAACCTTTGTAGTGAGCAAATCACACTAACAGGTTAGTTGCTACTATGGAACTTACTACAACTAACAAAGGTAAACAACGTGTACTCTATAAAGGCTACTCTTATAACTATAATCGTCAAAATGTAAAAGGGATAATATTTTGGCAATGCTCAAAAGACAGGTCAAAAAAATGTCGAGGCAATCTAAAAAGTAGAAATGGTAAGGTTTTAAGTGTGAGTGATCATCAATGTGGTGCACCAAATGAAACACTGTTGGTGTCAACAATTAATCATGACAATGCTAAAAAGCTAGTACAAGAAAGAAAAAATGTTGCTACTCAAAATAGTGCAGTGTTTATTGAGCAACATTTAACCCCTGCTTTAAAAGTTATGTTTAATACATCTTCCACATCTCAAGAGTCATCAACATCACAAACTATGCAAAAGGTTGTGTTGTTGTTGTTTTAAGGGGCTGAACTACAAGGTTATCTACCCTTCATATGCAAGAGAATCAAAAAGGACTAAATAGTAATAGAGAAAAAAGAAATGTATTTTGAATGTAACTATTGTACAAGTACTTATATTAAATAAATAAAAATATTGTATGGGTATTGTCTGTTTTTTCTTAATTGCTATACCCACGTCCTACTATATTAATGCCATTGTTAACCATCAACAATCTCCACCTATGTTCAGAAAGAAAGTGATCTTAAACAATACACTCTATCTATGGTTTGTGTACCGAGTATCATAATAATACAGTGTCGTCAAGCCATGTTCAGGCAATAGTAATGTTAGGTAAGGGGTTCGAACCCTTGCTTCCTTGTACAGGATTAGTTTTTACTCAACAGCAACCCATAATACTATACTTTGAAACATGTCACATTTCATTGCAAAATGTCAACTGTATCGTTTTCTAAGACCCCAGCTGCTGGCTAGAAGCTAGCAGACTGTGCAACAGAAACAGTGTCACCATGTTCATCCTTAAAAAAAATTCAACATTTATTCTTCTTTTTCTTATTATTGTTCATTAAGAGTAGTGTAAAGTTGTCTTTGTGACGTAACGGTTATAATAGTTAGCTGGCACTCTAAAGCTCTTGAGTTCAATTGGAGCTTTAACATAAAATGTTAAAAGTATATTAGGACTAAAACAGGTCTACTCAGTCTCGGGTGATCCAAATAAGTAGATGTGGTTTGATTCACACTTTAACGATAGAACACGACGGTTTTTTATTTTTTTAAAAAATGATAGCCATTTGTTCATTTTTTTTCATTTTCACATTTCATATATTGCCATTTGTCAATTTTCCATGTACACAAATTGAAAATGTCAGTTTAAAGTTTTTGGATTTCATGATATGGAAACAAGAATTTTCCATCTTGTTGTTTACACATTTGTCAATTTTCCCATTTACATTTTTAAATGACAGTTTTAAGTTTTTAAATTGTGTTGATATGGAAACATGGATTTCCTATTTTTTTTTCATATCACAGACGACACGTTTATGATTTAGTCCATGCTGAAAGTTTAGTTTTGTTAAACACACATTTGATGATTTAAATTTTCTTGAAATCACCTTAATGGAAGTGCTTGGCCATGGCAATAGTGCATTCTCTTTCTGTTTGTTTCCAAAAACATATAGGCCTACTACTACTACTACTACTACTACTACTGTAGGTAAGGCTGTTTTAAAAAATAACACCTATCTACCGCTGCATTAAAAAAACATAAGTGTTAAAAAATTACATTATACTATTTACCATTTGCTATATACATTAATTACCCCCACCATCCTACCTTGCCGTGTTTGCTTTGGTTGAACAATCAATGCTACCCACACCCACCCACACACACACACACACACACACACACACACACACACACAAGCTTTCTCTCTCTCTCTATCATTTTATCTATAGTCATACATTCACACAACCATACCTGTCTTAAAAACAATTACAACCACGCTATTTATCCTTGACATGTACACTTATCCCAAATAACTTTTAGTTATACATTTAACATTTACTATTACAAAAAAATGTTTCCACTATTTACAATTACAAAGTGAATATTTACAAAATACTAAATCTACTGGTTACAAAAAAGCCATGTCTCTAAACAATAAAATATAGTAGTCACACCTCCACCTCGTGTTTATAACCCTATGGTAGGCTAATGCATAGGTCATTCATCTGCACTCATTTGCTATCCATCAAGGTAAAAGTGCATTTTCTCTGTTCCACAAGATACAAATTTGATTGCTGGATTGTATACCGCACTGTTTATGCGATATAGCTTTGCCAGTTCATAAAACCGCTAGGTAGTTCTCTACATATAGCAATTTTACCACTGCTCTACCTACACCTTTTGCTATTTGGTTTTCTTACAGTCTAGTGTGTGATAGCATTAACTGCATATCAAACCCTGTTCACCTTTGTATTTGTAATCCAAGTAATAATTTGAAAAGACACAAATGTAATCAGTTTTAAACGTTACCGTATCTCTGTTTTGTTTTGTTTAATATGTTTATGACATGCATATTAACCTGAAATCGAGCCCTGGTGAAAAGGCTAACAGCTTAACCACTACACCACCATGCCCTTGTTTCTTAGTTTGACTCGTTCTAGGCCTCAGACCTGGAAATCGAGTTAAGACCACCAGTACAAGAGCTAAAAGTGCTTAACACTGCAGCACAAAATGGATAGCTGGTAACATTATACAACCGGAAATGATTATATTTCTGTTAGCAATGCATTTTGTCATCAGCCTACTGTCTGAGCACTGACAGCAACACAGTTTAGTTTAGAACAAGCGTGTGTGTGTATAGATTATTAGCCTCAAGTATTTAAAGCTTGTTGTGTGTAGCGACCATTTTGTCCCGGTAACCACTGAGCATTTTTTTGGTGTGTTTTGGCTATCCTCTTTAACAAATCAATTAAAGATAGTCTACTCTTAATTCTTGAATCGATAAATCAAAGTTTGTGTACACCGTTCGTCATTTATTAACCCATACCTGCAACCTATACTCTCTCTATACTGCAGTTTGATCTGAAAATCAAGTTTCAATGACTTGTCAGTCACCATACATGTAGCCTACACTAATTCTTTCTCTACCTAGCTATGTTTCATCACACATGGTAAACATCTCACGTGTTCGTATCCGATTATTAGTTTATAAAATCTCAGGTCAATGACCTTGATGTATTGGGTATTTTGGGTAAATTCATTGGCCATGGGAAAGGGTTGACCATTCTAAGTCCTATAACACCTCACATGTTGATATTCGATTATTAGTTTATAAAATATTAGGTCAATGACCTTGCTGTTTTGAATCTTTTGGGTAAATTCGTTGGTCATGGAAAAGGGTTGACCATCCTGAGTCCCATAACACCTCACTTGAGCCTCTCTGATTATTAGTTTATAAAATCATAGGTCAATGACCTTGCTGTTTTAGATCTTTTGGGTAAATTCGTTGGTCATGGAAAAGGGTTGACCATCCTGAGTCCTATGACCCCTCACTTGACCCTCTCTGATTATTAGTTAGCGAGATATTAACAAAAGTGCAGTTAGGCCCTTTTGACATAAATAAATAATATATTCAAAAACAGAATGTCACCTCAAGTCCAACGACCTCTCTACAGGTCCCTAGCCTTATTGATTCATGAGATATTAAAAAGCTAATGACCTTAGATCTTTTGGGTAAATTCGTTGGTCATGGAAAAGGAATGACCATCCTGAGTCCTATGACACCTCACTTGACCCTCTCTGATTATTAGTTAGCGAGATATCAACAAAAGTGCAGTTAGGCCCTTTTGACATAAATAAATAATATATTCAAAAACAGAATGTCACCTCAAGTCCAACGACCTCTCTACAGGTCCCTAGCCTTATTGATTCATGAGATATTAAAAAGCTAATGACCTTAGATCTTTTGGGTAAATTCGTTGGTCATGGAAAAGGAATGACCATCCTGAGTCCTATGACACCTCACTTGACCCTCTCTGATTATTAGTTAGCGAGATATCAACAAAAGTGCAGTTAGGCCCTTTTGACATAAATAAATAATATATTCAAAAACAGAATGTCACCTCAAGTCCAACGACCTCTCATACAGGTCCCTAGCCTTATTGATTCATGAGATATTATAAAGCTTATGACCTTAGATCTTTTGGGTAAATTCGTTGGTCATGGAAAAGGGTTGGCCATCCTGAGTCCTATGACACCTCACTTGACCCTCTCTGATTATTAGTTAGCGAGATATTACCAAAAGTGCAGTTAGGCCCTTTTGACATAAATAAGTAATATATTCAAAAACAGAATGTCACCTCATGTCCAACGACCTCTCATACAGGTCCCTAGCCTTATTGATTCATGAGATATTAAAAAGCTAATGACCTATTAGTTTTGGATCTTTTGGTAATTTTTTTAAAAATAACTCATCTATAAATCATTATTCAAAAAGCCCGCCCGCGTACAAAAAACCCAAGTGCGCATGCGTAAAAACAAAAAAAAACATGTTAATTCATAATAGCAATCGGCTCTTCACATGCGTTTCATGTGGAACAACGTTTAATTTCATCATAGTGTAAAGATTCGTGCAATTGCCCAGCGGTCGCCATTCTTTATCCTCGTAGTGACGGGCAGGCGGGGTGTGTAAGGAATGCAGAATAGCCAGTCCGGCCGGGCTAATTAGGGTAGCCCCTCCCCAAGGCCACTACCTATACAATAGCGCTACGAATCAGGTAGACTATTGACGCAAGGCTTCCAGACTCTTTCTGCTTCCGGAGACTACTGGGCGTGACAAGAAGGTCCCGAACCTCGCTGGGAGTGGCTAGATGATTCTGGAAGCCAACCACGAGGACATACTCGACGCTACTGGAAGGGGCAAGAACTAGAACTTTCGAGACCAGATGGCTGACTGCATATATACGAGCAAGCTGAGGTGAGCAGGCAGTTCTGCGAGGGAGCGAGCGAGTGTGAGATCGGAGTCGGTGTTAGTTGAAGCAGTTTGCCGTGCCTAGCGCGATGAGTGAAAATAAATAATGGAGGACTGTAAATAGTGAAGATAAATGTGGAAATAAATAATGAAAATAGTGACTGTGGAAGATAAATAGTGAGTGCAAGAGAAACTGACTTGTAGAGAGCAGTGTATATAAATAGTGACTTGTAGCTGTATAAAGTGAGATTCTGTGTATGTGTGTGTGGAAGTAAGTAGGCCTAATTTGTGTAAATAATTTGATTTAGTGTTAACTAGTGTAAATAACATTAGTGTAAATAAAGTATTAGTGCATTATAGCCTGACCTATTTTAACGAACCCCAAAAACGTTACAATTGGTGTCAGATGTGAGGGTCAGGTTATGCGTGCGTGCTTCTGTATGAAACAGTGCGTACTTTTGAAAAGGCCTACTTTAAGGAAGTGTGTACGATAGTTAATTATTAGTGACTGTCTTGTGTGTACCATCTGGAAGCCTGGTTAATCGTGTGCTGACTGTCCGTGTGTCTCGCATTTTGTACTGTAAAATGGCGACAAGGAAAGTAAAACTTTCAGCACTGAAGGTTACGGAATTACGGCAGGAATTGGAAAAAAGAGAAGCTGATGCCACGGGATCAAAGTCTACGCTACAAGTGCGATTACGTCAGTTATTGCTGGACGGAGGTGAGGACCCAGAGATATTCCTTTTTGAGCTTCCTTGCGGCATCGGCCAGGTGGTGGAAATTTTGGAAAAGAAAATGGCGGACGATGTGGAAACTTTAGAAAAGAAAATAGTAGAAAACTCCAAAATTATGGAAAGGAATATAATGGAAAATAATGCCAATCTTGAGAGGAAACTTCGAGAAGTAACACTCACTACGGAAACGAAGCTGAGGGAGGAATTTCAAGAGTCGCTGCGGAAGTTGGAGGACGAGCTTGCGAGCGCCCTGCTTCAAAATAAGGACAAGCAACGAAACGAAACCATTGCCGCTGCTGAACCATCGGAAGGTAAGGAGAGTTTACCTGTTCCCGCCGCTGGGCGGACTGACCTGCCAATGGATCGTGCACCCGTCCCCACAGTTGGGCGTTCTGACCTGCCAACATTCGATGGCAAATCTGCATGGGAAGAATATTTCACCTTGTTTGAGACCGCCGCCATGATTAATGGGTGGTCAGAGGCCACGAAAGCTGCAATGATGACCTTGTCGCTGCGCGGAGAGGCCCTACGAGTCCTACAAGCTGTTACCTTATCGGAGAGACAGAACTATGACGTTCTCGTTCAAAAACTGGAAATGCGGTTCGGACATCGACATATGGAGCAGCTATATCGCTCCCAGTTAAGAAATCGCTGCCAAAGACCTAACGAGAGCCTACAGGAGTTTGAAGCAGACATAGCCCGTCTTGTTAGGAGCGCCTACCCAACTGTGCCCAGCGACGTTTACGAGAGTCTTGCTACCGAGAAATTTCTCGACGGGCTCCGCGAGACCGAGACACAGCGGGCAGTGAAGCTGGCGCGCCCGAAATCGTTGAATGATGCTTTGACCCTAGCCCTTGAGTTCGAGGCTGTTCAACAATCCGTGCGCAGCCAGGCGCGCATCCGAGCTCTGGAGGGAGACAAGGAGGTCCAACCTGTGCCTTCCATAGAAGAAATCGCGGAGAAAGTTCTTCAAGCCTTGCAGACCAAGAAGAAACGGACGAGGTGCTGGGGCTGCGGGGAGGTTGGGCACCTCAGAGATCGATGCCCTAAACTTACGAATAACGAGTACCAGCGAGGGAAACTAAAGAGTGTTGATGGAAAGGGGCGACTGTCAACCCGCGCCAACACCAGGAATGCCCCCACTTCTGCTATCGTCGCGTCTCTGGGTCGTCAAGCCAACTCAATTTTTGTCAGTGGCCATGTGGATGGAGAACCCAGAGACCTACTGCTGGACACAGGGGCCACAATGACCATCATCCGACCAGGCATCGTGAGAAGAGCAATAACACCCACAAGATGGACACTGCGAACAGCAACGGGGGAGCCAGCCAACGTTCGAGGGGAGGCAGTCGTCGACTTCATCATCGGTGATACCCAGTTTCGCCATCGTGTCTTGATCGCTGAGGTGGAAGAGGACGTTATTCTCGGGATGGACATCATGACTAAGTACAAATTCGGACTAGACTTGGGAAGCGGAATTTTGAGAGTCGGAAACGAGGAGGTAGTGCTGCAGAAGAGGAACGCCGCGTCGGTACGGGTGATAGCAGCGATAGACATGGTACTGCCAGGACGTAGTGAAGTAATGGTAGAAGGGAAGCTGGACGGTGAAATTCCTGAAGGTTGTGTCGTCATGGTAGGGCCTACGTTTGGCGAAGACGAAACTGGACATGGAATGCTGGTAGCCAAAGCTTTGGTTCGTGCAGGGGCGAAGATTCCTGTCCGGGTAATGAACCTTCATGATCACCCAGTAACCATTCGGGAAGGAACCAGCCTGGGAATATGTTCGTATGTGTCCTCCATCGTACGCCAAGTGCGAACAGCTGCCTCCTCATCCGGTATACATTCAGTGTGGCTTGACAGTCTTATCGAGGCAGCGTGTCAAGCGCTAAATCCTGAGCAGAGCCGAGAGGTAAGGGAACTTCTCAAACGTCATAAAGATGCCTTCCAGGATGGGACTGGTAATGGAAGAACGAACGTGGTGCAACATCGCATCGATACGGGTGACTCAAGACCTATTCGCCAGACGCCCAGAAGATTGCCACTAGCCAAGCGAGAGGAAGCCGAGCGAATAATAAGTGATATGGCTCGCGATGGGGTGATTGAACCTTCAAGCAGCCCCTGGGCCTCGCCAGTGGTTATGGTGAAGAAGAAAGATGGATCTACGCGGTTTTGCGTAGACTACCGCCAGCTGAACAATGTGCCGAAAAAGGACAGTTATCCTCTACCACGCATCGATGACACCCTGGACACCTTGGGTGGGAGCACGATCTTCTCCACATTGGACCTCAAGAGTGGCTACTGGCAGGTCGGGTTGGACCCCAACGACAAGGAGAAGACCGCCTTTACTATTGGTTCGGGACTGTGGAACTTCACAGTTATGCCGTTCGGACTCTGTAACGCCCCTGCTACGTTTGAACGTTTGATGGAGCGAGTTTTAAAAGGGCTGTCTTGGGAAACCTGCTTGGTCTACTTGGATGACATCATCGTTCTCGGAAGGACGTTTGAAGACCACCTAAAGAATTTGGAGCAGGTGTTCTTGCGTCTAAAACAAGCCAACCTGAAGCTCAACCCCAAGAAGTGCTTCCTCTTTCGGAAAGAAGTTAATTACCTGGGCCACGTTGTTTCCGGAGAGGGGGTTGCTGCAGATCCGGAGAAGATAAACGCGGTGAAGGAGTGGCCAATACCGAAGGATAAGCGCGAAGTTAGGAGTTTCCTCGGACTATGCACCTATTACCGTCGATTCGTGCCAGGATTTGCTAATCTCGCGAAGCCTCTGACTCGACTTACCGAAGAAGGCCGGAGTTTTGTGTGGGACACAACCTGTCAACAGGCTTCCGAACAACTGAAGGAGGTACTGACCAATGCTCCTATCCTGAGTTACCCACAACCGGAAGGACTGTTCGTTCTGGACACCGATGCTAGCAATGTAGGCATCGGTAGCGTGCTCTCCCAACTGCAAGGTGGGCAGGAAAGAGTGATAGCTTACTTCAGCAAGGTTCTTTCTAAACCGGAGAGGAACTACTGCGTGACTAGAAGGGAATTGCTTGCTGTAGTGAAGTCGGTGGAGCATTTCCACAAGTACCTCTACGGGAGGAAGTTCGTTCTACGGACTGATCATGCAGCACTTACGTGGCTTCTGAGTTTCAAGAACCCGGAAGGACAGGTAGCCAGGTGGATCGAAAGGCTCGAGGAGTACGACTTCGACTCTGAACACAGGGCTGGTCTTAAACACAGAAATGCTGATACTCTATCTAGGAGACCGTGCACGCAAGACTGCAAGCACTGCAATCGGATAGAAGACAAAATTGCAGCGGTAAGAAGAAGTACTGTGACTGACGACCACTGGCAGGATGAGGAAATCCGTAAGGACCAAGAAAACGATCCGGACTTAAAACACCTACTGCGTTGGAAGAAGTCTGAGGAACGACCGACCTGGGAAGAGGTAGCTCCCTACTCGCGCTCTGTAAAAGCCTACTGGGCTCAGTGGAATTCCGTGATTTTGGAAAACGGGGTTCTAAAGAGGGTACTGGAGAATGAGAATGGGACTCAGGAGAGGCTACAGCTTATTGTTCCACGAAACAGGGTATCCGAGATAGTGCAGTTGCTGCATGATGGAACGTCCGGAGGGCACCTTGGAGTTCGGAAAACCATAGAGAAAATCCGAGAGCGGTTTTACTGGTTCAATTGCTCCGACGACGTTCGTGAATGGTGTAGAAAGTGCGTGGTTTGTGCCACTGCGAACGGGCCTCAGAAGAAGAGAAGAGCAGCGATGAGACAGTACAACGTTGGTGCACCGTTCGAACGGATCGCCATCGATGTAGTGGGTCCCTTCCCCACGACTGAGAGTGGAAATAAATACATCTTGGTAGCAATAGATTACTTCAGCAAGTGGGTAGAGGCATATGCATTGCCCAATCAAGAGGCGGTGGTGGTTGCCGAGACACTAGTAAGGGAGCTGGTGAGCCGATTTGGTGTACCTTTGGAATTGCATTCCGACCAGGGGCGAAATTTCGAGTCGTCGGTGTTCCAGGAATTGTGCCAGATTCTCGGGATCCGGAAAACAAGAACAACTGCCCTGCATCCACAGTCCGACGGCATGGTGGAGCGCATGAACAGAACAATGGAGAAATACCTGTCCAAGATTGTATCCGACCACCAGCGGGATTGGGACAAGTTTCTCCACTTGTTTCTACTGGCATACCGCTCTTCTATACATGAAACCACTGGCCAAACGCCAGCTAATGTGCTGTTTGGCCGAGAGCTGCGGTTGCCGTGTGACCTGACGTTCGGCTGCAAACCTAAGGATGACGTTGTTGGCGAGGACTACATCTCCGACCTCCGTCGAAGGATGAATGACATTCACGACCGAGTTCGCGCAAACATCCAGAATGCGAGCGACCGGATGAAGGAGCGTTACGACCTAAGAGCCGAATCAGGAGGGTACCAAGCAGGAGATCTAGTCTGGCTTTCGACCCAAAAAGGTGGCGAGGGTTCTCTCCGAAGCTACAACGCTCCTGGGACGGACCATATGAGGTACTGAAGAGGATCAACGACGTCGTCTATCGTATCAGGAGAAGACCGAATGGCAAACCCCGAGTGGTCCATTTCAATCGGCTGGCACCGTTCCTGGGCGACAACGATGACGAGGGGCACGTACAACACGCCCGTATATGTCGATTGCCAGAAGCAGAACGATCCTTCGAAGAGTTCATGGCTCAATGCCGAATTGGCCGAAAAGTTCGTTATGGCGTCACTACCGAGATTCGACGAGATGTATTCCAAACCGCCAGTGGGTATGCCTTGGCTCACTGTGTGGCTAAGGACCTGAGGATGAGCCAGGGAATCGGCCAGGTGTTCCGGCGGAAATACGGCGGGATTGAAGAGCTACAGAGCCAAGAGCCTCGTGTCGGGGGCGTGTTGTGCTTAACCAGGAACGAGCGATTGCTGTTCTATCTCGTGACGAAAGAACTTACTCATCTGAAGCCCTCCTATCGTGCCATCTGGGATAGTCTACTTGCTATGCGGGAGCACCTACTGGAGCGAAGCATATCCAAATTAGCTGTACCCAAGTTGGGTTGTGGACTAGATGGGTTGGACTGGAGGATTGTAAGAAGCATGCTAGAGGTAGTCTTTCGACGCACAGGGATTGAAGTTCTGGTGTGCTGCTGGCCCCGAACAAACGTGGTGTCTCAGAAAACGGTGGACTGTTACTTCTTCGTCAACTCACGATGCCGTGAAGGACCGAGCTGTTCCTACCGTCACCCTGTTGGAAGTGTCTGCTCCGAGACGGAACAGTGTTAAGGAGGGGGCAGTGTAAAGATTCGTGCAATTGCCCAGCGGTCGCCATTCTTTATCCTCGTAGTGACGGGCAGGCGGGGTGTGTAAGGAATGCAGAATAGCCAGTCCGGCCGGGCTAATTAGGGTAGCCCCTCCCCAAGGCCACTACCTATACAATAGCGCTACGAATCAGGTAGACTATTGACGCAAGGCTTCCAGACTCTTTCTGCTTCCGGAGACTACTGGGTGTGACAAGAAGGTCCCGAACCTCGCTGGGAGTGGCTAGATGATTCTGGAAGCCAACCACGAGGACATACTCGACGCTACTGGAAGGGGCAAGAACTAGAACTTTCGAGACCAGATGGCTGACTGCATATATACGAGCAAGCTGAGGTGAGCAGGCAGTTCTGCGAGGGAGCGAGCGAGTGTGAGATCGGAGTCGGTGTTAGTTGAAGCAGTTTGCCGTGCCTAGCGCGATGAGTGAAAATAAATAATGGAGGACTGTAAATAGTGAAGATAAATGTGGAAATAAATAATGAAAATAGTGACTGTGGAAGATAAATAGTGAGTGCAAGAGAAACTGACTTGTAGAGAGCAGTGTATATAAATAGTGACTTGTAGCTGTATAAAGTGAGATTCTGTGTATGTGTGTGTGGAAGTAAGTAGGCCTAATTTGTGTAAATAATTTGATTTAGTGTTAACTAGTGTAAATAACATTAGTGTAAATAAAGTATTAGTGCATTATAGCCTGACCTATTTTAACGAACCCCAAAAACGTTACAATAGCATTAGAGACCATGGGTCAGTCCATAGGGGCCAGTTCAAAGGGACCGGTCTAAAGGGACTCATCAACAAGGACTCATCCACAAGGACTGTCAACAAGGACCTGTCAACAAGGACCTGTCCACAAGGACTTGTCCACAAGGACTCGTCCACAAGGACCTGTCAACAATAACCCATCAACAGGGGCCCGACAGCAGGGGGGTCGTCAACAATAACAGGGGCTCTCACCTGTACAGTACCCCAGGGGTACGCACCCCCTGGAGACCATCCCCCCAGCATCTATCTAAATATCCTAACGGGCAACCCTCGTAAAGCCAGGCCAACATACATCAACGCCGTAAGGACAGCTTGCCATCCTAGAAAGCAGCTCAATCCTTGCACAATTATTACACACAGCGACATATTATTAACTGGGGCAGCTATGCCATCACATTACTGACAGCATAGCGCCCAAGAATATAAAAGGAGGCCTAAGGAGGTCACGGGGTCTCTCCATTATCAGTCTTTCAGTGGTACAGCCGGAGGCTACGCTGGTGTCATCAGAGGTGAGTCAGTCGTGTTCAGATTTCCTACTTTTGTAACCTTAACCCACAGCTTGTACTTGAACATTGTTACATTGTTACATTCCCTACAAGGGACTCATACTATAACATCACAGACCAATAAACACTTGGTCAACACTCTACACTCGCCTTACTGTTTATACGCCTCTTTACATCCCAACGCCCTTCCTTATTCCCGTCACGGTTAGACGTGACATACGGTAGTCTGATAGTGCTAGCTCAGATATCATTGTGTTCCTCGCGGCGGCCCGGCTGCTAGAGAGCAGCGCGTGCCACTTAGCTGATACAAGCACGTTCAGTTATGTAATAAGCCAGTCAGCTGAGCGACCAGCACAGTGACCCTTGCATTGGGTCCCATCCCCTAAAACACTACTACATTATTTATAGGAGCGCCCCCTAGCTCCTAGCACACAACAACACTCTACACTGGTCAGCTTACCCTGCCAAGGGAAGCTACCCCCGTTTAGGCACAGCTCTATAAATTAACACAATAACTCTGTCTTTTAGATCCCACCACCCCCAAATAAGGGATCTAAAACACACCTCAAGGCCTAACATGCCCCTCTTTGATTATTGGTTTGCAGAACAATTTACATTCCATATCGGCATTCAAACTCTCACATGTTGCAATTGGAAAGAGAGATTTTCACCCTCTAGTAGGGGTAGATTTTATTATGGGGTGGAAATATGTTGTCCAATGGAAAGGGGGTGTTCGCCTGAGTAATTTGACACCTCGTACAAGTCTCTAGCCAGATTGGTTCGCGAGATATTGCCATTTTAGTATTCCAGCGGTGGCGGTGGTCACAGAACTGTCCAAAACACACTACTCTCATGCTTCAAAGATCCTGTCTAGAATAATTTACAAGAGGATTGAAAGCCAGATAGAAACGGAGTTGGGTGAAAACCAGTTTGGTTTCAGGAGAAATGTAGGAACAAGGGAAGCTGCACCAAGTCTTAGGCTGATTTTGGAAGGTAGAATAAGGAAATATAAGAGGGCGTTCATGGCTTTTTTAGACTTAGAAAAGGCTTTTGATAACGTTGATTGGACTAAATTGTTTGACATTTTGAGATGGATTGGAATAAAGTACAGGGATAGGAGGGTGATATACAATCTATACAGAAACCAGACAGCAGTCATTCGAGTTGAAGGACACGAGAGAGAAGCTGGTATTCAGAAAGGTGTAAGGCAAGGCTGCAACTTATCACCCATACTTTTCAATCTTTACATTGAACAAGCAATGAAGGAAATTAGAGAAAAATTTAAAGTGGGAGTGAAGATTCAAGGAGAAATAATTTCAACTCTGAGATTTGCTGATGACATCGTAATCTTGGCCGACAAGCCTGAGGATTTGAATGAGTTTTTGAATGGTATGGACTCCGTCTTACGGAAAGAATTCATGATGAAAATTAATAAATGTAAAACAAAAATACTGGAATGCAGCCGAAATAAATCAGAAACCCCTATGGAGATCAAATTGGCAGGCGAAAAGCTGAAGGAAGTAGGAGACTTCTGTTACTTAGGAAGCAGAATAACCAGTGATGGACGAAGCAAAGAGGATATAAAAAGTAGGTTGGCTCAGGCAAAAAAGCATTTCTCCAAAAAAGGAATCTGCTGACATCGAATATAGATTTAGGTATTAGGAAGTCATTTTTGAAAGCCTTTGTCTGGAGCGTGGCGCTCTATGGAAGTGAAACTTGGACTATTGGTGCAGCAGAAAAGAGGAGAATAGAAGCATTTGAAATGTGGTGTTACAGGAGAATGATGAAGATCAGATGGGTAGATAGGGTTACAAACAAAGAGGTATTAAGACGAGTGGGAGAGGAGAGATGTTTCTGTCTACTGCTAATGAAGAGAAGAGATAGGTTGGTAGGACACATACTATGACACCCAGGAATAGCAAGGTCAGTTATGGAAGGAAGGATCGAGGACAAGAAATGTAGGGGTAGACCAAGGTTAGAATATGTTAAACAGATTGCCTCGGATGTAGGGTGTGGTGGCTATGTAGAAATGAAACGATTAGCTCAGGACAGGGAGGCATGTAGAGCTGCATCAAACCAGTCAAATGACTGAAGACCCAAACAACAACAACTGTTCTTATCCCACATTCTGTAACTAAGTTTGCTATTCCTGGGTTTCTTAGTAAGTGTCCTACCAACCTATCTGTCTGGCTGCGTGGCTCAGGGGTAACGTTCTCGCTTGCTGAGCCCAAGGTTGCAGGTTCGAAACCTGGCGCAGTCAGCTGGCATTTGAGGGTGCGCAAATGCGAGGGAGCCGTGTCAGTAGATTTACTGGCACGTTAAAGATCCCCTTCGGGGCAAAATTCCGGCACCCCGGCGTCTCTAAAAAACCAGTGTAGTTAAAAGGGACGTAAAACCAATAACATTATTATTACCAACCTATCTCTTCTCTTCATTAGCCGTTGACGGAAATATCTCTCCTCTCCCACTCGTCTTAATACCTCTTTATTGACAACCCTATCTACCCATCTGATCATCATTCTCTTGTAACACCACATTTCAAACGCTTCAATTCTCCTCTTTTCTGCTGCTCCAACAGTCCAAGTTGCACTTCCATATAGTGCCACGCTCCAGACAAAGGATTTCAAAAATAACTTCCTAATACCTAAATCTATATTCGATGTCAACAGATTCCTTTTCTGTAGAAATGCTTCCCTTGCCTGTGCTAATCTACTTTTTACATCCTCTTTGCTTCGTCCATCACTGGTTATTCTGCTTCCTAAGTAACAGAAGTCACCTACTTCCTTTAGTTTTCACCTGTCAATTCGACATACATTGGGGTTTTTGATTTCTTTCGACTGCAATCCAATATTTTTGTTTTACATTTATTCATTTTCATCATGAATTCTTTCCTCAAGACAGAACCCATACCATTTAAAAACTCATTCAAATCCTCTGGTGTGTCAGCTAAGATGACGATGTCATCAGCAAATCTCAGAGTTGACATTATTTCTCCTTGAATCTTTAAGTTACTCCTACTTTGATTTTTTCTCAATTTCCTTCATTGCTTGTTCAATGTATAGATTGAAAAGTATGGGTGATAAGTTGCAGCCTTGCCTTACACCTTTCTGAATACCAGCTTCTCTCTCATGTCCTTCCGCTCGAATAACTGCATATACTAAGGAACACAAAACGTGCTACACCTTAAAACGGTGCATAAAATACTATCAAATACCACTGTTGCATATTAGAAAACTGTCAAATATCACTATACTCTGTATTTCAGAAGAATGAATGTGAAGGAAATGGCGAGAACTTGGAACAGCTGAGCTGTGTTGCTAAGTTTTTATTGTTGATGTAGAACAGCTGATTCGAATAATACACAGGGCTACACTTCGGATATTATTTCGGTACTATTATGCGCAATATAATGCAAATGTCGATCCTGAGTCAACGCCGAGGACATTCAAATAGAGAAATACGGTATAAAATGAATAAATAACACACCGGAGCTATGCTACCTTTGTCGCCGTTATTCAATAAATACGAGAAAGAGGCCAAACATTCGACAGCTATACAAATATAATACAAAAAAACAAACACAAAGTTATATGATGATGAATATATCAACACTTACCATGCAATGATTATATACTTCAAGATGAAACAAGAGTTTGGGTGAAGGTCGTTCACAGTTTACAGCAGTTAACACAGAACGCAGAAATAACATCATGACAATACCAAGCACACTCACTCACTGTATCGCGACTCTGTACGGTTAATAATAGCCTTCACATACGTAATGTTAAGGTAAAGTATTTAGCACCAAGCACACAAACAAGCTGTTCTGTGGCGATATTATTGCAGTGATTTTACGTTGTCGATTTGTAGGTTATTGAATGACAAGCGTTAATATGAACACTACGGTATGCAATGAAAACATTAAGACTAAATGTGCATAGCCTATTTTGTACGTCACGCATGTATTCTAAATGAAGTATATTTAAATTTGAATTGAACAAACAAGGCTAACGATGAAAATAGTTTGATGTCGAAATGAACGATAACCGGCCGTTACAGGTTGGCGCGCGTGGTCTCCAGCTGTATTTCCAGCATATTCCCACGTTCTTCCTGCGGTACTATTTACAACTTATTGACTCGATGCTTAAAGTAAACGAAACGATGGCAATGAAACAAACTCCGACACAGTTAACAGGCGACTGAATGAATGACAATAAGCTGGCAGCCTATGGTATTAGTTGTCAAAATCCAGCCAATAGGAGCCCGCGGCGGTCAGCTGTTCCAATCTCCCGCCATTTTCTTCACGTTAATTCTTTTGAAATACAGTGTATAATAGTAGTGTGTTTTGGACAGTTCCACAGCCTTCTACGGCTTTCCTCCTGCAAGATGGCGGCCGTAGCTTAACTTAACCTAGCCTAACCTAACAAGATGGCGGCCGTAGCTTAACTTAACCTAGCCTAACCTAACAAGATGGCGGCCGTAGCTTAACTTAACCTAGCCTAACCTAACAAGATGGCGGCAGTAGGTTAACTTAACCTAGCATAACCTCCCCTTTGAGGGGAGAAACTACCCCCAAAAATTGAAAAATCGAAATCTTGGAAACTAAGAACCCTAAAATTAGGTGTGATAGCTTAAAACTAGGTCATGACTAGGGCTAGGATTATGATGACCTAAAAAAGTGCAAAAATGCAAAATAAAAAATGCATTTATGACCTAAAATATGCTGAAAATGACCCATTTTTAAATGACGTTTGATTTTCTATGGTTTCTGTATTGTTTTAGTCTTGTGTGGTAACAAAATGAATTCAAGCTATTAATATTGGCAAAACAGACATTTTGTAATACAATTTCGAGTTATGAATTTTAAAAATAATACTTACATATTTACAAAACAGACGTTTCTCAGCCATAAAGGTCCAATTGTTCATTCCAAAATGTGTGAGTTGCAATGAACAACGAATACATGATGTAGATTTTCATTTGAAAATTTATATATAAATGTATTGTCTATTGTCAGCCAACAAACTTTATACATAGAAAAGCTCCTTTCTACCTCCACTGACACAACGGAAGCATACTTAAAGCAAACACTGTCACTTGAATTTAATTCACTGTCGTCAATGTCACAAAGAGAAAATGTTTCACCTGACAAAATTTCAGCAATTGAACACATTGTCTGATAGCCTTTATTTTTCCAAAACCTTCTTCATCTTCTCAGACACACCTTGTCCCACTTTGCCACACGCGCGATCCAAATCATTCACCACTTTCAGCACAAGTTGTAACTGCTGCACTAGCGGCACTTCCGACTTTTCCAGAGAGGTTATGGTAGTAGGAAGAAATCCAAAATTTGCTTTTATGTAAGCAAGTTTCCCTGCAATTTCACTACGGTATCTGCCAAACGTTTTTGTGCTGCTTTTATTGATGCGGCTTCAGTGCTGTCAAATGAATCCACGATTTGTTTCAGCACTTGTAAGTTCTCGCTATAATACGTGCAGGCTTCAATCCAGGTTCCCCATCTTGTCAAAACGGGAGAAGGAGGAAGTGGAATGTCTGGAGCTTCTAACTTGAAACTCGAGAGAGTGCCTTCAAGAATACCTTTTTCACACATCTTATCAATTGGTCAACTTCTGGAAAACGACCGCGAACCTCCTCCGCGACTCGGTGTAACGCGTGGGCCAAACAAGTTAAATGCACCATTTTAGAGTAGAGAGCACATAGCGAATTAGCAGCCTTGACCATGTAGGGGGCTGCATCCGTTACTAAGAGCAACACAATGTCATGCCGAATGCCATCAAGCCACAACAATGCCAACGATTTATCAAGAACTTTGCTGATTGTTGGATAGTTCACTTTTTGTAAATGCTCACAATAGAGTAGAAAGTGTTACCCAGGAACATCCTCGTCCAGTGTTCCTACCACCACGTTAGCTACATATCGTCCTAAAGAGTCTGTCGTCTTGTCCACCAATACCCATATTTTTTCCAACTCTTTTCCTGATTTCTTCCAATTTTTTTCATAGGATCGTCCTACATAGATTTTCCTTAACGTAGAAGAATCCGGTATGGATTTGCCCATGTGCTTCTCTAAGAAATTGTGCAGTTTAGGGTTGTTTAACTTACTCAATGGGATATCGGCACAAAGAAACACACTACACAGTTCTTCAAAGAATGGTGAAAAGGATGAATGGGTTTCTCCAAGAAGCTTCTGTTGTGTTAATATTCCTTCATTCTGAAGTCGTTGCAGACCACGTTTATGTTTCTCATGCGATACATGTTGTTCCACCGTAAACCTCTTTACAGCTGCCACTCTCACGTCACAAAGTTTGCAGTAAAGTATTGTCCCGTCAGTGGTGAAGACCCTTTCTCCATACTGCGAAACAAATTGTTTTAGTTTTACAGATACCGTATACTTTGCTTCACTTTAGGCATATCGTAACTTCGCGTTTAATAGAACAGCACTTCCGGCTCTAAGAAATACCCCGAACTCAATGATTCATTGCTAGCTGTAGCCTTCTACCTACGCAAGAGGCAAATGTACTTCCTTGTATGGGCGAGTCCATTATACGCATACTTGTGGGAATAGGGGAAGAGGGTACCGTTTACTGGAAAATATATGTTATGCTTGTATGAAATCAAACAAAGTATTCAACACGGAAATTTAGTAAAATACAGAATTAGAACAGCTAAACATAAAAAAATATCCTTCTTTCTTGAAAATAGTATAAAAATGACCAAACTGACCTAAAATTTCCCCCAAGAATGCCCTATCCCTCAAAAATGGCAAAAAATGCAAAAAAATAACCTAACAAATAGACTTCATTGAACTCATTCTTTCATTAAACATATATATATATATATTTGAGCAACGTGTCAGTCTTACCAAAAAAATGCAAAATCATCAGAATCCTAGCCCGAGTCATGACATACGCTTTTACCACGATAGGTTATTTCACCCCTAAAATAGTAAATATTACAGGAAAAACGGTGTTAAACACTTAAAAATTATAAATGAACTCCAGATCTTTTGTTTTTGATGAAAAATAGTAGGGGGCTGAAAACTACCCCAAGAATTGAAAAAAATGATATCTTGAAAACTAAGAACCCAAAAATTAGGTGTGATAGCTCAAACAAGATGTTCAATAAAGAACATATAGCCTACTTTCTCCTAAATGCATGGGTATTGTTATAACTCTTTGTCCTTTTCAAAGAGTATAATTGAATGTTGGTTGTAGTAGCTTGATGAAATACAACGTGCTATAGGGATATTAAACATGAATATGAGGTGCCCTTTGCTAGTGCTACCTCTGTAAAAAAAAACATTCAATTCGGTTTCACCGTGTTTGAATTGATATGGGGAATGGATTTGCACACATACATGGCCGCTATTTGCAAACTATTGGGCTGATCAACTTGTAGTCAGTCATAAGATGCTTTCCACAAAAAGGAATGTTGTTGCAAAATCTGGCAGAGATCAAATGATTAGGATGGTCGTATTTTGATTTAATCTTTTAACATTTGTGTGGCCGTCATTCCGTTTCCGTCAAGATGGTGGCGATATAAAACATGACACTGAGGTGCCCTTTGCTAGTGCTACCTCTGTACCAATTTTCGTTCCATTCGGTTTCACCGTGTTCGAATTAATAGGGGGAATCGATTTTCACACAAAGATGGCCGCCATCCGCAAACTATTAGGCTGATGACCTACTACTTTGGTCAAAGGATGCTCCCCCATAAAGGTATGTTTTTGCAAAATTTGGTAGAGATCGGATGATTAGTTTAATCGTAATTTGATTTAAGCTTTGAACATTTTTGTGGCCGCCATTACGTTTCTGTCAAGATGGCTTCGATTAAAAACATGACACTGAGGTGCCCTTTGATAGTGCTATCTCTATACCACATTTCGTTCCATTCGGTTTCACCGTGTTTGAATTAATATGGGGAATCGATTTTGACACAAAGATGGCCGCCATCCGCAAACTATTAGGCTAAGGACCTATTAATTTGGTCAAAGGATGCTTCCTCCGTAATGGTATGTTGTTGCAAAATTTGGTAGAGATCGGATGATTAGGTTAGTCGTAATTTGATTTAAGCTTTGAACATTTGTGTGGCCGCCATTACGTTTCCGTCAAGATGGCGGCGATATCAAACATGGCACTGAGGTGTCCTTTGCTAGTGCTGCCTTTGTACCAAATTTCGTTCAATTCGGGTTCATCGTGTTCGAATTTATAGGGGGGGTGTCAGATATGCAGAGTACACACACTCACACACACACAGACACACACACACAGAGAGACAGACACACAATTTTTCGCCCTGTGTTGATCTCATAAGTCTACTTTCATTTTTTGCAAAAATCGAAAGTAGGCTAAAAATAGGTCATGGCATACGCTTTACGATAAGTCATTTCACCCCTAAAACAGTGAATAGTGATTTTACAGGGGAGAAGGTGTTTAACACCTAGAAATGACAAATGAACTCCAGATCTTTTGTTTTTGATGAAAAATAGTATTGAATTCATGATTGGGTAACTATTTTAGCCAGTAGCCGATAGCCAGTGGCAGACCTGGTCAGTGTGTAAAGCAGTGTGTTAACTGATGTTTTTCGCCAGTCATCACTACTACAATCTGATAACGATATGAAAGGAAAGAGACGAAATACATGTGAACACGTGTGAGATGACAGTGAGAAAAAGACTATAATATCTCGAACTGACATTTATCAATTATGTGTATGTTGGTATTGTAGTGTTCGTTATGTATTTGAACACACCCATGGTGGAAGCATGGAACATGATAGAAGCTTAAGTTAATGTAATGTTTGTATGTGAATAAATTGTGGTTCGATGTCTCCTTAGAGTCTTCTCGTGAAGTAATTGTTAGTGTATTCCCACTTTTGGCGACCAGTGACAGGACGACATTTATATATAGAATAGCAATGGATAAGTTAATTAAAGTTCGAGCGGTACGCCGGCGTGCTTACACGCGAATTTTTAAGAAGATCGTCGACGGCCTAGAAAGTGTATAACTTGATCCAGTTGCTATTGAAGCAGAATTTAATTTACTTCGGGAAAAGCGGGAAGTCCTACGAGAGTTGGACAACCAGATATTCGATTCAATGCTGGAAGCGACGTAGATGAGGATAACCTAGAAAAAGAGGTTAGTGTCACCGATGATTATTCAAGTAAATTCAACAATCTGCAGATTAACGTTACCGTAGTACATTGTTGAAAGAGATAGAACAGCAGAATGTTATCAGTGAAAATCCTTCAAGCGTTGGTTCATTCGCTATGTGAAAGTATAAGCTTCCATTGCTAGAACTTACGAAATTCAGTGGTAATCCAAAGAATGGCCACAATTTTGGGCACAGTTTGGTAAAATTGATGAAGCTAACAGTTTAGATCCCTCGGATAAGTATCAGTATCTTCTTGAAGCCACTACTGAAGGTTCTCGTGCCAGAGAATTAGTCAGTAGTTCTCCTGCTACTTCTGAAAAATACCCCCAAGGCCGTGGAAGCATTAAAGTCTCGTTTTGGTAGAGAGGATGTACTAGTTGAAGTATATGTTAGAGAATTACTTAGGCTCGTACTGAAAGCTAGCAATCCTTCTTTTGATATGATTTATGCTAATTGTATGATCGGCTTGAAAGTTATTTAAGAGCACTGGAATCTTTAAAGGTTACCACTGATAAGTGTGAAGCAATGCCTTTCCCGCATATGGAATTTTGTTACTAGCTTCACATGCACGAGAGGCCAATGCACCCAGTGGAGACATGGGAAAGGCTCGGCTAACACAACTTGTGGAGAAAGTGAACTAAAGCTCTTTCGAGCAATCTACTTCCTGTAGAAAATAGACAGTGTTTTGATTTACATAGTTTTGGTTTTGTTATCTTTGAGTGTAGTGTCTTTGGAATGTCTTTGGATGCGATGTTGAGTTGTGTTAATAAAATATTGATTACTGTATATTGAATGATTTGGTATGGTATATAACTGGCGACCGTGACAAGATTACTGGCAATCTCAACATCAAATAAAACAGAACAACGATGACCGAACGTCTAGTATTACGCGGCGTATTTACACGTGAGGTAAATAAGCTTGAAGAACTGTTGGCGCTTGCTAATGGTGACCACGTGGAGATTCGTAGCAGATATGATTCACTTGTGGAACGCTACGAGAAGTTAAAACGTCTGGATGATGTATACAATGAGCTGCTGCAAAAGGAAGACCTTGAAGACATCGTGCTTGAAACAGAGATCAACAATTGCAGTGAGTACGACTTGAAATAATTTAAGGTTAGGGAAAAAATGCAGGCCTTACAATTTGGAGATCAAGCCGTTTCTGAAGCTAATACGAGTAACTGTTCACGTACTTCTAATCAGAGACTACTAAGACTACCAAAACTAGAACTGAAAAAATTTGATGGAAACATGAAGTGCTGGATTGGGTTTTGGGCGTAATTTACTAAAATACATGAAGATAGCAGCCTTAAAGATGAAGACAAATTTGTTTATTTGATTCAGTGTATGGAACCTGGTTCGTGTGCTCAGAAGTTGGTAGAAAACTTTCCTCCTTCAAAGGAAAACTACAAAAAGGCTATAGAATTGTTGAAGTCTAGGTATGGGAAGGATGAATTACTCATTGAGTACTATGTTAGGGAACTTTTATCCTTGGTGTTAAAGAAGGATAGTTTAAGATCCATAGCCCAACTCTATGACAGTCTGGAGGGACAGTTGAGAGCACTTGATTCCTAGGGAGTAACAAGGGAGAAATACGCTGCAATGTTATTTCCACTAATAGAGAGTGCCTTGCCAGAGGTTATGTTTAGAACTTGGGACAGGTATCGTGTATCAAAAGAAACGTCTACCAAGGAACCTGACTGTTGCTTGAGTGAATTGTTAGCCTTCTTAAAGACTGAGGTAGAAGGTGAAGAACAGCTTAAGCTAAGACATAGTTCTTTTGAAGTTAACGAGAGGACGGATCGAGTTAAGCAAGACGATATGACCAAGACTAAGAATAGGGACGTACCTTCAGCGGCCTCTTTAATTTCAATAGAGGATGTGTCAGTTAGTGAGGGAAACAGAAATAACAAAGATACGGCTTGTATATTCTGTGGCAGAACCCCACATCTTTCTCAAGACTGTGCTGTAGCTATTGATTATTCTCAAGAGGAACGCCAAGTAACGTTAAAGAAAAAGGGAGCTTGTTTTAGGTGTCTACGACTGGGACATGTCAGTGTTAAGTGTAAGATGTTTGTGAAGTGCCCATTTTGCAAGGGGAAACATTACGCTTTGATGTGTGCGAAAACAGCCTCAGATGAACCAAAAGGTAATTCGGTTCCAAAAACAGTTAGCATGATGGCAGGTAGTAATAAAGGACAAGTGACCTATCTGCAGACTTAAGTTGCTAGAGTAGTTGTTGGTGGATCCACGCACAGAGTAAGAGTTCTGTGTGATAGTGGATCGCAGAGAAGCTACACAAAGAAGTCTTGTGCTAAGAAATTAGAGTTGGAACAAACTGGAAAGGTAACACTAAGTCAAGAATTATTTGGAGGTAGGAAAACAGCACCTGTTTGTTTCGAGTCCTATCAAATAACTTTGCTGGGTATGAACGAGGAAAAGAGATGTGAGGTTGTAGTGTTAGGCTCTGATAGTATCTGTGGAGGTGCTCCCCTAGTTGATGCTGACTTTTTTAATTTACTCAGGGACAAGGGAGTTGAACTTAGTGATGTTGGCCAAGATAATGGTGGCAACAGTACTGACATACAGGTATTGTTAGGAGCTGACGTGTGGGCTCAGATAATCACGCCAGACTTTCTACATGTAAACAAGAGTCTATTAGCTGTGAGAACTTGTTTAGGGTGGACACTTATGGGCTCTTCTGAGATCACCTCAACTACTGCCTCGTCTTACACTCTACTTACTTTAACTCAATCAACAAGAGTGGCAGATTTGTGGGAAATTGAGACTTTGGGTATTAAAGATCCTGGCGAACAGATAAAAAAGGAACAAAGGGAACAACAAGTTCGGATGTTCTTCGATAGGACTGTGAAGAGAGAAGAGGAATCTGGGCGCTACATTGTCAAACTACCCTGGATTGATGGTTGTACTTCTCTGGAAACGAATCGTGAAATTTCTCAGAAACGATTATTGAACACTTCAAGAAAGTTACGAGGGATGCAGAAATTTCAGGATTATGATGAGGTGTTACAGGAATGGGTAAACAAAGGGATTATCGAAGGTGTTGAAAACGAGGTTTTGGATGGACCTACACATTATTTGCCTCATAGAACTGTGCTGAAAGATGGTGGCACTACAAAGATAAGGCCGGTGTTCAATGCTTACAACAAAGACAGAAATGGTCATTCCTTGAATGATTGCCTCGAGCCTGGACCCAACCTCATCGACCTTGTTCCATCAGTGCTGACCAATTTTCGAACCTATCCTACAGGTCTAATAGCTGATATGGAGAAGGCATTCCTGCAGATTATAAATGATCCTGAAGACATTGCCGGGTGGTTTTTGGTGTTTGTTCCAGTCCCTTCCTATTGGTTTCTGTACTGAACAACCTTCTGGAAGAGCCCCGAACTCATTTGAAGGAAGTAGCAACAAAAATGAAACCTGCATTTTATGTGGACAACTGTCTTACTGGAGTCGCTTCAAAGGAAGAAATTGGACCCTATATTTTAAAGGCACAAGAATTGATGTTATCCGCAGGTTTCAATTTGAGGGGGTGGTGAATTCCTTTGATTGTGGTGTTGGTAAAACTGAGAATGTCTTAGGACTTCGTTGGTATTGCGACGTAGATGAACTTGGATGTAAATTCAGCCCGACTACAGGTTTAGTAACCCGAAGAGTGGTACTATCCAGCGTGCAAAAAATATTTGATCCGATTGGATTTTCGGCCCCAGTAACTCTGATTCCCAAGCTCATTCTGCAGAAGACATGGCAGAAAAGTATAGGATGGGATGAGGTTTTACCAGGAGACATTTGTGAGGAATTCTGTCGATGGACTCAGCAATTGCAATACCTACATAACTGTCGGATACCTAGAAGGATTTTCCTGAATGACAACAGCACTTTGCATGTATTTGTGGACGCTAGCAAAAGAGCGTTTGGTTGTAGCATGTTTCTGAGAACGGAAGAAGAAGGTAAGATCAAACTGAGTCTTCTGATGGCTAAATCTAGAGTGGCGCCTCTCAAAGAACTGACACTACCCCGCCGTGAACTGATGGGAGCGCTCTTTGGAGTTAGAATGTCTCGGTTGAGCCTTCGATGCCTACACCGGAATGACATACACACAGTGTTTTGGTCCGATTCAACAGTAGTCTTGGCTTGGATTGCTAATAAAGAGCTTTGGTCGGTGTTCGTAGAGAATCGGGTAAAGGAAATTCTTGAGTACAGTAAGGCTAGTTCATGGAGACACATACCGGGCAGCCTCAGTCCAGCAGATCTCCTGTCTAGAGGGTGTTCACCAACACAACTTTGGAGATCCAGATGGTGGGAGGGTCCGTATTGGCTTAAATGTAAAGAAGAAGAATGGGTATTTATTCGTCCTGAACCATTGTTGGAAGAAGTCAACAGGGAAAGGAGGAAAACAGTTGTAGCTGCTAAGAACACTGTTGTGGAAACGATTTTACTGCAATTAAGTTCACGATTCTCTGGATACATCAAAATCGTTAGGACCATTGCTTGGATTTTGAGATTGAAACAAAGGAATCGTAGAGACCACGTATCTACGAAAATTGATAGCGAAGAGTTTCTCAATGCTGAGAAGAAACTGTACTTCCTTATCCAGAATGAAACGCTTTATGAAGAAGAGAGAAAAGAACAATTGAAGAATCTGGAGGTGTTCACAGACGATGAAGGAATTCTACGCATAAAGTCAAGAGTCGTTGATTCTGACGACACATCTGAGTATACCTATCCAGTTTTACTTCCATCAAAACATGTGGTGGTTGAAAGAATGGTTGAACAATTTCATCTACTCCATAACCATGCTGGGACGCACACACTGCTTGTTTTGTTGCGCCAAAGGGTTTGGATAATTAGAGTAAGAAGGACGGTGGCAGCAGTTGTTCGGAAATGCGTGATCTGTTGTCGTAACTCTGCTAAGGGTTTTGAGGTACCTTTTTCTCCGTTGCCACAGGATCGAATCAAGGCATCGAGTGTTTTCCAGATCACGGGCACAGACTTGGCCGGCCCTGTGTTTCTACGAGGAGGAGAAAAGGGCTGGATTGTGATATTCACTTGTGCAGTTTATCGGGCTGTACATCTGGAATTGATCACTTCACTTAATACGGTAGCATATATCCAAGCACTACGCCGAATTGTGGCAAGAAGAAGAAGAGTGAATACCATGTATTCGGACAATGGGACGAACTTCACCGGACTTCGCAGAACCATGGAGCAATTGGATTGGACTGAAATAGAGAGGACGTGCAGCCTTCTGAAGATTAAATGGAAGCTGAACCCTCCCACTGCAGCCTGGTGGGGAGGATTATGGGAAAGGATGATTAAGATTCTAAAGGATTTGCTTCGCCGTAATTTGGGTAAAGCTTGCCTAAATTATGAGGAAATGTGTACTCTTCTGTGCGATTGTGAGAACCTGATGCACAACCGACCTTTGACTTATCTTTCTGAAGAAGATGAACTCAAGCCACTCAGATCCTCCATGTTCCTACAGAGCCTAGAGGGTAATGATGTAACCGACTTAGACCAAATTCAAACCAGCAGTTTAAACGACAGATGGCGTTATCTACAAGCTGTTCGGGAGAGCCTGAGAAATCGCTTCAAAAAAGAATACCTGGGATTTCTCCGATCACGGAGCAAAAAGCAACAGGGATCCATACAAGTAGGAGACATAGTACTGGTGGAGAGCGACAACAAGAAACGGATCAACTGGCCCTTAGGATGAGTGGTGAAGCTGTTAGCTGGAAGACACAGTGTGACTCGTCTGGTTAAAATTAAGACAGCAACTGGCATTCTACTTCTTCCAGTACAGCGACTTTATTCGTTAGAGATAAACTGTCTTAACAAAGGTGATTCTATCAACACTTCACAACACCGACTAAGTGAGCCGGTCCTTTATGAAGATATTCCCTGCGGTAACTCAGGAACTGAAAAGGAGAGTGAATTCAAGACTCGTTGTGGTAGAACTGTTAGGCAACTCAAGAAACGAGGCTTATAGTGGTTCACATTCCTGAGCTCAATGTTCAACTATAATTTTGGAATGTTTACTTCAGTTTATGAGTGTGTTTTGCAAAACTAACTTTTGCAAGGTGGGAGAATGTGGAGAAAGTGAACTAAAGCTCTTTCGAGCAATCTACTTCCTGTAGAAAATAGACAGTGTTTTGATTTAGAAAATAGACAGTGTTTTGATTTACATAGTTTTGGTTTTGTTATCTTTGAGTGTAGTGTCTTTGGAATGTCTTTCGATGCGATGTTGAGTTGTGTTAATAAAATATTGATTACTGTATATTAAATGATTTGGTATGGTATACAACTCATGGAATTTTTAAGGTCTGAGGTCGAAAGTGAACAAAGAATTTCTATGGCAATGTCAGGTGATGCCGATAATTCCAGAAGGAAAGACACAAAGCATGAAGCAAAAGGTGGAGGGAATCAACCCACATCTGTCTCAAATGAAATCCTTACTGCCACAGGGTTGTTCACCGCCTCTAAAGATGGTAAGAAATGTATATTTTGCTCTTCTAGTCACAATCCTCAGGACTGCATTAAAGCTCAGGACTTGTCTTTACTAGAAAGAAAACAAGTGATAGAGAAAAGTAGGGCCTGTTTCTGCTGTCTGCAAGTAGGTCACCCTGCTAAGAAATGTAGGAATCGCCCCAAGTGTATCGTCTATGGAAAGGGGCATTTTGCATTAACCTCTTCGGACCTAAAACAAAATTTGTAGTTAAGATTTTAATTTTCAACCTTTCTTATAATAATAATAATAATAATAATAATAATAATAATAATAATAATAATAATAATAATAATAATAATAATAATAATAATAATAATAATAATAATAATCTCGTAAGTGATGAGGAAGGAGGAGGGGAGGAGAAACACCTCGTTAAAAAACCTGGGTCCATCTGGCTCCGGATGGTAGCACCCTGTAAGGGCCCCTGCCTAGGGTTACTAGGTGAAGATTGGTCAACGGTCCTGATGGCGGAAGAGGAATCTAAGATTCCCAACGATGGATGGAGCGGAAGAGCCAGGTGGTTTCCCCACCAATAAAGAACTCTAAATCCAAAAGCGTTTGTTCCCAGATTGGGCGGCTTATGGTCAGCGTCTGTTCACCAAGTGGTGCGGCTGTAAACATGCTCCAGGAACTAACAATCCCTGGTTCTAAGAAACCTAGTGGATAACCACTAGACCCTATTTCTTACAAGTAACCATGGCGCGTGCAAATAATAACAGTATTACCCCAGGTGGTAACCAATCCACCCGTCAACTGACGGCACCCGGGCGTTCGGACTCTGGGGGACCCGGGCAACCATGGCCACAGAGAAAATCGGAGTTCTCTGGCAAACTTCCACATAAGACACCAACATACGTAGGCACTCTAAACATCAACACTCTCATACAGCCTGGAAAGTTGCACAATCTAGTGACAGAACTCGATAGACAGAAGCTTCTAATTCTCGCGCTGCAGGAGACACGTATCACAGATGAAGACACCATGGACTACGGCAATTACTGCTTGTTCAAGAGCAAGACTGACAGGCGAGTTGCCAAAGGCGCCACTTCTGGGGATGGCCTTCATGGTCCACAATACCATAGTAGAATCCTTAGAAGAAGTTACTCCAGTAAACAACAGATTGATGAGTATGCGCTTCCGGTGCGCCAACAAAAAATACACACTGATCAACGCACACGCCCCCACTAGCCAAAGTAACAAGAGCGATCCACAGTTCGCAGAAAAATTCTGGTCGACCCTTGACACAGTGATGTCCAAAGTCCCCAGGGATGACGTCAAACTCCTCATGGGCGACTTCAATGCACAAATCGGTAGAGAAAAGATGTACAGGAAAACAGTCGGAAACTATCCTGCACATCAATTCACAAATAAAAATGGCACACGACTCATAGAACTCTACCAGCAGAATAATCTCAAGCTCATGTCAACATCTCTTAGAAAACACCCTAGAAAACAGAAAACTTGGCGTTCTCCAGTCCAGCAGTTAGGTGAGTTCCAAATCGACCATGTGGCAATCTCATATCCAGTAAAGAAGGAGATTCATGATGTACAGGTACGTAGAGGAGCCAACATTGACTCTGACCATTACCTAACCCGCGTCAAGGTCAAGTTCACCCCAAAGAGAACTTTCTGTAAGAAAACCCCCCTACCAAAATTTGACACAAAAAAGATCGCAGATTCTGGAGTGAAGGAAGCCTGGGAAAAGGAACATGCCAATGACTGGCTATATTCCCACCGAAAAATCATAGAAACAGCACAAGCTCTCATTCCTTTGAAGAAGAATTCCAAACATCCTTGGTGGGATGTTGATTGTGAGAATGCACTCATTACCAGGAAATTGGCATATCAGAAATACAACAGTAAAAAATCCCCAGAAAATGTACAGACTTTCCATGAAACACGAAAAGCAACCGCAAAAATTATCAGACAATCCAAGAGGAGATACCTGAAGGAACAGTTGGACTCCATTGAGGACAACTTCCGTAACTACAACGTAAGGGACTTCTACAGAACGTTTGCAGGACACATCAGATGGTACACATCACCAAACCTTTGCTTCAGAAAATGTGATGGAAAATTAGCACTAACGAATAGTGAGAATTGCAAGATGATGACACAATACTTCTCTGATCTTCTCACCTGTGAACCAATAGAGAGACTCTCAGAGGAAGAACCTACAGTCAAGAACGCAGACTCATTACCTCCGACACAAGAGGAAGTTGACAGGCACATCATCAAACTTAAGAACAACAGGACATCTCGTGAAGACGGCATAGTAGCCGAACTACTGAAAAACCTAGGGCCACACTCACTTAGGGAACTCACACAGATTATCACTGACATCTGGACATCAGAAAAGCTACCAGATGAGTGGAAATGTGCATTGATCCACCCATTACACAAAAAAGGCGACCGCTCTGACGTAAACAATTACAGGGGCATTTCACTATTACAAGTTACGTACAATATCCTCTCAGCGTGCCTATTCCAAAGGGCTCGGGACCAGCTGGAACACAAGATTGGCGAGTACCAGGCGGGATTTCGTCCTGGTCGCTCCTGCGTGGAACAAATCTTCAACCTAAAAGTTATATTGAAAATCAAAGCCCTCAGGAATACTCCAGTTATATGTACCTTCGTCGACTTCAAGAAGGCATATGACTCCATTGACCGTCAGTCATTGTTAAACATCTTACACGAGCAAGGTTTGGATAGCAAGACCTTGCGATTGATCAAACAGACACTGACAGACACGACATCAAAAGTGAAATTCATGGGGGAAATCTCAGAACCATTTCAGATCAATACAGTTGAGTAGTGGGATGATGGGGAAGCTACGGAACTTCTTTTTGAACCCTCCTCGTATCGGCCCCGAACCTGATATCTCGCTAACCAAACATGGGATTAGAACATACAGGGTGTCCTAGTACTCGTAGTGACGCCCCCTACTTTCCTATAGCCTCTTTATTTAATTAAAAGACCAAAACTAAAAGGTCAATCGCGAGTAGTGGGGTAGTGTTGGTTTTCTCAAGTCGCGCTCGTGATTGAATATGTATGCCTATGTTGGGAAAGGGTTAGGTGGTGGGAAAGGAGTAGGGTCGAGTGAGGGGTCGTTTAGATGGTATTTTTTCCGCTCTAGGTGATGGTGAGGTTATTTGTTTAAATGGATGGAATTTGGAAACGCCATTTGGGGTAAACATGTTGTTTTGACATTTTGGCGATGAGTGTTTTTCTGTATGCCTGCGCACTTGAGGGGTTTTGTAAGAGAGCGGGCTTTTTACATGATTATTTATAGATGTTTTTTTAAATATTTGTTAAGAACCATTAAAACTCATACTATCTCGGTAACCAATAATCGGATTTAAACATATGAGGTGTCGTAGGACTCGTGGTGAATCCCCCCCCTTTCCTATGAACGTTTTATGTCCACTCTAAAATAATGCTAGGTTGTAGGTTCTACGTTACCTAGGAAGTTGTGAGCCCCTGCGACCTTGGAATGGAAGGAGTCATGCTAGGAGGGCGTGCTTGGATTCGTTTTTTTCGTCTCGTCGTGCTCTTTACGGGAATGTAGGTGTCGAAAAGGTGAACATAGGGTTTTGGGTCTAAAAATGCGTTTTTCACATTTTTGCTCATTTTTGGAAAACCGAAAAAGTGACGATGACTTGTGTGATAGTATTTTTTCGTCTCGTTGTCCTGTTTACGGAGATGTAGGTATGGAAAAGGTAAAAAGTTGGAAACATGGTTTTTTGATGGAAAATGGGTTTTTGTGATTTTCCCTAATATTGCGAAAACTAAAAACGTGATGATGACATGCGTGATAGTATTTTTTCGTATCGTTGTGCTCTTTACGGGAATGCAGGTGTCGAAAAGGTAAAAAAAAATCTGGAAATACAGTTTTTTGATGGAAAATGGGTTTTTGTGATTTTCCCTCATATTGCGAAAACTGAAAACGTGAGGATGACGTGTGTGATAGTATGTTTTCGTCTCATTGTCCTCTTTACGGAGATGTAGCTACGGAAAAGGTAAAAAGCTGGAAACATTTTGTTTAGGCAAAAATAGTTTTTTGTGATTTTCCCTAATATTGCAAAAACTGAAAACGTGATGATAACGTGTATGATAGTATTTTTTTCGTCTCTTTATTCTCTTTACGGGGATATAGGTATGGAAAAGATAAAAAGCTGGAAACATGGTTTTCTTATGGAAAAGGTGTTTTTGTTAATTTTCGCTTTATTTGGAAAACGAATGAGGCGATTTTTATGACGGGCATGTTGATGTATTTGTGTCGTTGTTCTGTTTACGGAGATGTAGGTATAGAAAAGCAGAAATCATGGTTTCCGTCATTTTTATTTTCGAGATCGTTGAGGAAAACGGGGAAAAAGTAAGAAACCAGATTTGAAGTCACGTTATGTTAAGCGCTATGATGTTGGTAAAACACCTATGCATTATTATTATTATTTGACAAGGCTTGACTGGGCTCACATGCAGAGAGAGAACTTGCTTGATGAAATGAGAATTGAAAGCATTGAGACTGACCCACGGCTAGCCAGACAGACAGTGGTCTTATCATCGTACGTGCCTCGCAGCAGAGAGATAAGAGGCAGGTGTCATTATACAGTGTGCAGATTTATACTGTGTATGTCATAGCCTTGGTTCATTATGGTCTCATAATGCAAAGCAAAGTTTGAAACGATGGGTGGGTGTATAACATCATGATAAAAGATTGGCATGGACTTGAACAAAGAGGTAATTGGACATGTAATAAACAAACGGGTGGGAATAATGAAAGGTCATGTGATACATCTTTTTGGAAATGTTTTTTAAAATAAATAAATAAATAAATAAATAAATAAATAAATAAATAAATAAATAAATAAATAAATAGGGTTTTATTACAAAAAATTATGTTTATTGACCCATGAATTATACGTGGAAGGAAACCCTAACCACTTTACAAAATAATTTGCACCTTTGACTTTAACTACTCGTTCAATGAGATAATCTTTGGGATATAATGTTTTTTGCACTTCTTCATAATAGAATCGTCCCTGAATGGGTTGACCGTTCTGATCTTCTAAGAGATACGTCACTGGTTGACCTAGCTTGACTTGGCGAATTTTAAAAATTTCTGTCGACCATTGTGGAGTATACGATTTTGAAAACACACTTCTATGTTTACTGATGCGAACAAAATCTCCAATTTTAAGGCGATGTCGCCTTGGGTCTTCCCTTTTCATAGGGTTAAACAGTCTATTGAGTCTGGGTAGGTTCTTGGTGACGAGGCGAGGTTTCATGCCGATGGTGGAATGAATGGTGTTGCTGTAGCGTGACACAAGTTGAGGTAACCAGTCTATCCATCGATAGGAACCATGTATTGTAAACTCTTTCCACATATAACTGTTTAATGTTCGATTGAAGCGTTCAACTACGCTAGCTTTGAGATTGCTATAGGTGGTGTAATGGTGAATATCCTTAGATTTGAGAAAACTGGAGAAATCCTTGCTGAAAAATTCTTTCCCCTGGTCGGTTTGTAACAAGTGAGGTTGACGTTTTGATTGTTCAATAATATGTTGAAAGGCCTTTGTGACTAAGACACCAGTTTTATTTTTTACTGGTTGTTGTTGTTTGAGTCTTCAGTCTTTTGACTGGTTTGATGCAGCCCTCCATGCCTCCCTGTCCTGAGCTAATCGTTTCATCTCTACATAACTACCACACCCTACATCTGAGGCAATCTGTTTAACATATTCTAACCTTGGTCTACCCTTACAGTTCTTGTCCTCGACCCTTCCTTCCATAACTAAGCTTGCTATTCCTGGGTGTCTTAGTATGTGTCCTACCAACCTATCTCTTCTCTTCATTAGCAGTCGCCAGAAACATCTCTCCTCTCCCACTCGTCTTAATACCTCTATGTTTGTAACCCTATCTACCCATCTGATCTTCATCATTCTCCTGTAACACCACATTTCAAATGCTTCTATTCTCCTCTTTTCTGCTGCACCAATAGTCCAAGTTTCACTTCCATAGAGCGCCACGCTCCAGACAAAGGCTTTCAAAAATGACTTCCTAATACCTAAATCTATATTTGATGTCAGCAGATTCCTTTTTTGTAGAAAAGCTTTCTTTGCCTGAGCCAACCTACTTTTTATATCCTCTTTGCTTCGTCCATCACTGGTTATTCTACTTCCTAAGTAACAGAAGTCTTCTACTTCCTTCAGCTTTTCACCTGTCAATTTGATCTCCATAGAGGTTTCTGATTTATTTCGGCTGCATTCCAGTATTTTTGTTTTACATTTATTGATTTTCATCATGAATTCTTTCTGTAAGACGGAGTCCATACCATTCAAAAACTCATTCAAATCCTCAGGCTTGTCGGCCAAGATGACTATGTCATCAGCAAATCTCAGAGTTGAAATTATTTCTCCTTGAATCTTCACTCCCACTTTAAATTTTTCTCTAATTTCCTTCATTGCTTGTTCAATGTAAAGATTGAAAAGTATGGGTGATAAGTTGCAGCCTTGCCTTACACCTTTCTGAATACCAGCTTCTCTCTCATGTCCTTCAGCTCGAATGACTGCTGTCTGGTTTCTGTATAGATTGTATATCACCCTCCTATCCCTGTACTTTATTCCAATAGATTTCAAAATGTCAAACAATTTAGTCCAATCAACGTTATCAAAAGCCTTTTCTAAGTCTACAAATGCCATGAACGTTCTCTTATCTTTCCTTATTCTACCTTCCAAAATCAGCCTAAGACTTAGAACAGCTTCCCTTGTTCCTACATTTCTCCTGAAACCAAACTGGTCTTCACCCAACTCCGTTTCTATCTGGCTATCAATCCTCTTGTAAATTATTCTAGACAGGATCTTGGAAGCATGAGTAATCAAGCTGATTGTACGGTAATCTTCACATCTGTCAGCTCCCACTTTCTTTGGTATAGGGATGATAACATTCTTCTTGAAATCAGGGGGTACCTCACCTGTCTCATAAATCCTACACACCAAGTGAAATAACCTGATCAGACCTTCATCTCCTATGCAGCGTAGCAACTCAATCGGTATATCATCTATGCCTGGTGCTTTGTTCCTGCCTAAGTCCTCTAATGCTCTGTCAAATTCTGATCTCAAAATTATATCTCCTTTTGCATCCTCATCAATTTGCTCCTCCCTTTCCATTACATGATTCTCAATCTCCTTTCCCTAATACAAGCGCTCTATGTAAGCTTTCCATCTCTCACCCTTTTCTTCCCTATCTGTTAGAGGCTTTCCATTTGTGTCCTTAATATTACAGCACTTAGTCTTCTTTTCCCCAAAAGTATTCTTAATCCTTCGATAAGCTGTGTCTACTTTTCCTAATTTCAGACAATTTTCTATACCTGCACATTTCTCTTTCAACCATTCTTCTTTCGCTTCCTTGCACTTCTTGTTAACCTCATTTCTCAGACTTCTGTATTCTGCTTTCCCCTTCTCATCTCTTACATTCTTGTGTTTCCGCCTTTCATCCATCAATTCTAGTATATCCTGAGTGATCCACGGTTTTCTACCTATTCTTTCTTTCCTACCAATGTTTTCTTCTGCGGATTTTGTTATTTCATTCTTCAAAAGTGCCCATTCATCTGCAATTGAAGTTTGTTTAGGGTTTTTCATTAGTCCTTCCTTTATACTCTTCTTGAATCTTTCGTTTACATCCTTCTCTTTCAGTCTGTCTATTGCCCACCTTTTTGGCTTTTGACTTTTCTTCAGTTTCTTCAACTTTAATCTGCATTTCATTACGACCAGATTGTGGTCAGAGTTTATGTCAGCACCAGGATATGCTTTACAATCCAAAATCTGTTTTCGAAACCTCTGCTTGACCATAATGAAGTCGATTTGGTAACGCCCTGTATCTCCTGGTCTCATCCATGTGTATATTCTTCTATTGTGGTTATTGAATAAGGTGTTAGCTATGACCAACTCATGCTCGGTGCAGAATTCTACCAGCCTGCTTCCTCGATCATTCCTTTCACCTAATCCGAAATCCCCTACTATTTTCCCTTCTCTCCCTTTTCCTACCATAGCATTCCAATCTCCCATTACTATAACATTTTCATCACCCTTGATATACCTCAGAATTTCGTCTATTTCTTCGTAGACCTTTTCAACATCCTCATCATCAGCTTGACTGGTATGCATATAGACTTGTACCTCTGTGGTGCACGTAGGTTTAGTATTGATTTTTGCTACAATAATCCGTTCACTATATTGTTCATAATATTACACCCGCTGTCCAAGTTTCCTACTCAATATGAGGCCAACCCCTGCTTGGCCATTGTTTGATTTAGTGCTAATTACCCTATAGTCTCCTGACCAAAAGTCCTGTTCTTCCTGCCAGCGCATTTCACTAATCCCAACCAAATCCAACCTCAACCTATCCATTTCCCTTTCTAAGTTTTCTAACCTTCCACTTCCTAGCAGACTTCTAGCATTCCACGCTCCGATCCGTAGAATGTCAGATTTCCTCTTTGTCACTTCTGTGAAGTTAACCCCCTCTCGAGTAGTCCCCACCCGGAGATCCGAACGGGGGACTAGTTTACCTCCGGATTGAAATTTTACAAGGGAGGAGGCCATCATCACGTGTAATTATGCATAGAGAGGTGCATATCCTCGGGAATAGCATACGGCTGTAGTTTCCCGTTGCTTTCAGCCGTGCAGCAGGACGCAGTGTAGCCATTATTTGGCTTATATTATCAATATCTTAACCGTCTATAAGACTAGTAAAGAATTGATTTATTCTGATAGGCTGCTACTCCCTTTCAGAATAAGTAAAGAGCAATTCTACTAACAAATATACTAACCTTCTACCGTACTAACAATTAAATAGCAAAATTCTACTAACGAAAAAAATACTTAAGTTCCACCAACAACAAATACTACCACTAAAACAGTCTGTCACCAGGCACACTCACATGCACCCTCACACATCACAGTCTACTGAAACAATGAACTATAACTAATAAACAATGCAACTGCTACCAGACACACTCACACACCACAGTCTAATAGAACAACGACATATATCTAATAGACAAACTAACTACCTACTTACAACTAAAACTAACTACATACGTACTGTACTGTTATTTGAATTGACAATATTTACAGTAATAATAATAATAATACTATTAAATTTTTATTAAATCCGAATTTATGTAATTAAGTACAGTTCACCTTAATCAGTCGACTGTACTATACCGATAATGTAATGAGACCTATATTAGACGAGGTGTTTGCAGTATATTCAGCTATGGTATCAAAATGCTCATTAAAAATTCTTGCGACACTTTGTGGGTCATTGATCTTCTTGGAGTCTCCTGTTAATGTTATGTTATCTACTGCCGGTTTTGTATGCCTGCTTTCATTTTTTTCCACATAGCCCTAGTTTTATTTTTAGGTTCCAGGATATAATTAACATTTGACATTCTCTTTGCTAATTTTATAACTTTGTTAAGTATGGTCTTATAGGTCTTGAAATACATTTTAAATTCATTAGAGGTTTCGTGTGAACTTTGAAAATCGTGGAGGAAACGCTTTCTTTTGCATGAAGTAATTATTCCAATAGTAAGCCATTGTTTTGATGGAGAAAAAACTTTCAGTCTGACACTATTCAAAGGAAATGCAATATCAAAATAATACAGGAAAATATTAATGCATTCCTGGAATTTTTGTTTTTATCTATTGACTCATACACACCTTCCCAAGTTTCTCCCTTTAACAAGTTGTTGAAATAGTTTATATTGTGCTGACTAAAGCTTCGACATTTATCAAACTGAGCATTGTAAACTGGTTTGAAATATTTAGAGTTATTATTTGAGCTCAGTGGTCACCGAAACCTGTATTGATTACTTCAACAGAGTTGCAGGTTAATTATTATTATTATAATTATTATTATGTAGTGTATATGTCGTATATCTTAACCAGCATATTCGTAGGCATATATTAATTATTAATAGCCTGGGTTGAACTGGTTGAACAAAAGCCATTTTGGAATAGACATCAATGACGGTCAACATATAGCGTACACCGTCGTTAACGTTAGAATAAGGTATCATTTCAACCAGGCCTGCCTGCCAAAGTTCATCCATTCCTTTGGAAATGACATGACGACGTTCATAAATGCGTTGGGCTGGTTTATGCAATTCATGAGCAATGACCACTTTGATGGGGGATGGCTTATAAGATAATCTTAGCATCTCGGAGTTGTTGTTCAGTGTGATCGATTTCTGCCTCATGTCCAGTGTGACCAGCTTGTTTTGATGCATGAAGCAAGTATAAGCGTTCTACTAACTGATTGGGATTATTCCAAAAGGTTATATCTAGGTAGGGTTTTAATTTCTTAAACCTTACACCAGAGGCAGAGTGATGTTTTTGCTTACCAAAGATGTTTGCAATGATGGTTTTATATTTTTGGGATATATTGGCATTGACCAGCTGAGCGTTGGTGTCTAATAAAATGGATTTATATTTAGCAAGGTCCCCGGACGTAAAATCTTGTGTCCAGGGGGTGCGAGAAAATAGCAGCTTTAACAGTCCTGGTGTTAATTTATAGTTGATCTTTTTAATGACAGCTTTCGTACGAGCAAATTTAATGGATGAATCCCCAATTTTAAAACTAGCATTCTCATAGCGAACACCGTACGTGGTATCTGTCTTTCCAATAAATAGAAGGGTCAGATACGGTTCCAGGGTTGCCCCATAATGTTTGATTAAAATGTTTTTGAGTTGAGCTTTATTTTGAGGGGTTGCCAAGACTTGTGAAAACGGAGAGGATGTGGAGGAAGACGATGTTGCCACTATGACGGAAGATTTTTGTTTTGTTTTTAGAAACTGTTGAAGGGGTGAGGATTTTTTTTTTCTTTCAGGACGAAATACGCTTTCGCTTTCACTTTGTTCATGTTCTTCTTCTTGTTCTTCTTCCTGTTCTTGATGTTCTTGTTCACTAACATTAGAGGAGGAGGAGGAGGAGGATTTTACCTGTCGTGTGGAATCTGTTTGAGTAAATTTTGAACTTGTTAAGGGTTTGGTTTGAGAGGTAGCAGCAGCAGCAGTAGTAGCAGAAGCATTATGTTTGAACCTCATGGAATCAACCGATGATGGAGCATGTTTTGTCATGGGTAAAGGATTGACTTTTTTAAACGTTGCAATTCACGAAATTTATGTCGAATCGTATTTCGTGCCTCAATAATACGCTGCATGATTTGAACATGTTTATTGTACCCTATGGCGTTCGCCATGGTGAAGGTGAAGACACACTAACAGGAAATGTCCAACCCTGGGTCTTTTTAAACAGAAATAAAATGATCAAAACCCAAGCGATAACGTCCCTCACATCGTTCACTCTGTTTATTTATGACCAAACAGGCATGGGGATGATGGTCCCAACACCAAGCACACAATTGTGTGAAAGCTGTAAAGGACAAATCTGGATTCACATGATCTTGAAAAATATGATAGTGATTTCTAGAGTCTTGGCGGAAGAGAACGATGAGATTGGCATTGTCACGAATCAATTGTTTGGGGATTTTGGAATAGGTCTGAGCCAGATAAAAACAATCCACTTGTTTATGGCGTCCCATACTAAAATACTCTTGAATAATGGCCTGTCGTTGAGTGGCAATATCATCAAAAATTATAATGGAATCTGGTTGAATGCGGTCTGGTTGAATGACATCTTGAGGTGAGGTGAATGTAAAATAGGCCATGGCTTCTTTATTTAACGAAGACATAATTTGTTCCAGATACACGTACAGAGGCTGGTACAAGGATTTGGCAAAAATATAAATATTTTGAAATCGTAGGCCATGAGGCGCGGTAATAATGTTCAGCAAAACATTGGTCTTTCCACAACCCGAAGGCCCTACCATAATGCATCGAACGGTAGATGGGAATAGGGTGCCATGCCGTTTAGGTTCGCACACGGACAGTGATAGCTCTGAAACCAAATCAGAGACGGGCAAAGCATGGGGTTGTTTCATTAATTCCATTGTGTCGACGACTGAGTTATTTTCATGTGTGTATAAGGTTTATATATATAGGCAAGCGGTGATTAGGATAGGTTAGTTAACGTCTATCACCATGGACGTGTTTGGGAGAGCTCGTGTAACCATGGCCACGGCCGCCTCTTTGTCAAAACAGACACGAGAGGTGGCAACAAAAAGCTATGTCGATCGCAAAGTGCAAAGTGTCTATCACATGGCCCCGAGACTAACCGCTGAGGGCTATTCAGCCAATCATCATCGTATTATTAATGTGCAAGAGGCTCGAGACGAAAATGATGTCTGCACGAAACGTTATGTGACCTATCAAATGAAAATGCTTTATAAATTTGTCCCATCTGTATTTTTAGTGTACCTGTCAAATCAAAAACTGGACAATGACAGAAACCATTCCCCACCACCACTGGTGAATGATGATCTTACCTATATGCTTGCTTTCGGTTTAAGTCGTTATCGACTGCATTATGATGGTGTAATTCATATTAAATATGCCATGCCTGATGAGAAACATTTAAAAATACAACTAAACGGTGATAGAGTGTTGGCCCACAACCATCAAAGAGTAAATGTTGGAGATGAATTATCCTTTCATCTTATGCTTACGTTTGAGGAAAAGGAAGCTGGGAAAACGGTGAATGATTTTCCGCTTTATATAGAATTGGAATATACTGCTATGAAATAAGGTTCTCTACGTTAGTTGTTATCGAATGTTTGCTGTGAAAGGTTCACCAAGTAGCCGCATAGTGAAAAAAATATATGCCATGAACATGAAAAAAACAAATCTCAAAAAGAGAAAAAAGCCAGGTCGGGAACCAAGTCGATCTGTCTCACACCTAGTGTTAAAACGTATAAAAACAAAAAAAATCTAAAAAGAGTGGCTATCGAAAAAGCTTTACAAGCGGTGCGATTGTCTACAGCTGGGTAGTTTATTGGCTGAGGAATAACCCACCCACCAAGGGAAGATGATTAAGAAAAGGAAATGGGTTTCGGACTGGAGAAAAAAGATAGAAAAATAGGATGAGAGTTCCACAAAAATTATGAATTTGACTTTCAATACATTTAAAGGTGGTTGCCACCGCAGATCCTTGTTCGGATACCTAAAGTGGGTACGAGCTTGGTCGAAGCTGACGGGAACCGCAGCTAAGACTTGGGCAGTTTGCCAGAGAGAGGCTTTAGTGTCTTTCCTCCCAAGCACGAATAAAAGTACTATAGGGAAGGGTGATGGTCTGGCCAGACAGATAGTAAAAGCTTTATTGAGCATGAACGAGGGCATAAACCTAGGAAGGGCTAGGAAAGCCAGGATCCTGCCTAACTGTAGTATCAGAGAAATGATGAATCCAAAAACAAATATTTAATTTATTTAACAATTTAAAGAAGTTAATATTTTTGACAATTAAATATTTTGCAATCTTGTTAACAATTTGGGGTCGCAGACCTCTCAACATTAAACGGTTGCTCCAGGCAATTGACCATTTACAAGGTTTCAAACCTTACATGTTTCTAAAATCTTTATAAGATTTAAACAAATGAGCAATGAAATAATTAAAGCTTGAACGTGAATTGGAGTACAAAAGTGCACCTTAAGAAATTCAGGAGAGAATGTTCTAGACAAAGTGACAACTTTGAAAATAACAATAATAACAACATGAAAAATAAGATAGAAGTTCCTACAACTTCTTATATTTATACAGAATTAATATATGAGAATTATACAAAGAGGGCAGGTCACTTACTGTGAAACCTGAAGAAAGTGAAAGGGAAAGTTCTGGACTTCCCAAGTTTGAGCAGGAATCACTCGCCAAATGGGACAGTTTCCATTTCGTGAAACCTGAACATGACTCGCTCAAGAGTTTAAAGAATTGTTTTCCCTGATTATGGGAAAGAAACAACGTGAATTTAAAACTTGTATCACACAAGCAATTATGCAGAATTTAATTAATGTTAAACTAGCAAAGTTGGAAGGGCACCTCGTGAGTGACACCTTATAGAAAAGTTTCAATTTTATTAATAATGGTTGTTAGTAGAAGGTTGAGGAAAAGTCATTGGGATATAGGATCAATGTTCATGGCCGTATTTAATATAACCGGACGATCGCGACGCGGTAAAAACGTGGAGCAAGCACTGATTATCACTATAGTCTATGAAGAAGGATGCAAAATTCACTGTAGAAACACTAAAGTTTATGAAAAAGAAAGTTATTGCAATTATGGAAATAACTGATTGCACTATATAGGTGAGAGTCTATTTCTTGAAAAAGTTGTAATTTACAATTAAATGCGCCATAGAATGTTCCAGAGGTTCCAGCGGTGGAAGAAAGTTAGCTATTGCAAAAATTTGTAAGGAAGATTCCTCATTTTAAATATCATTGTCCCAAGTGAGCTAAAAACACTTGACGGCAAGACTCGCGGATAGGGTACAAAATCTCGAAGTTTCCAGAACAACCTTAGCAGAAAATGGGGTTGAGAAAATCCAACGGAGGAAATAGCTTTATAATTATAGACAGCGGGTATTAGATAATATCCCACGTAGCGAGAGGGTTTCTCGTTTAAATAGCTTAAGAAAAGCTCTTTTTAGTAAGGTTGGCTTATACAAGCAAAAGCTCAACATGGCAAATCCCACGAAGAATGATTATTGCCCCAAAGTAAATGATTTCACACTGTCTATAAATTATAATTAAAAGCACGTGGAAGTTAAAACCATGAAGATGAGGTTAAAACTTTTAAAATGGTACTTATCTTGATTTCATGTTGAAGTCGAAGTTTCTGTTGAAGATTACTTAGCCAACATGGCGTAGAAGAGGGTGAGCCTCTTGGTTTGAGGAGGCAAGCTCGAGCGGAGCTTTGACTGAACGAGTCAACTGCAGACTAAAAAGTGAGAGCAGCTCAACGGAGCACGGAGGGACCAAGAAAAAGGGGAAAGAGTGGGGGGTAGGAGACAAAAGGAGAACATATAAGCATTGCAAACTTTAAAACAAAAAAATTATCTTCTCTTGCTGAGCCGGTCTTCTAAGAGTTGATAACAGTTGATACTAGCGCAGCATGGTGAGTAAAGAAGTGGATGTAGTCCTCTTGCTCAAGGAGAAAATAGCTGGCGATGGTAACAGGATCTGGTGGCCAAATGGATAAGTAAGTCCTCTAGCACCAGGAAGAGTTGAGGAGCTTCAGAGATTCGCTGCGAGGTGACGCTAGGTGGGTCACAGAAGTTATATATCTGGAACAGACTCATACAAAATATAAGCGACCTGAACCCCTAAGAGAGAACAGAAGATCACTGTTGGTGTCTGACAACGAGGAAGGAAAGAACATGCAAAAGCATTGAAAATTATAATCTCAGGTACCGTGTATTCCAAGAATGCACCAACAGCTCCGAAATCTCAGCATCATGTATCGATAAAAAGAAAAGGAAGAAAGAAAAAACGTGGGCGAGTCATTCCTGTTGATAAGCGTGGAGGTTTTTTGCCGGCTTTATTTGCAGGGTTGGCAGCTTTGGGGTCCCTTTTGGGTGGTGCCAGCGCTGTAGCGAAAACCATAAAAGCCGTCGAGCAAGGCAAGCAACAACTCAAAGAAAGCGAGCGACACAATAAAACGTTAGAAGCCATTGCGATGGGAGCTAGAAATTGCAATCCTTTAAAGCCAGTCTTTTATCCACAAGGTAGTGGCCTACCGTCTAAGAAAAAAAAATGTCCATCTTCGATAAGCGCTTAAGGCAACTGCCTCGTCATGCCATGACCCATGAAGAAGTGAAAAGCTATTCCAAACAACTAAAGATTTCTCATTTTCGAGGTGTATTTATGCGAAATGAATTACCCAAAGCACCGTGGAAAGAAGAACGAGCCATGATGAATTTAGATGATGATGCAGGCCCAGGAACCCATTTTGTAGCCTATGTGAAACAAGGTTCCACAGTATGGTACTTTGACAGTTATGGAAATTTACCACCCCCGATCGAGTTGCTACGTTATTTGGGAAACCGGGTAAAGATATTCTATAATGTGAATCGTCAACAAACCTTTGACAGTCAAGAGTGTGGCCGTTTGAGTTTACATTTTTTATATAAGAGGTCGCGTTAAGCCAACAGTTTCATCATTATGAATGTCAACGCCAAGACCTTTACCATGCACAGTCGCGGGCCTGAAGTGTCCCTGGATTCCCCCCATTGAATTGCATACCGAACAATCCTATGTGCTAGGATTAATTTCATTGGAAAGTTACAATAGAATTTACAATATTCAACTGGATATTAATGACAAATTTTATTATGATGATTATATGTTGAGACTACACCCTGGAGGTTATACCATAGACGATGTGCATGAAGCCATTAGCGTGTCGATCATAAAACAATTTGGTGTCTAACCATTTGCGGATGGGACACACAAATTTGAACTTACAGCCAATACAATAACTCATCGCTGTCGTATTTTCTCTACGTTTAACATTGACCTTGAAACACGAGTTCATTCTATTGGTCCTTTACTAGGATTTAAACCAAGAGTGTTGGCAGCTCACCAACCCCATGATTCAGATTATCCAGTGAAATTCATCGAGGACCATCACATTTCTGTGACTTGCAATATTATTAGAGACGTATTTACGAATCAAGAACAAAGCCATTCCCTGTATGATTTTATTGTCACCTCTCCTTGCGGCTATATTATTCGTGAAAACCCTTCAGTGGTTCTGTATCATCCTGTGTGTGTCGGTGATATTAGTAATATTACCTTACGCTTAGTGAATAGAAACCAACAACTGATTGCTTTGGACGCCAACACCCCTGTGACCTACAAGTTGGTTTTAAAAACGCTATGAAATTTATCTATAAAGCAACAACAACGTATACGAGGTCGGTTAGTTGCCCGCCGTGTATGAAACGGTTGACACGAGTAAACCGACAACGCTTACAACGCATTGGTTATACGCTACACCCCAATCATGAACAAAGAGCTGTTGCAAGGCAAGTGTTAAATCCCATACAAGTGAAAGATGGCGTCGTGCGCATTGATATGCATTCCTATCAACCTCAAGCAACAGGACTGAATGACAATGACGAGATTCAATTCATCATTAACAATCAAGATATTTTTACTCTACCTCATGAAAGTGTCCTTCAAATTGAGGGTAAATTGATGAAAGCAGATGGCAGCACACCCACAACGTCTGCGTTGGCGAATCATGGTTTGGCTTTTCTGTTTTCTGAAGTACGTTATGTGATAAATGATATTGTCATAGATATGACAAGAAATGTGGGCATGACTAGTCTTATGAAATTATATCCATCCTATAGCGAGGAGGAAAGTAAAACGCTTTCTATGGCAGGATGGTGTCCCAACAGTAGCAATGACTGGCTAGTTCATACCGATGGCACTTTTACAGGCTTCCTACCCTTAAAATTACTCCTAGGCTTTGCCGAAGATCACAAGCGTATTATTTTAAACGCAAGGCAAAGTTTGTATCTGGTGAGAGACCGCAGTGATTATAATGCACTGAAAGGAGCCTCTGACCAAGTGATAGACTCAAAAATTCAACTGCTTCGATTACTATGGAAAGTGCCCCATGTGACGCTATCGGATCGTAAAAAGCTAAGCATGTTAAATTTGGTGCAAAAAGATAAAGTCTTGCCTATCGCCTTTCGAAGTTGGTGTCTACATGAATACCCCTTGCTACCTACCACAGACACACATAGTTGGAGTGTCAAATCGGCTCGCTCTACCGAGAGACCCCTCTATGTTATTATTGGTTTTCAAACCAATAGAAAATACCAACAAAGCAAAGATGTCACCTTGTTTGATCGCATTCACTTGAGAAATATACGACTATTTTTAAATAATGTTTGCTTTCCCTTTGAGGGGTTGGAACTCAATTTTTCAAAAAATAAGTTTGGTCCCCTTTATGACATGTTCGCTAAATTTCAATCGTCTTATTATGAAAAACAGGATTGTCCTATGTTGTCGCCACAAGGGTTTAAAGCAAAAGCACCACTGATTGTTTTCGACTGTTCGTATCTAGAAGAATCTATGAAAATCACCACCATTGATTTAAGGGTAGATTTTGAAACACAAGAAAATGTCCCAGACCATACCAGTGCCTAATATTTGATTATTCATTCTAGACAAGTGAAATATCATCCTTTGTCCAATTATGTCACCAGCATGTGAGCCATCTGTGGTCGAGTTAAAAAAAAGATCATCATTCATAGGATTGATGATAAGCGTCTGCATGCACAGTATCTGTTGTGCTCTGGCACTGTGCGCACATACAACAACAACAAACATCATGTGTCCCTCAATAAGCAACAACAACAACAACAACAACAACAACAACAAGTGACAGACAACCCATGGAATTTAAAATGTGAATTTAATCGTTTGAAAAGTTTTGAAACATGGACAGTTCCCTTTATGGATTGTGGAGAATTGGCTGCGAGCGGATTTTATTACTTAAAACGTGGGGATGTGCTCAAGTGTATTTTTTGCAACATTGAAATTGGAAACTGGGAAATAGGGGATCGACCCTTTAGCGATCATCAGCGATGGAGTCCATCCTGCCCTTACCTCAATCGCTATGATGTGGGCAATATTCCATGGAGTTTGAATTATCCTGTTATTGTACCAGACCCTGCAAAACTAGGAGATACCTGTGGATCGTGTGTGCAAACTATTCATTTGAATGCTGTTCCAAATTAAGCCAACAAACTTTTGTAATAAAAGTGTAAGTGTTTTTTATGTTATGAATAAAACCTCAAAAAATATTTAGCTGTTGTTCAATTCATTTGTTCCTTTTTTTTCTAAAGTCCTTTGACTTTGCCATGTTAAACCATGGCATGGGTTAGTTGTTGATTAGACGTCAATGAGGTAACAAGTAAAAATGAAAAAGCATGATGCGTACACTCATTGTGGATTGTCAGGGGTTTAAAATTGCAGACAACAAATTTATATTTAAGGAAGTCGCTTTTATCGATTGTAGTACGTTTTGGGTGTCTAACCCTATTCATTTGGTGTTTATACCTCCCTATGCTTTCGAGTTGCTTAGTGAAAAAGATAAAAAACAGAGCCAGTGGATTGAAAATCATTTGCAATTAGCATGGAACAAAGGTGATATTTCTTACAAGTATCTTGACATCGTCATGAAAGCCCATTTGTCCTCGGCCAATGTCTTATTTTTTAAAGGGAGTGAAAAACGCCAGTGGCTTCAACAATTTCTACCCTCTCACTGTCAATGTATTGACCTTTTTGATCTGGGTTGTCCATCCCTGCAAACGCTCATGGACACTTGTCCTTGCGACAATATTCAGAATAAAGCCTTAGCGCATGCATGGCAATTGTTTCATTGGCTCACCACGAGTGCATGTTGGGAGTTGTTCAATAAAATTAAAACTGAAAGTGTATCGTCCAATGATAGCAGTGAGACGTGTACACGTGAGGTGATAACATCAACGTTATAGACATGGACGCCACTACAATCGACAAGGCTATTGGAAAGTTCTTTGTGTGCAAAAAAAACTGATTAGCTTTACACAACATGAATTATTAGCACTACCTAAATCATTTCTTTTTTATGGTGCTGCCAATGCTGTCAAAGAAATTTGGGAAAAGGCGCCTGCCAAGTGGACTAACGACTCTGTATTGAGTGAACTACAACCATGCAGTCATTTTCCCATCACAAGCAATTAACCATGGCAAAAATACCTGCCATTCGACAGTGTGCCACATGCCAATTAATGAAATTATATCATGGTCATAAAACTCAGTGTAAAGACATTGTTTCATCATTCCATGGCTGTCATGCGGAAAACAACCACCACCTACCATGCTCGTCAGCAGCCGCCGACAAACAACAACAACAACAACAACAACAGCAAGAACAAGAAGAACAAAAAGAACAACAAAAAAGTGTTTTTCACCGATTGAAACGTCTATGTCCCAGGTGTACTGGCCGTGGAATTATTGATAACATCATTAAAAACTTACCATTCAGAGCTCACTTACCTGCTTACAGCTTTTGCGGCCCTGGTACTCGTCTTCAAGATCGTTTGAGGAGAGGGGATATGGAAATCAATGCTTTGGATCATGCATGCCTTAATCACGATAAAGCCTATGAAAACAGTGATCCCACACTAAGACGCATTGCCGACAAAGTCTTGTTAAGCATTGCCAAGCAACGATTAACAGCTTCAGATGCCAGTCTAGCAGAACGAATGGCAGCATTTATAGCGATTGGTGCAATGAAGAGCAAATTACTTTTATCTAGATATGGACTTTAACGTAATGAATTTATTTAAAAAAATGTATAGTATCACTGTTATCATGACAAAAAATAAATAAAAAGACAAGAGTCCATGTTGTGTTTTTTCCATTATTATTATTCACTCTTAGTTTCATCATTATAATTATAAATAAAATTAATAAAATGGCATAAATGACAAACAATAAAAAAGGGACAGCAGTGCATCGTTATAAAAATTACTAATTGTAGTAAATCTATTTTTCAATCACAAACAATAAAAAAGGACAAAAGTCCATCATTTTAACTAATAGTTTCATCATTATTATTATTATAAAAAATTATATACTTGGTAATTGTACTAAACCTATTTTTAAATCACAAACAATAAAAAAAGGACAAAAGTCCATCATTATTCCTCAGCTTCAAATGCCAGTCTAGTAGAACGAATGGCAGCATGAAATCTTTATCTACTCTAGAACTAAGTTTGTTAAACGCTTATTATTGAATAAAATAACATGTTATTAGAATTTAATCATTATAAATTATAATCATTATAATAATAATAATTAAAACTTGCTTAAAAATTGCTATAAATGCTATTTTAAATCACAAACAATAAAAATGGACAAGAGTCCATTATAAAACAACAACAACAACCCCTGGCACTATCCAGCCCATGACGGGCTAAGGCCGACCAAGCGACCGCTGCCCAGCCATTCGGCCTGCAGATATTGGGGTGACGCGTGATCAGCGCGTCGGGTCCCCTCGGCCGTTAATCTTGGTTTTCGTGATCGGGGCGCTGTCTCACTGTCAGACAGCTACTTAATTGTCCTCACGAGGCTGAGTGCACCCCGTTCCAACCCTCACGTCAGTTTTAAAATCCCTGACGGAGCCGGGGATCGAACCCGGGGCCTCCGGGTGAGAGGCAGGCGCGCTACCCCTACACCACGGGGCCGGCAGAGTCCATTATTATTATTATTATTATTATTATTATTATTATTCATAAAGTAAGTTGAAACGTCATGTGCTTAAGGCTCGCTTGTTGTTGATCTAACAACCCCTCACGCACTGCAACCTCAGGTAAACCAAAATCATGTTTTAAAAGTACGTGATACTGGCGTATGAAATCTTTATCTACTCTAGAACCAGTTTTTGTTAAACGCTTATTATTGAATAAAATAACATGTTATTAGAATTTGAAAAAAAACCAAAGGTGTAGTGCAAAACCATGTCTGCAGTAAAGGCAATGTGACGTTAACTTTAAATTATTTATTTATTTAGTAAATAGTGTTTAATAGATTTCTTGTTAAAATATGTCTCTCTCTAACTTTTTTTTTATTTTCTTACTTGTGGCTGTAGTACATAAGGGAGTGCCGAATGAACAAGCGAGCCTTAAGTGCATAACGTTTCAACTTATTTAAAAAAAACTATTTATGTACATGAAAAGTAAAAAAGGTAAACTAATTATAAACATGCATCATAGGCATGATTCTATTCACGTAGCCTAAGGCTAAAAAAATCTCCAATTAAGAGCACTTACAAAAATTAGCATTCACCTATGCTCATCATAGACATCATTGTATTGACATGACTTAAGCTTCAAAAAACAAACAAAAAATTCTACCATTAAGCATAAGTTTAGAAAATTAATTATTATTATTTATCATCGTAAACGTTGAGCAACAATTAATAAACGTCAAACTGTTGAGCACCAAAAAATAATTTTATTTTATTATAGTTATTGCAGAGTAGGCCATGAATAAACAAAAAGTCACGGCTAGCGTACAATGATAATTCGTTTTCAATTTTTACAAAACGAACCATGCATCGATTATTTTTTTCACCCTCACAGATTAAATAGACAGGGTGAATACTGGAATTGACATCTTCCATGACATTATCAGGTAGGTTATTAAATCGTGTGGGAAGAAATGTCTCAAAGTCTTGACAAATGCAAAGAGCTCGTTCACCAAATTTGGTTTTCAGTTTTTGAATTTTATGTATGCGAAAGGGTGTTTGCGTAGGCAATTCACTCATTTTCTTGCGTGCAAAGCCACAATCTAGACCAATGGCGTTCAAGGCGTCCATGGTTGTCTATAACCAAAGAAAAGAGTGTTACTTTCTAACACTCTCGTTCTTATATTACATCAACAACAACAACAATAACTTTGTCTGTACATCAAAGTGTGTTGTTGTTTTTTTTAACGCCTGAGTGTTTATGACCTAAAGTTGTAGATAGATAGTATTGGGCAAATTAACAAAAATATAATAATAATATTTGTATCATTTTCAGTCAAAACATACATTTGGAAATTATTTAATAGGAAATAATTTATCAAAATTAAGTGTGAATCATTTTCAAGATCTCTTGGAGGTAAATGCATGTCTCTGTTGTGAATGGGAATTAGCCTATCATTCCCTTGTCGAATGACTTGTATTCGTTTGCCCTGTTGTTGTGCAAATTCACACTGCATTCTGTTAAATAAATAGTATCAACAGATACTAAGAGCAAACATCTGAATGCTGTTGGTTAACACGCTATGCATTTAATAACCATGTCTACATCCAACAAACCAAGAAAGAAACAAAATTCAAAACTACAAATTTAAACCAGTGTGTATGTGTTCATCAACGTGAATACACGATAAACTAAAACAAACAAACAAACAAACAAACAAAATAGCCAAATGTATTCTAAACGTCAAGTATGCACCTGAAAGCCGAATGTAAACAATGTAAACAATGTAAACAAAAAAGCCATAATCATGACATGATGTTGTTAGTTTCTAATAAATCTCATTCTATGAGGCGAATATTGATTGATAGGTAAGCTAGGACAAAGTTGGCGAAATGCTTGTTGTCGATACGAAGTGATTCGTTCCTCAGCAGGAAATTTATAAAAATGAAAACAAAACATTTGAGAGGTTATTGGAAAATAAACATTAAACAGGGGTTTTGTAAATATTGTACACCAGAAATATGCAAAATGATCCTCGTCAGCTAATTTAACAATCACTTGATTCATGGTTAAACCGTACCATGCTTTATGAATCACTTGCGTGGATACATTATTTTCAAAACCAAAATTTAGCATACAGGATTTACAAAAGTGATGCCCTGGGTCATGAAACAAATCATCATCATTATCATCACGATCAATGATGCTGTCATAAAACGTGGTATCAATGCGTACTTTCGTGTTTCTATATTCTGAAGGATAGGCCACACGTTGAGGATTATGAGACACCATCGTGGCATATTCATTGAACGTGGTGTGTTTTGTGACGATAAAACAATCTTCATCATGGCTCATTATTGAATCTGAAAAGTAGTCGTTGCCGTTTACTAAGTGAATAAATAAAAAATACTATGTACTATATACACTGTCTGTCCCCTAAGTCAATGGCAAAATGAAAATTAAAAATAAGCAAAACACAATTAAATAACCATCTGTCTGTTGACTTCTTTAGCTGTAGGCGGCAAACATAACATGCAACAGATTAAAAAAAAACAATTTCTGTTCAGATATTGGATTGGTGTTGTTTTCAAATATATTAGCACTTGTAACACTAGACATAAAGTGAGAGATTGTGCACAGTAAAAGCAGCAGATTATTATTATTATTCTTTTGTTCTTGCATGAGACCTACTAAGCCACAACCTAGTGTGGTCTATTAAGCCGCATGTCTACTGAGGGTAAATGGTCACTTTACTGAAACATGAGGCCTACTAAGCGACATCAATAGTGAGGGTGGCTACTTGTTTTTTTTCTAACCTAACCTAAAAAAAGCCAACATGTTTTTAATCTAGCCTGTGCACAGTGAGACATGCAAACGTTGATGTATGACAATCTTCATGTGTTGACAGGCAAATAGCACAAGACATACAGTTTATGTACAACTATTTACAGGCATTCACACATCCATGCATACATCCATGCACACTGGTTAAAAAACAAAAATTATATGATACACTACAATTTTTTATTTTTATTCCGAGGCTCAAGATGGCATCTTGCATTTGATAGCAACCAAACCAAACACTTTCCGTGTTGTACAACAACAATAGCAACAACCATTACTGGTTTTAAACAAATGGGACGCTTGTCATCATATCCTGACACCACTGTCTCTTGTCGTCCAACAAAGCGAGTGTTTGTTTTCGCTGTTTCATTAAAAATAAATCATGATTTTTCGAGAGAATCCTAAACTGACTATGTGTCATGGCTGTGTGGGTCTGAAGGACATGTAAATAATCATCCACACAGAGTCGTTTAACCACATGCTGGCTAATCCCTTTGGCTCGCATAGATTCGCATCGATCCACCTGTCGAAAACTATACATTTTCGGAGCGAGACCTACAAACACAGTCATCATGGTGTCTGAACACTCATCTTTCATTAAACCAATTTCTTTTTTGTTCAGAAGGGGGATATCGAACACGTTCTTCTCACTAAACGAGGACGTGTCAAACCATTTTGGGTTTTGTTTCATAACGACATACGGATCACAGTCACGGATATGGTAAATAAAACTATCCGTGTCTGTATATAACAAGGAAATAGTACCAAATCGCTGTATTGCAAAACCATAATGGAATTTATACATGTGCAATTTTGAAAAATCTAAAATGACTTGGCCTAAATAGATAGGTTTATTCATGACCACTTTAGTTTTGGCAAGTTCAATAGTCAGTAGATCATGATCAATAATGTTTAAAGATTTGAAATTTGGTTTTGCAATATATTTTTGAGCTCCCCATTGTCCATGCCATGTGTTGACCTATTTAATGTCCCTATACTGCCGTACATTTTCCAAACTCTTGCCATAGATACAATTATTCATCAGTTTAAAAAAAATTATTTGAAATGGCTGTGTGGCACTTTGTCTGTGACTGGTATTTAAATCAATGTATGGTTTCAACCACGGTTTCTGACAAAAATAAATACCTCTATGGATTTATTTCAGGGTTAAGCCCTGGGCTAAACATTCTACCAGCATGTCAATATGCAACACCTAGTGATTTTTATCATACAAGGTACCCATCAATTTCTTATGATTGCCCTTACTCTCGGGCGGCACCATTTTCTCTATGCAAAAGGGGAAATCACCATGTCGCTGTCTGAGATGGGGGGGATAAGCTAAGTCAACGTCAAGAACATACCCTACGTCCTGTTGCTTGCTGGCGCTATGCACATTAAAATCTTTAATTTCATTCTCAGACAGCCAGACAAAGTTTCTGTACGGCAGTGGTCGACTCATAGCGTGACCGTATAAATTGTTTACGTCGAAATACATTAGGTAGGATTCTGGTTCTTCGGGACAATAATCAGGCATGTAATGATTATTTGCCTTGGCATGTCGCTGATTGAGCGATACGAATCCCCCACGAATCCCTTGTTCCATCATCAGTACCATATCGGGATCCGTCTGTAAATCAAGCTCAATGTGGGTAAATTTGAGGGCGGCGTCCCAACTTAACCCTGGACTGGTATAGTAGTGTGCGGGGTCAAGGCCATAGATCGTGTGACATAGCTGACGAAAAGTTTCAAAAACGTCTGTCAACAACAAGACGTCTAATTTTAAGTAGTGCATAGCATACTGGCCCATGGTTTCTATGCCAAACACTCGCCGAACACGGTGTGCGTGGGCATAGTCTTCTTCACTAATGGTGCTTTGAGTTAACTGAGAAAATAATTTTTCTCTTGGCGGCAAAGACGTTTCTTCAAGCACCTCGTAACTTCCCACATAATCATAAGGAAAATGGCCTTTACGAACACACAATTTAAATTGATTTATATCCGTAAAGTGGGAATGGGTATGTTTCAACTCATCTTCGCTTAAGCCTTTCACAAGACTATCCAGCGAACTAGACATAAACTTGAATGAGTCGAGAAAGCGAATGCTCATGCTTCCTTTTCTCCATGAAAGTGAGGTAAAGCTCTCATGGTTCTTAGCCAAAATGCTGAATGTGCTCTTATCTACATGAGCAAATTGTTTTACAATGAAGTGAAGGTCATACCGGGAGAAATTGTGTAAGAAGACAGGAAGGAAGCGAGGTGTAGAGTACTTCAAATTGCATTCGTTATGTTCAGCACCTCTAAAATGCCCTGTCCTGTGGCAGTGGTCTCTTACTTTTTTTTCTCCGCCTAAGATTGGCTTTTCACATATGTGGCAGGTGGTGGCTTGATCATATTCTCTTTGCTGTACATCATTCATCTGTTGTTCAAAATAGTTTCTGCTTTGCCTGCTAAAGCCGCCATTTGATCAACAAACCACCGCGCACAATCCTGACCTTCATGACTTACATACTCACATTGTGAATTATCATAGTGACAGACAACATAATAGGCTACAGCAAAAGGCTCATGTTTCTGCACTGGATAGGTTGAGCTTGTATGGGGGCTTGGTTCACATCCCTGAATGGGAACAGTAAGGGCCTCAAAATCAGCGTAAACAGTAAATGGTACCATGTCTTGTTTATTAGTGGCCTTAAATTTTAAGACTGCGTCATTCCCTTCGGGCAAAACTAGCTTTACTGCCGACTGCCCTTCACAGTCTTCTGTATGTCGTTTCAAAAGTTCATCAGTTGTAAAATACAGAAGGCAGCGTTCACAAATGTGTTTTGCACACTTATGGTTAGACACTTGGCTGCTCACTAGTTTTCCTAAATTCTTTATCCAACAATAATGGCTTTTATCCCCGTCAGACAGGAAAAGCAGGTGAATGTGATGTTGCTTTACCTGTTTGGTGGCATACAAGGGACCCACAATATTGGATCCCTCAATGCCATACACCATGAAAGATAAATTTGAATTATCTTTCTCAAATAAATGAATTTTATCTAGAGGCATGGGAAATGAAACACGCTCGAGATTGAGAGTTTGCTTCATGTGGTTAAACACATCTTTGTACTGCCCTGGTCTATCACCACGTGTGTCTTCACAGGGTTTCAGACAGCTAACTATACTCCACAAAAAGCAGTAATCGTCTTTATTGCGTATGTTGTTCACTGCCTTTCTGGAAGCGATAAAGCTCGGTGTGGCAATATAGCTACTTCCTGCAATCAATGGATTGTATTTACAAATACTGATTTGCAAATAGGCAATACTATTGAGGGCCAAGCCACTGGGACCCTGTTGCAACTTATCAAATTTAGTGATAAGCGCTTGAATAGCTTTCTCCTGATACCACGTTTCCAAATTATCAGCTATCAGTACTTCCTCCATTTTTGTACAAAGGTTGAAGGTGTGTTTCTCTTCAACATTATTTTCATCAACGTAAATTCACATAGTAGTTCGACATTTATTTTTAAAGCCTGATGCAATCTTAAGCCTTGTTCACATTCACTCAAAAAAATGGGAAAACATAATTCCACAAAATCTTTAGGCGACAGACAGTGATTCGCATTGTAAATTCGGCCTGAGCAAACTCGCGTTTTGAAACATTTGGCCAAAGGCTGCCACACTAACACTTCACTCTCTGATATAGACATGATTATAAAATGGACTAAAAAACGTTATTAGTCATGGTTATATACATTAAACATGTGCATTCATTCATCCATTCATTCATTCATTCATAAGAGTTGCTAAAAACAAAAGGTTTCAAGTGTGCGCACATATATAAGACACTCACTCGAAAATAACAACATCATTTACAAAGAAAATAATTAATCTACTGTATATTCATAGCTCACCTTCTTTAAATATCGAAAGCGTCAATGTAGTTAGAACCTGTTCACTCCATACACGTCTTCATTCTGAAACAATAATTATAAATACACGCCATAAGTTTATAAATTTCCGTGAAATAAATGGCATACATTTAACAAAAACAACAACAACAAAAATAATGGAAAAACATTTACTCACCATATAATGAATTATAATGCTTTCAGCAAATGTGCTCTTTGCCGCCACTGTCACTGTCACTGTCTCTCTGTCTGCTTTCCCAGACTTAATGACGTGTTTTTTTAAATCTGCAACAAACGAAATCCCAAAAAATACAATCAGTCACTAACTTACTTTTCATGCATACACAAAATAACAATAAAACCAATCATGTCATAATTAACAATAATGAACCTACCTTATTAGAAGTATGGCCGCGATTCACGTAATTTTTTACAAAGAGCATAAGGCACCTGCATCCGTCGTCTTCAAAGATGATCACAAGAATGATGAGTCTCTCTTACCCTCAGAACATATATGTCTCCTCAACAGCATGCAAAGTTAACACTTTACTTTTTTGTTGCTACGCCTAGGATGTCGTGGAGCGCACAAGACTGATTCTCACAAGCTTTGCAAACACTGCATGAGTCTGCGTGGGAATGCAATGATCAGCTTTTCGACAGAGCAGTATGTCCTTCATCGCAATATCGAGTTACACGTCAGGGTCAGATAACAGCCACCTGCATGCGAACAGCAGGCTGTTATCGCTCTCTGCCTGCGAGGCACGTACAATGATAAGACCACTGTCTGGCTAGCCGTGGGTCAGTCTCAATGCTTTCAATTCTCATTTCATCAAGCAAGTTCTCTGTCTGCGTGTGAGCCCTGACAAGCCATGACAAATAATAATAATAATGCATAAGTGTTTTACCAACATCATAGCGCTTAACATAACGTGACTTCAAATCTGGTTTCTTACTTTTTTCCCGTTTTCCCCAACGATCTCGAAAAAAAAAGACGGAAACCATGATTTCTGCTTTTCCATACCTAGATCTCCGTAAAGAGAACAACGACACAAATACATCAACATGCCCGTCATAAAAATCGCCTCATTCGTTTTCCAAATAAAGCGAAAATTAACAAAAAAAACACCTTTTCCATAAGAAAACCATGTTTTCAGCTTTTTATCTTTTCCATACCTATATCCCCGTAAAGAGAATAAAGAGACGAAAAAAAATACTATCATACACGTTATCATCACGTTTTCAGTTTTTGCAATATTAGGGAAAATCACAAAAAACTATTTTTGCCTAAAAAAACATGTTTCCAGCTTTTTACCTTTTCCGTAGCTACATCTCCGTAAAGAGGACAATGAGACGAAAACATACTATCACACACGTCATCCTCACGTTTTCAGTTTTCGCAATATGAGGGAAAATCACAAAAACCCATTTTCCATCAAAAAACTGTATTTCCAGCTTTTTTTACCTTTTTGACACCTGCATTCCCGTAAAGAGCACAACGATACGAAAAATACTATCACGCATGTCATCATCACGTTTTCAGTTTTCGCAATATTAGGGAAAATCACAAAAACCCATTTTCCATCAAAAAACCATGTTTCCAGCTTTTTACCTTTTCCATACCTACATCTCCGTAAACAGGACAACGAGACGAAAAAATACTATCACACAAGTCATCGTCACTTTTTCGGTTTTCCAAAAATGAGCAAAAATGGGAAAAACGCATTTTTAGACCCAAAACCCTATGTTCACCTTTTCGACACCTACATTCACGTAAAGAGCACGACGAGACAAAAAAAAAAGAATCCAAGCACGCCCTCCTAGCATGACACCTTCCATTCCAAGGTCGCAGGGGCTCACAACTTCCTAGGTAACGTAGAACCTACAACCTAGCATTATTTTAGAGTGGACATAAAACGTCCATAGGAAAGGGGGGATTCACCACGAGTGCAACGACACCTCATATGTTTAAATCCGATTATTGGTTACCGAGATAGTATGAGTTTTAATGGTTCTTAACAAATATTAAAAAAAAACATCTATAAATAATCATGTAAAAAGCCCGCTCTCTTACAAAACCCCTCAAGTGCGCAGGCATACAAAAAAACACTCATCGCCAAAATGTCAAAACAACATGTTTACCCCAAATGGCGTTTCCAAATTCCATCCATTTTAAAAAATAACCTCACCATCACCTAGAGCGGAAAAAATACCATCTAAACGACCCCTCACTCGACCCTACTCCTTTCCCACCACCTAACCCTTTCCCAACATAGGCATACATATTCAAGCACGAGCGCGACTTGAGAAAACCAACACTTCCCCACTACTCACGATTGACCTTTTAGTTTTGGTCTTTTAATTAAATAAAGAGGCTATAGGAAAGTAGGGGGCGTCACTACGAGTACTAGGACACCCTGTATGTTCTAATCCCATGTTTGGTTAGCGAGATATCAGGTTCGGGGCCGATACGAGGAGGGTTCAAAAAGAAGTGCCGTAGCTTCCCCATCATCCCACTACTCAGGTGTTCGCCAAGGTGACGGGCTCTCTCCGCTCCTCTTCAACCTAGTGCTGAACAAAGTTATCAAGGAATGGGAGAAAGAGCTGAGACTTCAAGGTTACTGGAGGCCAGTGCGACTAGGACGACCAATGGACGAATTGGAGGTTGGATGTCTAGCCTTCGCGGATGATCTGGCTCTACTCTCAGATAACGAAACCACATCAATCAGACAGATAGAAGTACTCCAAGAGTGCGCCGAGAAAGTAGGACTACAGATCTCGTTCCAAAAGACAGTTTTTCTGTACGAAATTCGACATTCAGAATTTAAACACGAAATATGGCAAGATCAATAGAGTCGCCCACTTTAAATACTAGGTGAAGTGCTTGAACCGACGGGAAAAGAGAAAATCGCGCAGAACGCTAGGTTAATGAAAATGAAGAGAGCCTTATACAAGACACAGAGTGTCTACAACAAGAAATGTCTGTCCACATTCACTAAACTTCGTCATTACAACACGGTTATTAAACTTGAGGTGCTTTATGCTAGTGAGACGTTGACGTTACACACTAAGGGTGACTTGGAAACAATCCTCACAGAGGAAAGAAAAATAATAATGAAAATAATTGGACCAAAGCACACAGATGAAGGATACAGGCTTCATTCCAGAGACACCACAGAGAAATTGTCCAACCTCGCAGCAGACATCAGAAAGAGGCGACTAATATTTTACGGCCACATCTGCAGACTCCCACAAACCAGACTCACCAACAAAATTCTTAGATACATACAGCGGCTCAAGATTACTACACCCTGGATGATGCAAGTCAAAATTGATCTAGTAAAAGCACAGGTCGACCCAGAAGACGTCATAGACAAAAGCGTATTTAGACACAAAGTATACAAGTGGGAAGTGTTGTCAGAGAGAGCTGCACCTACAGTCCAAAGACCAAAGTGGACCGAAGAAAGGAAGAGGGCCTTTAGTGCACGAATGAAAGAGTACTGGAAAGACAGGAAGAACAAAAAGTCATGATTGCTTCGCGTGGTCTAATAGGCCTGTAACGTGTAAAATAAAAAATAAAAATAAAAATAATAATAATAATGAAAATCCACAGCCGGTTTCCAGTCTCCGACCGGGTCAGGAATGGAATGAATGAAGTCCCCATCTAGCGGAGAGGATATGAAGTGTGCCGGCTGCCGAAGCCTGTCGCACTCCTCTGGGGCAATGATTAAATGAATGACAAATGAAATGAAATGATAGTGGAGAGTGTTGTTGGAATGGAATTGTGACAGGGAAAACCGGAGTACCCGGAGAAAAACCTGTCTGTCTCTATTTTGTCCAGCACAGATCTCACATGGAGTGACCGGGATTTGAACCACGGACCCAGCGGTGAGAGGCCGGCGTGCTGCCGCCTAAGCCAAGGAGGCTCCAATAATATTAATAATAATGCAGAGGGCAGCTTGCATGTCGAATTTTGTTTTTCCTTGGAGCGCTATGAAAGTCAAGGATGTTAGATATTTACGCTCCTTGAAACTATAGCGCTTTCTATTTGAGAAAGGAGGAACTTTTGTGTTGGCAGAAAATCTCGAGATTAATTTTGCCATTATAAACACGGCCTACTGAATTCAAATGGGTTCTTTAACATGCCAACAACGTATGACATGCGTGTGGTGATATTTGTCGCCTTTCAAAATCACTTACCATCGCCAGGAGCGAACCTGCAAGCTTAGGGTTGGAAGACCGACACGAAATCCACTCACCCACCGTGGCAAGCAACTATTAAATAATGGTACAAATTATATAACTTCAGTATATTTAAAGACAAAGGACACATCCTTAATGAAATATTAAAATCACAGGTCACAAGTATTGATCGCGGCAATCAAGTTGCAAATCTGTGGACTGGTAAGACGAATGGGTTTGAACCTCGCAGTCGGATGTCCTTGACATGGTTTTCCGTAGTTTATCATTTTTAACTCCAAGCAAAACTGGAACTAATACTCTTTAATAGGCCGCGGCTGCTTCTTTTCAGTTTTTCGGCCAGTTTAATTCGTAATCCTTCATTTAATTTGGAATTAGCAATTCTGATGACCTAGGCATCGGGAACGGCATCCAGCCGTCAAATCCATCCAACCTTGTAGAAATGGGAATGTTTAGGGATAGATATAGGCCTACAGGTTACAATTGACGTAGTCTAATACCAACTGTCACGGATAAAAATTAGAAACTGGAGGTCCACGTTTGTGCACCCTTGGTCTGAAGAGGTTAATGTGCGGAGAGATACAGACAGAGCGACATAGGAAAAGGGCTGAAGTTCATCAACCAGTTAGCCAAAATAAGTTACCGGGTAATGATTGTAAAGACGAGGCCCTTGCAGCAGTGGGAAATCATTGCAATGTCCTGATGCAAACGCTGGTAGTCTACGTGAAGGGCAACAATGATCGTTATACGTAAGACGAGACTTTTGATTGACTCAGCGTCCCACCGTTCATATATATTGGCTAGTACTGCTGCTGAAAAGGGGTACGTTCCACGCTCTCAGAAATTAATTCAGCATGCACTTTTTGGAGGAGCAACAGCTGGAGCGGTGCAACATGATGTATTCACACTTCACCTTTCTAAATTGGACATGTCATACCATTGCGATTTTGATGTACTTGGTCAGCAGAAGATTTGTGGACATATTTCTTCTGTTATTGATGGCCCTTGGATACAGGAACTTGTTTTGCATGACATTAAATTAAGTGATGTTGGCTCTTCAGCAGATATTGAAATTTTGGTCGGAGCTGATTATGCTGCTAAACTTTGGACTGGCAAAAGAGTGCAACTTAGTTCGGGATTAGTAGCGATGGAGACAATATTTGGTTGAACACTGTCAGGGAAAGTTCCCAGTAATGAGAGTCTAGCCATTGTTGTCTCAAGCATGCTGACCAAGGAAGCAACCATTGCAGATTTGTGGACTATGGATACACTTGGCATACTGGACCCTGCTGAGAAGAAAAGTAAGCTACAATTGCAAGAGACTGTTCATCAACATTTTTGGATACAGTAAGGATAAATGAAGATGAGAAATTTGAGTGCTGCCTGCCATGGGTAGAAAATCATCATCCACTTCCTAACAACTATAATATGGCTATGAAAAGAGTTAATTCTATAATTAAAAGATTACAGTCTGAAGGTTATTATCATGATTATCAGTCTGTTTTGGATTAGTGGTTGCAAGAAGGTGTAATATAGGAGGTAACGGCTGAAACAATGAGCTCTCCTTGCCATTATTTACCACATTGTCATGTCGTGAAGCAGAACAGTACCACGCCTATTCGCTGTTCGATGCGTCAGCATGTGAAAATAAGAATCCCAGTCTCAACAATTGCATTGAAAAAAGGACCAAATCTTATTGACCTACTTCCTTCCGTACTGGCTCACTTCCAGTTGAAAGAAATTGGAGTGATGGATGACATCCGCCGTGCATTCTTACAGATCAGTCTCTCTAAAGGGGACCGACTATTTTTGAGATTCTTGTGGATTGACCGACAAGGTACCTTAAAGATTTATCAGCACTGTTGAGTGATTTTTGGAGTGTCATGTACTCCATACCTACTAGGAGCAGTGATCAAGTACCACATAGAGACTGTCCTTAGTCAGTGCAAGGAGGATAAATCATCATATTCTCAAGATTTGGTAGAATTGCTATCCCGTAGCTTTTATGTTGACAACTGTTTGACCAGTGTACATGATGTAAAACAGTTGCAGCAGTTCATTAATGAAGCAACTTCTATCATGGGAAAGAGAAAGTTCGAGCTTCGAGGGTGGGAGTACACCAACCCCCTTTTAAACCCCGGAAAACCTGTCAATGTTTTAGGACTGCTTTGGGATAAATCTGAAGATACTTTGAGAATTAACACAGAAAATCTAAATACCCTGTGTCTGGAGAAAATAACCAAGAAGGTCATTCTCTCGGCAGCTCATCGGATATTTGATCCTATTGGAATAGCTTGCAGTGTCACTTTACTTCCTAAACTACTTTTACAGCAAACCTGGGAATCAGGCATAAGTTGGGATCAGGAAGTACATGATGATATTAAATCTCAGTTCTTGGCCTGAGTGAGGGAATTGATGTACTTATTGCAATCAAAATTCCTAGGTGGCTACCTGGGACAGACTGTCAAGAAAACTGGACGGTTCATATTTTCTGTGATGCAAGCCAACTTGCGTATTCTGCTGTGGCCTACTTACGTGTGGAACAACCGAATCATGTTCGTGTCCAGCTTATTCTCGCTAAAACAAGAGTCTCTCCAATCAGTAAGTCTAACAAGAAAATGACGATCCCGAGGTTGGTATTGTTGGCTGCAACAATTGGTTCTAGGATGTACTCTAATATTGTTTATGATTACAACATCCCTGGTGTTAAGACAATTTTTTTGGAGTGACGCAACAACTGTCTTAGCCTGGATTCAAAGAGAATACCAGTGGGATGTGTTCGTATCTAATAGAGTGAAAGAAATCAGGAAACTGACCTAAGGACAGGAATGGCGATAAGTTCCCGGCACTAGGAATCCTGCAGATCTCCCATCCCGTGGCACTACTGCAAAGCAATTGTTAGAATCAAGATGGTTGGAGGGACCTGACTGACTACGAGAATCATCAGACTAATGGTCCTGCATAGATATTGTTTGAAGAAGAAGAAGAGAAAACTACTGGTAAAAAGAAACTTGTTGTTTCCTCCATGCTCGCAGCTTCGGTGGAACCTGATTGGTTTTATGCCCGTGCTTCTACTTTCAAGAAAAGTGTACGTTTAGTTGGTTGGACATGTCGTTTTGTGAAGAACTGTCGAATAGAAGAACAAGACAGATTCCATGGTAACTTGACTACCGAAGAAATAATCACTGCAGAGGTTAAAGTAGTGAATTTAGTTCAGAGACAAGTATTCTCGTGAGTGAATGACACAAAATTATCTAGTTTGATGCCATTTGCTGACAGTAATGGAATTCTACGCCTAAGGACTAAACTCTCACACAGGAAGGATCTAAATGAATTTTGTCACCCAGCTATTCTCCCTAGTTGCGAGCATCCTGTTGTATTTCACCTGATTATGGACTTGCACAAAGAATCATGTCATGCAGCCACACAGATGATGATTCTCAGAGAGAGATTTTGGATTCTTGGTGGAAGACGAACAGTTCGATCTGTCCTGGATAAATGGCTTCATTGCAAGAAGCAAACAGCAAAACGTATAGAAGTAAATCCACCACCTCTTCCTGAAGATCGAGTACGAAATGCTAAGATATTTGAAGTTACTGGCGTAGATTTTGCTGGTCCACTGTATCTGAAAAAGGAGAGTGACAGCAGGGAGAAGGCGTGGGTGTGTTTGTACACATGTGGAGTCTATCGAGCAGTGCATTTGGAGCTTGTATCTTCACTCTCTACTGACAGATTTATTCAGAGTTTTCGCAGATTCACCAGCAGAAGAGGTCGACCATCTTTAGTATACAGCGACAATGGTACCAATTTTTCAGATGCTGATTCCTGTGCCTGTAAGAAGCTGGACTGAGATGCCATTAGTCAGTACAGTAATGTCAGGAGAATTAAATAGAAGTTCAACCCTCTAACGGCATCATGGTGGGGTGGTTGGTGGGAGTGGTTTATTGGAATAATGAAGAAACTACTACGCCGTATTCTTGGCCGAACATCAGTGAACTGTGAGGAGATGCAAACGATTTTGTGTGACTGTGAGGCTGTTATCAATGTTAGACCCCTCACATACGTATCCAATAATCCCACAGAGTTGACGCCACTAACTCCCAGTATGTTTCTGCAGGAAGTTGAAGAGATAGGAGTTCCAGATTTTGACTTGATTGAATCCACTGATCTAAATAAGAGACTTCGTTACAGACAAAAGCAAAGAGAAGACCTCTGAAGTAGATTTCGTTCGGAATATTTGGGGCAATTGAAGTTGTTAGCCAACAAACATCCCTGTAGACAAATTTCTGTTGGTGAAATAGTATTGGTGGAAAATGACAACTCAAAACGTCTAGACTGGCCTTTGGCTAGAGTTGTCGAACTACTGCAAGGAACAAATGGGGAAACTATGCTGGTCCGAGGAAAGACCTCAAGTGGTTTTCTACTGAGACCTGTGCAGAGAATCTATCCATTGGAACTGGAACAGTGAGCAGGGTGGATCTTCAATCATCGGCAAGAGACTTCGAGAGAAAGTCATGGAACAGCATCAGGATGAAATCAACATTGAAGGGAAGACTTCTAAGAGCCAGGTGGAGACGAGATTCGGAAGGACTGTTCACAAGCCTGTGAATCTAAGCCTGTGATTGTGTTTTGTAAGTTAATGTTGGACTGGCTGCCATTAACTTAGGTGGGAGAATGTGAGAAAAAGACTAGAATATCTCGAACTGACATTTATCGATTATGTGTATGTTGGTATTGAAGTGTTCGTTATGCTTTTGAACACACCCATGGTGGAAGCATGGAACATGGTAGAAGCTTAAGTTAATGTAATGTTTGTATGTGATTAAATTGTGGTTCAATGTCTCCTTAGAAAGAGTCTTCTCGTGAAGTAATTGTTTAGTGTATTCCCAAAATGACATTACTGCCGACCCCCTTGTGAAACAACATGTTCCTATTGCACTTTGGACTCGCAGGTGTACGGGGAAGGAAGTACACGGGGCACATACAACTTAGGGACATGCCAAGGTACCTAAGTGTGAAACTTGGTGGATGGATGTGTTCTAACGTGTCATTTGTAGTTGGAAGAGAATATTGCATGTTCTTAAGATGTTAAAACTCATGAGATTGTACGTGCTGTAAGCTGACTTATTATTTCCCGTGTCATGTGGCAGAGAGCGCACTCTGCTGTTGATATGTCGGACGCTGCAGTAATTTAAAACCGCAAGTGTTCATCTTGACAATGGATTATGCAAGTTGCTGTGTAATCGGATATTACACAGGTGATCCTATTGCACTTTGGACTCGCGGGTGTACGGGGAATCCTTTCACATTCTGACGATTATAGTTATAAGAGTAGCCTTTATAGAGTACACGTTGTTTACCTTGGTTAGTTGTAATAAGTTCCATAGTAGCAACTAACCTGTTAGTATGATTTGCTCACTACAAAGGTTATAACTGTTCTGGTAATAGAATGATTTAGCGTTGGATTTTATATGTACAGTTTAAAGTGACAGCAAAAGTGATAGCAAAGTGGTAGAAAAGTGTTGGGAAAGTGGTAGCAAAGTGGTAGAAATGTGCAGGAAAAGTAGAAAAGTGGTAGCAAAGTGGTAGAAAAGTGGTAGCAAAGTGGTAGAAAATATTACATGTATTGTTAAGAAATAGTTTCAGCGGTTACGTGGATCCATTACACAATAATTTTGGCACGACGAAGCTCATTTTCTATATCCAATAGTTCTTCTTGCCTGTTTACCGGCATTCAAGTGCTGAAGCCGCTGGATTAGCTTACTGGGATTGTTCCAGTAAACAATTTTAACAAATAATTTTTTGGGGGTAATCAGAGCATTACCATTATTATCATCACCATAATCAACATCATCATCATGATTATCATCACCAATATAATTATCATCTTTATCATCATCTTCACTATTATTATTAAATCCTTTTTGTTCCTCTTGCAATGCCTTTGATACTGTTAGGGGCTTCTTAGACGATAACGACTGTCCTAACATATTTCTTTCTGGGACATGCTTTTTTTTACCTTGGTTAAGGTATTTTGACCATTTAAATGAGTATTATTTTGAGATTTACAATAATGACTTTTTGAAATAAGTATGTTGGAGCCTTTTGTCTTAATCATTCCTAGACACTTTTTAGATCGTTGTTTCGAACAACACCAAATAACAGTTCCATTTTTATTAGTTCTTTTTACAATATATGTATATCCTTTATAGTAAGCACATGGCTTACCATAGCTAGTCGTTGATACTTCCATGTAAACTGTTAAGCATTAACTAATCTCTAGTAAAGATACCTCAGTAATAAAAATGATAGGGTGTAGTATGTGTAGTTTAAAGTAAGAGCAACAGAGAAAGAGAAACATCAAGCCTTTTTCACAATCAATGGAAAGCGATATGTCAAACTTGTACTAGACATGACGTCATTGACAAAGTCATTCAATACTTACTTTTTTTAAATCCATCTACTTGGTTACTGTTTTTGTGGACCTGAAACTCGCCTTAAAGAACGTTTGCAGCGTGGTAATGTACCTATTAATTCTTTGGATCAAGCATGCAAAGAACGTGACCTTTCTTATCGCTATAATCACCCTGCTTTAAGACATGTGGGGGATAAAAATGTTGTTGAAAAAGCTCAACAACGTTTGACATTCTGTGATACCACAGTGGGAGAGGGGTTGGCAGCTTTAATTGTAATGAGTGCTATGATAGGTTAATGATGAGTGGACATAAACATTTAAAAAAAAGGATTGAGGAATTTATATTTCTTTGTATTCTATTGGCTATGAAATAAAACTAGGTTTACTAAAGCATTATGTTTTTATTCAAAAAAATATTATAGTCATTTCTTGATTTTTCATTTTTTTTCACACATGGTTATTTACCATTTTACATTACATTTTTATAATAGCACATTTAATTTACATTTCCCTTGTTTAGTTCACACATTTTTGTACATAATCATTTTTAACCATAATATAAAAAGCAAACATTTTACACTAAAATGTATTACTTATATTCTTTTACCATTCAGAAGAACCCCCAGCTACCCATACATACTGATGTAGCAAAAGCAGGTAATCAACGGTTGAAGTCAAGAAAACCACCTTGGCGCTCTGCAATACTTCTTGAAGACTCTTCATTTAACATCTCAGAAGCATGGAAAACTATGTGGGAAGAATCATCAGTATTCAATGCACATCTGATTGAAAACCCTTCCAACCAGATAGAAGGTTTCAAACTCCCCAGACGCCAATGGAGAATCATTAACCGGATCCGTACAGGACAAGGCAAATGTGGATTCCTGCTTCACAAATGGGGTTGGGTTACTTCTGCTAACTGCGATTGTGGAGCTACCCTGCAAATCATCGAACATATTGTTGGTGAATGTCCGCAACGAGCATTCCAAGGATCAGTAGGTGACATTCATCATGCATCTTCTGAGGCACTTCAGTGGATAGATGGCCTGGATTTAGAAGTTTAAAGCAAGAACATGTGTTTTTGACTATGTATATAACTGTATATGTAGTGTGTATAACTTTTATTTTAACTCTGTATCATCATACGATAAATAATAAATAATATATTCTTTTTTACTAAACTACAGTAGCCTAACATTATACATTATACTTAGAGTTTTACAAAAATATCACAACACACTACAAATAATACAATATAGTGAACATTAGACTTATGTAAAGTAATAGTCGTCAATGCGACTATTTCCCCAAGCAAGACTATCAAATGAGTTGGGTATAATGAATCGTTTATTGTCTTCATTACTTAAAGCAACTTTGTTCAGCAAATTGGTATGTAGCTGATGATTTTTACTTCTAAATACACACATTTTCTTATATAATATAGGCGGGTTACAGACTATACAGTTCTTATAATCACTTATATGTATCTAACTCTTTACTAACAACATTCTTTTTTACTCCTTTTATTTCTTTATTACTACAACATCAAGAGTTTAGTGCTTTTCAGTCGGTCAACACGAATATACCCAAAAGAGATGGGTTATGCCCTAATCCTGAAATAAATTACATGAGATTAATAGTCGACTGCAGTCGACCGCACAGCGAGTTCAAGTGAGCACGGAAACTGCGAATAGCTGTAGTATGGAAGACAATCAGATAAGTAGTTAGCCTAAAATTTTATAGTTTAAACATAGTTTACAACCATATAATCTCTCTAAAGTACAATCTCCGGATAGCCATCACCATTTAGCATTTCACCTAACATATATACTGCATTTAGCATACACTGACAGTTGCAGTACCAATACTGCAACTAAATAATTGTACATATTGTAAATATTTTCACCTGTATTTCAAACATAGATTTTATAGCCTAAGTGTATTGGATCTGATGATGATCGCTTGACGATCGAAACTGGTCATCCTAGTGTTTTATTAATCTCATGTAATTTATTTCAGGATTAGGGCATAACCCATCTCTTTTGGGTACATTCGTGTTGACCGACTGAAAAGCACTAAACTCTTGTTTACTAAGGCAACACTGAAAATATGGCTTCAAACACCACAACTACAACATCAATTGTCATATAGCTGTATGATTTAGATTTTGTGCCTACAAAGGTGTCTATAACAACACCAGCACATTCACCCTTAAAATTTCCAAGAACCTTTTTGTTTACTAGAGGTAAATGGTATATATTGTCCTTGGGATAGTCACTTGAATCAAACCTATCTAGCTCTGTCTTGATATCATCATAAAAATCATCAGTTTTGAACTCATAAATAAAAGAATCTGTGTCTATGTAGAGTAATTTAGCATTAACATGATAGTTTTCCTTTACATAATCATAGTGAAATTCATACATAAATGTTTTTGATAATTCTAAAATGGCGTAACCCACATATATGGGTTTGTTGAAGGTTACTTTATAGCGATTCATTTGTATTACAACTAAATCCTCATGAATAATTGAACAGCAATGGAAGTTAGGCTTGCTTATTAAGTTGCTCGCACCATACCTTTTACCATCATTCTCCCACTTTGTTATCAGCTTTACATCAACTCGCTTATCAACATTCTTCATAGTCTTTCCAAAAACATTATTATTCATGAGTTTATAAAAATCCTTTTCAAAAGCGTTTGTTGACAGTGTTCTTCAATTATTGTTGTAACCTGTAGATGGCGGGATAATCTTCGATTATATGGAAACCTGTAGTTTTGCCATCTAATTCAACATGTATTCCTGCTTTGTAAGTAATATGACCGTTTCTGATCATGGGAATGAAGGGAAAGCGTCTTGTTTCCTTTCTATTATATGAAAAAGACTGGATGCGTAATGATCGATACTCCTTGATTCAGGTCTATCGATACGAGCGAATTTTATCGATTCTGTACGAATTGTATTTTAAATGTGTGGCCGTTTATTTACAATTGTTCGGAATGTTTATTTTTTATTTCTAGTGTTAATGTACTGGCACTCTTACGTAGAATATGTTAAAACTTAATCTATCAGGTTGATGTGCATGACTGGTGACTGCTGTGGAGTGTGTTGATGATAATCTGCGGTAATATATGCGTTGCATACTTGGAAAATATCTGCATTTTTAACCAGTGACGTTATTATGCTTGCGTACCGTGAATAGTGATTATTTCTGGTTCAAATTATGATTCAAGCCAGTGACAACAATTTGGACTGTTATTTGGCAATGTTAAACTAGTAGGTTTTGTGACCTATGACAAGCGAAGCAACGTAATGTGCCCTTGCAGCAAGAAATATGCAAATCACAGTATGCCAGCATTGCTCAATTCGGGATTTTTCGGGGCTGCGGTAAGTTCTCCCACTCTGTGACTTACATATTTTGGATTAAATAGAGGATACACTTGCAAAAAATAACAACAAAATCAACTCCTATTTTAACACATTTAATTAATCCAAAATTATGGCGCTACAAACAAATAAACACATAAACTACTGACCCATATCATTCTACTTGTCCAAAGTGAACAAGGAATAGCATAAAAATAAAACAAATATTAGATTAAAACACATGGTTTTCTTTAAAACCAACAATTCACGATTATTTTCACTTCCATAAAGTACTTATCTTAAAGTTCCAAATAACTACGAGCTTCTTTGGCTCGATACTTTCCCATAATAATGGTGTCATATTTTTGTACACCTCAAGAATTATTTTTATCTTTTCTTATCATCAAAACAAATATATAATTACATCTAAAATTACAGGTTAATTATTCACTTCAATATTTGGGCATACCACATGTTCTCCGTATTTACTATCTCTCTCAAGTTTTTCAAATTCACTACGGTGATCGGGAAAACTATTTGTGTACTCCAGAGTTATAAAGATTACTTGACAAAGTCAAAAACTATGATCACTCCCGAAACCTAGTTATCTTCACAAAACTCGTGGATTCCTTCTTTTCCATACAATATTACAATAGGGATTTTATATAATTCATTTGTCTTATAAGACCATTATCACATAAGAAAACTACGATCTGAATTGGCAAGCGATAATATCAATCTACAAGGACCTCGGTTCAACGCCCGGGTCATTAACAACTTTAAACACTCACGGTGTATTTAACACATCTTACAAGACGGTTTTACCCACCCTCGCTCTATGAGGGTCAGGCCATTATACTCGGGCGTGATTTATGACAAGGAAAGCGACTCTCTGCCTAACCTACGGTGGCAGCTCTCTTCAATGCTTTAAAACAAACCTTCACATTATTCTCAGTTCTATGGAGAGACCTGGCTTTTACTCGCTTATTTTCATTCAACAATATTCTTTGGCTCATAAACCACTTTCGTAACCTTGGCATTTATTAATTATGAGAGGGTCCTCATTGATTGGGAAGATTAATACACATTCTACGACGAATAATTAGGGGCTTTAACAACAAGAGGATTCTAGGTTCGAATCTCTTAACATGCCTCGGGAACATTTCCACATCAGAGGACTTATACAAAACGCGATTTAGGGTCAAGCCGTAGCTTACAGGACCTACGCTCAATAATACCATACATTAGCTCCCTTTTTAAATAATACACACATGGCCTCGTGATCTACGTCACAATTAGAGGACTTACAACATATCTCAATTCACTGCAATCAACTACCCTCCATAAGTAATTTACCAAGTACTTTAACTTTTACGCGTTCCTAGCGTAACTTTTTATTTAATTGCGTTCCATTATGCTACACATTACTTTACGGCCGAATGTCTTCCAAAGAACTGATACATTTCATAGTAACAATTGATACATATCTTAATTCTTATATTAATCTTTTCCGTTGACAATAAATCGCTCCCTTTTTAAGAACACGCATTCACATCATGTCTTATACATTTGTTAAGGCTTCAACGCTCTATATTTTTATATCATCCAATTTAATCTTTATTTAGATTTCTTTACCTTGTTATTCACATCATGTTTTCATTCCTTACAAAAGCTCAAAAGCTATTTCTTTCATATAATTCCAATTTACCTTTATGTAAATATCTTTGTTATAATTATTATTATCACGCTTGCTTTTATAACATTCATTAAATACTGACATTTTATTCCATGCATTTCCTCTACAGGATTTATTATTTCACATACTTATTTATTATTTCTTAAAACTTTATTTTCGTTCAGATCGCGTTCTTATTTAGTTATTATTCATTTAAAAACATCCCTTCTACTCAAAACTCCGGTGGAATTGTACACAAATTTTTTCCCGACACCAAAACATAATGAAAATCTTTACTTACATGTTTAAGGTCGCTTTCTGACCTTTATTCTCGTTTGATGTGACATTTTGGCCCACCTTCTTGACCTACTCCATATTGTACAATCTCATCTTATGTACAGAAATTTCTTGACACATATTCACTATATTTAACACTGACAACATTTTTTTAATACACTGGTGTATCCGTTTTGAACACACATTAAAACACTAAAAAATATTACTCTGGTACATATTATAACACATATCACTGTGCATAAAACGCTTTCACTTTACCTAAAACACTTAAAATGATACTCTTATTTCTTTTCTTACAATATTTACACTTCACTCCTATCACACGGGTGTATCTCAACGATTTTTACAATTTCTGTCGGCTGTTGATGATCCCTGATGTGAATCCTATCGACCTGCATTGGACGTGTGATTTTACTCGTTCAAAGTTTCTCTCTCCTACAATGGTAACTACTGGTTTCAGTCTCTCAAAACCGCTTCTATTGTCTATTACTCGGCTTTACTTTATCTGCTTTAACTATGCGATAAATGTATTTTCTTTGCCGTCACCTCTATTTATATATGGTGGTCTATCGCACCCTATAGTTTCTATATCTTGGCCTCCCTTCGAGGACCGTATACTGTCTATCGTACCGTTTAGTTTCTATATCTTGGCCTCCCTTCGAGGACCGTATACTGTCTATCGTATATTTTTGACGTTTTCTCACTAGAGTACGTTTCCCTCTGGTTTCGAACCTAAGTTCCTAAGTTCCTTTCGCTTGAACTTCTATCTTTCGCGATCGTAATTACTGTTTATTCTTGTCCTTTATAGGACTTAATGTCTTTAACAATGTCTTTACTAGACGTAACGCCGTTTATTTGTTGGAGTTCTTATAACTTCATAACTGTATTGAACTAGTGTTCTTCTTGAACTCGAAGTTCCCTACTAATCGCTGTGTCTTACTTTGGCGATATTGCTTTAAAGTCCGTATATTTAATGTTCTTTATAATTTAGGACTCTTCAAAGTCTCGAACTGCTAACCCTCAGCGTAGCGTACTTATATCGTAACTGGTCTACACTCGGTGAACTTGTAGCATAGCCTCCCACAGGCTCTGGATCGATGTCTGATACAGCTTAACGTCCCCCTCACGGGCTCTTGAATACTGCGTATACGATGTGGTGCAGCACTTCCGCTCACGGAATGCTCGTAGACTGATGATTATGATGCTCCAGCGTAACGCCCCCCTGGACGGACTAATACTGCATGTACTGATACAGCGTGACGTTCCCCTCACGGGCTCTCGTAGACTGCCTGCACTGATGCAGAGTAACACCCCCTCACGGGCTGTCAGAATAACTGCATGATTGGCTTGGTGAGGCCAGGAGTTTTATACCTTTCAGCCAAAAAAAGATAAAACTCTAGTCCTTTTCGTGACCAACTTTTGAACTAATTGTCGCACAGTTATAAAAATTATATATCCGGAAAGCTCGTCTTCCAAACGTAAAATAATCTTCCTGTGCATGGAAATCGATCGTGCATTTCCGAGATATTAATTAATTTCTCGTCCTCAACTGTGTGGGTGGTGCTGTTCTTTTTTTATTCTCCCACTCCTTGGGTCTCGGTGAACCCCCAATGACGTCTACTTGCGTTTGCAGTTTTTTCCTGTGCAATTTTTACAAGGTTTTTCTTTACACAAAAATCTCTAATCCAAATTGATTCACCGTACTGTATCTGTTTACTTATTTTTATACTCGTAAACGGGTTAAATTTAATTATTCCTGTTCTGACTCAGCAGCTAGGTTGCCATATTCCTGCAAAGTAAGAGCAATTTCCGAGTCCAGCTTCTTCGTCTTACAGTCAAAACTTTCCACTCGTTCTAATAATATCCATGACTGGCTCCTTATAAATGTCAAGAGGCATGAGCTCTTCTAAGGAACACCTGGCCCTAGCGCTTGCACAATGTTAGGCTGTAATCCTGGCTTGAAATCTCTCTCCGTTCCCTTATAAACTGTATGATTCTTTCATTCCTTTCTCAAAGTACATGGATTCGACTCTCTTTGAGGCCATGGTACATGGGTTCATCTCACCCCTCCTTAGGTTAATAAATTTTCGAAAAATTTTGAGGAAATTTATTTCAATTATTTATAAAAATCTTATTTTTCCTTTAATAGTCGAAGCCATTATAACGTTCTCCGTACTTTTTGTTTCTTTATTCCTAAAAAATCCCACGATAATTTGATTTCTTTCATCTTTTGAAGTCATATCCGGTAATTGTGTCGGTTGGGTACGCTCTGTCCCTACCCTTTCTTTCTCCTTTTTATTTGTCTGGATATCAGGTTTCCAGAACCTCATTCTTCTTTACGGGTGTGGTCTATCCCTACCCGTTCCCTTATTTCATCATTCTCCTTCCTTAAATTGAAATTTTCTTCTTCAATAAAATCAATTATTTCTTTTATTTCCCAATATAATTTCTCCCATTCGCATTCGCATTCGAATGTTTGAGCTCTGTTTTCTTTTTCTATCTCATTCTCGTTTCTATCAAAATTGGATTCTTCATCTCTAAATGTTTCCATAACCAGGGCTTGTTCATTGGCTTCATCGAAGTCTTCGGGAGGGTAATACACTTTTAAATTTGCTGAATTCATGGTCACTTCATGATTCGTTTCACAGTGCCGAATTCTATAGGCATTATTTCTCAAATCCCTTATTATTTGATACGGTCCGTGGTACATTTTCTGGAACTTTTTGTACACGCGGTTCCCTGGATCCGAAACGGCGGGTCTTTTTACTAACACCATTTCCCCTGCTAATAATGGCCGATGATACCTCTTGTGCCTATTTCTTCTTTGTCTCCTGTCGGCTTGAGCTTTTAGACGCTCAAAGGCTCTTCTTATACGTACATCTCTTCCAGGCTGAGCGTCTGCTGGCCTAGGAATTACCAGACTCCAAGGTCTCTCTGGTTGCTCATTCCGATGTAACGTTATTGGTATCTCTCCCGTAGATTCATGGATTGTGTTGTTTATACAAAATTCGATAATATCCAAGATATCTATCCACTTCCAATTTTCTTCGGCACAGTATATCCTACAATACTTGGCCGTCTCCCTCATCACTCTTTCTACAGGATTTGCCTCAGGATGGCGAATACTTGACAAAATCTGACGTATTCCAAGTCTTTCTAATTCTTGTCTGAACTCTACACTGGTGAAACAACTACCGTGATCCGACAACAAATTCTCAGGTTTTCCCAGAATCGGTATCACTTTTTCTTTGAGTCGTTTTAACACCTGTTTGGTACTAGTCTTCTGTATGGGAGCAAGGACAACCATTTTAGTGAAGACATCCATAGCCACCATTATGTGTCGATTTCCTCTTCTTGCCTTTGGCAAAGGTCCGAAGTTATCAATAGATATGATTTGACCTGGCCTTTCGGGCAACAATGGTATAGGCTTTTGTCTCATCAGAAATGCATTTGGTTTGATCCTTTGACATAAATCACATGTCTTTAGCGTGTCCCTTACAGTTTCTCTCAGTCTCGGCCATACAAATGCTTCTTTCAGCATCGAGACTGTTTTGTCGACTCCCATATGTCCGAACGATCTATGGGCTAGCCATACTATTTTCCTCTGCAAAATTGCAGGTACAACAATCCTTAATCGTGTATGGTCAGAGTCCACAAACTTATATAATAATCCATTATAAAATGTGTAATCTTGAGCTATCTTATTAGCTTCTGTGTACGCTGGTGTTCCCCTATCAAACTTCCTTCGAGGAAAGATATGAGCATGTTCATCCATGGATCCTCACGTTGCCGTTGACTAATGCTCCTTAACTCATTTAGAGTACGCTGATCCCTGTCTTCCAAATCAATAGCCATTACTTCCTCTTCTGTGGACTCTGGCTGTCTACTTAAGTAGTCTGGAACTATATTTTCTTTTCCTGGGCAGTATTCTATCTTTACATCAAACTGTTGAATGTATAAAGCCCAACGCATCAACCTTTGACTGGATAAATCAGTCTTCATCAAAAAGGTTAAGGCTTTATGATCCGTTCTTAGAATGACCTGAAACCCATATACGATCTTTCGCCAATATTGCAGCGCGTGCAATATCGCTAATAGCTCGATTTCGCTGATCGTATAATTTTTCTCGTGTGGTTTCAGTCTCCGACTTGTGAAAGCTAGATAATTTTTCTTATCAGGGTTATCCGGGTTTTCCTGATATAGCATTGCCCCTGTTCCAATCTGGGATGCATCTGTATGAATTATAAATTTCTGATTAAAATCAGGATATCCTAGCTTCACATAGTTTAAGAGCATTTCCTTGGCCTCCACGAATGCTTTTTCTGTTTCCTCCGTCCATTTCCACTTGCCCCCTTCTTCAGAAGGTCCTGTAGTGGTGCAACAGTTTTTGTGTATGATGGACAATGTCCTGAGAAGAAACCAATCAATCCCAAAAACTGGCGAACGTTCTTCACCTTCAAAGGCCTTGGAAAATCCCTTATCGATTCCAATTTGCATGGATTTGGTTTAACACCATCCTTATCAATCACATGCCCTAAAAATGTTACTGGCCTTTGACAAAAATTTGACTTCTTTAAATTGATTTTAAAATTTGCCCTTCTTAAGTCTTCCAATAATTTCTTCAATTTTTCTAAATGTTCCTCAATATTCTCCGAGGTAAGCAAAATATCATCCACATAACGGATAGTGCACTCTTTCACTTCCTCTGACAGGTTTCGATCAAGCGCTCTTATTAAGGCAGATCCCGCGGTCTTCAGTCCAAACGGACATCTCCTAAAACAATAGGTTTGTTGGTCGAACTGAAATCCAGTCAACAAGCTGGTTTTCTCTTCCAGTTCGAGATGATGATACGAAGAAGTCATGTCAATATTTGTGAAAATCTTCTTGCCTTTGAACTTCCTCAGTATTTCTTTTATGGGTGGTGCCGAATCATTTTCTGGTATGATTTTTGCATTTAAATTTCTGGCATCTAGACACACCCTTACTGAGCCATCCGGTTTGCTCACAATCACTAATGGACTAACATATGGTGTCGCCATCTTTTCTATAATACCTGCATTGATCATCTCCTGCAGTGTTTTCTTAGTTTGTGGGTAATGTTTTTCCGCAACCGGGTATGGTTTTTGTCTGAACGGTGCCCAATCATTGACTTGGAACGCGTATTTAAAATTTTCAATCTTCCCTGGCTTGGAATCAAATACGTCCCTAAAATTCAATAATAATTTCTTTAATTGTTCCTTATTTTCGAGGTTCACTTTAGCTTCCTCTACTTTTCCTGACAGGTTGGTCTCGAACTCAGTTTCCAAATTATCTTCGAGTTCTATGTTGAGGACCTCAAATATCCTTTCTCTGTCCTTACAACCTTCTTCCGTTACTTCTTCCCCATGCCATACCTGTTCTCCTATTTTCACATCCTGTTCCTGTAGGTTAATGTTTTGTTCATCCACATCCTCTCTTTGGATTCTAATGCAGTTTTGCGCTAGGTCGATGATGACCTTGTTCTCACGGATAAAATCAATACCTAATATGACATTATACGGTAATTGATTTACCAGCAAAAAGCATTGCGAAATTTCAGCATTACCCATGATCAGATCAATGTATACCTGAAATTTGCATGTTAAAGATTTTCCAGGGATAATTCCCTTAATCTTTACACTTGATGTGGGGATTTTTAATACGCGGCCTCTTGTTTCCAATTCATTCAGAAGGGTTTGCGTAATTAAACTTATTTTTGATCCGGTATCAATCAATGCCCTGACCAGTAATCCTTCTATTCTTAGCATAATTATGGGTAATTCTCTTTTGATAGGTGGGATTCCTTCCACATCCTCATTAATTAGCTCATCTGGTCTTGCTATCCAATTCACAATTTCTACCTCCTCCCAGCTCCTGGTATGTTTCCACTTTTGACGATTTAAATTTGGAGTTTTTTTTTTATCCTGAGGGCTCCCTTTTCCCTCATTCTTTAACTGAGCTTGTAGTTCCAAGCTTTGAGCTCCATCTAGTCGGTCGGGTGATTTCCGGTTCTTGATTGCCTCACTCCAACGGACTTTTTGCCTTTCAGGTTCGTCTGGTCGTTCGTTCATGTAACGAAGACTTTCCTGATATCTTTCCTCTATTTCGGCCCGATATTCATCATCCCTCTCCTCTGGCCTTACGTGCCTTCGGGGATAATTCTCCCATTTCTTTCTGTTTTCTTGCCTCTGATGGTTATTGTTATAGGGTCGGCTCTCTTGTTGCCTATAACCCGTATTCCTAGGATTTCTTCCTCGATATCCTCCTCTGTGGTATGGCTGTATTCCTCTAGGCTCTTGGTGCCCATACTCTCGACCTAGTCCTTGAGTATCAGTGCTGGTGGACTGATTCCTGGTCGATGGTTTTTCGCTGGTTTCCTGACTGCTGACCATGTGTACCTGTTCAGTCTGTCTTTGGTGCCTAGGAGTTACGTGTGACGTCGTCATGTCTAATTGACGTAATACACTCTCCACTTCCACAGCATTTCTGGCTTTGGATGAGATTAACAGCCTCTGAATCTCATATGGAAGTTGTCTTGCAATGGCGGCACACAGGTCGTTCTCAGCTGGAGCAATGTCAAGTTCGCGGAATTTACACAGCTGAGCGGTAAAAAATTCCGAGTACTTAGTTGGTGCATTTGTGCTGTACTTCCTAGAGTACAGATCTAGCCTCAAATTCTCCTGGACGTCTGCTGCCCAATATCGTTTTAAAAAGGCTTCTCTAAAGCCTTCCACCGTATCAAAGGTGTACCTGAAGCTTCTGAACCAGGTGAGACAATCACCTGCCAACAACTTCTCAATAGCTCTCAGTCTCCGATCCTGAGGAACCTTCATTTCGTTTAAGTACTCTGCGACTTCCTTTAGCCAGTATTTTGGAGTAATTGACATGTTATTACCCGTAAATTTTACCGGTCTGTCCTCATTCGATTTGATAATGTTTATTATCTGACCATTTGTCTGGTTCATGTATGGGGTTGACATCGCCATCGGATATCCTGGGTTCTTGTAAGGGCTCTCCCCTCCTAAGTCCCTATCGGTATCTGTGCCTTGTTCACGGGAATCTACCCATCCTGTCTTTGGAAACTCCTCCTGATTCTCAAATTCTAATTTCCTTTCCCTTCGGGCACTTTCTTCATTAGCCATGAGTTGGATTTCCATTTGACTGTTCTTATGTTCAGTCCTCTCCAACCGGGATCCTAATTCATTTTGAATTCTTTCCTGATTTTTCTTACTGGTTTCCAGTTCTTGTTTGAGTTGGTTTTTGTCGTTCCTGAAGCTATTCCTGATTTCATTTAAGTGTTCTTCTACCTCTTTCTTGATGACCATGACCTGTTCTGTTATAATTTCTGGTTTAACGTCACCTCTGGTATCTAGGTCTTCTCGTATTTCCTTTATCTTTTTCTCCATCTCTCTTTGTCCTTTGACCATATTTACTTTAATTCCTTCCAGTTTTTCCTCAGTTTTCCCTTGACTCTTATATAATATCATCAAGTCATTTTGGATCTGGCCTACTTCCCTATGAGTTTTTCCTACTTCGACCTTTAATGTTCCGATGGTTCCCTGAACATCATTAATACCCTGACTTATCTCATCTATCTTATGGGTACTTTCCTTATTTTCGTCCTCTCGTTGTTTTCTTTCACTCTGGAGATGCCCCTCGTATATACCTAATCTTCGATTTATTTCACCCTCATACTTCTTTAAGTTATCATCTACCTGCCCGGTAAACAGCTCAAATTGACTTTTCATATCCCGCGCATCCTTTTGATTTTGATTTTTCATCTCAGTTACTTCGGTCTGAACTACACCAATTTTATTCTCGAGGGTCCCTACTTTCTCCTCAACCTTTCCAAATCGGGTTCCTAGCTCATTCACACTTTGTTTTATTTCATCCCGGGATGTTTTACAGATATCGCTGTTAGATTTTATCTGAGCTTCTAATTTTTTCTGCACACCTTGGATCTGGGTTACAAGTTTCTTTTCACATTCCTCTACATTTTCTTTACATGCTTTTTCCATGCTATTTAATTTAGTTTCTATAGTACCAAAATTATCCTCTAAAATTTTAAAATTTTCTCGGCATTCATTTTGTGCTTCTCCCATATTTTTGTTCATAGTATTTATTTGGCCTTGCAATTCTGACTGAAATACTTTATTTTCCCTTTGAATTTCACTTGCGATTTTCCCTTTTAAATCATTTAATTTGTCCCCAAACTTAGTGTCAAAATCTTGAAATTTGGTATTCATTGTTTCTTCTAAAACCTTGGACCCCTCTTTCATTTCCTTAATTTCAACCTTCAATTCCTTATCCATTTTTATACAATTAGCTTCGATAGCTTCTAATTTAGTTCCCATGTTATCACTTTTAGCTTCGATATCTACTAATTTAGTTCCCATATTAGCACTATCAGTTTTTAGTGACTCTAAACTTTGATTCATGGATCCTAACTTTTGGTTATTTTCCTCCTGTTGGCTGTCCAACTTATTCAAACTCTCATTTATGGATTCGAACACTTTGTTATTTTCATCCTTTTGGAGGCCCAATGTATTGTTTATAGCCTCCAACTTCTCATTGTTATCGGCTTTTATAGCCTCCAAAAGCCGTTGCATCTCTTCACTCAATGCCATCTTATTAGAATATAGTGGACTACTAATGCCACATCGCTAGAACATGCTTGAGAGATAGTAATCTGAACCATTGTGTCCCAATTTCTTTAAAAATTGGGGGCGTGGTGGCTCAGCGGTCCAGCTGTATGCCTCTCACCAAGGCGGTCCGGGTTCGATTCCCGGTCAATGCATGTGAGATTTTCGAAGTGAGATGCCATGTCCTGTGGTTCGGATTCCACGTAAAAAGGAGGTCCCGTGGCTCATAATCACAAGATTCACGGTCACGTAAAACTACAATCTTCCTTCTTTAAAAATTTACTTTGGTACGGGTGTTTACTACACCGTACCCTTTTGATACTCTGCTTCAAACTCAAAGACCTTTATGGAAGTATTTAAAATTCAAAATTTCGAAAAACCATTTTTTTTTTCAAAAAAATGAAAATTTTGATTTTTCGAGAAAACTCGGGGTTTCCCTAGGAAAACTCAGCCCTGCGTACTGGGCGCCATGAAAGAGATAGGTTTGCTAGAAGCCCCACGTTGAAGCCACTAGACAAATTAAAACTACTCCGGTTCCAAATGAACTCGGAGTCCATGAGCTAACACAATTGTTATATTAAATAGGTGGGTTTCATTATAACCCACAATTCACGATTATTTTCACTTCCATAAAGTACTTATCTTAAAGTTCCAAATAACTACGAGCTTCTTTGGCTCGATACTTTCCCATAATAATGGTGTCATATTTTTGTACACCTCAAGAATTATTTTTATCTTTTCTTATCATCAAAACAAATATATAATTACATCTAAAATTACAGGTTAATTATTCACTTCAATATTTGGGCATACCACATGTTCTCCGTATTTACTATCTCTCTCAAGTTTTTCAAATTCACTACGGTGATCGGGAAAACTATTTGTGTACTCCAGAGTTATAAAGATTACTTGACAAAGTCAAAAACTATGATCACTCCCGTCACCTAGTTATCTTCACAAAACTCGTGGATTCCTTCTTTTCCATACAATATTACAATAGGGATTTTATATAATTCATTTGTCTTATAAGACCATTATCACATAAGAAAACTACGATCTGAATTGGCAAGCGATAATATCAATCTACAAGGACCTCGGTTCAACGCCCGGGTCATTAACAACTTTAAACACTCACGGTGTATTTAACACATCTTACAAGACGGTTTTTACCCACCCTCGCTCTATGAGGGTCAGGCCATTATACTCGGGCGTGATTTATGACAAGGAAAGCGACTCTCTGCCTAACCTACGGTGGCAGCTCTCTTCAATGCTTTAAAACAAACCTTCACATTATTCTCAGTTCTATGGAGAGACCTGGCTTTTACTCGCTTATTTTCATTCAACAATATTCTTTGGCTCATAAACCACTTTCGTAACCTTGGCATTTATTAATTATGAGAGGGTCCTCATTGATTGGGAAGATTAATACACATTCTACGACGAATAATTAGGGGCTTTAACAACAAGAGGATTCTAGGTTCGAATCTCTTAACATGCCTCGGGAACATTTCCACATCAGAGGACTTATACAAAACGCGATTTAGGGTCAAGCCGTAGCTTACAGGACCTACGCTCAATAATACCATACATTAGCTCCCTTTTAAATAATACACACATGGCCTCGTGATCTACGTCACAATTAGAGGACTTACAACATATCTCAATTCACTGCAATCAACTACCCTCCATAAGTAATTTACCAAGTACTTTAACTTTTACGCGTTCCTAGCGTAACTTTTTATTTAATTGCGTTCCATTATGCTACACATTACTTTACGGCCGAATGTCTTCCAAAGAACTGATAAATTTCATAGTAACAATTGATACATATCTTAATTCTTATATTAATCTTTTCCGTTGACAATAAATCGCTCCCTTTTTAAGAACACGCATTCACATCATGTCTTATACATTTGTTAAGGCTTCAACGCTCTATATTTTTATATCATTCAATTTAATCTTTATTTAGATTTCTTTACCTTGTTATTCACATCATGTTTTCATTCCTTACAAAAGCTCAAAAGCTATTTCTTTCATATAATTCCAATTTACCTTTATGTAAATATCTTTGTTATAATTATTATTATCACGCTTGCTTTTATAACATTCATTAAATACTGACATTTTATTCCATGCATTTCCTCTACAGGATTTATTATTTCACATACTTATTTATTATTTCTTAAAACTTTATTTTCGTTCAGATCGCGTTCTTATTTAGTTATTATTCATTTAAAAACATCCCTTCTACTCAAAACTCCGGTGGAATTGTACACAAATTTTTTCCCGACACCAAAACATAATGAAAATCTTTACTTACATGTTTAAGGTCGCTTTCTGACCTTTATTCTCGTTTGATGTGACATTTTGGCCCACCTTCTTGACCTACTCCATATTGTACAATCTCATCTTATGTACAGAAATTTCTTGACACATATTCACTATATTTAACACTGACAACATTTTTTTTAATACACTGGTGTATCCGTTTTGAACACACATTAAAACACTAAAAAATATTACTCTGGTACATATTATAACACATATCACTGTGCATAAAACGCTTTCACTTTACCTAAAACACTTAAAATGATACTCTTATTTCTTTTCCTACAATATTTACACTTCACTCCTATCACACGGGTGTATCTCAACGATTTTTACAATTTCTGTCGGCTGTTGATGATCCCTGATGTGAATCCTATCGACCTGCATTGGACGTGTGATTTTACTCGTTCAAAGTTTCTCTCTCCTACAATGGAAACTACTGGTTTCAGTCTCTCAAAACCGCTTCTATTGTCTATTACTCGGCTTTACTTTATCTGCTTTAACTATGCGATAAATGTCTTTTCTTTGCCGTCACCTCTATTTATATATGGTGGTCTATCGCACCCTATAGTTTCTATATCTTGGCCTCCCTTCGAGGACCGTATACTGTCTATCGTACCGTTTAGTTTCTATATCTTGGCCTCCCTTCGAGGACCGTATACTGTCTATCGTATATTTTTGACGTTTTCTCACTAGAGTACGTTTCCCTCTGGTTTCGAACCTAAGTTCCTAAGTTCCTTTCGCTTGAACTTCTATCTTTCGCGATCGTAATTACTGTTTATTCTTGTCCTTTACAGGACTTAATGTCTTTAACAATGTCTTTACTAGACGTAACGCCGTTTATTTGTTGGAGTTCTTATAACTTCATAACTGTATTGAACTAGTGTTCTTCTGGAACTCGAAGTTCCCTACTAATCGCTGTGTCTTACTTTGGCGATATTGCTTTAAAGTCCGTATATTTAATGTTCTTTATAATTTAGGACTCTTCAAAGTCTCGAACTGCTAACCCTCAGCGTAGCGTACTTATATCGTAACTGGTCTACACTCGGTGAACTTGTAGCATAGCCTCCCACAGGCTCTGGATCGATGTCTGATACAGCTTAACGTTCCCCTCACGGGCTCTTGAATACTGCGTATACGATGTGGTGCAGCACTTCCGCTCACGGAATGCTCGTAGACTGATGATTATGATGCTCCAGCGTAACGCCCCCCTGGACGGACTAATACTGCATGTACTGATACAGCGTGACGTTCCCCTCACGGGCTCTCGTAGACTGCCTGCACTGATGCAGAGTAACACCCCCTCACGGGCTGTCAGAATAACTGCATGATTGGCTTGGTGAGGCCAGGAGTTTTATACCTTTCAGCCAAAAAAAGATAAAACTCTAGTCCTTTTCGTGACCAACTTTTGAACTAATTGTCGCACAATTATAAAAATTATATATCCGGAAAGCTCGTCTTCCAAACGTAAAATAATCTTCCTGTGCATGGAAATCGATCGTGCATTTCCGAGATATTAATTAATTTCTCGTCCTCAACTCTGTGGGTGGTGCTGTTCTTTTTTTATTCTCCCACTCCTTGGGTCTCGGTGAACCCCCAATGACGTCTACTTGCGTTTGCAGTTTTTTCCTGTGCAATTTTTACAAGGTTTTTCTTTACACAAAAATCTCTAATCCAAATTGATTCACCGTACTGTATCTGTTTACTTATTTTTATACTCGTAAACGGGTTAAATTTAATTATTCCTGTTCTGACTCAGCAGCGAGGTTGCCATATTCCTGCAACGTAAGAGCAATTTCCGAGTCCAGCTTCTTCGTCTTACAGTCAAAACTTTCCACTCGTTCTAATAATATCCATGACTGGCTCCTTATAAATGTCAAGAGGCATGAGCTCATCTAAGGAACACCTGGCCCTAGCGCTTGCACAATGTTAGGCTGTAATCCTGGCTTGAAATCTCTCTCCGTTCCCTTAGAAACTGTATGATTCTTTCATTCCTTTCTCAAAGTACATGGATTCGACTCTCTTTGAGGCCATGGTACATGGGTTCAGTATCTAGGAAAGACATATTTTGAATACGATCGGTAGTAAATCAATCGCCTGATGATTTACTCGGAGATAAAGATGTATGTGTTTAACTGAAACTTTCCTAACAGAAACAATTTCGTCGGTAGGATGTTATGGAGTTCATTCACTAGCCATCAGAGGTAACGAAGGGCGACCCCCGGGAGGGGTGGCCTGTTTTGTAAACTCAGCAGTAGGAAGAATAATATCAACGCGAATAGATGAGAATATGGTTTTAGTGAATACAGAACTATTAGTAATCATTGGAATATACATAAGACCACAAACATCCATCGGGGATGCAACTCAAATGATACTTGATGCATTAGCACACACCGAGCCCACAGACCATCATGGGAGAAGACCTAAACTGTAGAATAGACAAGCCAAACGTCAAAACTAACACAGTGCTAAGATTTTTATCTCATTAACAAGAAGAGTCTCATCACGTACATTGCGTACAATGGAAGGAGTGCGATAGATCTAATGTTCTACAGAGGGAAAGGCATAACACCAATTAGCCAAGAAGTAGTATGGAACTCGACCACTACAACGATAAGGAAACACATCCCCATATTGGTGACATATAATTTATAAACACTGCTCAGAATGTCTATAGGAAATCCCGAAAGTTGAATATAGACAACCTCAAGAGTAGATAAACTAAGCGGTTCCTGGACCAATTTCAAGGTCATCCACTTTTTCCCCCTGGTTATGTGGTTACCCCCAGGTGTGTTTGAGGGCAAGGGGGGAGGGGAGGGGCTGGGGTGGAGGCTAGGGGGAGGGGTGGGCTGGGGTGGTGGCTAGGGGGAGGGGTGGGTCTGGGGCTAGGGTGGAGGGTCTGGCCTGGGTGCAGGCCCATGCAGGGGTGGGGTCTGGCCTGGGAGCAGGTCCCAGGTGTTGCTCAGCCTGTGCTGGCCGGCACACTGACTTTTTTTTCGGGGGGGCCGAAAAGGTTTCCCGCACCCCCCGCGTGGCACCCGACCTTACTACTGGTGCCTCCGACATGCAGTTAGTCTACATAGTAGAAGAGAAATCATAGGGGTTTGGAAAAGGAGAGGATTGCCCTTTGAGGCTTAGCGCCTGTCCGATCGCGGTCGCGATTTACCAGGCATCATAGGTATATATTAACATTGGTATATTTTACTTATATGCACATATAAATATGTGCATATATGTAAGGGTTGGATTTTAGGGCCAGGGAAAACCGCATATGCAGAGAGGAAAGACTGTCTACACGTAAAACCTGGCGGCTTGGTTATTGCCACATGCAAGGAAGTGGGTATGGAAATGATTAGGTTTATTAGTGCGGGAGGTGTATCATGCAACAGTTGCAAAATCAGTTTCCTCGCTGAGATTTGTATATGTGGGAATCAGTTGGCTTGGCACTGCTGGGTCTAGCGCGTCCGCAATGGCGGACGAACTGCACGTCCGGGGTTAGGTTCGGAGCACAGTCCGCCCGCCTAGAGCGTCCTAGTACCAAGTCTCCGTGATCCGAACAGGGGCTTCTTCTCTCGTGTCCTGGACATAGCTGATGGTTGTTATCAATCACTCCGCCGCTGCATACAACCGTCCTGAAACTATAAGCTAATGATTATTAATAGTCCTTCCCTTGGCTATCCATTTGGCAAGCCAGGGGAAGGGTTATAAAACTATTTTTTTCCTTAATCTAAACTTAATCTGAAACAAACAAGCAGACGTAACATAGACAAAGACTTAATCTGAAACAAACAAGCAGACGTGCACATAGACAAATAATAATTGTTAGTACACTTAAGTATATACACTTCATGTATGTAGCAAGGGGAGCGCGTGTGGCCGCCTTGGTTAGGCCGTAGCCGTTAGCCAAGGGCTTCCATGGGATGAGTGGGGAAATTGGGTTATCCATGGGGTGTTCCATGGGATGTGCATTTGGGGGTGACATTTGTGTTGTATGTCCCTGGGGTTGGTGCCGCTTTGCGCTACTCATAGCACCTACCTTCCCTGACTTTACCTGAAGAGAATGTGTCGTGGGGTAGGATATTTGCTATTTCGGCCCATATCGGTTCGGCCGAGGGCTCTTGCGAGTGGGTTTGCCGAATTGCGCCTGGAGCGTTGTGACCTTAGTGCAAGTTGTCGCACAAAGGCTTTGATGCTTGGCGTATTTGTTATGCGTTCTAGCGTGGGTGTATCCCGCGGGAGCTTTTGTGCTAACCGCAAGTATTTGTTTTGGATCATCTGCAGCTTTATGAGGTTCGACTTAGCTGTGTAACCCCATATGGGGCTGGCGTACATTAATATAGGCCTTATGAGGGCTTTATACATGTTTACGCCCAGCGTCTTGTCGAGGCGACTCTTCCTATTTAGGAATGGGTAAAGCTGCAGTAATCGCATGTTGGCTTTACGCTGTAGTGTTTTCTTACATGGTGCAGCATGGTTAGTTTAGCATCTAGGGTTACTCCTAGATACTTAACTGTGCTTCTCCATGGAATGTCGGGCGCAAATAGTGTGAGTGGGCGGATGGGGTCGGGTCGGCGTGAGATTCGGTTCTTCTTGATGAAGAGTACCGTCTGACTTTTGTCAACATTGACTTTTATCCGCCAGCCTCTGAAATTGGGTTCCAGGGCCCATAGCGCTTCTTGCAGCCATTTTCTGATACTGGCTATGCGAAAGTGTTGGGCTGTCATTGCCGAGTCATCAGCATAGAGGTATAACGAAGTTAATGCTCCTGCTGGTGTTGGCATGTCATTGATATACAGGCTGAACAGCACGGGAGCTATTATACTGCCCTGCAGGACGCCTGCTCTGATCTGTCGCTTGGTGGACAGCACGTTCAGAATATCAACCTGGAATGTGCGGTCTTCTAGATATGACTTGATGAGGCGTATGTAGGCAGGATGAAAATTACAGTCTATTAATTTGGCTAATAGGCCTGTATGCCACACCTTATCGAAGGCTTTCTGTATATCTAGGAAGACCGCTCTTGTGTCCCGTTTTTGGTTGAACCCGACCGTGGCGTGTTCGACCAGCCTCATGAGCTGCTGTGTTGAGGAGTGATGGTTGCGAAACCCGAACTGTTCCTTCCTGAGCAGTCCGTTTTCCTTAACGTGCTCTACTATTCTCTTTAGCAGTATTTTCTCGAATACTTTGCTTAGTGAGACTAGTAGGCTTATTGGCACACTGACGATGCTTGCTGGTGCAGATCAGTTTTATAGTGTGGAGGCCATGGAAGCGGGGGAACCGGTTTGGGCCGCGAGAGAACCCGAGCGTTGCCGATAGTAGCCGAACGATGCAAGGGTTTGGTTGGGGAGTTGGGAGCGGTAGGCCTCAATGAATAATAACCTATTAATAATAATAATAATAATAATAATAATATGTATCATTAAAAGTAATAATAACTATTCCATTGATCAACGTTACACGGCCGGTCTCTCCCTGTAATGTTATCTATGGTCTCAGGGTTTGGCGACCATTTTGTCCCTTAGCATCTGGCTCAGTAGTTAATAATATTAATAACTAGCTGACCCGGCAGACTTCGTACTGCCTCAATCGATAAATAAAAGACCTAAACTTTTGTATAAAATAGACTTAAAACAAACAAAAGTAATCCATAATTAATTTTAAAAAATGCTCGGTATGAATGATTTTTATTATTATTTTCGATTAATTACACATGATGTTGCTTACTTACAAAACAGAGTTTTCCTGAAATACTGGCTATTTATAAGGTTTCAATTTGATATTGACAGACACACACAGTTATGATACAGACTGTTAATCAATGTAAAGCTTTCTGATAAGCTATATTTTTGTTTTGTGGTGCGTAAATAATCAAAGATGACGGTTTTCCGACGCACGAACACGCGACGTATAATTGTCCATGCACGAAACAGGGAAACTCCAAGTTGATTCCGCAAACTTCCAACGACTGGCCATGCGATTTATTTATGGTCATCGCAAAGGCCAGACGTACTGGAAATTGTAAACGTTTAAAATCGAATGGTAAATCCGTTGGAATCATCGGTACACGCGGGATCAAGACATCCGCTCCTTTGTATTTTCCATTTATGATTGTTGCCTCAATGACGTTATTCATCACCTTTTTCACAGCCAGTCTTGTTCCATTGCACAGTCGAGGTTGATTAATGTTACGCAGCATGATGACAACTGATCCTACTTTTAACTGTAAATTGTGAGGTGGTAATCCAGGCAATTCCAATGAATTTAAAAACTCCGTGGGATAGTTGACTACGTCATCCTGGTTCAAAACGGTGTCGACTGATTTGAAGGAAACCAACTGTCCCGGAAGAAAATTCTGAATGGTCGCATTGAGATCCTCGACATCTTTATTTTTCGCCGCCAATATTGCTCGTTCACCCAGCCAATTATGGTTATTGAACTGTTGCGCTATATCTGGGAAAAAAGCTGAATAAGCTCCCTTTTTGAGTCTGTGATGTGACAAAAATCTGTGGGTAATGTGATGAATCCGGTCGAGGTGTCCACTGCGACTTTATTATTTCCAATGTCTAACAACTGCTTCGCAAACACATTAGCAGTTTCATCTTGTTGAAAAAATACTCGCATGTTAGTTGTTAATTGGAGTGTCTTTAAGTACCGCCACAAATTCGATGATTTTAGGTACGCGTTTAGTTCATCAGCAACAGTTAATCGGGGAATAACTGGAAGAGTCTGACGAAAATCGCCTGACAACAGAATCATGTCCCCACCAAAATATTTCGGTTGTCACGAAGATCTTTCAACGTTCTGTCCAGTGCCTCCAGTGACCTCTTATGGGCCATTGTGCATTCATCCCAAACAATCAATTTGAATACCTGTAGGATCTTGGCCATTGCGCTACTTTTGGCGATGTTGCAAATTGGTGTTTCGTTGATTTGCATGTTTAATGGTAATTTCAATGCAGAATGTGCAATTCGCCCGCCTTTTAGCAGAGTCGCAGCTATTCCAGATGAAGCCAACGCTAGAGCTACATCGTTTCGCGATCTGATCCTCGCCAAAAGCAATGCAATTAAGAACGATTTTCCGGTTCCTCCGGGAGCATCAAGGAAATAAATTCCACCAGATCCACTGTTCACAGCTTCTATCAAAGTGTCGTACGCAATTCTTTGTTGTTGATTTAATTGTGGAACATTTGTACGAACTGTTTCGGCCAATGCTTCAATGTCGTACTGTTGTTCTCTTTGCAACTCGTGGTTTAATGCATCGTGCATACGATGATTGGGTGCTGTCATTTCCAAACACGACAATAGTTTATTTGCCATCAATAAACACATATCTTCTATCATGATCAATGTCTCATTGTAAATTTCTGCAGTCATTTGTAGTGTAGGATTCAAAGTTTGACGGCGCACACTATGGAAAACATCCTCAGACATGTCATCTCTATACTTAACCCACAAATCTTTAGGATCCGAGGGTAAACACGTCGATATGATAATCGCAAACAATATACGAATTTGATGCGGCGATGAAGATATTACGGAATCCTTGAGCGTATCATCCCAGTGCGAATCGTTCTCGAGTAAATGTAATAGTTGACATGCCTCACGGTAAGTCGCACACAGCTGTCCATTAACTGTTTTCCGTTGTTTAAACGATGTCGGACCACGATCATTCACCAACAACAACCGCAAATAATAACATTCATAGTTATTTGGATGTACTGTGTAGATGCGACCCAGAGCGTCTGAATCAAATACATTTGGATGTCCTTCAACTGGTGTTCCTTGTTTTCGACGCTGAAACGATTTCGATGATGCATTCCATGTGTAATAGCGTGGCATGTCAGCATACAGCAAAGTGCGAGTAAAATCATCAGTTTGACAGACTGTGAAGAAACTTGTTAATGTTGTCGACGGTGGACGTGCCACTCTGTCTGCCACGTTCGATTCATTAAAATAAACTCGTTGCCTATTTTCTAAATGGACTGCTAAATGGACTACTGTAGGGTGTCTTTCATGGATCGCAAATTAAAATATATGCCAAATTGCTTCGTTGCTACTTACATAGCGACCCATCTGGTACTGTGATACTTCATAATTTGCATTGGTTACAGCGAAGACGGCCATATCACTACCTTTGTTAACATATTTACATATGTACTTTATCGACTTCACAGAGTTACAATATTCCACATTGATGTGAGTCTCAAAAGCTTTGGACAATATTGGCGAGTATGGCACAATCCAACGATTGTCTACTTCAACATTTTGTCCTCTTACCTTCACAACTACCGATCGCCCATTGTCCGCAACTGATCGCCGACGATACAATGGGCATCCATCATTTCCCGTTATGGTTTCAGCAATCAGGTCTCTTGGGTATCGCTTGGAACACTTGCCGTCGACCATACAGGGTGAATTGTAGTTGAAAACTCCGCAAGGTCCATGTATCATGTGTTTGGTAACTACTGCATGCAATTTTGGGTCAACTGTTTCATCAGGAATTTCAGCTGAAATTATGGAATCAATCTTATCTGGCCTTATTTTGTCCACTAACCAGACTAAAATGTGCGCATGTGGCAGAGCACGCCTTCGCCATTCTACAGAGTACATCCAACAACGGACTTGGCCATACACGCGATGCTCTATGAAGAAATTCGTGAGAGATTTTAATTTTTGTTTAAAATCTCTGGCAGTGATGTCATGTCTATCAACTGGTGTTTGGCTATGTACCGGTAGCAATTCCCTCTTGATTTTGGACCATTGTGGGTTACAGGTCAATGTAACTAATAAGTCTGGGCGGCCATAAAGCCTAACATATGACAAAGCATCCTGAGCATATTCGTGCATGTGGCGCGGGCTTCCTATGTAAGTAGCTGGGAAAATTGTCATTCTTCCCACATTATTCACATTGCCATCGACATTTATAGCATCGCGGAGATGAATGTATTCCTCTGATCGAAGCTGTCGTTGGTTCAAACGGATATATGTCAATCGTTCTGTCTCAATTTTGACATACATGTCAACGGCAAACTGATGAAAAAGTCGTCGACACATCAAAATATGATTTACTTCACCTTCACGGATCATGAGTCTGTATGAATAGAAATTCATAGCAGTAACTTTTTTGTTGGTTTCAGCACCTGCAATCAAAAATGACAATTTTTTAATTTGTTACTTAGATGAATTGAATTTAAAAATATTATTTAATCTTGTTCTATCTAGTTACCTGTTACTTGATTTACCATTTTGATATTAAAATGGTATCCATCTTCCCCCTGTCAGAAGATCAAAGGATATTGTAACGCATCATAAGTCCTGTGTGTTTCAGATACACGTTTTAAATCATTATTCCGACGATGAAGCACAATATCTCTAGATTGTAAATTTTCTCCCACAATGACAACAGCCACTTCGTCAATGGTAGGTGAATTAAATCTCGTTGTGTGTTCACCGGCAGGTGTTTTGTCAGCTCGAATGACAATATTATGGCTGTCAGATTGCATCCGATCCAATGCTATTTTGAATATGTTTACTAAATTGTTGTTCTGATGAAGAAATATTCTCTAATTCTTGGATTTTTAAAGATTTGTCCAAAAATTATTTCCGATACATATTTTAATACAAACTCGAATACTATAAAAAAATATTATGGTATAATACCTTGAAAGTGGGCATGAAATTGTCCTGTATAATATGTGTAGCGCCAAACGATGCCATCTGGAAACAGCTGTTATATTTTTGAATGTTGGCCAAGAAGTGCTTAGAATCATTTCCAATCCCAGAAACTAAAGAGCGTAAAGGTGGTGGTGGGACCAATTGTGGCAATTTTACTTTGCCTCCAGCACAACATAATCCTGTAGATTCACCACTGTATTTTAACGCCTTACAATATTTACAAATTATTGTCATTTCCCCAATTGTTACCGATTTGTCGGCACAATAATCTATTGCCGGATCATTGTGGAATGCAGCTCGTTCCAGAATTACAGGAGCACTGCGTCTGCGGAATAGCTCAATTTCATTATGTCGTGCTCGCTGTTGTTGTGTTTGATGTGCACGAACTCATTGCATTCTAAGCCTATCTACTTCATTGTCACTCACTAAAGAACGCAATTCTGACATAGCAATACGACTATTTTCTTGATCTGTCTCTCTCTGGTCATCAGTGCGGTTAGCACGTGAGGTAGCTCTTCGCCCTCGGCATCGTAAATTGTAATTAATCAAAGTGAGAAAAGTTCTCGCGCACTTAGCAGTAAAGTGTCACTATCACAAAAGATCAACAAAAAAGAGCACATAACTTGAAATGTCACTATCACCAAGGATCACCGACGTAAAGAAAGTTCTAGTTGATTGTCAAATGTCAAATATTATGGTTGCGTTCAAAAATTTAATTTGTGACGAAACTTAAGATTTATTTATCTACTTATAGTTGATTGTCAAATGTCAAATATTATGGTTGCGTTCAGAAATTTAATTTGTGACAAAACTTAAGATTTATCAATCTACATAAAAATAATCTGAAAGATAGTTAACAACGTTCATATTTATTCACCTTTTAAACCTTCTCTGGACTTCCACAAATAATTCAAGACCAAAATTAGACAAATCGGTACCGTACAGCTGGCTTTGTAACTTTGTTTGTAGAAGTGCTTTTGGATTTCCAATATTTTTTTTCTTTTTCCGTTAACCACCTCTAAACTATTGTAAAATTGATTTACTATTTCAAAAAAATCATGGGAGCGTGCTCAACAGCTCCCCAAAGTTCCATCGCAATGAAATGAATGGTATATGAACGCATACGGGACTTGGTTGAAACGATTCCTGTTCTGTCACTCATTAAAAGAATATACTCGCGCGCTACCAATTGTAAAATGGATTTACTAAATCTGAAATCTTTGCGGTAGTGGAAACAGCATTTCTCCAAATTTCATTGCAATCGCATGAATGGTATATGAACGCATATGGCATTTTTTAACGATACGCGCGCCGTTACTCATTTGTTGAATCTACTCGTGCGCTACCTATTGTAAAAAGGATTTACTAAGTCAGAAACCTTTCCTGGAGTGTGCACAACAATACAACCAAAGTATCATAGCAATCGGATGAATATATAATTTTCAAAAGAAAAATATGTATTGTCCGTTGAGCCATTATATATTTAAACACAAATTGTGCTAAATGTTCCGGCATAACTCAACAAAATGACAGTGTTTCGCCCCGGTGTGCAATTGGGCTCTTCAGTTGGTTAAAGCACACCTCACCAAGACACTGTCTAGTACACACTGGGAAGGCCATTGCAAGACGTATTTGATACATGTGTATCCACGTCACGAGCAAAGCCAGTGCACTATGGGAGTCGAAACTCCACTCCAAAGCAAATATAACCTAACCTTGGCATTGAATATATAATTTTCAAAAGAAAATATGTATTGTCCGTTGAGCCATTATATATTTAAACACAAATTGTGCTAAATGTTCCGGCATAACTCAACAAAATGACAGTGTTTCGCCCCGGTGTGCAATTGGGCTCTTCAGTTGGTTAAAGCACACCTCACCAAGACACTGTCTAGAACACACTGGGAAGGCCATTGCAAGACGTATTTGATACATGTGTATCCACGTCACGAGCAAAGCCAGTGCACTATGGGAGTCGAAACTCCACTCCGAAGCAATTATAACCTTACCTTGGCATTGAATATATAATTTTCAAAAGAAAAATATGTATTGTCCGTTGATCCATTATATATTTTTAAACACAAATTGTGCTAAATGTTCCGGCATAACTCAACAAAATGACAGTGTTTCGCCCCGGTGTGCATTTTGTTGAGTTATGCCGGAACATTTAACACAATTTGGCTTATGTGTTGGCTTATATGTATTGGCTTATATATTGGCTTATGTGTTGCCTTATATAATGGTTTACGTGTTAGCTTATATATTGGTTTATGTGTTAGTTTATAAATTGCCTTATATATATATATTGGCTGTTTTGGCTTATATATTGGCTTATGTGTTAGCTTATATGTATTGGCGTATATATTTGCTTATATATTGGCTTATGTGTTGGCTTATATATTGGTTTATGTGTTAGCTTATTAACTGCCTTATATATATATTGGCGTTGTTGGTTTTGTGTTGGCTTATATGTATTGGCTTAAATATTGGCTTATGTGTTGGCTTATATATTGGTTTATTGCGTTGGCTTATATATTGGCTTATGTGTTGGCTTATATATTGGTTTATGTGTTAGCCTATATATAGACTTATATATATATATTGACTTTATTGGATTATGTATTGGCTTATGTATTGGCTTATATATTGGTTTATGTGTTGGCTTATATATATTGGTTTATGTGTTGGCTTATATATTGGTTTATGTGTTAGCTTCTATATTGCCTTGGCTTATGTATTGGCTTATATATTGGGTTTAGGTGTTGAGACCTTTTTCCCTGTAAAATCTATATTCACTGTTTTAGGGTGAAATGATTTATCGAGGTAAAAGAGTATTTGATTATCTATTCCTAGAGCTATAACACATAATTTTAGGGTTCTTAGTTTTCAAGGTATTAATTTTTCAATTTTGGGGTAGTTTTCACCCTCTACTATTTTTTAATCAAAAACAAAAGATCTTAGGTTAATTTATCATTTTTAGATGTTAAACACCTTTTTCCCCTGTAAAATCTATATTCCCTATTTTAGGGGTGAAATGATCCATCGAGGTAAAAGAGTATATGGTTACCTATTTTAGAGCTATAACACATAATTCTAGGTTCTTAGTTTCAAAGGTATCAATTTTTCAATTTTGGGGTAGTTTTTCACCCCTACTATTTTTCATCAAAAACAAAAGATCTTAGTTTAATTTATCATTTTTATATGTTTAACACCTTTTCCCCCTGTAAAATCTATATTCCCTGTTTTAGGGGTGAAATGATCCATCAAGGTAAAAGAGTATTTGATTACCTATTTTTAGAGCTATAACACATCATTTTAGGATTTTAGGTATATTGACCCCGAGTTCACATCTGCTATGTGATCTCCATGGCTCATGAGGAATATAACATCTCTGGACGAAGCGAGGACTTCCAAGGAGGAAGCATGAGTAGTACTCATTTGATTTATTATGAGTTGCCGCGCTGCCAATGTAATTAATATTTTTGTTTTCTACGAGACTGTATTGTTAACCAGCGTTTGTACATATTTCGATGCACTGGAAGAATATTTAATTTATGCTGAAAAGGAAACATATAGATGAAACCCCGCAGAGAATGCTATGAACATTTTACAGTGGCACATTTGACTGACAGCTAGATAGAGCATCCGGCATCTATCTAACCACCACTCTTACTGCAGGCATGGTCTTGTTGTACGTCTAATTTTTGTCATCGTCCAAATCGACGAACATCTTACGTAAAAGATTTAATCCAGTTAACAGTGATGTGCATAAGCACGCAGCAGAGCTGCTAGATTAGTTTCAAACCAGTAGGGAAAGCGAATTCCTCATATTTGGGAACTTACCAAGTTTTCATTCACGCTGGTATCGAACACGCCGTCCAACGCGTGTTTTGCTGAGTGCACATCAAGTATTACAGTACTACCGGAAAACGTATAGTGAATAATGCTAAGAAAAGGTTTACGTGTGATTTAATGCACCAGTTTTGAGTGAACCTAGTGGCAAAAGCCGCTAAACTAGAATCTGTGAGCGGATGATGGCCATTTATTGCTCTTACCCGCTATTCAAGTGTAGATTCAGTGAGAATTGCAACTAATAATCCAACACGATTAGAGTCAGTGAAAACCTTTCAAATACTGCATTACTATGGAATTTATCCCGCACATTCAACACGCTGAAGAAATGATTACTATTCCTATCATGATGGAGTTTGGAATGGCGTAAAAACTTCATGATGGAGGGGTCTAGTGATGGCTGAATACTACCAGGAAGGAAGGACGGTGTTCCTTGGCACATTACCACCATGCCACTTTGCAACCGAGACCAGGTAAGCAAATTCACGAAGGAAGCGTGAAGGAAACATTTGAGTCCGACTGGCAGTCGAAAACCTTTTTATGTACGATCTTGTTAAGGGGATTAGTTGTAATAAGACCTTACGCTGCACATTCTTAGGTAGGGCCTTAATTAATATGTTTTCCTAGTGGTTAGGTAACCACCACATTATTCGTATAATTTGCTAGAGCTTGAGATAAACGCTCTTGCCCTCATTATTGTAAATACAAATTTTTATAGTTCAACTAGGCATCAAACCAACACTCTTTTATGTGTAGGTAATTTGTCGTTATATAATCATGTCTGAACTACATTCCACTGAAGCAGTAAATCCAGTTTCCCACCTGTTGGCCAAGGCTATGAAACAAGCCAATGTCACATTATTTTATTGACCTTGTAGACGCGATCACAGCGCACTCCTTTCCAGTGATATTATTTAAAAGGCGGTGGGTGATATGAACACTAGCCAGCACCGGATAGAACCTGTTTTAAGCCACATGAAGACACGGGAGTGTTACTTTATTCATTTCGACATTCAGACTACTATGATACAAGCTGTAATCTGTATTTTATAAGATGAGCCAAGCAGGCCATCTTGGGTTCGAAATGAGGGATCATTTTAGGACTGTAAATGAAAGACCCTGGTTTATTAATACAAGTTTTCCAGACCGTAGAAGTCTGACATAAGAGCACCTGTTGCACACTTTTATTTGTTTAGAATAATGTTCTGAATCCACAGCTGTTAGCACAGCTGATTATGATACTGTCCACAAGCTGGAACTGTATAAAGTTAGTGAAACCATTGTTATGTTTTGATTGTACTATAGAGGTAGGATATGATTACCCGTAGTAGCCCAGTACAAGTTTTGGTACTAATTGAGCTGATAACGTGTACGACTTTTGTCTCGTTAATATAGCTGATGGCCGACGGGTCAGAGTTATTGTTAAGCACATGGAGGTGCTAAATGAAGTTTGGAATTGACTTTTCTTCCAATGAGGAGTATGATTTTGGATTTTTTCTACACCAATTTTTTACACTTCTCGAGGTTAACATGGTCACAAAATAAATACAACGAAACTGATAGGACTAAAACAATCTGCTAAACAAGAAAAGTAATAATCAAATATCAGGATTTTCTGTCTAAACATGAACGTAAATAAAGTGTTAGGAAACCAATAAACTTAAAGAAACTTTGATGACCAGTGCTTAGATTTGTTTCTTCGACACATCTAAATACAAATATAGCTGTTCCCTATTGTGAGACGACAATCAGTTAGTCACGTGTTTAAACACGGTGGCCAACATGATAATGCGACGTTAGGCATGTTTTACTCATGCTGCTGCCGACCTAATTTTTCTCTCCCATACATTCATGACCCACTTTCACAAACAGTGAACGGCGAGTAAGCAGGAACAGTGGCGCCCATTGCGCAGTATTAAAAGGGTTACATGTTATTCATTTGTGTTGTAAAATAGCGTAGCTTTTTCATATTTTCCTGTTAGGTACAGAATGTGCTTAGATTTGGCTTTGGAATAAATTTTGGATGAAACGCTTCCCGTTTACATCATTGCTACTGTTAACGTACGATAGGTATTAGCTTAACTTACTGTAACATTAAATGTTAGAGGTGACACCATCATAGCATATCTTTAAAACGTATTGCGCCCTTATCCTACGGTCATAGGCTAAGTTCGCATGGTTTTCCGTCATGCAAAGTAACAGCGTTTAAATGAGCCTCGATTGGCAGGGGAATAGGAAGCCTGATTTTGCGTCATTTTAATCATATTAATTTACTGCCGCAGTGTTATTAGGGCAAACCATGCAACTGGCCGCTTGACGAACCAGAGATGCGTCGCACGGAATTCACCGACAAAGTCGAGTCGAGAACATGCTTCTATAACACGCATTTACCAATGCAGGTGTACGCTCAAGGACTTTCGAGGGGCTTGCATCAGATTTCGTTCCGGAAAGTTCTGTTGTACGTCGTATTCTGGTTACACTACGCCCCTAAGTTGCTAAATTAATTTATTTCTACGACACGGCAGCACCCAGGACCGAACCATTGACTACAATAAGCCGGAAGTAATCCTGTGTTTTTTCAGATAAACAGAATAATTAAGTTATCAAGAAATTAATAAAACAGTGGTCCAGTATTGGGATCCTTCCCCGGACCGTCTGGGTTGGAGAGTTTTGGTGTGAGAGTGGGGATGGCGTATATTTCGCCATAAGTAGTCCGGAGGACGCAGTATTGATATCCCCTAAAATTACGATCGATTATCGATGATAAGCCTGTTATTCAACGGACCTTACTATCACGAATAATGTGTACACAGTGTATTGGAATAGACGTTTGGAATACGGAGCTCTTGCTTGTGGAACAATCTTCAGGTCGTCAGTCGCCATATTTTAGATATATGCACCCCCGCGCAGTCCACGCAGTTAGTAGCAGTCAGTCTTCCGCAGTTAGTGGCAGTTAGTCTCCCGCAGTTAGTAACAGTTAGTGCGAGTTGTCAGTCCACGCAGTTAGTTGTGAGTCTTCAGAGTGAGTCTTCAGTCGTCACTCGTGAGTGTTAGTTGATGCATAGTTTCGCGAACCCGCCGGTGACTGTTAGGGTGTTCGCAGTGCGCTACAGTGTAGTTCGACACATTTTCGATAAACAATTACACGCTCTCACGATAAGTCATTTTACAGTCAGTCGTCATTCAGATTTCACGCTACAGACAATGATACTAAGTTGTATGTAAAAGGCTAGTACGACTCAAGGCTGCAGGTTGAACATTTCAGAGAGGCAGTAGTAACCTTAGTAGGCAGCATATGTGTGCAGGAAAAGCCTGCAGTGTTGCAAATTAACGCAGGTTGTATAGCTGTAAAAACAGTACTGTCAGTCGCAGAAGTTGGGAGGTGCGCAGTTGATCGCTCGAGACTCGAACCCTCGCCACTGGAATAAGGACAGCTCTGTGAATGAACAGTGGGAAGAAGGAACGCATCGAGATTACCAGTCCGGGGCGTGTGAAGAGAGAAGTGACAGAAGAATAGACGCGTGGTCTAACGAGTGTTGCGTAATCCTAGCCCGATTTTATGTGAATAGTGTATTGTGTTACAACGTATGCGTGTTGGATAAGGTACTAGAGTACAACAACCGTACCAGTAGTGTTATTTTTGTTGTTGTAAGAATAAAGTGAAATTTAGTGATAACCATGATCATCAATCACTCAGTGGAATAGTGTATTGTATGTCAATATGTGTAGTGCCGGCATGATGTGAAAAGCACATGGATAGTGGTTGCCGACGTCTATTGCTGGAGAGGATGACGGCCAACGTTGGAAGCATGATGAGTATTAATTTTCATCAATTATCTATAAGTCATAGTTTTATGGGTCGTGTATATTATAGTTTGATACAGTGTAATATTAGATTTTTGAGTTTAAGTATTATTTGTGGTAGGTTAGTTGTATCCGTGACGACGGAATGCTATTTGTTTAGGTCAGGAGATGCTTAGCGATGATATTTGTTCACGGACCGCGCCAAATTGTACATATTGATAGTAATGCATGTGTTTATCCCATTATGATGTATGTAATTCAGCCCCGGGATGGAGACTGCGGAAAGAGCAGAGCACGTAGATTTGGAAAGAGAGGGAGATTTAAAGGATGTAAAATTTATAGACACACTAATAACATAGGTTATTAATAATAATAATAATAATAATAATAATACATATGACGTCAAGTAGGGATAATAATAATAATAATATCGGGAGTAATAATAACATCGAGTATGGATAGAAGGAGAGGAAATTTAATGTTAATGCCGTTATTACGACACATGTGGTGATAATTATTCATATGGTTGCACTCTGAACTGTGTCAAGGATGATTTGACGCGTCCTTCTTCTTAGTTAACGCAGGTAAGTATGGAATTGAGTGGGAGAAGTTATTAGGGTATCTATTTGAGTGTATTGGGAGCAAGGTGAACATCGGCGTAATCGTGGTATGTTAATGAGAAAACAGGTGAGTGGTATGCCAATGTGATACCGGAAGGTTCCGTCAGGCCCCGGTGGTTCAACGATGAATAAATAAAATGGTATAATGGTATTGAGAAAGGTATAAGAAGTTTCAGGAGACACAGCCATATGTCACTCGACTGCCAACTGAAAAGAAAAAGAAAGGTAAGAAATGTGTGTTAAGCATACCCAATGGAGCAGGTAAGACTGAACTGTGCTTACAGGTATTTCGTATGATGAATAGGACCACGATAATGATATTGCTCCAAGACCAGGTTCCACTCGGGTCGAACCAATGACTATCTAGATGGTGAGATCGTTTTCTCCCTGTGTTTCATTTTGCCTGTGTATTTTACGGAGAGTGCAGGTTGAGAGCCCACACCACTCAATGTCTGAGCTACGGTGGCATTTGCCAAGGTCCTCCACTCCCTACCCGTCTCCATAACGGGATCGTTTGTGTCCTAATGAGGCTAAGCTTGACAGTCATGTTCATGTAGACAGCTGACTTCCTGGTCAGAAGAAATCATGCATAATATTTAGATTCATTTACAGGATTAATTCATGATGAGATTTACATATGGTACTGTAATACACTAACCTTATGATCCAAGTCTATTATGAAGGCATTAATTGTAATAATAATTATGTTAATAATAATAATAATAATCTGTTATCGAGTTGAGGATAGACATATGTGAAGGGTACTTTAATCCAATAACCTTTCGTGTCCCAGCTTTGCCGTGAAGTTTTTTTTTTTTCAAATGGATTAATAATTAGATGAATCTTGATAATAATAACAATAATAATAATAATAATCATGATAATCCATTGATTTCGAGACTGGATTTATTTTAGGGTACAGGTATCCAGTAACCTTTGGATAGTGGATTCCATCACGGCGGTAGTAATTAAAGGTGGTAATAATATTGATGGCATTTATTTAATTTTTTATTTAATTTATTTATTAAATACTATTTATGTTACATTATTGTGATATGTCTCACGAATCTGATGACAGTACAGATTATCTGTGAGACATATTAATTATTATTTACAACATATATATAGATTATATTTCATTGATAGCAATGATAATAATAATAATTATAATAATGGTGACTATTATTATGGTGGAATTCGTTTGGCGATTGATTTTCTATTCCGTGAAGTTAATTGCTCTCTCAGATAGCAGCAAGCGTTTGTGAACGTGCAATGCTCTGAAAAACGTAGGTGAGAGTCCTTGCTTCGAAGCCTACGAGTGTATATATTTTTCCTGCTAGCGTTTTCTCCTGTAAATACATATTTGTGTCATGTTGTTTCTTGCAGGGTCGCAGGCATCGTTGACAAGATACACACACCGTTGTTTAATTATAGTTGCTCGGTGCGGTATGTGAACAGAGGATTTTTTTAAGTATTGAAATATGCAAATTTTCTGCATATAGTTGGTATTCATTTTGGTTTCCTTATTTTCTTACCTTACGGTAATCTTGTGTTTTTGCCATGATACTCGCAAGCATCTCGAGTTGTATTTATGTCGTATAGTTAAGCACACGCCCATATGACTTTGACAGACGGTATTGAGTCCAGGACCCGGATCATTTGTTACGAGTCCTGAGTTCAATTCTTGGATGATCATGTTTCTAAGGTATTTTGTGTTTATTTTAAGTATCAGTGTAGCACATCTCAAACTCAAATCCCATTGAGGTCGTATAAGTGTAAATTTGCCAGTTGATATTAACAAGTACGCATTGACGTATTGCTTAAAAGCTCAAAGGTATAAGTGTGCCAAATTTCATACCCATTTGAAGGGCAAAGTTTGTAGTTGTGAATAGTGGATACATGAGTATTGTGATTTGGTGAAAGTGTCTTAATCCACCAAAGGGATCATATGGGCAATGTTGCCAGATCATCTTATAAAATTATTACCTCATGAATATTGTATGAATGGAAGCCCTAAATTAGTGGTGGATACGCAAATGGCTTAATGTTTGTTGTATTAATTAATAGGCACACAACGGCAAGTTGCCATGGTATTTTGAATATTGAATTCAGAGATGTGGAATGTATTACAGTGAATATTAATTACGGTCAGATCAGATTGATTGTCATCTTGGCGTATGATCAATGATTTGTTTAATTGAGAGGTTGAATTAATTGATTGATAATTGATGGGATTCACATTTTCAATCAAAGTTCAATTAATTTAATTGGAATATTAATTGATTCACTGAGTGATTTGAATTGATAATTGATTTAATTGAGGTTAATTTAATTGAAATGTAATTGATTTAATTGAGGTTTATTCAATTGAAGTGTAATTAGTTTAATTGAGGTTAATTTAATTGACGTGTAATTAATTTAACAGAGGTATGATTAATTTAATTGGAATGTAATTATTCATTTTTTTTGAGTTTTTGGCAGTTTTTTTAATATTTATTTTCAAATCTTTTGGATTGATTTTAACATTTTTTCGTTATTTTTGATTTCTTTTGGATTTATTTCAATATTGTGTAATTCGTTAGGTTGTTTTGAGATTGGTACAATTTTGAATAGTTTCTTATTCTAAATTAAGATTTTTCTGATTTAATATTTTTGGTTTACGCTTTCTTTTCGATCATTTATGTATTTTTCCAGTGTTAATAAAGTTGTTTTTCTTTTTGTTTTGAATTCTGTGTGTGATGATTTATTAATCAGCCCAATTGATCTTCCAAATGTTGCATACCAGGACAGTTGTTAGCTTCAAGCAGGAACGCACCACCCCCGAGAATAGAATCCTGTCCTGAATGTCCTATGTTCAATAGGGTAAAGTATTATGCCGTAAATGTAATGAATTCCTTGCATTGTAAACAAGTAAATATCTTTCTTTGCTGTAGATTCATGCTTGTATTATTATTATTGCATCTCCGAAGTAATGGAATAGGGAAGGATTACATGTCATCCTCTTAGCTTGCTTATTGACTTCTTCATTTTTAGTAGGACTTCGAGAGGCTTAAGTCTTAGGATTTTTCGTACGGAGATGAGTTCGGTTATTAACACCACTGCTTAGCACTGATTAGCCGTTTTTACTTCTCTGAAGTAGTTAGGGGTCTGCCACTTTTTTGAATAAACTGAGTGCGATTTAAATGTAAGCCTGGCCTCTTTATTGTATTTTGAGTTTGTATTCCTCTGGACTGGTAGGTTCCTCTCACATGATACCCGACAACCCGAGGAGTCCAAGAATGCATTCCTCCCCGTCCTATATGTCTTCCTGCGAGAGGGGGTTTTGGAAGGGTCATTTAAGGTCTATGTTTCCCCGAAATCCTCGTCAAACGGGCACAATATATAAGGCAATATATAAGCTAACACATAAACCAATATATAAGCCAACACATAAGCCAATACATACAAGCCAACACAATAAACAAATATATAAGCCAATATTTAAGCCAATACATATAAGCCAACACATAAGACAATATATAAGCCAATACATAAGCCAATAATGCCAATATATTTATATATAAGACAATATATAAACTAACACATAAACCAATATATAAGCAACACATTAACCAATATATAAGCCAACACGTAAGCCAATACATAAGCCAACGCATAAGCCAATACATAAGCCACTAAAGCCAATATATACATATAGTCTATATAAGACAATATATAAACTAACACGTAAACCAATATATAAGCCAACACATAAACCAATATATAAGCCAACACATAAGCCAATATATAAGCCAATACATATAAGCCAACACGTAAGACAATACATAAGCCAATAAAGCCAATATATATATAAGGCAATAGCCATAAAACAACAGAAAAATGGCAAGAATTTGTGCAGGTTCGGAAAAACACTTCTAAAATTATTCGCCGAGAAAAGCGCAATTATGATAATAATAGGCTAAATGAAATAGAACAGGACTTCACTAAGAACAACACCAGAAATTTTTACAAGACCTTTAGAGAAAATATAGCAGGCTTTCAACCCCCTAGTTTATGCTTCCAACGACCTGATGGATCTCTGGAAACAAATACGAGCAATAATTGTGAAATTCTAGCTAAATATTTCAGTACACTCCTTAATTGCGAAGCACCTTCTGAACAACTTCAATTTGCAAAACCAGTGCCCAACCTTGATTCACTTCCACCATCACATGAAGAAATAGTGGACATAATCAAGTCATTAAAAAACAATAGAGCCCCTGGTGAAGATGGACTTATTGCAGAAGTTTGGAAATTGGATCATGAACACATAACACCAAAAATTCACAGAATAATATCAGATGTATGGAAAACAGAGAAAATCCCAAAAGAATGGAAGAGTGCTTTGATACACCCACTCCATAAGAAGGGAAGCAAAACTGATCCGAATAATTATTGAGGAATTTCGCTTCTTCCAGTCGCTTATAAAATTCTCTCTAAAGCTTTGCTGAATCGACTCGAGCCACAGGTGGACCACCATATTGGAGAATATCAGGCAGGTTTCAGGAAGGGAAGGTCATGTATTGAGCAGATCTGGAACCTCAAGACCATACTGCACATCCGACGATGCAGGAACACTACAGTCACATTTGTGGATTTCAAAAAGGCTTACGATTCGGTTGACAGACAAACCTTGTTTAACAGACTAGAAGAATTAGGAGTTGACAGGAAGACGAGGGCCATCATCCAGGAAACATTATTGGGAACTACCTCAAAGGTGAAATTCATGGGAGAAATCTCTAACTCTTTTGCAATACATACTGGAGTTCGACAAGGGGATGGTTTATCACCACTCTTGTTCAACATCGTACTGGACAAAATCATCACAGAATGGGAAAAGCATGTGAAAGGTATCCAAATTGGAAAGGAGAAAGGGAAAAGAGTCACTGTGAAATGCTTGGCCTTTGCAGATGATCTGGCCATCTTAACAAACAACAAGGATGAAGCCATATTAGCGCTAGAGAAACTACATGAAATCTCCAGTAAAACGGGACTTGATATTTCCTATGAAAAAACACAGTATATGGATACCAAATCAACAGGAAACATCGCCTTGCGAACGCAATATGGAAAAATCTCGCAGGTCACTCACTCACTTCAAATATTTAGGAGAAGCCATCCAACCCACAGGATTGAACACAATTTCTAATGCAGATAGAATAGTAAAATTGCAGAAGGCGTACAAGCTGACATGGAATCATTATAACAAAAGAGCAGTATCTCGCAATGCAAAATTGCGCCATTATAACACAGTTGTCTTGCCTGAAGCCTTGTACGCGGCAGAAACAACCGTCATTAGAGGAATGACAAGAATTCATGATATTGAGAAACAGGAACGAAAAATTCTTAGGAAAATCCATGGCGCTGTTTTCCGTAATGGAATTTGGGTCAGGAGACCAACAAAGGAACTTTATGAAAATACAGACACCATTGTAGATAAATTTAGGAAGAGACGTCTGCAGTTCTATGGACACATATATAGGATGGATGAGAACAGACTCACTAAGAAGATTTTCAATATCGTGAATGCAAGTAAATTAAAGACCAGTTGGATTAAAGAAGTACATGAAGACATGGAATTACTTAAAATCTCTGAAGACGACATTAAGGACAGAGAACAATTTAGAAATAAAATCAGAAACACGAAAATTGTACAAGTTTCAAGGAAAGATACATCAGGGAAAAAATGGACAGAGGAAAGGAAGAAAAAGCACAGTGAACTAATGAAGAGGTTTTGGGAAGAAAAGAAGAGAGGAAAAGGAAGTGAAGCTGTGATTGGCTCAAGTTCTCACGCTCTCCTGAAGGGGAATAATCGGAAATAATAATAATAAGGCAATATATAAGCTAACACATAAAGCAATATATAAGCCAACACATAAGCCAATATATAAGCCACAATGCTCGTCATAAGTGAAACTTTACTATATAAGTCGTGCTATAAAAAGGGGATGGTGGGTGGGTTATAGACTGTGGAGGCGAAACCATCTATTAGGACATCATTTCAACAATTATTGTTTGTCCTTACACAAGATATTTCGGCTAATTTAAGTAGTGATAGCTTTGAAGCCAATTTTCAGTGTCGCTTTATTAATAATTAATATTGTAGCTTTCTGTCGGTAAATAAAAAAAATATTTCAATTACTGGAATATGTGGATAATAACCTGAAATAAATTACATGTGATTAAGGTTTATATATATTGTTACGTACTATTGTTGTACCCTAGCGGAGGACCGTTCGAATTTGGTGAAAAACCACCTTCGATGCTGTTCTACTTATTGAACAAAATCGTCGAAGACAGGAAACGGAAGCTCGTCAGAGAAGAAAACTCCGCCAAACACTTCCATGTCCAACCCCTACCATCAGATGTGACGTATGCAACCGCATGTTCTATGCGAGGATCGGTCTGCTGAGTCATTATTCTAAACATTCCGCAGAGATACGACTTAATTCCCAAATCATGTGTAAATGTAGAAATAGAGGCTACAAATGGAAACATTCATAAAATTTGTAAGAGTTTTCCAAATGTCCAAATTGTAGATGTAAGTAAATTAGACAGGAAGTTCCACACTCGGCATGGCCTACACTTAAATAGAATAGAAAAAGAGTACCTTAGTGATGAAATCTGCAAAATTGTAAATTCAAATGATAAGAATAATTCAACAGTAATATCATTAGAGTGGAAGCAGGGAAACTGGTAGAAGAAACCAAACGTGAGGTTTGGCATTCAGATCTTTTGAAGTCAAATTTAACGGAGTGCAACAATGGTATTTCGGATTTGTCTAGCAACAATAATAATAACAATTATGATTATAATAATGTAAATAAATCACCAATACAAGCTTGCAAAAGTAACAAATTTAAAATTTACCACCAGAATGTCCAGTCTCTTTATAATAAAATTGATTACATAAATCTAATGCTTAAAAATGAACTTGAAGACATCTCAGCACTATGTATTTCAGAACATTGGCTGAAAGAGGAACAACTCGAATTAATTCAATTCCCAGGGTTTATACAAGCTAGTAAATACTCTCGATCTAATATTAGCCATGGTGGTACTTGCATCTTCTTAAGAAATAATTTAGATCATGAACAGATAACAGCTTATAATTATCTAATTATGGAACAGGATTTTGAATTCTCTGCCGTAAAAATACAGCAGTTTAAGTTAATAATTGTATGCGTATACCGTTCTCCGTCAGGAAAGTTTCCTTTATTTATAGATAAATTAGAATTGTTACTCAATAACATGAGCAAAGTAAATGTCGATATAATAATGTGTGGGGATGTAAATGTGGATTTCTTAAAATGTGATAGAAATTGTGAATTATTAACACAGTTACTAATTTCCTATGGACTGAATCCGACAGTAAATACCCCAACAAGAATAACAAAATTTAGTAAAACCACTCCTGATCAAATGTTTATAAATACAGATAAATATCACCATTCAATAGAAGTCTATTGTCCGGGTTTTAGTGACCACCATGGGCAAATACTGAGTTTTGGAGAACCCAAAACAATCAATAATAAAGATAATTTTGCTAGGCAAGATGGTGTCACAGTGAAAGTGTAGTGAATCTAGCAGCTAGTGTAAATATTTGATAAAAGTGGTAAAATATTATAACAGGGGGTTTAAAATCTATAAAGTTACTTTCCTTAGATCAAGTGTAATACGGAATATTGATAGTATTTTGAAATTTTTATTGATAATTTAATAAACTTAAACTAAGTTGTAGGAACGTGTATCCAAAGATTCGGTGACTTCTTCAATCACTGTTTGAACCAAGTAGAGCTGTGGTGCTTTTACGAGACTTCACCCGATTGGAAGATATACGTAGTTCACATTCTTCTTTATTGGTAGGTAATTAGATTAATTCTATTAGGTAGTAATAATTAAAATAAATTTAGTGTAATTTGGTGTAAACATCTAGGCTACGGTAACTTAGATCTCTAGTATGACGACAGTAAACACTGTTAGTGTCTCGTCAGGTAGTGTGACCGTAACGGATTTATGCTCGTCGTGCAAAATAAAAGTAAAAAAAGCAAATAAAATCATCACAAGATTTCAGGTAAAATTGAATGAGGAGAAAAGTGAAACCGATTGTCGTAATGTAGGCCTACCGCTACCGTCATGCGAATGTCATAACCTGAGAAACGAACTGTCCTCAAAAGACGAAATTATAAAGCTGCTAAAGGAAGATATTGCTAAGTTAATGGAAGAGATGAATAAATTAAAAGGACAGAGAGGAAAGCAAGGAAACTTGGTCGACAGTGATTGCTGGTAAGGTAAGATTGAATAAGCCTAGGCCTATAAATGAGGTGCCTAGAATCAAAACCCGCCAAATCCATTCCTTCACTTTTTCGGCAAAGTGGCAAAAACTGTCGCAAACGAACCAATACCCAAAACAAAATACTTTTTTCACTAAAAAATGAATGAATTATTTTTAAAAACAGTGACGAAGTACGAAGCTGATCCCCGATATAGTTAAAAATGTATGTAGAAAAATATAAAGCAATAATTCGGATTTGTCGGAGTTTGTTACTAAGATTTGGATTTGTCAGGTTTTGATACCAAAGAGCCCTAATACATTTAAAGTTGCGAAGAGATTGTAGAAACTGCGTAAGCTTTATTCAGAAATTAATATTTGAATGAAAGTGAACTAAATATAGGTTATAAAATAAAAAAATCGTATAATTTTTGTGTTTTGTTGTTGTTGTTGTTGTTGTTATTGTTGTTTTAAGGTGCGGTTGTGCTTTATTAGAATAAACAGAAAAATAATAAAACTCATATTACCCATTCAAGATTTGATTGCCGCTGAGTGTGGCTGTGGCAGCGTTTATGTTTATTGTAGCATGATCTCTGCGGGGCGAAGTGGAGGACACAGCGATGACAGAGTGCAATCTGCACATAGGTCACGCTGCATTGCGTCAGATAAGCGTCACAGGAGCTCATGTCACCATGGACAGTTAAATCCAAAACTGGAGCTGAGTCATATCCTACACGCGCAACTGTACCTGTCAACGAAGCAAGCTGACGTGTGACACAATTACATAAAGAGTAGTTCCCATCTCCACCGCCGGCAATCAATTCCTGAAAGGGTAATAATACTGTACAGTAAATAACCCCTGGCACTACAGCCCGTGAAGGGCCTAATCCCCAGCCATTTGGCCTGCAGATATTGGGGTGCCGCATGACCAGCGCATCGGGTCCCCTCGGCCGTTAATCTTGGTTTTCGTGATCGGGGCGCTGCCTCACTGTCAGTTACTCAATTGTTCTCACGAGGCTGAGTGCACTCCGTTCCAGCCCTCACGTCAGTTTCCAAAATCCCTGACGGAGCCGGGAATCGAACCCGGGGCCACCGGGTGAGAGGCAGGCGCGCTACCCCAACACCACGGGGCCGGCAATACTGTAGCCTACAGTACTGAACAATAATAAGGAAAAGCGTCAAATTAAATTAATATTCAATTACTATGGTCCAGGCCTTTAGAGACAAAACTATCGTCATTCAACTATTAAATCACATTCTTTACTGGAAGTTATAGCTACACAATTTCTGTTTCTACCTCATCCTCAATAGTAGTTTCTCAATCATCATCATTCTCTTCGTGTTCGCCACGACTTTGCAGATTGCAATAAAACTGCAGCTCAAAATTTTCCCTCCATCTTTCTCCAGAATGCTTCGAAAGCAGTCTCGAAACATCTTTCACTTCTTGTGCCTGAAGGACAATCCCTCTGTTTATGGCTTCTGGCTTTACGTGAGTCATATCAAAATCAGGTTTCGTGACACATTTGTGTTCGGAATTGTCAGTTCTGTGGAAAACATCACCCAGACCAGAATGTTATTGTTCTTCTCGTTCTTTGTCAAAATTATCCAAAACAAATTATTATCAGAAAGTACAACAACATAAACCATTCTAATCACGTCAGGCAGGGGTACATTCTCCGACTAATGCACGTAGGTAAAGAGTACACACTTCGCAAAGCATCATGGAAGGTAAGATGGCGGATCTGGGTGCTCCTATTGGCTGACGTGGATGTGCCGGGTTTTGTGACCAAAAATGGTGAAACTGTCGTTGGACTTGGCGGATATTGCAACTAAGCCTCAACTTTGACTTCGTTTTACAGTAGGATGTAACGGGTTTTGTAACAAAATAATAGTTTTAATGAATTCAGCGCAGCAAAAGCTATATGAAACAATGTTTATCTCAATTTTCATAAAATATGGATTTGGCGGGTTTTGATTCTAGGCGCCTCAAATGGAGTACATGTAACTGAAATTCCCGTCTCAAATTCATTTGGAGTGCTTGTTGAAGAAAATGATGACTTTCCTCAAGATGAAAAGAAGAAAGTAATAAAGAGAAAATCCAGGAAGATGCGGATATTTGCGGATAGCCACGGGCGAGATGTAGCAGCAAGCGTATTGGAGAGAAGCGGAGAAATGGAAGTCACTTCGACAGTAAAGCCAGGAGCTCAAATTGCAGAGGTCACGAACGGGATGATAGGAGAGTGTGCGTCCCTTACTGCAAAGGACTACGCAGTGATCATCGCTGGAGCAAACGACGTCTATAGAAATGAGAGTAAAAAGGTGATCAAAGATTTAAAGGGTTCATTGCCATCCATGCAAAAAAACAAATGTCATTATTGAAAACATTCCGCAGAGATACGATTTAATTCCCAAATCATGTGTAAATGTAGAAATAGAGGCTACAAATGGAAACATTCATAAAATTTGTAAGAGTTTTCCAAATGTCCAAATTGTAGATGTAAGTAAATTAGACAGGAAGTTCCACACTCGGCATGGCCTACACTTAAATAGATTAGAAAAAGAGTACCTTAGTGATGAAATCTGCAAAATTGTAAATTCAAATGATAAGAATAATTCAACAGTAATATCATTAGAGTGGAAGCAGGGAAACTGGTAGAAGAAACCAAACGTGAGGTTTGGCATTCAGATCTTTTGAAGTCAAATTTAACGGAGTGCAACAATGGTATTTCGGATTTGTCTAGCAACAATAATAATAACAATTATGATTATAATAATGTAAATAAATCACCAATACAAGCTTGCAAAAGTAACAAATTTAAAATTTACCACCAGAATGTCCAGTCTCTTTATAATAAAATTGATTACATAAATCTAATGCTTAAAAATGAACTTGAAGACATCTCAGCACTATGTATTTCAGAACATTGGCTGAAAGAGGAACAACTCGAATTAATTCAATTCCCAGGGTTTATACAAGCTAGTAAATACTCTCGATCTAATATTAGCCATGGTGGTACTTGCATCTTCTTAAGAAATAATTTAGATCATGAACAGATAACAGCTTATGATTATCTAATTATGGAACAGGATTTTGAATTCTCTGCCGTAAAAATACAGCAGTTTAAGTTAATAATTGTATGCGTATACCGTTCTCCGTCAGGAAAGTTTCCTTTATTTATAGATAAATTAGAATTGTTACTCAATTACATGAGCAAAGTAAATTTCGATATAATAATTTGTGGGGATGTAAATGTGGATTTCTTAAAATTTGATAGAAATTGTGAATTATTAACACAGTTACTAATTTCCTATGGACTGAAACCTACAGTAAATACCCCAACAAGAATAACAAAATTTATTAAAACCACTCCTGATCAATTTTTTATAAATACAGATAAATATCACCATTCAATAGAAGTCTATTGTCCGGGTTTTAGTGACCACCATGGACAAATACTGAGTTTTGATATCCGAAACAATGAATAATAATGATAATGGAGTAAAATCAAAGTGCAGGTCATTCACTGAAAAAAATGTTACATATTTCAATGACTTATTAAATAAGGAAACATGGTCAGAAGTTTATAAACTATAAAATGTAAATGATAAATTTAAAACACTATTTTAAAACAGCATTCCCCTTTAAACAAAGAACTGTTCAAAATAACAAAACTAGCAATTGGATAACAACAGGGATTATAAATTCATGTCAAAGAAATAAATTTCTACACAAATTATATAAAGAATACCACACAACACCTGAATTCAATTAATACTACAAAAATACACTAGCATATTAAATAAGGTAATGAGACCAGCAAAGAAAATGCATAATGATGATTTTATTTCCCAATCATCTAATAAAAACAGGGCTATGTGGTCCGTGACAAAGAAAGAAACTGACAAATCTGCTAAAATACAAAGGAACATTACACTGACCAGAAATAATAAAGTGATTAATAATCCAGAGGAAATAGCAAACACTTTTAATGACTATTTTCTGGAAATTCCACAAAAATTATTAAATAAATCACAGGTAAATACACTAAATTCTAATAATAAAATAAATATATGTAGTGATTCTTTATTTATAAATCATGTTACAAGTGAAGAGGTAAGAATAGTTATAAAAGAACTAAAACATAAATTCTGTGCTGGCATTGATGGCATCCCTGATGCAATTTTAAAGAAATGTTCAGAAAATATAATAAATCCACTTACACACTTAATAAACAGTTCAATTCTCTCAGGAACTTACCCGGATATTTTGAAGTTATCAAAAGTGATTCCAGTGCACAAAAACGGTTCAAAAGATGAATTAGATAACTATCGTCCTATTACCTTACCAACTGGTATTGCAAAAATTGTGGAAAAAATCATGTATAAGAGACTGATACGTTTTATAGAAAAAGATAAAGTATTATCAAACTCACAACATGGATTCAGAACGGAAAAATCTACACAGACAGCAATTTATGAATGTAGTAATAGTATACTGAAATTAATTGACAATAAGGAACATGTAACTGGCCTATTCTTGGATTTATCGAAAGCATTTGATGTTGTTGACCATAAAATCCTCCTTACAAAACTAAATCAATATGGTATTAGAGGTCTAGCTAATAAATGGATACGTAAACAAATAGTAAACTTGAGACACAAGGATGATGGAACCAAATTACTTAATGAAAAATTGTCCAATGAGGGAATTATTAAATTTGGAGTACCCCAGGGATCGGTTTTGGGCCCACTACTCTTTCATCTATATATCAATGATGTAACACAGAACTTTCATTCATATAAGGACATTTTATTTGCGGACGATACAACACTCGTAATAAAAGGTGAAACTAAACAGGTCATACAGCAGTCTGCTGACTCCGTTACAGGAGAGTTAACCAAATGGTCACAAGATAATCGTCTCATAATAAACTATAAAAAAAACAGTATGTCTAAATTTGCACACTATACAGATAGGAATCCAGCGAAGCCCAATATAACATTAAATGTTCATCAAATAGAAAATAAATCAGAAACAAAGTTTTTAGGACTATGGATACAACAAGACTTGAAATGGAATAAACATATACAATATCTGAATACTAAACTGAACTCAATGTGCTTTGCGTTACGTATTTTGAAAACCTGCACTAGCTTGCACACATTAAGAAATACTTATTTTGCTTATTTCCATTCATACTTAAGATATGGGGTCATATTTTGGGGTATGTCGTCAGATGTACTAAGCACGTTTAGGATACAAAAGAGGGCGATTAGAATTATGGCAAATGTAAAAACTAGAGAATCATGCAGACCTCTGTTTAAAGATTTAAACATTCTCCCACTGCCCTGCATATATATCATTGAAAGTATTATGTTTTTTTTAAATAATTTAATGAATAGAGATGTTTTTCTTTAAACAAACAATGATGTTCATAGGCATAACACAAGACAAAAACAAAAGATTCATAATTCACACACACACAAGCATATATCAAAAAGGAACTTTTCACACTGGAGTTAAATTATACAATAAACTACTCCAGTGTATAAAACTGGCCCCAAAAATAAAAACCTTTGATAGAATGTTGAAAGCTTATTTGCAGTGCCATTTTTTTTAACTCTGTAGTTGAATATCTTAGCGTATAGGAGCGATGAAATCCATAATTATATTTTACTTTTTTAATTTAATTGTAATACCTAGCTGTATGTTGTTGTATTTATAGAATTAAGTTTTCATATTATGATAATAGAGTAAGGTGTAAATAGTTGTGCAATAAGATTGTATCTATTGAACCCATATGCTATAGGGTCCAAGGTGTGCGAATCCATGCATTTGAGGAAGAAATCAAAGAAACGTACAGTTTCTAATGTACTTTAAAGAAAGATCAAGCTAGGAGGCCAGTATAAGGTTGTGCAACTAACGTGGACCAGGTGTTCGAGAGGATGATATCATCCCTCTTGACATTCTGAAGGGAGCGAGTCACGAGTATTAATAACCGAGTGGAACTTTCCAACGATTAGACAAGGAGGCCTGAATCGGAATTCGAGCTGACGTTGCTGGAAATTGACAACACCGCTTATGCGCCAGGAGAGGAATAATTAAATTTAACCCATTTACAAGTATAATAATGAGTAAACAAGTACAGTACAGTGAATCATTTTGAATGAGAGATTTTTCAGTAAAGAGAAACCATTTAATAATTGCGCAGGAAAAAACTGCCAACGCAAGACGACGTCATTGGGGAATTACCGAAGCCTGTGTGGAGGGGAGAGAGCAAAAGAAATGCAACACCCACACATCTGAGGACGAGAAATTAATTAATATCTCCGAATTGCACGATCGATTCTTAGGGGCAATGAGATTATTTGACATTGAGAAGACGAGCTTTCGGAAGGTATAATTTTTATATTTGTGGCACCATTATTTTAGAAGTTGACCACAGAAAAGGCTAGAGTCTTATTTTTTTGTAGTAAAATAGTATAAAGCTTCGGGCTTCTCCAAGCCAAACATGCAGTTTCAAACGGCCTGAGGGCACGTCACTAAGCACGATCATCACGAATGCAGTCTCGAACAGCCCGTGAGGGGTATAATCACGCATCACGCAGTACAAGTCCGTCCAGGGGGACGTAACGCTGGATCATCAGCACATGCAGTTATTCTGACAACCCGTGAGGGTGTTACTACGCAAGCAGTTTCCGACAGCCCGTGAGGGGCGTAAGACTACATCACAGCACATCAGTATTCAGACAGCCGTTTGGGGCGTAACTCTGCGTAACACCGAAGACAGTTACCAGTACTCTTTGAGGGGAGAAATACTGTGTTACACCGCAGAAGTAATATCCGATAGCCATAGGCGTCGCAGTATTAAAGACTTACTTGCCTCCATAAGGAGTGGCCAAGAAGAAAATTTAAAGTATCGCCGTATTGAAAGAGTAGGAAAATCCTAGTTACAGGATTTAGGCCCGACTGTATACAAGTTATAGTGAAAGTTTGTAAGATATAGTCAGAGCAGGCCGTGAACGTCGGACTTAAAGGCGATAGGTCGTTAAACAGACGAACGAATAGATCATAACGTACGGAAGTACCTTACCAGAAAGATAAACTTGTATTTAAATTAAAGAACCCACAAAGGGAAGAACAGAATAAGGTTCGGAACGTATACCAGAAACGTAGGAGTGTTAGAACCGATCAAATAGAGAAGACAGGAGACTATAAACATTATCTCCAGAAAGCAGGCGAACTATTCTAAAAGTACTAGAATCGAGAAGTACTAGCTGCTATACACTAAATCTATAGGTCATTGAGGAGACCTCGATCCGAATAGACTTTCGCTAGGATCGATAAACAGATCTACAAAGAAGCCGTTCAAGCTAGATAAATAGCCGGTCATCCAGGATAGGAGTAGAAGAATTTGGGTTCCAGGGAACAATAGATGTTTCGAGACTTTCATATTCTGCAGGATAGGAAGCCGACATCGAATAAATTTCACCCTTGGAAACGGGAAATTAAGAAGGTCACGTGTGATAGGCTCAGAAATACGGCCTAGTGATCAAGAATTGTGAAGTGTAAAAATTATCAAGATTGTGTGTTAAATTAATTTTTTTAGTGTTTATTATGTGTTCAAAAGGGACACATCAGTGTATAAAAATGTCGTCAATGTTAAGTGTTTTAAATATATGTCAAGTAGTGTTTATCCATAAGATGAATTCTTTTAATATGGAGTAAAAAGTTCAAAGTGGGCCCAAAATGAAGCACCGCACAAGAATAAAGATCATGGGACGATCTTAATAACATGTGAGTACTGAATTTCATTCTATTTTGGTGTCGGAAATTGGTTGTGTACTAATCCACCGGAGTTTTTGAGTAAAAGGGATGTGTTTTAATAAATAAATACTGAATAAACAAGAACGCGGTCTGAACAATAATAGAAATTTGAGAAATTATAAATGATTATGTAAAGAATAAATCCCATAGAGGAAATAAGTGAATAAAATGTTAATGTATTTAACAAATGTCATAAGTGCAAGCGAAATATCAGTAATTATCATGAAAGATATTTAAATAAAGTAAAATTGAGACATGAAAGAAATAGCTTTGAGCTTGTGTAAAGAATAAAGATAATAATAATAACTAAATATGGAAATATAAAATAAAGATCAAATAAATTGATGTGAACATAAGAGCGTTAAAGCCTTAATGTATGTGTAAGATATAATGTTCAATGGAATATTTTAAAAAGGGAGCGATTTATCGGCAACGGAAAAGATTAACATGAGAATTAAAATAATATGAATTGTTACTAATGAGATTTATCAGTTCTTGGGAAGACATTTCGGCTTAAAATAATGCATAGCGCAAAAGAGCGCAAATAATATTAAAATGTCACGCTAGGAACGCGTAGAGGTTAAAATACTTGGTAAATTACTTATGGAGGGTAGTTGATTGCAGTGAATTGATAATTGTATAAGTCCTCTATTTGTGACGTAGTATCACGAGGCATTGTGTATGTATTTGAAAGGGAGCTAATATATGGTATTATTGAGCGTATGTCATATGGGCCACGGCCGACTCTAAATCGCATTTTGTATAAGTCCTCTGTAAGGGAATGGCTCCCGAGGCACGTGAAGAGATTCGAATGCAGAATCTTCTTATGATAAAAGCCCCTTAATTCTTCGTCGTTGAATGTGTATTAATCTTCCCAATCAATGAGGACCCTCTCATAATTAATAAATGCCAAGGTTACGAAAGTGGTCTTTGAACCAAAGGAATAGTAGTTTGAATGAGTACGGTACAGTAAAGCCCGGTCTCTCCCCAGAACTGAATATAATGTGAAGGTTTGTTTTGAAAGCCTTGGAAATAAGCTATTAACGTGGGTTAGACAGGGAGTCGCCGTCACCCTACGTGTCATAAATCGCGCCCGAGTATAAGGGTCTAGCTTTCTTAGAGTGAGAGTGGCTAGAAACCGTCTCGTAAGATGTTGTAAAGAGAAATGAATACACCAGGAGTGTTTAAAGTTGTTAACGACCCGGGCGTTGAACCGAGGTCCTTGTAGATTGATATTTTCGATTGCCTGTTCAGATCGTAGTTTCTTAGATGATAATGGTCTTATAAAATATAAGAGATAAATAACAATCCCTATTGTAGTGTTGGATAGACGTAGGATTCCACGAGTTAATTGAAGGCAACTAAGTTTCGGGAGTAACTATAGTTTTTTGACTGTGTCAAGTATCTTCACGCTCTGGAGTACACAATTGATTTCCTGATTACCTTAATATATTTGTGAAAATAAAGAGAGATGATAACAACTGAATGTGTGGACATGCCCAAAAATATTGAGTTAGATAATTAACATAGATTTTAAATGTAATTATATATTTGTTTTTGAGAATTAAGAAGATATAAAGGATAGTATTTGAGGTGTACAAGAATGACACCATTATTATGTAAAGCATGGAGCCAAAAGAGCTCGGAGTTATATAAAACTTATAGTGATGCTTTATGGAAGTAAGACTAAGTAGGAATTGTTGGTTTATGTGGAAACCATATGTTTGAATACAATATTTGTTTTATTATATTTGTGATTCCTTGTTCATTTGGAACAAGTAGATGATTATGGGTCAGTAATTAAATTGTTAAAGTGTTTGTAGCGCCATTAATTTTATTAATTAAATGTGATTAAATAGGAGTTGATTTTGTTGTTATTTTTGCAAGTGTATCCTCTAATTAATCCAAAATATGTGAGTCACAGAGTGGGGGAACTTACCGCTGCCCCGAAAATTCCGAATTGAGCTACGCTGGTATACTGTGATTGGCATATTTCTTGCTAAAAGGGCACACTATTAAGATCTGTTATTATAATAAGTTATAAATAGTTATAGTATTATTAATATATACCTGTTAGTTCTTTTATTTTATAGATGTAAATTCTGATATGTCCTATATCAAAAATGTATTGTATACATGTATTTGATCAAATGGAATTAATAAAAATCTATCTATCATCAGCGGCATCTCCATCGTGCAGACACGAGAGCTTAGGAGTGCAGGGAAGAAACGAACACTCAGATACGAGTATCGGCTGATGATGATGATGATGACTATTGACGACTTCTTCAACAGTCAGCAACAATATACATAAATCTTAATGACATGTAATTTATTGCAGGAACAACGTTGCTCAACGTCTGTAGGTTTCAACCTGAAATTACCCTACACGTGTTCCCTGGGTGGTGCTAACTGAGCAACATTTCTGGTAGCCAGATAATCCTTTGTATCTCCTGGCATATATCACATCACACACAATGGATAATAATTCAATCAACGGTCCTTCTGAGGACCTGCTGTCCAGAAATTTAGGTCACTGTATGAAGATTTTTCAACTGAATGTAGAAGGCATTAGTAGATCCAAATGCCAAATCCTCCACAAGATCCTGGTGGATAATAACATTGATATAGCCTTGATTCAGGAAACACATGCAGAAGATGAGAACCAACTTCATTTAAGAGGCCGTATACCTGGCTATGAGCTGCTAGGTGCTACTTACAATAAGGTGTATGGTATAGCGATATATGTAAGATCTAGTATAGAAAATTTATCTCTCCTATCCACTGGTTCTACTAACGATATCCATGAGATTGTTTCCAAGATAGGATAAGTAACTGTGGTAAATATTTATAAACCTCCAGGGGTAATATGGCCTGTGCACGTGCTTGAGACTTACAGTCACCCCACGATTTATGTGGGAGATTTCAACAGCCATCATGAAATGTGGAGGTATAGTCATAGTGATGAAAATGGAATTGCTTTGGTTGAATGGATAGAGCAACGAAATTTCCATCTTGTATTTGATGCCAAAGACCGTTGTACATTCCGATCCGCTGCTTGGAAGACAGATCACAATCCTGACTTGTGTATCGTCACGTCTGATGACAAGCTCCAACCCCTGCCAATGTTGAGACAGGTCTTGACAGATTTCCCACACAGTCAGCAACGACCAGTTCTCCTTGAAATGGGCCACACTATTCCATTAATAAGATCTTTTCAACATCCCAGATGGAACTTCAACAAAGCCAATTGAACATCATTTTCAGAAAACTTACATAAATGTGTCGGTTGGATTCCTCCTACAAGGTCAAGTGTTTTGTTGGAGCAATAATAACTACAGCGATAAAATGTATTCCACGAGGATATCGCAAGGAATACGTAGGTCTACCTAGATGGACAGAAGATTGTGAGAAACTCTATAGGGAATTCCGTGAAAGTAATGATCCCGAAATAGCTGATGAACTGCTACACAGGCTTGACGCTGCCAGACGCCTTAAGTGGACTACAACTGTTGAGTCACTAGACTTCAAAACATCGAGTAGACAGGTCTGGTCTCTTCTGAGGAAGCTTGGTGGTGGAAGCCCACCTCAACGTGCAAATGAGAACGTTACACCCAATAATATTGCATCTAACATAGATTCTACATCACGAGCTCCCCAAAATAGACAATATACAATCAGGGTTAAGAAGGAATTAACGGAGCTCAATCAGTATGTCCATCGGACTCTGTATACTCTTCCCCATTTACTCCTGCCGAAGTAACTACAGCATTAAAAGATTTGAAAGCAGGAAAAGCACCAGGGTTTGATGGTGTTCATTCCGAGTTCCGTATTAACTGTGGAAAGTATGTAGGGCAATGGTTAGCTGAGTTTTATACAGATATTCTCCGGTCGGGTAATATACCATATGTATTAAAAAAAGCAAAAATTATTGCTATTCTTAAACCTGCCAAACCAAGCGATAAACCTGACAGCTATAGACCCATTGCTTTGCTAACTATGATGTATAAGCTTCTGGAAAGGCTGATTTATTATCGAATAAGTCATGTAATATTCGGTAATTTACCTATTGAACAAGCTGGATTTCGTCCCCAACGTAGCTGCACAGATCAGGTTCTTTCTCTGACAACATTCATAGAGGCGAATTTCCAGAAACCCCAAAAGACTTCAGTTGCCTTCATTGACTTAACGGCAGCATATGATACTGTCTGGAGACAAGGTCTGATTCTCAAACTTCTTCGGACTATTCCATGCTTAAGACTTGTGAATTTTATCGATAATAAGCTCAACAACAGAAGCTTCCGGGTTATACTGGGGAACAAGATGAGCTCAAATAGGAAGTTGAATAATGGTCTTCCTCAAGGCTCTGTGTTGGCTCCTTTACTATTCAGCTTATACATAGCCGATATGCCAGACACCACTTCTAGGAAATTTGGATATGCTGATGATTGGGCCCTTGCTATCAGCCACAGAGATTTTGAAATCACTGAGGGCATACTAACCAGGGATCTATCAATTATGGGCAAGTATTTTCATGCAGCCTAGTGCTACTAAGACAGAAGTGTCATCTTTCCATCTCAGTAACAGACTAGCCAATAGAGAACTGAATGTCTATTTTGGAAATAGATTGCTCTCACGCAACAAATATCCCAAATATTTAGGAGTTACTTTAGATAGGACTCTGAGTTTCAGAGAACATCTTACCAGAACAGCTGCTAAGCTCAGATCTAGAAATAATATTCTACAGAAACTGTGTGGTACAACGTGGGGTTCATCTGCTTCTACACTTAGGACTTCTGCCCTTGGATTGGTGTATCCAGTAGCTGAACACTGTGCGTCCACCAGGATGAATAGTGCTCATACCAAGCTTGTTGATATTCAGCTCAACCAAACTATGCGCATCATCTCGGAACAATTAGATGTACTCCGACATATTGGCTGCCAGTGCTAAGTCACATTCCACCTCCAAGTATGAGACGAGAACATGGACTTATGAAGGTGTACAGCGCCATCTGCAAAAATCCTCATCTTCCCGTGCACCATGATTTTCCTGATATTAGTAGGAATAGACTTCGCTCTCGCCACCCTCCTCTGACTAATGCACAAAGGCTCGTTGAAAGTCAGTTCAATGTGACTGCCCGTTGGAAGCAGTTCTGGTCGATCTCTGCCTTACCGGAACAACAAACTATGCCATGCATCACAACCAAGCCTCCAGGTTTTGAGCTCCTAGAAGAATTTGGTCCACCCTAAATAGGATAAGAACAAATTGTGGCAGATGCGCGGACTCTCTTCACAGGTGGGGGAAAATTCCATCTCCGAAATGTGCCTGCAGTGCTGATAGACAAACTATTCAGCATATCACACAAGATTGTCCACTAACTGCCTTCTCTGGGGCTTCAGTCGAGTTCCTGATGGCTACACAAAAATACATCGACTACATCATCATCATCTTGTACAGTTTCCAACCCCAGGCTGGGTCTGTTTGGAACATAAGCCTCGCCACTTAGTTCTTTCTTCCCACCACCTCTCCGCTGTCACTTTGGTCCAGTCCTCGCCTCTCTTCTTGACACATTCCTCCACTCCTTTCAGCCATCTATCTCTTGGTCTTCCCCTGGGTCGTTTCTTCTGCATCTGCATCTCATGTATCCTCTTGGGAATCTTCTTCTCATCCATTCTCTTTAAGTGTCCATACCACCTCAGTCTTGATGTCTCAATCCTACCTTGCAAGGGCTCCTCTTTCACCATTTCCCTGACCTTTTCATTCCTCACCCTGTCTCTTCTTGTTACTCTGATCCTACTTCGCAGGAACTTCATTTCACCTGCCTGTATTCTGCGTATGTCTCTTTTCTTCATTGTCCACGTTTCTGAAGCATAGGTCAGTATCGGGATATAGTAGCTTCTGTATAACACTTCCTTGCTTTTTTGTGGGACATCTTTATTCCACACTAAGCTCCTAATGCTTCTCAGAAATGCTTCTGCCTGTCTGCCACGTTCCGTAATCTCTTTGTCATTTCTCCCATTTTCCTCCACTATACATCCTATTATGTTTGAATAAAGCACATTATAGCTATTATGTTTTGGATAACGGATATTATAACTCTTTAATATGCACACACATCTGAATCTACATCTTAACACAATGAACAACTTACAACTAACATTGTCACAGAGTAAAAGCATATATACACTCCGACCAAGTTCCATAGAGGACATAAACTAGATACATAATAGTCTCCCCCACTTATATAAAAACAAATAAAAGGAACTATTCATATTCATTTGGGCACATAGTCTTGCAGATACTGAGGAGGTCGCCTGTCTCTGGCTGATCTTCTTAAATAATTATCAGCAGGTGGTGGAAGGCAGTTTCGATCAGGGCGTTCATCTGGTTGCACGATGGTCTGCCTTGTATCATCTGAAGTGTGGGTTGCAGGAGGAATATCCTCATTTTCTAGTCTTGACTGGGTTGGTGTTGGTATGTTTGGAACACCACGCACAGGAGGATTTGTTGGAGCAAAAGTGACATGCTTATCTTTCTTTGGCACGAGAGTCGATAATAACTGGTCAACATGCCGCTTTAAAATTCGTCCCGAATCCAATTTTACATCATAGTGACGCTGGCCGAGTTTAGTTTGTATAACACCAAACTGCCAAATATCACGGTTTTTCTGGTGAATCCGGACTTGCACTCTCTCTCCCACTTTGAAAGAGCGAACAGGGGGTGAGAAACTGGATGTAGTCAAGCTCTTTTGGTTTGGATGTAGAGCATCCAACCGGATACGTAGCCGACGTTTCAAATATAGTTCAGCTGGAGACTGTCCACATGCCAATGGCGTTGCTCTGTATTGAAACAAGATGTTCTGTAACTTAGTCGATAATGGTGCCGGGTCATTTACAGCAGCACGAAGTCGCCTCTTCAAAGTTTGGATGTTTCTCTCAGCTAGCCCATTGGTTGCTGGGTGCCCTGGTGCAATATATTTCTGAAAAATCCCTCTCTCCTTGCAATAGGATCTGAATACATCACTCGTGAAGATAGTGGCATTATCTGACACAAGGACATTCGGGTACCCATGTACGGTGAAGATATTGTCAAGCAGACTGATAGTAGTTGCAGTGGATGGAGCGTCTTTCACCATTCGTACTTCGACCCACTTGGATTTCGCGTCAACACACATCAAGAAATGGTGGTTATCAAATGGCCCCGCATAGTCAATGTGTATGCGTTCCCAATTTTCTTCTGGTTCATCCCAGGGGTGTATTGGAGCTTTTGGTGGATTTGAACGAGTCTGTGCGCACTCTTCACAAGATTTGATAAGCTTCTCAATGTCTTTGTCTAATTGCGGCCAGTAGACATATCGTCTTGCTAACTGTTTTGTTTTCACAATGCCGAGGTGTGTTAAATGTAACTCTTCCAATATTTTTCTTTGTAGTTTCTTTGGGATAACAATTCGGTCTTGACGGAATAGAATACCATTTTCAACTGTATATGGTTCATCCAAGGATTGAGTTTGAAGACGTTGCAGGGTGGCACTAAGTTCTGGGTCTAACCTAGTCTCATCACGGATAGTTTCGTACGTAATGGCTTCACTTGACACTTGAAGAATCGTTTCAGCACAGAGTTGTGAAACTTCTGCATTTATTGATGTTTCAATGTTTGGCGAGGTAGATGCAACAGGGGCTCGGGATAGGCAGTCAACATTTTCGTTATCTTTCCCTTTTTTCACTCTTACCGTGTAGTCAAACCCGGAGAGAAACGATGCATATCTTAGGAGCCTTGCGGATGTCATTTGTGGCAGGCTCTTGTTCTGATGAAAAATACGAGACAGAGGTTCATTGTCTGTCACAAGAATGAAATTTCTTGCAAAAATATAGTTGTAGAAGTGTGTTGTGGCGAAAATTATTGCCAGCGCTTCCCGGTCAAGCTGACTGTAATTACATTCTGCTGGTGTTAGGGCACGAGATGCATAGGCGATGGGTCTTTCTTGGCCATCCATCTCATGACTTAATACTGCTCCAACACCAGTAGGACTGGCATCGGTTGACAAGATGATAGGCAGTGATGGGTTGAATGGGGTAAGGACACGTTCACTACATAACTCGGACTTGAGATTCAAGAAAGCTACTTCACAGGCTGCAGACCAGAAAAACCGTTCACCTTTCCGCAATAACTGCCGTAATGGGTGGGACTTCGTTGAAAAATTAGGAATGAACTTTGCATAATAAGTCACCATACCAAGGAAGCGTCTCACTTCTTCATTGTTTTTAGGGCGTGGCATTTGTGACACAGCTTGAACTTTCTCTGGTGACTTGCGGATCTCATTATATGATACAATATGCCCTAGGTAGTCTATGTTTTCCTTGAAAAATGAGCATTTGCTTTTGTTCAAATGCAGATTATTTTTCGAAAGCCGTTCTAGACAGGCTATTAAGTTCTTGGTGCACTCCTCCTTCGTTGTACCATGTATTATGATGTCGTCAAAATAAGCTTCAGCTTTTGGAAGACCATGAAGGATCTGTGATAATATCCTATTAAATTCTGAGGGGGCAGTTTTGATGCCAAAACTCAGTCGGTGCATCCTGAAGGTTCCTTTGTGAGTGGATATAGTTTGAATCATACTACCTTCTTCATCAACCTTCAGATGTAGATATGCCTTGTATAAGTCTAACTTGCAGAAAAATTTTGAGTTTCTAAGACTATGTAGAACATCATTAACTGGTCTTATGGGATGGTTTGCAGAAATCAACCTTGAATTTACTCCACATTTGTAGTCAACACATAACCTAACTCCCCCATCTGGTTTTGGGATAACAACAAGAGGCGATCCCCAATCACTTAAAGCTGTGGGAGAAATAACTCCTTCTGATTCCAATGAAGCGAGTTCCTTTTCAACGCGTTCCCGAAGAGCAAAAGGGACATCACGTTCACGATTGAAGACAGGTTTCACCCCCTCTCTGAGTTGCAGTTTTACTTCAATATTGGGAACGCATCCAATTTTTTCTTCAAAGATTGTACTATACTGATGTAAAATATCCTGAATTGACTGCACTGAGTTGACAGATTCAGTGTGAAGTGATTGATTTGTGTCCTTGTCAATTTCCTTCAGATCAAGGCCGAGGCCCCTGATCCAAACACGACCAAGCAATGCGGCATGACCTTGCGGAACTACAAAAAGATCTGCAACAATTTCTTTCCCTTTGTATGATACTGTGACAACAATTTTTCCTCTGGGTTTGATAACATGATCAGAATATGATCGAAAACAGACATTTGTTGGCTGCAATGGCAAACCAAGACCCAAGGTTGAACATTCGTTCTCTGAGATGAGTGAATATTTTGCTCCCGTGTCGACTTCAAATCTTTGTGATTTATTGTTGAGTTTAACACTGATAAAATATTTATCTGATTCTTGTCCTACTTCAAAGAGATCTTCGATGCATTCCAGTTGTCCTATCCCGAAATTGGTTTCAGGGTGGTCATGCAAGTTGTCATCTATGTTCTCAGTTGCAATGTTGTGTGTATTTGACTGTTGAAGAAGTGTAGTGATACAAACTTTTGCAACATGTCCCACTTTCCTACATGACCTACATTTAAGAGAGTTTCTGTTTGTGCGACAATCTCTTGACCTGTGGTTTGAATTTCCACAATTCAGGCATAATCCATCAATACCTAGTGCTCTATAATTGACAGAACTACGGCGGCCCCTGGACTGTGAACGTGAGTGAGAGCCTGGGCTAGGCTGTTGAACAAAACGTGACTGAGTATCACTGCTATATTGATTCCTACTTCGGTCATTATATGAACTTGTGGCTTTTGTTACTTTGTTTGTGTCCTCTATAGTGTCTGACGGTGCAGTGAGCTGTTTTGACAGCTGATTACTCTCATACCGCGATGCTTCCAAGGCTATAGCCTTCTTCAGGAGATCATCAAATTTCGTGTCATTAGACTGGAGAAGTTTCTCTCTGATCCAATTATCTCGCAAGCCACGTATAAATTGTGCACGAAGAAAAACATCCGCGATTGAAATTCTGGCGTCACATGTACACTGAATATAAAAGTCACAGTCTAGTAAGTGGCTTCTAAGAGTGGCAACAAATCCTGCAATATTTTGACTTTCTTTTTGATTGACGTTCAAAAAATAGTGTTGGGAAACTACGGTTGAGACTTGGGGTGACAGTATTTGCTTGAAATGCTTTACTAGGTCATTATAACCAAGAGACTTGATTGGTTTATCAGGGCCTAAAAATGCAGAGAGATTGTTATAATGAATTGCCCCTATTGATGTACACAAGAGCTGAGCTTTCTTTGTTGGATCGGTGGCATTGTTGAAGTTTGCGTAATTTTCAAATCGTTCTAAATACGACACGAATTTTTCCTTTTCAGAATCAAATTTTTCAAAAGGTGTGATGTTAGTGGCTTGTGGGGTTGTGACGGGCTGGTGAGCTTGATACCTTTCAAGTAACTTCTCTTGAGAATCAGTAAAAATGTTCAGTAATTGTTGAAACTGATTTGCGTCCATCTTGACGGAACTTAGAAATAATTTTAAAAGTCACAGTTCAAATATAATAAAATGTTTCAAGATAACAGATTTAAAACACACTGGGTAGTGATCGATGACCGAATATTGTCCTGGGCTTGAGAGAAAAAAAAAAACATTGCATAACCTCAAAGTTCGAACTGCGATAAATATTATTTTGAATATGTGGCATGCAGGCACACGTAGCTGAATATACGATGAGTTGCTTAGGATTGTTTACAAGTACTCTGTGTACATTTCATGTCGATTTGCCTGATTCTTGGTTTTACTCACGTGGCCGTTGAAACAGACGACGTAAATACCGTACTTCATTGATGTAGGCTATATCTGTACCGGAGAATCAAGTCCCAATTCCTCGTCGCCAACTATTATGTTTGAATAAAGCACATTATAGCTATTATGTTTTGGATAACGGATATTATAACTCTTTAATATGCACACACATCTGAATCTACATCTTAACACAATGAACAACTTACAACTAACATTGTCACAGAGTAAAAGCATATATACACTCCGACCAAGTTCCATAGAGGACATAAACTAGATACATAATACTTCCCAAGTACTTGAGACTTTCCACCTTCTTCAGCTGTCCACCTCCAAGTGTTATCCCACTCATTGGTCTGTCCTTTTTCCTGGTCGTTAACAGGATCTCACATTTACTGATGTTGAACTTCCATCCGTACTCTCCCACTGTTTCTTCCCAAGCCTTCAGTTGCTCCTGAATTTCCTCCTCCTTGTTTCCCCAGACCATGAGATCATCTGCAAACACCATTGTTTTCATCTTATCTTCTCCTATTTTTCCTGCTATCCGTGTCATTACCTCGTCCATAACCACAATAAAGAGAAGGGGTGACAGTGCACTACCCTGTTTCAGGCCACTCATTTGTCTGAACCAGTCTGTTCTTTCCCCTTCAACTTTCACACAACTCACACTTCCACAATACATCTCCTTCACTCTGCCTACAGTCTCTTTTTCCACTCCCATGTTTTCCATTGCTTTCCAAACCTTCTCCCTACACACTCTATCATAGGCCTTTTCGATGTCCAGGAAAGACATCAGCAGATCCTCTCCAAATTCGTAGTGGTGTTCCTGGAGCTGTCTCACTGAAAATATGAGATCCACTGTTGATCTCCCAGGTCTGAATCCATACTGCTCCTCTCTCAATTTTCTCTCCACTTTGGCTCGTATTCTACTTTCTAATATCTTTTCATATATCTTGGCACAGTGAGGTATGAGTGTGACTCCCCTGTAATTTCTGCACTCCTTTCTGCTTCCTTTCTTAAATATTGGGACAATTGATACATATCGACTACATAAGGGATGTAAATCTGACATTGTGACCCTTATCTGAGTTCAACCTTGTATATAGTTATTTTCATTCTGTTTCATGCTGTTTTAATTATCCTTATATTATAATATGTATTGTGATGTGTTTTGTACCATACACTAAATAAATATTTCAGGTTATTTTTCACGTATTCCAGTAATTGGAATGATTATTGTATTGCCCAACTGAATGCTATAATATTCATTTAAGTAGTTTTGTACTTGGTTCATTGCTCCCAAAGTGTTACCTTCTTACCTCTGAACTTAGGTATCTTGCCAGCTGGGAATGTAATCAGTGCTATAACTGCATGTGATTCCCAACTCGCTGTTGTGTAATGGTAGATGCTAGCCAATTTGTGGTGACTAATCAATCTCTGCACGCCACACAGCATGGCAAAACTCCATTCTATTGGGAAGGCTCTCACTGTACTAGGCTTATGTATGTTGTTGGAGAGAACTGGTTGATTTTGACCTACAGAATATGGTTTTGCCAGTAATTTGGTTCTTCTAGCCCAATTTCTTCAATTGACACCGTCTAGGCCTGTATGTTTTAGTCTGCCACCATAAGGGCAAAAATTGGTCTACACAATGTCCAACAGTATATTATATTCTTATGTTTCCTGCACTACTAGAGAATCAGTAATAATTCATTTAATGAGAGCAAAATAATTGTTCGAATAATCTTGGAATGAAGGAAAATTCATGGTGTATTTGATTTCTAGTTCGTGATCCAGGAGCAACGGCTGAGTGGCCTAGTAAGCGATCCTGACAGTCAAGATAGGACATATTCTGAGTCGTGGCCTTCCACTCAGGCAGCTAGGACAACCCAACTCCCTTGTTTGTTCCCTGAGGTGAAACTCGTTGGACCCTGAGTATGTAAGCCAAGCAACCTGCTTCACTTGGACTTCCTAAACTTGCTGAAAATGTGATGAGCAACCCTCGGACCTATGGGAGTGATGGATTCCCACTCCCATCTGACAGATCAAGCACTCCTTGGAAACGAACAGACAATCGAACTGGTATTCGATGAGGTGCAATTAATATTGAGGGTGGTTATGGAAGGAAGAAAGTAGAATAACTATTATGTATCTAGTTTATGTCCTCTATGGAACTTGGTCGGAGTGTATATATGCTTTTACTCTGTGACAATGTTAGTTGTAAGTTGTTCATTGTGTTAAGATGTAGATTCAGATGTGTGTGCATATTAAAGAGTTATAATATCCGTTATCCAAAACATAATAGCTATAATGTGCTTTATTCAAACATAATAGTTGGCGACGAGGAATTGGGACTTGATTCTCCGGTACAGATATAGCCTACATCAATGAAGTACGGTATTTACGTCGTCTGTTTCAACGGCCACGTGAGTAAAATCAAGAATCAGGCAAATCGACATGAAATGTACACAGAGTACTTGTAAACAATCCTAAGCAACTCATCGTATATTCAGCTACGTGTGCCTGCATGCCACATATTCAAAATAATATTTATCGCAGTTCGAACTTTGAGGTTATGCAATGTTGTTGTTTTTTTTCTCTCAAGCCCAGGACAATATTCGGTCATCGATCACTACCCAGTGTGTTTTAAATCTGTTATCTTGAAACATTTTATTATATTTGAACTGTGACTTTTAAAATTATTTCTAAGTTCCGTCAAGATGGACGCAAATCAGTTTCAACAATTACTGAACATTTTTACTGATTCTCAAGAGAAGTTACTTGAAAGGTATCAAGCTCACCAGCCCGTCACAACCCCACAAGCCACTAACATCACACCTTTTGAAAAATTTGATTCTGAAAAGGAAAAATTCGTGTCGTATTTAGAACGATTTGAAAATTACGCAAACTTCAACAATGCCACCGATCCAACAAAGAAAGCTCAGCTCTTGTGTACATCAATAGGGGCAATTCATTATAACAATCTCTCTGCATTTTTAGGCCCTGATAAACCAATCAAGTCTCTTGGTTATAATGACCTAGTAAAGCATTTCAAGCAAATACTGTCACCCCAAGTCTCAACCGTAGTTTCCCAACACTATTTTTTGAACGTCAATCAAAAAGAAAGTCAAAATATTGCAGGATTTGTTGCCACTCTTAGAAGCCACTTACTAGACTGTGACTTTTATATTCAGTGTACATGTGACGCCAGAATTTCAATCGCGGATGTTTTTCTTCGTGCACAATTTATACGTGGCTTGCGAGATAATTGGATCAGAGAGAAACTTCTCCAGTCTAATGACACGAAATTTGATGATCTCCTGAAGAAGGCTATAGCCTTGGAAGCATCGCGGTATGAGAGTAATCAGCTGTCAAAACAGCTCACTGCACCGTCAGACACTATAGAGGACACAAACAAAGTAACAAAAGCCACAAGTTCATATAATGACCGAAGTAGGAATCAATATAGCAGTGATACTCAGTCACGTTTTGTTCAACAGCCTAGCCCAGGCTCTCACTCACGTTCACAGTCCAGGGGCCGCCGTAGTTCTGTCAATTATAGAGCACTAGGTATTGATGGATTATGCCTGAATTGTGGAAATTCAAACCACAGGTCAAGAGATTGTCGCACAAACAGAAACTCTCTTAAATGTAGGTCATGTAGGAAAGTGGGACATGTTGCAAAAGTTTGTATCACTACACTTCTTCAACAGTCAAATACACACAACATTGCAACTGAGAACATAGATGACAACTTGCATGACCACCCTGAAACCAATTTCGGGATAGGACAACTGGAATGCATCGAAGATCTCTTTGAAGTAGGACAAGAATCAGATAAATATTTTATCAGTGTTAAACTCAACAATAAATCACAAAGATTTGAAGTCGACACGGGAGCAAAATATTCACTCATCTCAGAGAACGAATGTTCAACCTTGGGTCTTGGTTTGCCATTGCAGCCAACAAATGTCTGTTTTCGATCATATTCTGATCATGTTATCAAACCAAGAGGAAAAATTGTTGTCACAGTATCATACAAAGGGAAAGAAATTGTTGCAGATCTTTTTGTAGTTCCGCAAGGTCATGCCGCATTGCTTGGTCGTGTTTGGATCAGGGGCCTCGGCCTTGATCTGAAGGAAATTGACAAGGACACAAATCAATCACTTCACACTGAATCTGTCAACTCAGTGCAGTCAATTCAGGATATTTTACATCAGTATAGTACAATCTTTGAAGAAAAAATTGGATGCGTTCCCAATATTGAAGTAAAACTGCAACTCAGAGAGGGGGTGAAACCTGTCTTCAATCGTGAACGTGATGTCCCTTTTGCTCTTCGGGAACGCGTTGAAAAGGAACTCGCTTCATTGGAATCAGAAGGAGTTATTTCTCCCACAGCTTTAAGTGATTGGGGATCGCCTCTTGTTGTTATCCCAAAACCAGATGGGGGAGTTAGGTTATGTGTTGACTACAAATGTGGAGTAAATTCAAGGTTGATTTCTGCAAACCATCCCATAAGACCAGTTAATGATGTTCTACATAGTCTTAGAAACTCAAAATTTTTCTGCAAGTTAGACTTATACAAGGCATATCTACATCTGAAGGTTGATGAAGAAGGTAGTATGATTCAAACTATATCCACTCACAAAGGAACCTTCAGGATGCACCGACTGAGTTTTGGCATCAAAACTGCCCCCTCAGAATTTAATAGGATATTATCACAGATCCTTCATGGTCTTCCAAAAGCTGAAGCTTATTTTGACGACATCATAATACATGGTACAACGAAGGAGGAGTGCACCAAGAACTTAATAGCCTGTCTAGAACGGCTTTCGAAAAATAATCTGCATTTGAACAAAAGTAAATGCTCATTTTTCAAGGAAAACATAGACTACCTAGGGCATATTGTATCATATAATGAGATCCGCAAGTCACCAGAGAAAGTTCAAGCTGTGTCACAAATGCCACGCCCTAAAAACAATGAAGAAGTGAGACGCTTCCTTGGTATGGTGACTTATTATGCAAAGTTCATTCCTAATTTTTCAACGAAGTCCCACCCATTACGGCAGTTATTGCGGAAAGGTGAACGGTTTTTCTGGTCTGCAGCCTGTGAAGCAGCTTTCTTGAATCTCAAGTCCGAGTTATGTAGTGAACGTGTCCTTACCCCATTCAACCCATCACTGCCTATCATCTTGTCAACCGATGCCAGTCCTACTGGTGTTGGAGCAGTATTAAGTCATGAGATGGATGGCCAAGAAAGACCCATCGCCTATGCATCTCGTGCCCTAACACCAGCAGAATGTAATTACAGTCAGCTTGACCGGGAAGCGCTGGCAATAATTTTCGCCACAACACACTTCTACAACTATATTTTTGCAAGAAATTTCATTCTTGTGACAGACAATGAACCTCTGTCTCGTATTTTTCATCAGAACAAGGGCCTGCCACAAATGACATCCGCAAGGCTCCTAAGATATGCATCGTTTCTCTCCGGGTTTGACTACACGGTAAGAGTGAAAAAAGGGAAAGATAACGAAAATGTTGACTGCCTATCCCGAGCCCCTGTTGCATCTACCTCGCCAAACATTGAAACATCAATAAATGCAGAAGTTTCACAACTCTGTGCTGAAACGATTCTTCAAGTGTCAAGTGAAGCCATTACGTACGAAACTATCCGTGATGAGACTAGGTTAGACCCAGAACTTAGTGCCACCCTGCAACGTCTTCAAACTCAATCCTTGGATGAACCATATACAGTTGAAAATGGTATTCTATTCCGTCAAGACCGAATTGTTATCCCAAAGAAACTACAAAGAAAAATATTGGAAGAGTTACATTTAACACACCTCGGCATTGTGAAAACAAAACAGTTAGCAAGACGATATGTCTACTGGCCGCAATTAGACAAAGACATTGAGAAGCTTATCAAATCTTGTGAAGAGTGCGCACAGACTCGTTCAAATCCACCAAAAGCTCCAATACACCCCTGGGATGAACCAGAAGAAAATTGGGAACGCATACACATTGACTATGCGGGGCCATTTGATAACCACCATTTCTTGATGTGTGTTGACGCGAAATCCAAGTGGGTCGAAGTACGAATGGTGAAAGACGCTCCATCCACTGCAACTACTATCAGTCTGCTTGACAATATCTTCACCGTACATGGGTACCCGAATGTCCTTGTGTCAGATAATGCCACTATCTTCACGAGTGATGTATTCAGATCCTATTGCAAGGAGAGAGGGATTTTTCAGAAATATATTGCACCAGGGCACCCAGCAACCAATGGGCTAGCTGAGAGAAACATCCAAACTTTGAAGAGGCGACTTCGTGCTGCTGTAAATGACCCGGCACCATTATCGACTAAGTTACAGAACATCTTGTTTCAATACAGAGCAACGCCATTGGCATGTGGACAGTCTCCAGCTGAACTATATTTGAAACGTCGGCTACGTATCCGGTTGGATGCTCTACGTCCAAACCAAAAGAGCTTGACTACATCCAGTTTCTCACCCCCTGTTCGCTCTTTCAAAGTGGGAGAGAGAGTGCAAGTCCGGATTCACCAGAAAAACCGTGATATTTGGCAGTTTGGTGTTATACAAACTAAACTCGGCTAGCGTCACTATGATGTGAAATTGGATTCGGGACGAATTTTAAAGCGGCATGTTGACCAGTTATTATCGACTCTTGTGCCAAAGAAAGATAAGCATGTCACTTTTGCTCCAACAAATCCTCCTGTGCGTGGTGTTCCAAACATACCAACACCAACCCAGTCAAGACTAGAAAATGAGGATATTCCTCCTGCAACCCACACTTCAGATGATACAAGGCAGACCATCGTGCAACCAGATGAACGCCCTGATCGAAACAGCCTTCCACCACCTGCTGATAATTATTTAAGAAGATCAGCCAGAGACAGGCGACCTCCTCAGTATCTGCAAGACTATGTGCCCAAATGAATATGAATAGTTCCTTTTATTTGTTTTTATATAAGTGGGGGAGACTATTATGTATCTAGTTTATGTCCTCTATGGAACTTGGTCGGAGTGTATATATGCTTTTACTCTGTGACAATGTTAGTTGTAAGTTGTTCATGTGTGTTAAGATGTAGATTCAGATGTGTGTGCATATTAAAGAGTTATAATATCCGTTATCCAAAACATAATAGCTATAATGTGCTTTATTCAAACATAATAATAACTGAGCCAGCAAATATGATGAGATTTGATATTTTAGGGATTAGTGGAGTTGGGAGCAAGTGAAGAGCAAGTAGGAGATTACAAGGTGTACCTTTCAGGTGTAAAACAAGGCAGGGCGAAGTATGGAGTAGGGCTGTACGTCAAGAAAACCTTGGAGCGTAACATCGTTGCTGTGCGGTACTTAAATGAACGATTAATATGGATAGATTTGGAAATGTCAGGAATTACTGTTAATAATATTAGTGAAATTTATTTCCAATTAAGAAGAAATGAGAGAATCAAATTAAAGCTTCTAACTTTTATTTAAGTGGTTTAACTCCATTAACATTTCTATTTATATAGTAAAAAACACAATACATTTTCTTATTCTTCTGCTTTTACGGCCTCATTGGACCACTTCAGTCAATCATTTCTTGGTCCTCTTCTTCAGTAAGTTTCCTTTCCGAGTCGCCCAGTAGCTTTTCATTCGCTCTGATCTTCTCAGGCTTTCCTCAGCTGTAAATACCCTTTTCACTGTATTACGTTTGTCAATTTTTGCCTGAAATCTTATTTTTATATCTTTCAGTTTTTGTTTTTGTTTTGCAAGTCATCCAAGGTTATTTCTAATTCTTTCATATCTTCTCTAATTTCCTTAATCCATCCTACTTGTTGTTTCATATTCCAAAGTTTCACTACAATTTTTCTAGATAACCTGGTTTCTGGTGCCCTCATGATGTGACCAAAAAAGGAAATCCGTTTCTTCCGAATAGTATCAGTGATGGGCTCCAGTTCTCTGTATACCACTTCATTTGGTACTATCCGCCACTGTCCATCTTTCTGATATTTTTTATTTATGCATGTTCTAGCTATTCTTCTTACTACTTTTAAAATGTTGTCAATTCTGTTTTTCTGAGTAATATTAAAAAGAGTTTTGCTTCCATATGTCACCTCTGGTTGAACCACCGTCTTGTAATGTTTTAATTTTGTTGCGATTGATAGACATTTTCTTTTATATGTAGACCATGTTAATTTTAGGCCTTTTATCATTTTATTAGTTCTTTCTTTCCATGTAGGTTTCTCATTCAAGTTGTAAGTTATAATTTCTCCTAAGTATTTAAATTGCTTCACTATTTTAACTTTGTTGTCATTTACTGTTATGTGATTGATTACAAGTGGATTTGCTACCATTAACTCTGTCTTTTCAAATGATATCTGAAGTCCATTTTTTGTGCTATATTTTGTAGGCTTATTAATTGATTTCTGGCTTCTTGAATATTATTAGCCAGTAACGCTAAGTCATCTGCGAATCCCAAGCAATTAAGTCTATATGATCTTTCTTTGTTCCAATTCTTATGCTCCTAAGATTTTCCGTGTACCATTCCCTCGTCACATATTCCAAAGGACAATTGAAAAGTAAAGGCGATAAACCATCTCCTAGTCTTAATCCTGTTTTAATCGTAAACGACTCAGATATTTCTCCTCTGAATTTTACTTTAGATTTGGTGTTTGTTAGAATTAGTTTTCTTCTTCTTTCTCCGTTAGGATCTTCTGAGTGAAACGTCTTGCTAGCCCCTAACTGTTGGGTGAGAAATGTAACTGTTTACCTTTGCCTAAGCTATGTTGTTTTAATGGGCGCCAAGACCTCAATGCAATGCTGAAATCTAAATTTGTATTTAACAACGTCTAGCTCTGGCAGAACACCTTCAAGACTCTATTCACTCAGATCGTGGTATGATTTGATCATTAACCCAACAAACAATTGTATCAGGAGAAGGAATTGGTCTATATCTAATGCTACCTACTGAAAGCAAAGATTGCATTGTAAAAGAAATGAATTTATTATATAAAACAAGTATAGCAAAATTAATAATAATAAGTAGATGAATTGTTCAAAATGGCGGATATGTAAAAGGTTTATATTCTAAACGTAAGCAAAATTAAGAAATTACGCAGGTTTACCGAGGATTACGCGAGTGACTAAAGTGTTAAATATTGTGTGAACAGTGTAGGAAAAATACGTAAGAGAAATACAATACATAACTTGCTAAAAGAGAAGTCATATAACATTTAATATCATGACGGTCAACTGTGCGGTTGTAGTATATATCCCGAGTCCCGGGGTTTAGTGAGCTTTTGGTGATCTCAATGACGTCACCTATGACGTGTTAAAAATACTTACCTGATTGGTGAGTTGAAATTCATTTTCTCGATTGTGATTGGCCAGCTCATGTGCGCCAGCTGATATGCGCCGTGCTTGTCAGGCGCCATTTTGAAATTTAGTTGCCGGGGAGATTTTGAAATGCTCGGTTGCGATACTTATGCGTTGCGAAAATAAATTAAAATAAGATTTAGGTATGGTATACCGTAATGTGGATGGTATATTTATAGTGATTGTGGTATTTTTGATGGTTGGTAGTGTGTATGTAAGAAGGCAGTGTCTGTGCATGTGAATTACACCTAATGAAGTTGCTGTTGGACTCCGGTGTCAAATGGGGTAAGTGTTGTATTTCTTCATATGCTTATTACAGTGCTTCTGGTAGTTGAAGGATCAACATCCCATGGATGTTTTGCTGTGTATCGCGATTGTTTGAAAATTAGGTGAAATGGAAAATTTTCGCCCGCGCAGAAAAAGTAATGATCGGACAAATTTGCCATTTCTGCTAATTTTCAAGCAATAGCGCTACGTAGAAAAAAAGTAAAGAAGCTAGTGGGGCACTGTTCACACCAAACCATTGGTCTGGGCGGTTAGGCTGTAACCATTGTCAAAACCATTGGATTGGACGCAACAAAGGTTAGAAGTCTGTGGGTAGGTGTGCGGCAGCTAGTGGGGCACTGTTCACACTAAACCATTGGTCTGGGCGGTTAGGCTGTGACCATTGTCAAAACCATTGGATTGGACGCAACGAAGGTTAGAAGTCTGTGGGTAGGTGTGCGGCAGCTAGTGGGGCACTGTTAACACTAAACCATTGGTCTGGGCGGTTAGGCTGTAACCATTGTCAAAACCATTGGATTGGACGCAACGAAGGTTAGAAGTCTGTGGGTAGGTGTGCGGCAGCTAGTGGGGCACTGTTCACTCTAAACCATTGGTCTGGGCGGTTAGGCTGTAACCATTGTCAAAACCATTGGATTGGACGCAACAAAGGTTAGAAGTCTGTGGGTAGGTGTGCGGCAGCTAGTGGGGCACTGTTCACACTAAACCATTGGTCTGGGCGGTTGGGCTGTGACCATTGTCAAAACCATTGGATTGGACGCAACGAAGGTTAGAAGTCTGTGGGTAGGTGTGCGGCAGCTAGTGGGGCACTGTTCACACTAAACCATTGGTCTGGGCGGTTAGGCTGTAACCATTGTCAAAACCATTGGATTGGACGCAACGAAGGTTAGAAGTCTGTGGGTAGGTGTGCGGCAGCTAGTGGGGCACGGTTCACTCTAAACCATTGGTCTGGGCGGTTAGGCTGTAACCATTGTCAAAACCATTGGATTGGACGCAACGAAGGTTAGAAGTCTGTGGGTAGGTGTGCGGCAGCTAGTGGGGCACTGTTATCACTAAACCATTGGTCTGGGCGGTTAGGCTGTGACCATTGTCAAAACCATTGGATTGGACGCAACGAAGGTTAGAAGTCTGTGGGTAGGTGTGCGGCAGCTAGTGGGGCACTGTTCACACTAAACCATTGGTCTGGGCGGTTAGGCTGTAACCATTGTCAAAACCATTGGATTGGACGCAACGAAGGTTAGAAGTCTGTGGGTAGGTGTGCGGCAGCTAGTGGGGCACTGTTCACTCTAAACCATTGGTCTGGGCGGTTAGGCTGTAACCATTGTCAAAACCATTGGATTGGACGCAACAAAGGTTAGAAGTCTGTGGGTAGGTGTGCGGCAGCTAGTGGGGCACTGTTCACACTAAACCATTGGTCTGGGCGGTTGGGCTGTGACCATTGTCAAAACCATTGGATTGGACGCAACTAAGGTTAGAAGTCTGTGGGTAGGTGTGCGGCAGCTAGTGGGGCACTGTTCACACTAAACCATTGGTCTGGGCGGTTAGGCTGTAACCATTGTCAAAACCATTGGATTGGACGCAACGAAGGTTAGAAGTCTGTGGGTAGGTGTGCGGCAGCTAGTGGGGCACGGTTCACTCTAAACCATTGGTCTGGGCGGTTAGGCTGTAACCATTGTCAAAACCATTGGATTGGACACAACGAAGGTTAGAAGTCTGTGGGTAGGTGTACGGCAGCTAGTGGGGCACTGTTCACACTAAACCATTGGTCTGGGCGGTTAGGCTGTGACCATTGTCAAACCCATTGGATTGGACGCAACGAAGGTTAGAAGTCTGTGGGTAGGTGTGCGGCAGCTAGTGGGGCACTGTTCACTCTAAACCATTGGTCTGGGCGGTTAGGCTGTAACCATTGTCAAAACCATTGGATTGGACGCAACGAAGGTTAGAAGTCTGTGGGTAGGTGTGCGGCAGCTAGTGGGGCACTGTTGACACTAAACCATTGGTCTGGGCGGTTAGGCTGTAACCATTGTCAAAACCATTGGATTGGACGCAACGAAGGTTAGAAGTTTGTGGGTAGGTGTGCGGCAGCTAGTGGGGCACTGTTCACATTAAACCATTGGTCTGGGCGGTTAGGCTGTAACCATTGTCAAAACCATTGGATTGGACGCAACAAAGGTTAGAAGTCTGTGGGTAGGTGTGCGGCAGCTAGTGGGGCACTGTTCACTCTAAACCATTGGTCTGGGCGGTTAGGCTGTAACCATTGTCAAAACCATTGGATTGGACGCAACGAAGATTAGAAGTCTGAGGGTAGGTGTGCGGCAGCTAGTGGGGCATTGTTCACTCTAAACCATTGGTCTGGGCGGTTAGGCTGTAACCATTGTCAAAACCGTTGGATTGAACGCAACAAGGGTTAGAAGTCTGTGGGTAGGTGTGCGGCAGCTAGTGGGGCACTGTTCACACTAAACCATTGGTCTGGGCGGTTAGGCTGTGACCATTGTCAAAACCATTGGATTGGATGCAACGAAGGTTAGAAGTCTGTGGGTAGGTGTGCGGCAGCTAGTGGGGCACTGTTCACACTAAACCATTGGTCTGGGCGGTTAGGCTGTAACCATTGTCAAAACCATTGGATTGGACGCAACGAAGGTTAGAAGTCTGTGGGTAGGTGTGCGGGAGCTAGTGGGGCACTGTTGACACTAAACCATTGGTCTGGGCGGTTAGGCTGTGACCATTGTCAAAACCATTGGATTGGACGCAACAAAGGTTAGAAGTCTGCGGGTAGGTGTGCGGCAGCTAGTGGGGCACTGTTGACACTAAACCATTGGTCTGGGCGGTTAGGCTGTAACCATTGTCAAAACCATTGGATTGGACGCAACGAAGGTTAGAAGTCTGTGGGTAGGTGTGCGGCAGCTAGTTGGGCACTGTTGACACTAAACCATTGGTCTGGGCGGTTAGGCTGTAACCATTGTCAAAACCATTGGATTGGACGCAACGAAGGTTAGAAGTCTGTGGGTAGGTGTGCGGCAGCTAGTGGGGCACTGTTGACACTAAACCATTGGTCTGGGCGGTTAGGCTGTGACCATTGTCAAAACCATTGGATTGGACGCAACAAAGGTTAGAAGTCTGTGGGTAGGTGTGCGGCAGCTCATCATCATCATCAGCTTTAACTCGAATCCGAGTATAAATCTTCTTCCTTCAGTCCAGTTTGCGGATGTGTTTACGGTGACTAAAGAGTCCAATCCTGGCATGGAACAAGCGACCACACAAGTCGCATAGTATTGCTGGAGGAGGACGTGGTTGCGGCAGCTAGTGGGGCACTGTTCACACTAAACCATTGGTCTGGGCGGTTAGGCAGTAACCATTGTCAAAACCATTGGATTGGACGCAACGAAGGTTAGAAGTCTGTGGGTAGGTGTGCGGCAGCTAGTGGGGCACTGTTGACACTAAACCATTGGTCTGGGCGGTTAGGCTGTGACCATTGTCAAAACCATTGGATTGGACGCAACAAAGGTTAGAAGTCTGTGGGTAGGTGTGCGGCAGCTCATCATCATCATCAGCTTTAACTCGAATCAGAGTATAAATCTTCTTCCTTCAGTCCAGTTTGTGGATGTGTTTACGGTGACTAAAGAGTCCAATCCTGGCATGGAACAAGCGACCACACAAGTCGCATAGTATTGCTGGAGGAGGACGTGGTTGCGGCAGCTAGTGGGGCACTGTTCACACTAAACCATTGGTCTGGGCGGTTAGGCAGTAACCATTGTCAAAACCATTGGATTGGACGCAACGAAGGTTAGAAGTCTGTGGGTAGGTGTGCGGCAGCTAGTGGGGCACTGTTCACTCTAAACCATTGGTCTGGGCGGTTAGGCTGTAACCATTGTCAAAAGCATTGGATTGGACGCAACGAAGGTTAGAAGTCTGTGGGTTGGTGTGCGGCAGCTAATGGGGCACTGTTCACACTAAACTATTGGTCTGGGCGGTTAGGCTGTAACCATTGTCAAAACCATTGGATTGGACGCAACGAAGGTTAGAAGTCTGTGGGTAGGTGTGCGGCAGCTAGTGGGGCACTGTTGACACTAAACCATTGGTCTGGATGGTTAGGCTGTAACCATTGTCAAAACCATTGGATAGGACGCAACGAAGGTTAGAAGTTTGAGGGTAGGTGCAGCCTTTGGCTGTGACCACAGAGGGGCACCAAAAATCAATTCCTCTAGGCAGGTGAGGCTGTAACTATTGACAAAAACCGTGTGTGTGTGTGTGTGAAATATTAAAATTGGACGGAAATGGCAAATTTGTAATGGGTATCGCGATCTTTATTTGCGTAGCGCGATTGCTTGAACATGAGTAGAAATGGCAAATTTGTGATGGGTATCGCGATCTTTATTTTTCATTGCGTAGCGCGATTGCTTGAAAAAGAGCTGAAATGGCGAATTTGCGATGGGTATCGCGATCTTTATTTTCCACTGCGTAGCGCGATTGCTTGAAAAAGAGCTGAAATGGCGAATTTGTGATGGGTATCGCGATCTTTATTTTTCACTGCGTAGCGCGATTGCTTGAAAAAGAGTTGAAATGGCGAATTTGTGATGGGTATCGCGATCTTTATTTTTCATTGCGTAGCGCGATTGCTTGAAAATGAGTAGAAATGGCAAATTTGTGATGGTTATCGCGATCTTAATTTTTCACTGCGTAGCGCGATTGCTTGAAATAGAGCTGAAATGGCAAATTTGTGATGGGTATCGCGATATTTATTTTTCATTGCGTAGCGGGATTGCTTGAAATTGAGTAGAAATGGCAAATTTGTGATGGGTATCGCGATCTTAATTTATCACTGCGTAGCGCGATTGCTTGAAAAAGAGCTGAAATGGCGAATTTGTGATGGGTATCGCGATCTTTATTTTTCACTGCGTAGTGCGATTGCTTGAAAATGAGCTGAAATGGCAAATTTTTGATGGGTATCGCGATCTTTATTTTCCACTGCGTAGCGCGATTGCTTGAAAAAGAGCTGAAATGGCGAATTTGTGATGGGTATCGCGATCTTTATTTTTCACTGCGTAGCGCGATTGCTTGAAAAAGAGTTGAAATGGCGAATTTGTGATGGGTATCGTGATCTTTATTTTTCATTGCGTAGCGCGATTGCTTGAAAATGAGTAGAAATGGCAAATTTGTGATGGGTATCGCGATCTTAATTTTTCACAGCGTAGCGCGATTGCTTGAAAAAGAGCTGAAATGGCGAATTTGTGATGGGTATCGCGATCTTTATTTTTCATTGCGTAGCGCGATTGCTTGAAAGTGAGTAGAAATGGCAAATTTGTGTTGGGTATCGCGATCTTAATTTTCCACTGCGTAGCGCGATTGCTTGAAAAAGAGCTGAAATGGCGAATTTGTGATGGGTATCGCGATCTTTATTTTTCACTGCGTAGTGCGATTGCTTGAAAATGAGCTGAAATGGCAAATTTTTGATGGGTATCGCGATCTGTACTTGAGCAGGGGAGCTCAAGTAAAGATCGCGATACCGGCTTTTTTTAAAAATGCGGTGAAATGTGGATCTTTTTCTGTGTATCGCGATTGTTTGAAAATGAGGTGAAATGGCAAATTTTTGATGGGTATCGCGATCTTTACTTGAGCGGGGGGGCTCAAGTAAAGATCGCGATACCCATCCCGTTTTTCACGTTTTTTGTTGTTCCCCACCCAAAACCCCCTATTCCCCAGGCTTTTCCCGTAAGCTTGCTAGAGGAGTATTTCGTGACGTCATTGATGACGTCACGGAAGCCGCCATTTTCTTTTAGGGGAATTTGGTGCCGCCGGGACTCGCGATCTATACTAATCCCAACTGTGCTCCATGCGGCAAAAAGATCAAGAACAATCAGCAGGCTGTAGGATGTGATGGTGAGTGTGGACGCTGGTTTCATGTAACATGCATGAAAATGAGTAAAGACACGTACCAACAATTCCGGAAAGATGATACTTTCAAATGGTCATGCAATCGGGAAGACTGCCTCCCGCAACCTAACCTCAAAGAGGTTATGGCATCTTTCTCCCAGAAACTTGAGGAATCCCTTTCGGCGATGAGAGAAGAAAACCACGAGGTAAGAAAACTAGCAACTTTCTTATCAGAAAAGTATGATGAACTCCACCGGGAAATTGAAACTTTGAAGAAAGAGAGAAAAACCGTCAAGGACGCAGAAATGGCAGCATCTAGAGCTATCAACGAATTGGAGGAACTAAAACAGTACCAGCTCAAGAACAACTTGATAGTGTATGCCGTATGGAATACCCACGGAAAGAGAGGAGGATGTATTTCACAAAATCTCGGACATTGGCAAGACGTTAGGAGTTGAAATCACCAGGGCAAACATAGACGCAGCTCACCGCCTCCCGTCAACAAAGCCTGGGCCTCAACCGATAATTGTGAAATTAAATAATAGGTGGAAGAAGGAAGAGATTCTCAGTAGCAGAAGACAAAAGAAGACCCTGAAGACGAGTGAAATTGGTTACAGTGATGGTGGTAATATATATATCAATGAACACCTGACCCCAAGAAATGAAACCATCGCCAAAAAGTGCCGTGAATTGAGACAACGGGGAAAAATCTTTGCAACTTGGGTCAGAGACTGCAAAATATACATTCGGAAAAATCAAAATGGACCCTCAAAGCTTATATCAAGTGCTGAAATACTGGATGAACTCGCCCTCTCAAACTAAAATCAACGTAATAGTAAGATATCTACTAAGTATTATCCCATATGGAACTAGAATTACAGAAATTAAATTTTTTAGGTAATGCTAATAATAATACACTAGAATTAACCGAGTGTAACTGTAATACACTTAGCGATTATTATAAGATTAAGGACAGTAAACAGATAATAACCGATACCAGTACACTAAAATGCGTACACATAAATGCACATAGCATAAAAAACAAGTTCGATGATATCCAAATAATGTTAGACAGAATCAAAGGTGTAGATGTCCTAGCAATCTCAGAAAATTGGTTAACAGAACAAACAAAAATGTTTTTCAATATTAAGAAATATGTTGCATATCACATAGTTAGAAAGCAAACTGGCGGGGGAGTATCTTTGTATATTTCAAACAAATGTAGCAGTACCCTTGTAAAGGAAATAAATTCCACCCACAGCATACTGCACATTACTGTGAGAAAAGGCCATCAAGAATACAATATAATCACTGCTTATAACCCTCATAAAAGCAACATTCCACACTTTCTAACTGATCTCGAAGTAATTATTAGTTCTTACTCAACGAATCCTGTTATAATACTAGGTGATATGAATATCGATCTATTATTTGGGGACAGATATACTAGTAGTTATATTAACCTAGTCAAATCATACGGTCTAGTCTTATGTAATACAAAATATCCAACTCGTGTAACACAAACTAGCTCTACTCTAATTGATCATGTATTGGCGAACGACTGTGACAAAATATGTAATGTCTATAATATTGATAATGATTTGAGTGATCACCATTTACTCATCTGTGAAATGAGAAACAAAAAGATAAACAGGAACTCAATATGTGATGATAGGCCAATAGAAAAGGATAAAATAAACTACAAAAAACTTAATAAATATTTAATAACTCAAGAATTTGTATGCAATGAAACTAACATCAATGACTACTACAATAAATTCTGTGATTTTATTAATAAAGGAATAGAAGCCTGTACTATGAAATATACGAATAAGGAGCCAAGTGCCCCACCAATAAAACCCTGGATCACACAAGATCTTTTAGCACTAATACACAGGAAAGATAAGATATATACAAAAACCAAAGTTAAAAATCCATCTGCAGACATTTTAGAAGAATATAAAATTATTAGCAACCAAGTTACAAAACTTAAGAGAAACCTACAAAGAAACTACTTTGACCAAAAAATTCAAAATGCAAATAATCAGAGGGAAGTGTGGAGTGTTGTTAATGAGATGTTAAATAGACCAAAGAAGGGGAAAAATGAAATTGTCAAACTTATAGTCGACGGCACAAATGTCGAAAAAAAGGAAAATATATGTGATGAAATTAATAAATATTATATCAATATTGCTAACAGTATATGGGAAAATCAAGGAAACAGTTCTACCTCGGGCATTACAAGCTATAAAAATACTACCAGCACTAAGACAATCTTTATGTTACCTACTGATGCTAATGAAATACAATCAATTATAAACTCCCTAAAACACAAAAACAATATAAGTGAGGACAACACTACTAATGTCATGCTACAATTGTGTCTTGAGGGCCTTACACCATATCTTGTCAAAATAATAAATCTTTCACTGATGACTGGTATATTTCCCGATGCCTGTAAAGTCTCTAGGGTGGTCCCGATCTACAAAAAAGGGGACAAAACCCACCCATCAAATTACAGACCCATTAATATTATATCTGCCATCAGCAAGGTTCTAGAAAGCGTTGTTAAACGAAGACTTATGAATTTCTTCATGAAAAATGATTACTTTGCAAACTGCCAATATGGGTTTATTCCAAATAGAGGAGCTGATAGTGCTATATTTGAAGTAGTAACTGATGTAGAAAAGGCATTAGATGAAAACAAACTAGCTGCTGGTGTACTAATTGACCTTCAAAAAGCCTTCGATCTGGTTAACCATAAGATTCTCCTTAATAAACTAGAATTTGCAGGCATCAGAGGAGTGGCACATGATTGGTTCAAGAACTACCTCACTAACAGAAAACAATATGTTGCAATCGATAATGTAAAAGGATCTCAAATGAGAATTGACACAGGAGTACCTCAAGGTTCTGTCTTAGGACCAATTCTTTTCTTGGCCTATATTAATGATATAGTATTATTAGAATTGAAAGGCAAGCTTAAACTATTTGCAGATGATATTTTTATACTCTATCTGGGAACATCTGAACAGAAAATTATGCTAAATATTAATTATGATCTCGATAAGCTGGTGGATTGGTTGAGAGCACACAAAATGGTTATCAATATCACTAAAACAAAATATTTGTTCTTCCATAAACCATCATACAAGATTGAGACCACAAACATAGTCAACATAGCCAACAAAGAAATAGAAAGGGTTAAATCGGCAACATACTTAGGTATCACACTAGATAGTACACTAACCTGGGAAAATCATGTAGAAAATGTAAAACATAAAATCAGCCCTTTAATTGGTATTATTTTCAGATTAAGATATAGCTGTCTTAATAGCCAACAATTGAAAAATATATACTTTGCTCTGATACATTCACATCTAATGTACATGAATTTCATATGGGGATATTGTAAGAAGGAGCTGATAAAAGAACTTGAGATACTCCAGAAACGTGCTATAAAATCTATCTTTGGATTATCTTGGCTCACACCCTCAAATGAATTGTACTCAGGAACTAAAATTATGCCACTGCAAAAACAAATAGTTATGTCAGCAACAGTATTTGTATACAAATTGGAAAACAAATTGATACACACACACATCCATTTTACCCATGCAAATGACATTCATCACTATGCAACAAGAGGAGTAAATCAAATATTCACCAGCCATTCCCAATCCATTAAATTTGGAACTAAAGGAATTATGTCCTCTATAATAAAAGAATACAACTCGCTACCATTAGGCATAAGGGAAAGTTTCTCTATAAAAACATTTAAGAGGAAAACAAAAGACTTCCTATTAAGGAATGAATAGCCAATGTACAATAGCCTTAAGCAATGCAATGCATCATACCGTATTATCTCTGTAAAGTTAGTCACTAGCAATCTAAGTTACTATTAAACTAAACAATAATGTTACAAAAATTATATATATGCCATGCTGTAACTATGTTACTTGATTGTCCCTAACACGAGCTCAGGCTCATTGGGACCTATGTAAATAAATAAATAAATAATAAAATAATAAAAGTATAAAATTTAAATTGGAGCGTTGCGATTTTAATATTACCGATAGAAAATTACATGAAAACGGAGTCTGATAAATTATTGATTTTACACTTATTCCCAAGCTATGAAGTTACTGAAATATGAAATATAAAACCAAGAGAAATGAGAGATTGCGTATTTCTGCGTCATTGGCGCTTACCACTGGAAATGCCCGAAGCCTTTCCCTCGTACTGGATGATGCTGTGAGCTTCCCACAGTCTCCTGGATGTCGTCATCTCCGTCGATGTTTGATGAGATCCTGGTAGATTAGATAATTCTATGGTCCGTAGCTCGGACCCAAACACTCGTACAACCGCACTGGTTAAGTTATACAAAAGTTAGTCCTCCAATCCACGGAACATCGGAGCGATTCCCGCGTACAACATACTCGTCAAGTATTTCACAGATTGTCCACGTTCCACGGCGCGTCGAACGATATATTCACCTGTCGGCTCCCCCACTCTTCAGCCGACTCCTAGCTTACGTCGTCGCCACTGATTGGCTGCACCCTACGCGCTAGATCCCCACTCCTTCCTCATTACACTCCGCGGGAGGGAGAAGTCGATCTCCGTTCCAACAATTCGCCTTTTCTTGACGATGCAACCCAAGATTGCGTCATGCTTCTCGACAAGATTAAGCTTGTATTTGAATTCCCCATGACTCATCTCTCTCAAATACCCTAACTGACAAAACTCCGTAAAATTCCGTAATCAGATAATTTTCTATGATATCGTCGTTTGTAATAATTTGCTTGATAGCGTTTTCTAAGACATAGAAAACCTATCTGTATGCTTATAATTTTTATAAAATGCTCCGAAAATATCTTAATAATAATTATAATAAATTAATAATAATAATAAATTAACATGAAAAATTCTCTTGGCTGAACAATTTGCCGCGTAAATAAATATAGAATGGCTTCCTACTGACTTATGCCAGTTGCATAAAAACCCCACGAAAAACACGTTACATGAGGACCACCTTTGTTGTTCTTTCTTCTTCCTCCAGTGCTCCTTCATCTTTTCGCTGTGTGTCTTCTTTCTCTTCCGACCATTTTGAGCCTGTTTTCTTATATTGCCTTCCTTGGAGTCCTTCCATTCCCAATACCTTCTTTTTGAAAATTTCTCTCTCTAGTGCATCTTCTTCTCTTACATTGTTTTTTCTAAATCTTTCCTTACTTCTTGAAACCAGGCTGTTGTCGATTTCTTTTTCCAAAGATATTTAAAAATCTGTTTGATTAACCTGCTATCATTCATTCTAAATAAATGTCCGAAAAATAACAATCGCCTCTTCTTTATTGTCTCCGTTATGTTTTCAATGTTCCGATATATTTCTTCGTTACTTCTTAATTTCCAAAACTCTGTAGTTCTTAATGGACCGAGAATTTTGCGTATAATTTTTCTTTCTGATACTTCTAATTTATGCAATTTATAATTTAGTATTAGACATTCACTGGCATATAAGCATTCTGGTTTAATTACTGTTCTATAGTGCTGTATTTTCAATTTCTTAGATAAACATTTTTTGTTATAGATATTCCTGGTTATAACATATGCTCTTTGACTTGTGCACTCTTTCTTCTACAGCAGATGTTTCTAAGCAATTCTTCTGAATTATTTCCCCCAAATACAGGGTCTTTCATATAAAGTAAGCACGGCGAGCGGCAGTTTTGTTATTGGCTGCTTGGCCGAGCTTGTGGCGTGCCACGCCCCCCTGCTTTAAGCGTGTGTACAATCCTGTATGAAATATTACCTTATAAAAGATGCTAGAAGTGACGTCCTTCCTGGGTTATACAGGCATTGTATCTGGTAACCACATTCTGCTGGCACGAGTGTGTTCTGCCACTGTAATGTTTCTGATTTTTAATTTTATGCTTTTTATTGAGCACTGAGTCAGTAGTATCAAACTTATTTTCAATTACGTGAATCTGTGGTAGTGAAGGTGGCACTTCATTAGGAAATTGCTGAACAAATGCATCACGTACCCGCCGAGCCGACTCGTACTTAAAATAAGTTTTACATAAAAAATATGATGTTGTAATGATAACTGTCCCATGTAAACATCTGAGGTTCAGACTGGCGACTGAACACCTGCACGTTTATTGCCAGGTCGAGTACAGAATATACTATGTGCGCGCTTTCAATACTACAGCAGAGGGTCTTGGCACGCTACAAGCTCGGCCAAGGCCACTGCAGCAGCGGATAACAAAGCCACCATTCTTACTTTATATGAAAGACCCTGTATTTGAACTTATCTACCCTCTTAATTTGACAAATTTTTGTTATTAGGGTTTCTGGAGCATTTTTAGTACTTGTCATAAATTTTGTTTTTTCTACAGAAATCTTTAAACCTGTTTTATTGGCTATCTCTTCTAATAGATTGATTTGTACTGTTGCATGAGCTACATTTTCAGAAAGTATGGCAAAATCATCAGCAAATGCCAGACAATTTACTTTAACACCACTGTTTTTTCTCCCTAGAGTTATAGGTGATATATTCTGCTCCTTCAATTTCGTATTCCAAATTCGTACTATTTTTTCCAGGATACAATTGAATAAGACTGGAGATAAACCATCGCCTTGCCTTACACCTGTATTTATTTTGAATGGTTTTGAAATTTCTCCCTGAAATTTTACCTTTGAAATAGTGTCTGTGAGGGTTTCACGGATTAGGTTTGCCAGTTTAGATTTAACTCCAAATTCTCTGATTACTTCATCTAGAGTTTCCCTGTCGACATAATCAAAAGCCTTTTTGAAATCTACAAATGTCACTATTATGGTTTTAGAAGATAATTGTCTCTGAAGAGTTAGGTTGAATATCTGTTCTGAGCAAGATCTGCCTTTTCTAAATCCACTTTGATATTCACCTAAATGACTGTCAAGTGTTGCTTCTACCCTGTATATTTATAAAAATTTAGTAGTATTGTTGAGAATATCTTGTAGACCACTGGCAAAAGGGATATACCTCTATAGTTATTGACATCTTGCTTATTACCTTTCTTGTGCAAAGGATGTATAAGGGCCACTTTCCATTCTTCCGGGATCGTCTCCGTTTTCCAGATTTCTTGAAAAATGATTTCAAGGTCACCTATGATTTTTGGTTGAGACCACTTTATGAGTTCGGCCGTAATGGAGCCTTCTCCACCAACTTCGTTGTTTATTAGGGTTTTAATTGCTTTTTCAATTTTCTCAATAGTAGGCAGTTGATCTGTTTCTAAATTTTCATGTAATTCTGGAAATTCTAGCTTGTTGTCTGGTTCTCCACAGTTCAGAAGTCGATCAAAGTACTTTGCAAGTATTTCACAATTCTCGATATCAGTTAGACCTAATCTGCCATTTTCATCTTTGAAGCAAATATTTGGAGCTTGATAACCCTTTAAATTATTTTTGAAAGTCTGATAGAAATTTCTGGAGTTGTTTTTGTCAAAATTATCTTGCATATCAACAAGTTGTGACTTTTCAAACGAGCGTTGAGTACTCTTTATGATGCTTGCTGTTTCTTTCCTATGCTGTTTAAATTGATCAAAATGTTCATTATTTCCAGAGCATTTCCATTTCTTCCATAATTTTGTTCTTTCTGCTAGAGCTTCTTCACAACTTTCATTCCACCAAACTTTCTTTTTCGTTTTAGCTAAGCCAAATGCATTCTTTGCTGCATTACGGTATTGATTTCTTTGGATAATTCTTGCCAGTTACCTGGTTTAGTTATTTGAATTTCTTCCTGAAAGAGTTTTATTTCTTCTTGTGTTATGTTGAGTCTATCTGTGTTATATTTAATAAATGTATGTTTTCTTCTTTGGTTTTTATGTGGGAGAAGTTGAAGTTTAATTTTGGAGAGATGGTGAGTGGTCAGAGCCAATTTCTCTATTTCTTATTACTTTTACGTTCATAATTTCTTTCATATTCTTACGAGGGATACCATAGCCACATGATCCAATTGGAATTCTCCTAACATTGGGTTAGGAGAAATCCAAGTTTTAGTTTTATAATTTTTACTAATTTGGGATGAAGTTCAAAGTTCCTTAGTATTTTCAGCAATGAAGATCTATGTATACAATCATAAGCTTTTTTGAAGTCTATGAAGGTTATGACTTGCTGTTTTTGTCTACGTTTGTAGTAGTCCATACTAATTTTAAGGTGATTATCTGTTCAGGGCAGCTTCGCCATGGCCGAAATCCACCTTGGTATTCTCCTATTTCCAGTTCTAATTGATCTTTACAACGACTATATAGAATTCGTTACATGATTTTATATCTGATATCCAAAAGGGAAATTCGTCGATAGTTGTCAGGATTTGATTTTTCTCCTTTCTTGTGTAATGGATGTATTATGGCTGTAGTCCAATGGTCTGGCAGTTCTTCTTAGATCCAAATGTTCACTATGCATTGGGGTAATGAAATCTTTACTGGTTCTGCTGCATATTTCCACAATTCTGCAAATGTTTGATCTTCTCCACTCGCTTTGTAGTTTTTGAGCTCTCTCAGAGCTTTGTAGACTTCTTGGATTGTGGGTGGATTTATGTTTTCTGATGGTGTTTTAATAGTGGTGCCTGTATTTTTTTGAAGCAGCTCTGGTGAATCTTTGCAATTTAGCAACTTGTTAAATGTTTCTGCTAACATTTCTGTATTTTTGTTATTACTATGAGCTAACTTGCCATTTTTGTCTTTTAACATTAATATTGGAGATTCATATCTTTGTAGTAATCTCTTGAGTTTGTTTTCGCGCTATTTGTTTCGATCATCAGAAGTATATCCTTTTGGTACGTTTAACCCTTCGTATTATTTTTTGAGTTATCTTCCTTTCTTTTATGAGTTCCAAGTGTGATTCACTGGTTTTTTTAAACTCTGATACCGTAACCAGGCTTGATGTCTATCTTCCACTGTTTTATCACACTCATCGTTCCACCATTGGTGTTTCTTCCTTGGATTTATTGGGGCTACTTGTTCAGCTATTTGTTTCAATTGGGGAACTATTTCCTCTAGATCATCTGTTATTTATTATTTAGTTTGTTCGTTGTATCCCTTGTTATTTATTAGTTTATGAGGGTCGTATGTTCTCTTTTTTCAGGCGAGTTTTTTTCTTTGTCAACAGGGTGAATTAAATTTTAATCTTTATCATGTAATGATCCGATGCAGTATCTGCTCCTCTCAGAACTTTCACATTGTAGATCTCCCTGTGATAGTTCTTATCCATACAAACATGATCTAGATGCCATTCACCTTTTCTCCAATCTGGATGTTTCCAAGTTTTGAGTTTATTTGGTCTTCTCTTGAAGTAAGTCGATTTGGAGTTCATATCATGGTTACTGCAAAATTCCACCAGTCTTATGCCATTCCTGTTTGTTCTTCTCTGTGCTGGCCATTTTCCAATTATGTCTCTATATCTTTTTTCCCTTCCTAACCGGGAATTAAAGTCTCCAATTAAAATTTTGGTGTCACTTTTATTTATATTTGTTGCTGTCTGATCCAAAAGCTCCCAAAATCCCTCCACATCATCTTTGTGTTCTTTCTTATTATTTTCATCATTAGTTGGGGCATGGGCATTTAGTATGGTATATGTTCTATTTGCAGCTTTTAGAGTTAGTGTCGAGAGCCTAGGGGATAATGCTTTAAATTCTGTGATGGACTCAATTATTTTGGGATTGACTACACATCCTGTTCCGAATTGTGGACATTGCTTCATTACTCTTTTTCCTGGCATTCCCTTGTAAATTATATAACCTTGTGATTCTATTGGTTCCTGATCCATTTTTCTCATTTCTTGAAGCCCAGTTATTAGAATCCCTTTGCGATCCATTTCGTCTGTCAAAATGTTGAGTTTCCCTGGCTGTATGATGGAATTTATATTGTGTGTTGCTATATGGTTCATCTGTCCTGTCTTCAGTCTAAATTTGGGTTTTCTATCTGTCGGGGGTATTTTTAGATGCTGCGACTCATCTAGGGTATCTTTCAGGTAACTGCCTACCGTATCCGAATGCAGTCTGCCTTGGCAATTGCAAGGCGGTGTAATATTCCTTATAAGATTTCCTTCCATGTTTGACTTTCAAAGGTAGCACTTTTATGGAGCAAGCTCCGAGTTACAACTGCGGTTGTTAACCGTAGAGGTTGTTGTGGGTTTGGTCCGCGAGAACTATTTTGCCCAAATTCGCTGGCAAGCCGGTGAGGACACCCGATCCGCCACCTGGGACGCGCCACGTCGTAGTATCACCTCTCCGCCTGCTACGACATTTTCATTGTATAAATAATAAATTTATTATTTATAAATATTTAAATATTAAATAATTTCCTTAGCATCTTTAGTATCAGTGTATGCTCCATGTGAAGGGACAGATCAGGACGATGTAGACAGATTTTTTGAGGCACTAAGTTATCTGGTAGTGAGAATTAACAATAAGGATAATATATTGATATCACGCCACGAGATGGCAGTTGGATTTGAACTGCAGATGTCTTCCCGCTCATTGCGTATCGTGCATTCCAAAAACATTTAGTTGGTCACTACTTGCTTCACTCACTCAGCACATTCCTTCTTTCACTGACTGTGACTTGTCTGCTGCGATAACAACCATTGGCATGCGGGAAGCCGATATATTTAGGTTTGGAATGGGCCTGTGCATGCGTACTGCAAGACTCCTGCACACCATCACAGTGTGTTGATCTGCCATCTCCTAGCGCGATGACAATGGTACTGATGGGGGATATCAATGCTAGGATAGGAAATAGAACTGAGGGGTAGGAGAAGGTAAGGGCCATATTACACTAGGCAGCCAGGACGCGCGACTGGTAGCGCAGCTCTTCATCGGGCATTGATTCTTATGGATGTTATTACACTAGGACAGCCAATCGCGCGACCAACGATTTTTGGCCGGCTGGCTGCCATCCCCGCGACCACTGGCTGATCAGACTGGTTGCTAGGCGTTGTAGCATATGGAGCTTATTACACTAGGCAGCCAGTGAGCCGCCACGACTAATAGGTTAGTGCGTATCTGTGCGTTCTACTGCATACAGTTGTTTTGACGGCAAGTGAACCGGCAATGGAAAACGCTATGGATGAAGTGAGTGCAAGTAGAAGTGCAGAGAAACCAGAAAAGAAGAAACAAAAAGAACTCTTGAAAGAGTGCCAGAAGTTAATCGACTCAAGAGATAATGAGGTTTATAGTAAAATTTGTTAAAAACAAGTGTTTTTTTTTAATTTGCACCAATTCAGTCAGATCTTATATTATTATAATACCATCATCATCATCATCATCATTATGAACCGGCTCCAGTTTCCCGGGTGCGGTGAATGAGCGCTCTTCATTTAGTTCTCTCCAAGAATGTCTCCCCTTCCACAACCAGCTGCACGACCTCTCCCTGCAAGATCATTTCTAACCTGGTCGATCCATCTCTTCCTCGGTCGACCTATTGGTCTCTTGCCTTTCAGTTCTTTCTCAAACCACATTCTAGCTGTTCTTTGTGTGTCCATTCTTTTGAGATGACCGAACCATTTCAGCCTGGCTTCAACACAGATCTCATTAAGAGATTGTTCTACTTGAACAAGATGGCGTATCTCATCATTTTTTATTTTGTCCCTCGTTGTCTTTTGAATCATAGTTCTTAAAAACTTCATCTCCACCGCCTGTAGTTTGCTGGTATTTCTCTTGGATTGGGTACAGGTTTCTATGCTATATGTAGTAACTGGTACAAAGAAGCTCTTGTAGAGTATTAGTTTTGATCTTAAAGGAACTTGCTTAACCCAAAGAAGCCCTCTAACGAGAGGATAAAATTGCGCTCCATGTTGATCTCTACTATTGATTTCTGCAGATGGTTGGTTATCTGTCGATACTACACTGCCAAGGTAACAGAACTGATGTACTTGTTCTAACTTTGTGCCATTCAGAGTGATGTTAGTACAGATGTTTTGTCGACTAACGGGCATCACTGCCGTTTTGGACTCGCTTATATTCAGACCAAATTGCTGGAATATAGCATTCCAATCATTCAGCTTCTGTTGTATTTCAGCCTCATCTTCACCCCAAATTACAACATCATCTGCAAATGCTAAAGCTTTCAACTCAGAGGTCTTATTAAGTCTCTTAACTCTCTTCATTATTTCATCCATTACAGTATTGAATAAAAGTGGTGATAGAGCGCTGCCTTGCGGTACACCCTGGTTAGTCTCAAACCAGACACAACTCTGGCAGTGTTCATATAGCATCTTGACTTTATTTATTAAAGCGCATGGTATTGATCTATGGTATTATAATACCAATAGGCTAAATAGTTATAGTATCAATTCTTGTGGCTTACCTTAAAGTTACTAAGTTACAAGATGATGGAAGAAACGATAGAGAAATAAATGAGCGGGGGAGACAGGCAGAAGCATTCCGGAGGAGTGTGTGAGAAGCATGTTATGGAGCACGGATGTCCCTCAGAACAGCAAAAAGATCATATATCGGACGTACTATGTCCCTATCCTGACGTATGCCTCGGAGACCTGGGTTATGAAAGGAAGGGAGAGGAGCAAAATACAAGCCAGTGAGATGAGGTTCTTGAGAAGCAGTATTGGAGCTACAAAGATGGACAGAATAAGAAATGAGAGGACTAGAGAATTAATGAAGGAGGAACCTTTACAGGATGGTATAGAGAAATCTAGACTTAGATGTTATGGACATGTAAATTGAATGGAGAAGAAGAGGATACCCAGGAGGATACACGAGACGAAGTGGGAAGGAAAGAGACCGAGAGGAAGACCAAGAGACAGGTGGCTGAAGGGGGTGGAAGAAAGCGTGAAGAAGAGAGGAGAAGACTGGACAAGGGTGGAGGCTGAGAGATGGTGGTGGGAAGACAGAAGACGTTGGAGAGGCTTGTGTTCCAAACAGACCCGGCCAGTGGCTGGAAACAGTGCAAGATGATGATGATGACCTTAAAGTTACTAAAAGTTTCTCTTCTGGTGTGATACATCTCATTTGAGTTTCATTCCCTGCTATATCAACCTGTATTAATCCCAATAGAAGCCTCCGTGGCTTAGGCGGCAGCACGCTGGCCTCTCACCGCTGGGTCCGTGGTTCAAATCCCGGTCACTCCATGTGAGATCTGTGCTGGACAAAACGGAGGCAGACAGGTTTTTCTCCGGGTACTCCGGTTTTCCCTTTCAAAATTTCATTCCAGCAACACTCTCCACTATCATTTCATTTCATCAGTCATTCATTTAATCATTGCCCCACAGGAGTGCGTCAGGCCTTGGCAGCCGGCACAGTTCATATCCTCGCCGCTAGATACGGGCTTCATTCATTCCATTCCTGACCCGGTCGGAGACTGGAAGCAGGCTGTGGATTTTCATTTTTCATTAATCCTAATAGGTCATAAAAAGTGAATTTTGACATTCGCAAGTAATTGAAACACTTACTGTCGTCTGCGCAAAGCTCATCAAGAATAATATAGTACATCCCTTTAGATTGTCTTGAAAGATAGAATAGGATATACACGCATTGTTCTTTTCCTTCGCCTCCTCCTTTTCAATAGTAGCATAAAAAGAGGCATATACTCATCATTCATCTTTACTAATTAACTTCACTTAATAATAACTCCTCTAATACACAGCTTATCTCTTCCTCAATGGTTGAACAGACATGAGCTAGTGCCTGGCTGCCGCACCGGTTGCTGGGAACAACAACAGTCGCACGACCTGGCTGTCTCGTGTACTGCTCGGGTCCATGCTCTATGAACTTGCGGGGTGAAGGGAAAGAGCAGGGAAGGGTCAGGAGAGAAGAGAAGGAACTGTCAACAGCCCGCCGTGATATATGGTATTCCTTTCTAATCCAATACTGCTAACATTGGGCCGTTGCTCAAACCACTGTGGTGTTAGGAACGAGTGAGTGAGTCACCGACCAATGTATTTGGTTCTGTACTATGCACAGACCGAGAAACCTCATCACTCGTCAACACCACTACTCATAGTCCGCGATGCACATTTCTCTCAGGATCACGCAGCTTAGACCCGAGCAGTAATACGGCCCTAATGGTGGGTAGTAGGGTGAGGATAGGGAAGTGAACACCAATGGGAAATGTTTATTGGACTTCCGTGCTAGCATGGGGTTATCTGTAGCAAACTCATTCTCGAAGCATAAGGAGATTCACAAATACACATGGGAGGGTAGAGGAACCAGATCAATAATAGACTATATCATTACTGACTTTGAATTTAGTAAATTGATAAGGAATTGTACGGTATTCAGGGTCTTCTTTCATGAAACAGACCACAAACTGATCTGCAGTGAATTATGCATACTACAGTATAATGCAGAAAGTCAGTGCTGTTTGCTGACGGATTCGGGTTGAAAGTCTCCAGGATAAGGTACTCATGGGAGCAATTTGGAGATAAATTAGAAAAGTTAGGTCAATTGGCAGGAAAACCTTTCTGGAGTGTTATAAAGAATCTTAGAAATGGAGGGAAAAGAGAAATCAGCAGTACTCGGAATAATTCAGGTAAACTCATTGTACTGTAGATTCCAAGGAAGCACTGGGAATATGGCAGGTATACTTCGAAAACTTGCTAAATGTTAATGGAGACTTATCTGGCAATTTGTCATATTTTGAGATTATGCAGGAGGAGAATGAGGACGGGTACAGGGTCACGGTTGACGAAGTAGAGAGGGTGGTAAATAAACAACATTGTCACTAAGCGGCAGGGGTAGATGAAATTAGGCCAGAAATGGTAAAGTACAGTAGGAATCATCATCATCATGAACCGGCTCCAGTTTTCCGGGTGCAGTGAATGAGTGCTCACAATTTTCTTCTTTCCAAGAATGTTTCCTCCTCCATGATTTGCTGTACATCCAGATCTCTCCCTGCAAGATCATTTCTAACCTGGTTGATCCATCTCTTCCTCGGTCGACCTCTTGGTCTCTTGCCTTTCAGTTCTTTCTCAAACCACACTCTAGCTGTTCTTTTTGTGTCCATTCCTATGAGATGACCGATATTTCATAGGATAATCGAATTGGCATGGATTTCAGGAAGTGTATCATCTGAATGGACAAAAGCAGTAATCACACCAACTTATAAGCATGGTAACAGAAAAGATTGCATTAATTATAGAGGCATTTCTCTGATAAGTGTCCCCGGCAAAGTATACTCAGGCATTGTAGAAAGGAGAGTTTGATCATTAACTGAGAGCAAGGTGGATGAAAACCACCACAAGGATGTCAAGAACAAATTTTTAGTAATGCACCGAGTTATTTAGAAATGCTACGAGAGGAACAGTTGCGTTTTGTAGATCGAGAGAAGGCGTACCATAGAACAGATGCTACAGGCAATCAAAAGTACGAGGGCTATTCCAAAACTAAGGTCCGATTCGCCGTAAATATTTGAAAGCGGCGCCAAGGGCAAAACATGCATGCGGCGCCGACTCCTGGCATGCCTTGCGCGGCAAAAGCCGCAAGTAGCGTTGTTACTGTTGCTGTGTGCTGTTGATAGTGTCCGTTCACAATGTTTAAGACAATTAATCAGCCCGCCGATTGTGAAGTAAGGGCAGTGATACGGTTTCTGTCTGCAAGAAACATTTCTGCGGCAGAAATTCATCGGCAGATTACTGAAGTGTACGGTCCTAACATAATGAGTGAGAGTAAAGTGCGCAAGTGGGTGAGAGCCTTTAATGAAGGACGGGAAAAAGTGCATGATGAACCCCGCTCTGGCAGACCATCAGTGATTTCAGATGAGTTGGTTCATGCGGTTGAGGTGAAGTTCCCGAATGAGAGTAGAACAACTTTGTACAGAATTGTGTCTGAACGTTTGCATTTTCGAAAATTGTGTTCTCGTTGGGTTCGCAGGCGGCCGAGTTCTACGACTTAGGCATTCAAAAGCTTGTGGAACGATGTGACAAATGTGTAAATAAGTATGGAAATTATGTAGAAAAATAGAGAAAGACGTAAGGAATGTCAATAAAACAATTGTTTTGGAAACAATTTTAATTTTGGATGTTTTTTTTAACCGGACCTTAGTTTTGGAATAGCCCTCATATTTATGTGAGAGTTGATTGTAGGATGAGTTCTTGGTTCAAGGTTGTTACAGGAGTGAGGCAAGGCTATAACCACTACTGTTTATTTTATATATGGACCATTTGTTGAAGGGCATAAACTGGTTTAGTGGATTTCACGGTAATCAGTCTGGTCTATGCTGATGACGTGGTTGTAATGACGGACTCTGTCGAAAGCTTGCAAGCCAACATGTTTGAACTTGAACAGAAATGTGGGAAGTATGGTATGAAGATCAGGATTTCAAAGACGAAGCTTATGTCAGTAGGGAAGAAATGCAAGAAAATAGAATGCCAGGTGGCAAAACAGGAGTAGGTGAAACATTTTAAGTACTTTGGCTATGTAATCTCTCAGGTTGGTAGTATGGTGAAGGAAATAGAGTCGAGATTTAGAAAAGCCAATGCAGAGAGTCCTCAGTTGCGATATACAGCATTCTGTAAGAAAGAAGTTAGTGTAGTAACGAAACTCTCCCTAAGTCGCTCAGTATTTAGACCAACCTTGATGTATGGAAGTGAGAGCTGGGTAGATTCTGGTAAGCTGATACATGACCTAGAGGTAACTGATATGAAGGTAACACGAATGATTCCTGGGACAAATAGATGGGAGCAATGGCAGGAAGATACTCGTAATAAAGAGATAAAGGCCAAGTTAGAAATTAACATTTTAGATGAAGCTATTCATATAAACCAACTCATATGGTGGGGTCATGTGTAGAAAATGGGGGAGGAGAGATTACCTAAGAGGTTAATGCGTTCTGCTGTAGAGGGTAAGAGAAGCAGAGGTGATGGTTAGATTCAGTGTATAACGATTTCAAAGTAAGAGGAGTAGAACTGGAGGAGGCCGCAGTGCTAACTAGCTAACTGCTAATAGGCGATCATGGAGGCAACTTGGTCGCAATTAGAGGCTTGCAGACTAGATTGGACACTGAAAGGAAAATGGTCTCATATGAATATGTATGAAGGAAAATTGGATAGGAAACATGAAAATTGAATTCTGGTACAACTAGGCTCAGCTAAGAGCCCCTTGGATATCACCCATGTCTCACTGGTTGTGAGTGGCTAAAGTCTAATAAAAATTTACGAGCCTTACAGTAGTCGCATATGATGTGTAACATCTGACATGTTATTCGAATAATTCCATATTACTTACTCGCATTTTTAAAAAAATGAAATCATAGTGCTACCTTGTGCCAGCAAACATGAAAGGATTCTCCAATGGCATATACCTGCTACTGTATGCGGGAGTAATCCACTGCCTGCTTGATGCGAGCTGCACTTTATACCGGCCAGTTAGTGAACCCATGCCAGCGGTGTTATTGAAAATGGCCTCTTATTGCCGATATAGCGCACTGCCAAGAGTATAGGCGCGATCATGACGAATAGAAGGAACTAGTGTGAGGACTCCGCCATTATAGCACGGTAGTTTGTGGTCCCGCCGCTACAAGCACTGCAAGCGATAATCTCCATCAACCTGTACCAGGGTTGTAGGCACTACAAGCACGCCATCAAAAAACAGCAGTTGAAAAACAAGCAACAACTCCATAAACCCATCCCCTCACTCTTCTCCCTCTCACCAACACTTCCCCCACGCAATCCTAGCACTCTACATCAAATCCTACAGCTTTTAATCACGCCAGCAGCACAATAAACTTAATAAATCCAGGCTACAGAACAGACCAAAAAAATACACTTTAAGCTAAACCAAATTCACTTCTCAGCTCGACATAACCCATAATACAAGTTAAAACCTATACAAAACATACTCTCCCTACTGTTTTACAACTATTAAACTAACTATTCGCACTCAAAACCTAAAATCCCTGAAACGGGAGCTAATTTAAAAACGCAATAGCCTAGCCCGATTACGTCTCCGGCAGTGCTACCGCATTTGCATTTCAGGGTGTATGTAGCCCCACCACTTCTGGTGCACCCTAGATAATGCTACACCCTCAGGGGCTCCCGGCTGGTGAGTTCGGGAGTTGGCGACCCCGAGGGATTCCTGAGCTGGGTCCGTTTTCCCCTTTTGTCCCTTCCCTTTGGGGCGGACCCTCTCCCCTCCCTTCTCCTCATAATCCTCTCCTCTTTTCCTTATATTTCCTTTTCTCTTTCAGATTCCCGCACTGTTTTTGTTACTTGGTTCCCCGTGTATCTAAATTCCCTTTTAGGATTTTTTTTGGTAGGTATTTTTAATCTACGTTGCATTTTGTAAGTCTTTTCGATCTAGATTGCATTTTGTGTGTGTTTTTCAATCTCAATTGCATTTTGTAAGGATTGACAATCTAAATTGCTTTTTAGTATGTCTTTCAATATCCGGGCCGGCGCTTTTGTTAGTTTTTTGAATTTCAAATGCATTTTGTATTTTCAACCTACCCCGCTTTGTTCAAGTAGTTAAGTCTCAATTGCAATTTTGTGGGTATTTTGAATCTAAATTACATTTTGTAATTAATTTCAATCTAAATTGCATTTTGTAAGTATTGTCCATCCTAATGAGAAGTTTGAATCTACCATACATTTTGTAAGCAATTTCAATTGCATTTTGTATTTTCAACCTACCCCGCTTTGTTCAAGTAGTTAAGTCTCAATTGCAATTTTGTGGGTATTTTGAATCTAAATTACATTTTGTAATTAATTTCAATCTAAATTGCATTTTGTAAGTATTGTCCATCCAAATGAGAAGTTTGAATCTACCATACATTTTGTAAGCAATTTCAATTGCATTTTGTATTTTCAACCTACCCCGCTTTGTTCAAGTAGTTAAGTCTCAATTGCAATTTTGTGGGTATTTTGAATCTCCATCACATTTTGTGCGTATTTTCAATCTCATTTGCATTTTGTAAGTATTTTGATTTCACTTGCATTTTGTAGGTATTTCGACTGTACGTTGCATTTTGTACGTATTTTGGACTTAACCTACATTTTGTGCGTATTTCTCAATCTATTCCTTTTCGAGTATTTTCGTTCAAAATTCCCTTATGTACGTATTACCGCTCTCCATTTTGTGAGTAGTTTCAATCTGAGTTCCTTTTTGTAAGTATTTTCCCTGCTGCATAAAGCATAGTTGTTGGGGCTCACTGTCTATTTTATCTAAACCATTTTACTTTCATCCATAGCAGTGAGCTGTTTTTTTTTATCTTCATCCTTTCATTTCACGCCATTTCATTTCATCAGGGGCCGATAACCTCGATGTTAGGCCCCTTAAAACAACAATTATCATCATCATCATCGCATATGCATTCATAACTTCACAATAACTTCCAAATTACGACTAAGTGAGCTATCTGCCTGAGTAGTTACAGGTGTTACCGACTTGCCTGGGACGATGGGTCACCAAACCGGTATTTAAACTCAATTATTAAGCTTTAATTAACCAAATTGAGAGGAAACAGATCAGACCAAAAAACGTACACTTTAAGCTAGACCAAATTCACTTCTCATCTCGACATAAACTTTAATTCAACTCAAAACCTACCCAAAACATACTCTCCTTACTGTTTTACAACTATTAAACGAACTATTCGCACTTAAAACCTAAAACCCCTGAAACGGGAGCTAATTTAAAAACGCAATAGCCTAGCCCGATTACGTCTCCGGCAGTGCTACCGCAAATGCATTCATAACTTCACTATAACTTTTGTATAATTTGGTGCAAAATGATGGGTTTTAAAGCTATCTGGATTCAGTTTTCCAACCAATTTATTGTGATGTTTTATGTACGGTATGGTTAATGTCAAACGCAACTAATACCATTTTATCCATAATGTAGAATCTTGGGCTTATGCCGTGTTTTATTTATTCAAACTCGACGCGTTTCGAAAGAAACCACATTCTTTTCCAGGCCGAGAAAGTAATTACCAGAAAATTAAACTCAAAATCGATGTGGAGCGAAATATTTATGATTGTATCAATTCCAAAGGAACAATTTCAGTTGATCATTCAGGATCTGGCTGCTGTCTTCAGCGTGTCATGGATATTATCCCTAGACTTGTTTATTTTGGGTGCCGATTCATCTTCAGAACGAAGGAAATCCGCCGGGATTTGCAATCTCGAACATCCGCCAAGTCTTCACGCAAGCTTTCGAAAGTTCAGTACCGTAGCCGACAAAATGAATTGGTAAGTAGAGATTTACTTTAAATAGTTTATGTGTGCTTGTTTTAATATTCTGGGGATTAGCCGTGGTTTTTATCTGTTTCTGTATACTCCAGGAATCTGTGCGTTCCGTAACATGCAATGAAGACCGTAGTTCTTATTTGCATGAATTATATTTTCCATTGTGCCCTGCCGTGCTATTTTAATTGTAACCGCTAATTACTTTTTAAAAGAGTACTAGTTACAAAGTAATTCGTTTCCCTTAGCACCATCCCTAAGACCAGCTGACCCCGCCAGCGTGGAACTTACCCACTCTAGCGCTGCCTGGTGGGGCGCGCTTGAACTTCAGGAGTCTTCTCACTTTCTCCTTCTATTCGTCATGGCGCGATTAAAAATTAGGTGTGCAGTAGGTATACTGTATTAAATGCGTTTCTCCCAGTGATACGTTTAGACCAACGAAGTTTCAATTATTGTTAGTGTTCGGTGTTAATATACTGAGTTTCTACGTTGTTTGTAGTGTTGGTTGATGCGATATAGCACTCGACGTATCGAGTGCTTTCATTAAATAAGAATACAGCAAAAGTATGAAGATTTAATAAATCGTAATTGTTTTCAGCAAATATGATATAATGAATATTTTCACACCAAAGAACGACAACTTGAAGATGATTTATTGTAGGAATTTCTTTAATAGGGCCTCCAAACCTTGAGGTAAACCGTATGCGATTTACATTCCACATAGTCACATGGCTTACAGTACGTCGTTGTACCAATCGCCGCCACCGCGCACGCTCATTGTTTCCATCCCATCCACTTCCGTCTCTTTTCCAAAATCACTCCCTCAAAAATGTCCAGCTACCGAGTGCCACAAAAATATCCAGATACCGAGTGGAAAGATGTTACACATCAACACTCTGCATCATTTTGACAGGTAGTGGTGGGGTTGAATGTTTTAAGGAGTGTACCATAGAGGCCCCCTTTCCTGTTGTCATACAGTTATGCTATAGAAGGAAGAATTTCGACTCCTTAAAAAAACTGGGATAGTGAGTGAAGAAAAAGGCCATGACAGACTCCCTAGGCTTCGAAGGTCTGAAGAAAACAAGAGTTGACCAAGGGAGTTGTAGTTATTGGAACAGTGAGGTCTTCTGACCCATTGACCAAGGGGGATCGATACGAAGATGAAAGAGGAGCCTGCCACAAGTAAGTAAATGTACCGTACTCCATAATTCAGAAGAAACTCCATATTTTTCATACTCTGCCCCACAAGTGAGCACCCTGGGGAGATCATCAGAGACATGCACATGCTATTGGTGTGGCCTATGAGACTGCAAAATGATAGGCCTACATTTCCATTAGCAGCATATCAGTAGATTAATTAGGAAATATTTGTAAGAAGGCAAAGGAGTCAAGAGTTTGGTCGTCCCATTTTGCAATTTTAATCCAAGTTACCTTGCCTCATAAAAGCCATGTTGATTATTATAAGGCCTATGGGACGGTACGGTAACCTTAAGTTCTGAAATTTCTATCTATACGCTACTTCATTCGTGAAACGATCATATTAATGCGACTTTAATGGCTAAGCTAAGGGCATTACTTCGTAAAAGGCAACTCTAATGACATGGTCCAGGCCTAACCTAAAAATTACAAGCAGGGTGTGTACGGTAATTGACCAACCAACCAAAATGGTTGTTGTGATGACTTGACGTTACAGACAGTTAGGAACAGGGCTCCGAGTGAAAGCCGAAGTTAAACGATTGACTTCGCGTCACCACATGGTAGCTTTACGATTGGTTATGAAGTGAGAAGCTTATTATCCTCTCTGTTTCAAAATAAATCATGTGATTGTGCCTGAGCTTATCTATATTTACGACACTTTACTAAATGTAAAATAATGTAGTGTAATATTCAACATATCATAATCTCAGAATACATTACATTGAAATACCTCCATTTTCTACACAGTGCACGTCGCCCTGTTGGTCTAGGGGGGTATAATTACTGCTTCGGGTGCGAGAGGTCACGGGTTCAAACCCCGGAAATCCCCAGAATTTTAACTTATTTTTTATCCCTTGAAAAGATTCAAAAAGTGTATAAAAGAACCTTAGGAACGTGTTTTTTTCGTGCGAGACTTTTACTTACTGTGTGCCAGTATTTATTTTATTTATTTATTCGAGTCAAAAGCACTACAACATACGCAGAGGGATGATACACAATATTAAGAAGGAAAAATACATACAACAATGTCTCGCATTAGATTGTCTTCGCCCAGAAACGGGCCACTACACTCCCTTTTCATGACCTTCCATTAACTCCTGCGTTGTGCAAGAGCACAGGCACAGTTCGCAGGAACACAGGTGTATCATGGTCTGTCTCTCGCCACACTCACAGAGTTCTGATTCCTGTAGGTATCCCCATTTGTGGAGATTAACTTTGCATCTCCCAACACCAGTCCGAAGTCTGTTGAGTGACCGCAAAGTTTCCCAGTTGTTGTTGTGGCCTGCTGGAAGCCTTTCCTTGGCCTTCATCCAATCTGGTGGTATGGTTGATTGCCATAGCTGTATCCTGGCTACTTCGGGTTTTGTAGTAGGCATCGATGTTGTTTGCAGAAAGCTTTTCCTTGATTTTAGCCGCCTTCTTGGAGGCTGGTGACCAAAAAGAGGGTGAGCATGGTCCTCTGCGGACTTTTTTCGTTCCGTTTGTGCTATGACCTCACGGCGTACCTCAGGAGGGGCTATTCCTGCCAAGGAATGTAATTTGTGGACAGGTGTAGGTTTCAGGCAACCAGTAATTATTCTGCAGGACTCGTTGAGGGCAACATCAACCTGTTTTACATGAGCTGAGTGATACCATACAGGGCTAGCATACTCAGCAGCTGAATAACACAGAGCTAATGCAGACATACGTAGTGTTTCAACATGGGCGCCCCAGTCGGCCCCTATCAACTTTCGAAGTATGTTATTTCGTGTAGATACTTTTTGTTTAACATTCATACAATGTTTCTTGTAAGATAGGGTGCGATCTAAAGTTTCCCCTAGGTATTTTGGGGTAAAACATTTTTCCAGGCGAGCTCCTCCCCAGCTAATATTGAGTTTCCTTGCTGCTTCCCTGTTTCTAAGGTGGAAAGCACAAACCTGTGTCTTGGATGGATTAGGTTTGAGTTGATTTCTCTTGTAGTAAAATGAAAGGTCCTCCAGTGCATCAGAGAGTATCTGCTCCACTTCTTCAAACTTTTCACTTTGTGCTGTCAGACAGAGGTCATCTGCATAGATAAATCTCTTGGTATGCAGAGATGTAGGCTGACCATTAGTGTACACATTAAACAGAAAAGGTGATAGAACACTGCCCTGTGGTAGACCATTTCGTTGGGTTTTCCAGCGACTGCGGATTCCTTGGAACTCGACAAAAAACCTTCTGTTTTGTAGAAGACAAGCAACAATTTCTGTGAGTCCAAAATCTTTGGTAATCTGGTACAGTTTACCAAGCAGGATTTGATGTTGAATAGTATCGTAGGCAGCCGTTAGATCCACTAAAACTGCACCAGTTATCTTCCTGTTCTCCAAACCATCTTCAATGTGCTGTGTTAGGCACAATATCTGTGAAGTACAGCTCTTACCTGGTCTGAAGCCTGCTTGTTCTGGGATCAGAAGTGGATCAAGTTTTGGAGATAGTCTGTTAAGGAGCATTCTCTCAAACACTTTGTATAAATGGCATAACAGCGAGACTGGTCTGTAGTTCTTAGGATCAGATGGATCTTTGCCAGGCTTCAGGATGGCGATGATTTTTACTTTCCGCCATATTTTTGGAATTTGTTTGCGGCAAATGATGATGTTGAAAAGTTGTAGAAGCCACTCCTTTGTGTTTTTACCAAAAATTTTTATTTGCTCTATGCGGATGTCATCAAGACCAGCAGCTTTACCATTCCTGCACATTTGTATGGCCATCTCCAGTTCTTTTAAGCTGAAGACACAGGAAAAGTCACTTGTTTCATTGTCATAGTCTGTTTGGATTTTGGTTTTCTTCATGTGCTCCTCGACTTTGCCGTTCAACACTAGCTGATGGGCTATTTGGTTGGGAGAGATGTTAGAATGCAATTTTCTATTGGATGGTTCATTGTTTAATCTCTTCATTAGACTCCAAGCTTTTTGACTGTTTTGTGACATGTTGATGTTAGATACTGTTTCAGCCCATTTGTTTCGTTTTCTTTCTGCCAGGGCAGTATTGAGTTGACGACCTAGGTGAATTGTTTCGTTTCCAAATGGATTCATATTGAAGGAACAAATGTACTCTGAGTATAAGACTTTTATCTCTGGGGTAAGACCTGCAATGTACACAGTTCTGCAACCCCGTGGAATGCACTGACGGGAGCATTTCTGGACAGTAACCACAAACTGTTCATAATTCTCTGGAGATGTGTGCCAGTAATATAAATACATAGTTTGAGGTCAAACACTTTTTTTTTAGTCCCTTTACCCTCCAGGTTGGCTTTTCCCTCGGACTCTGCGGGGGATCCCACCATTACCGCCACTAGGGCAGTGTCCAGGAGCTTGGTCGTTTGGTGGAGGAGCAGCCAGCAGCACGAAGCTAGTGTCCACCCTATCGCCGCCCGCAGCGGCCCACCATCGTGCATCGGAGCATGCCTCCTAAAACCCAGAGAACACCAACAACTTCTGGGGAGCGAGGTCTGGCGAAACGACTGATCAAGAATCAACCCAGTGTCTCGAGTCACTTTAAAGAAACCAGAGCAGGAACTTCAACACCAAAGAACGCCAATAAAACCAAAACGCAGCAACCACCGAGAACCAGGACACCGTCGCCCGCTAAGCGACCTCCGCCGTCTACGCCTACACAATCTACGGGAACGGAATCCGCCGACGACACCATATCTGTCGCATCAGCAATCATGACGGCCCCAGCGGTACCTCCAGAGCTCATGGAATTGATGCAGGACATCCGACAACGCCTGACTTTTTTGGAGGATCGCCGTGCCCAGGACGAACCACCGGACGACGAGGACTACGAAGAAGAACCATGTCCACCAGCTCGACCTATCTTACCTTGGAGGGCCTTGGCTCCTGCCAACTATCTAAAGGGCCTTCCAACTCCAACAGACCAGAAAGTCTACAATCTAGCACTCGCCTTACAACAGCAACTGATATACGTCCCCAACGGGCGCGACCACCACGACGTCCAGACGACGCTCTTTCTTCTTTCCAATTGGCGCCATCTCGACAATTGCCAGAAGAAGTACGCCTTCAACCGGGCAAACATCTTATACGCAGCACTCACCAAGGGATGGGGATTCGCCATACAAATGGACAGTGCCGGCGGCGACGAACTTCTAGAACTCCCGCCGAACTTCCAATACCAGCCAGTCCGTCAGCCCGCGGTCACCCGCGGAGGGTTCCCAAGGGGCACCGGCCGAGGACGCGGATCACGCGGGGGCGGACGAGGGGCAGCAGCGAACAAATAAGGATTCGGAGACGGCCTTCCCGGCAGACCGATCATCCGAACCTTCCAGATACCAGGTCCAACACCACTTCAACCCGGCTTCCGAGGACTCGATCTTGGCGCTCCCTCGGTGATTACCACTTCGCCCTGGCAAGACTCGGTTCACATGCCGCAGCGGAGCTCTGTGGTCCTGACACTCGGGAAGAAGAATAGTGGGAAAGTGATATTGTGTTTGGACTAAGACTCAGTGATGTTTGTAAGGGTAAATTTATATGTGTGATTAAGTTCTTGTTGTATGATTGTTTGTTCCCTCCAATTGAGGGGTCACGTGTAACTATGTTCTCGCTGCTATGTAAAATTTTAACCTAATAAAGCATTGGGCCCTCAGCCCGCCGCTCCTCGCCAGGCGGCTGCGCCCGTACCGCTCGGCTTCGCCCCTTTATACGCGCCTGTCCAGGCAAAGTATATAAGGAGCGGAGTCGGGCTGTCGGGAGCAGTCGTTTGGTGGAGGAGCAGCCAGCACCTGGACGGGGGATAAAACTGGGGAGGTGTGACCAGCACCTCGCCCAGGCGGCCTCACCCGCAAAGCGAACAGGGGCCTCATGAGGGATGGAAAGTGAGGGGAAGATTGAGAGGGATAGGCAAGGAGGGTGGCCCCACCTCCCCAGTGGTATCCCCCAACCAGGTGTTTCAAGCTCCAGGACACTGCCCTGGCGGCGGTTATGGTGAGATCCCTCGCTGAGTGCAAGGAAGAGTAGCGGCTTTGGTGGCGTAGTTGGTACATGCTGTTCTTCTATGCCCAAGATCGCGAGTTCAAACCTGGCCAAAGCCGTCGGATTTTTTAACAGCGTTAAAAATCCCTCAGTATGCCTTTCTTCGGAGGGGAAGTAAAGCCGGCGGTCCCATGTCATAGATTTATGGCATGTTAAAGAACTTTCCAGTAATTAAACCTGTGTGAAGCTAAATTATAGGTTAAAAACTTGGATAACGTCCTTAGGTTCCAACGTTCGTTGCCAGGAGCCGACTACGGTGGCGTCTAGTAACCAAGTTCTGAACTAGTAGTTGTTGATGGTGGCGTTTGGCGGCAAAAGTAGGAACTACTTGAAAAATAATCAATGTCTGCAGTCCTTACTTGAATTAAAAACAGATAACACACACTAATACAGCAATCACAATTAACACCGGTTATCAGACAGATCCCACGCCCACCCAAAGTACACGGGGCTACATGACCGCGTTGTCACAGCCCCTGAACTGAGGAAGCAAAGCAACCAACCAACCTAAGTCCGAGGAAAAAGCCAACCTGGAGGGTAAAAAAAAAAGAAGTGTTTACCTCAAACTATGTATTTATATTACCGGCATAACGAATAGAATATAAAGTGTGATCTCTTCTCCCTAAATAGCATGTAATGAATACGGATCGGGTTGGCACTCGCCGCTACAGTCGATTTGAGATTGTTGATTTCCACTAATGTTTGTGTGTTTATGTGCGATATATTAAGTATTTAATTGGTCGGAGTGTTTTGGTGTTGTTCTGTGCAAACGTTTATTGATATACAAGTGCTTACACTATTACTTCATAGTATTAATACCTGAAATGCTATTGTAGGAAGCATTGACTGAAATGGAATTTAATTTCTTGTCGTGTGTTGACGTTATCTTCGTGTGTTAATTTTATTGTTATTTAATGTAAGTAAACAGCAGTTTAGCCCTTACATTTTCATGAGTGCTTAATGTGATTAGTGAAGATGCCTTGCTCTTTTGTACCAGGATGCAGATCTAGCTATGGGGACTGTAAAGAGGTCAGACGGTTTTTCAAACCTCCTAAAGATTAGGAACGTTTTATCAAGTGCAAAGGGGCCATATCAGGGAAGGATAGGGAACTTACTGAAAAGTCCTGCATCTGTGATGCTCACTTTTCATAAGATTTAATTGTTAAATTTGACAAATTTGTGATAGAAGGGAAGGAAGTATTACTTCTCCCAAGAACCAACTGGCGATTGAAAGACTATTCTGTTCCACATATAATCCTAATTTGCCTAAGTATCTGTCCAGTATGGTGTAAATAAAAATGGTCTTCATGCCATTAAAGACTACTTCTGTGAAGAAAGGGATTAGAATAAAAAGACAATGAGTTAAAAAACATATATGTACCGTAATGCTGAAGGAGGCGTGATCAGTTTTAGACAATAGCCTACTCTATGAAGGGGTCATGACTATGCCTTCTATGTCTGTTTAATGTTAAGTTCTTCTGAAATGATGGTAGTTTACTGATTTTGGTGTTTGTGGAGTGAAATTAATGGTTATTATTGAATTTTATAGTAATCTACGGTAAAGTTGAAAGTTGCGTTCGTACGGCTTTTTTTTTCTGTGTTGCAAGTCTGTTAAGGGAATGTAAAATGTGTAACAATGTGAAGAAATCCTTTCTGATTGCGAGGTTAATTGTTCCGTTCTTTTTTAAAATTTACCGATAGCTGGATAAACTAATTGCATTTTGAACTTGATCTTTGTCTTCGCTTATTGTCGAAACTGGACTATTACAAGAGACGACTTACTAAATTATAATTGTGCACAGTAAAGTAAGTGGAGATGTCAAACTTATTAGCGCCTATGAGGATATCTTGCGGTGTTTTAACGTGTAAAACAGGTCGCAAGGTTTTAAGTCTCGTAAGCGCCAATGCTAACTTACATCACAGATCGGAGCCAGCGCTGCGCTGCGGCGGACCAGGCGTACTAGGCCAGTGTTATCACTTCTTATTCTATTCGTTATGTTACCGGTATAAGTACAAGTCTCACACGAAGAAAAGGAAAGTTCCTAAGGTTCTTTTATACACTTTTTGAATCTTTTCAAGAGATAAAACAAAACTAAAAATGATAAACACTTCCAGGATTTGAACCCGGAAACTCCCGCACTCGAAGCAGGAATTATACCCCTAGACTAACAGGCTAAGTAGCAGTGAGCAGAAAGTGGAGGCACTTCAATGAAATGTATTCTGAGATTATAATTTTGAATATTACACTACAGTATTTTACATTTATTAAAGTGTCGTAAATATAGATAAGCTCTGGCACAAACACATGATTTATTTTGAAACAGAGAGGATAATAAGCTTCTCACTTAGTAACCAATCGTAAAGCTACCATGTGGTGACGAGAAGTCATTCGTTTAACTTCGGCTTTCACTCGGAGCCCTGTACCTAACTGTCTGTAACGTCAAGTGTTGTGATGTAGCTATTTACTTCGCCTTGATGCAGCGCTGCAACTTTTCGCTTAAAAATAAAAAACACCTGCCGTCTTCCTTGCTGTTTTGCTTCACCAAGCGCTGCACCGCTTCGTTGCGCAGCCTGCATGGAGCGGTATCGAGTCGGCCGTGAGACCACAAGAAGGTAATCTGTGGAAGAGACGCAGAATCTCTATTCCCATATTAGGAATACGCTTCGGGCAATCTGTGTATTGATTACTCCTATATTCTTTGGTTTACGCAACATCGCGCAACACATAACCGCCCAGGGGGTTGACAGTTCATAGGAAGCGCGTGAGTCGCAGTAAAGCTCTGCTCTGGATGTTCTGCCAACCAATGAAGAATTAATTTTAGCACTAACGTTCCGTAGTTGGAACTCATGAACGCTGAACCGACTAGCGGAAGTGGGAATAGGCTGTTTTGAATGATTTTCCTCCTGGTGTTGTTGGTTGTTTTGATTTGTTCGGTATTTTGATTATTTATTTGAATTGAGAGTCAATCATGCCCTTGCAAGGGAGGAAAAATTGCCAAGCACCGGGATGTAAGAATTATAATGATAGTGAGAACAATACGGCAATTTTCATCTTCCTGGTGTTGACCATGTGTAAAACTAGTAGGCAATATGGACTACTCTCGAATTAAAATACATAGAGAATAAATGTGTGCATTTCATCTCTTGTTTGTTTTCTTACCCATTCTCCTTTACATTGCAATAACATTTGTGGTTTAGGACTAGGGCTATGGGGAGGAGTGGGTGGCAGCCGGCATGCTAGGCAAAAAGTGAGGTTCTGGCAATATAGTGTGCATTTTGACAGTTTTCTTTATATTAATCGAATATCCCAACAATTCTGTAGAGTAGGAGAGCAATGTTTAATTAGCCTAAAGGTGAATTAAGCTCTAGAACGGCATAACTGTGGGTGTGTTTCTATCTCCCAAAATTTTAATAATGGCACCCCGTGGCGTTAACGAACAGCTGATTCCTCACCTCAAGTTAAAACGCAATGAGAGTGCGATGAGAGTGAAACGCGAATTATGATCCGCGTCATCCTGGCTTATTATTGGCTGGCAATTATTACCAGCCATTGGCTGCCCGCTCGTGACAAGAGGAGACATATTTGGAGTGACTTCTACTGTACAGATGCCATGACGACTTGTGAGTGGATGAACTCGAATTATGAACTCCGTCATATGATGACACGAATGGCAGTGCACGGTTTTCACCATAAAGTTTGCACTGAAAAGAAGTATCACCAGCCAAACTTAAACTGCGTGTGTATTTTATGTAAGAGACAGTGTGAGAGATATCATGTATTAACATGCGGTGAACGTCAGATGTCTATTACAAAATTTTGTACCGAATGAACTTGTATGGTATTCCTACTATTATGGCCATTGGCTGAAATAAAATTTATTATTACAATTATCACCAACATGGCGGCGAGATGAATAGATTTCTACATCAATTAAATTGCTAGAAATCTATTCCAGTTCATGACAGTATGAAGTGCAAATCACTTATTTATGAGGAATTGTATGTACGTTTATATTTAAGTTGAAGCGTGACACTGTTCATCAAAATTTGTGAAAATAAAAGTACAAATCAACACACTTGCCAATCAACTGAAAGTTTCTACTACTTTGGATGTAAATCAATTGGCTGTCGTTTCCACCAGTTTTATTCATCAGTTCGAAATACATTCAGTACAATAACCTTTTGTGCACTATAAAACTACATTATATACCATTGCATATTGATGTTGCTGTCTGCTTATATTTACCAATTTCATGACATGTAATTTGTAGGTTATGCCTAATAAGGCATATAATTTAAGTGGCCGTTTGTAATGTGAAGTCCTTACTGTATTTATGTACAAATATTTTGGTTTAACTAATGAAGCAAGGATTAAAAGTGCAGTTTGCACTGCCACCCTTTTTTTAAAATATTGATATGTAGTTTCTCAGTCTGGTAACTTCTTGGATTTGCTTGAGATAGATTTATAGTAATATACTACCGTATTAACCTGCAGGCTTAGTTTCTTTTAAAATATGCCCAGATGCATACAGTAGCATAAGACCTACTGCAAGCTATGTCGATCCTAAATGTAGGCCTATTATAGTGCTCATGTCAAAGGTCGTCCTAAAGTTTTAACTATTGAGACTTGATTTGCATCGAAGATAATTTCAGCTGAGTATGGCAAAGGCAAGGCTTCATAAACTTGGGCGTGACTTCACATTTTCATTTTTCCTATACAGCTTTTGATACCAACCACAAATCACAGTGTTTCAAGATTTGCTCTCATTAAACATCACCAACAATTTTTTATTTTTGCCCTGGTGGTGGGCTGTGTTGGAGTCTACAGAAAATAAAGTTGAGAAATAAAAATACATCTTAGGTTTCCATCACACAGTTGCATTTTATCCTACTATATCTCCACTCAATATACCAATCCTACCAATGTTTCCTAATTCCTCATGCTGCATAAATAAACATGACAGATTACAGCATTAGCAATGATGACAGTAATTTATGAATTGCTAAAATGCTTTTAAAAGATGCATAGAAAGTGGCTTGATAAACCCTGTATCATCAATCCATTTAAACATTCCCACAGAGCTCTAATCAGCTCATTTTATGTGCAACAGGTATGTAGAATAAACCTCCCTCCCAATAACTTGTAGGCCTAACCTGAACATAATCCATGTTAAGAGCTGTTTTTTTGGTTCACAGGAAAACCTACCATTTAAAATCTTGCACATAGGCTACTAATCATATTATGGTGCAATTACCCATGGTAATTTTAAAAATCTTGGCTATCAACTACTGATTTAAATATTCCAGACATCTTTCTTAACTCCACTTTTACTGACAGCATGTAAGTCCTTACTACTGTCTTTCAAGCCATTGACCAGTTATTTTTTTCATGAGGAACTATTTTAGTCATTCTTCTCTATGTGAAATACAGTTGATGACAACTGCCTGGAAGACTCAGGTGTTTTTTCTTGTGTCGCTTCTCTGGTTGCCTACGACACTTCCTAATTATTAACAGAATGTTTCATTGAATTGTTGTATCCAATTGACCAACTGGTAATATATTATGGCTTGCTTTAATATTCCTATGATACACTTTTAGATCCCATGCATTAATGAAATATACAACAACATAGGCTGACATGTTGAACCAATCTCCCATTCCCTAACACTCCCAACTAATGGGACATAAGCTACCTAGTGGTTGGTCTCACATTGCTTAAATCTACATGTACCGTACTAGGTCTAGTAATACCATAGGTATTGTGACCGTTTCTCCAACTCCGTCAAGGAAACTAATTCTGAACTAAGATCTGGAATGGGGTACAATGTCCCACGAGGGCAATCAAGGACAACTTGTATCATTCAAGTGATTTTTCTATTTCATTTTACCAACTAACCAGGTGCCTGGAAATGCTAGTGAAGGAGGCAGCTAAGTAGGCTAGCCTACTGGTATTCACCATTCAGAAAACATTCTCAGCGAATTGTCTATGCATAGGCCTATGACACAATTTTCAGAAATTGATACAGTAGTCACAGAACACTAATGGTGCCCAGTACTCACAGCTTAGCATAGGACGGAGTGGATTCCAGCCACAGATTAACTTATGATCTGTCAACGGGTTTTCAAACAAATTGAGCACACACCCAAGTACAGGGGTCTTGACCATGATGTTCCAAGCCTCTAAATGAAACACTCCTCTTTAAGACTTGCATCCATGGATCAACATTCTCCTGATCTCAGTGTTTTCTAGTTTCTGATGGTTATGGACATTATTTTTATCCTAATAACTTCATATTTTAAGGGGTTGGGGTACATGCCCTATTCTTAATTAGTTCAGCATAAGATCATTGAATCCCATTAAGAAAAATAGGGAACATCCATATGTTACTTGACCGTAGGAAAGGGAGAATTTAAAAAACTGAACCTCTAGGGACATTGATGCAGATGACTCCGAGTAAGTAGGCTAGATCAAAATGAACATTTTTCCGTGTTGCCTTAATAAAGTTTGATAACTTTCTACCGTTCAACATGAATAGGCCTATATTGGATGGGAAATATTTTAATTATTTGCAGAGATTACAAGGATGCCTTGTTGACGTATCATTATTTTGTTAAGCGAACATAAGTTCCAAGTCCATATCGTGTTGGAACCCATATTTCAGTGCTGCCTTAGTAAACGAAATATTCAATGTCTTTCAGTCGGTCAACACGGTTGCACTTAATGGTAACGAGCATTATTCCAAAAACTAGAAGAAAAAAAAACTGTAGGCTACATAACATGTCAAATCAATCATGCCTACAAGACAACAAAAATGCTCTATGAAAAACTATTAAAACCCCATAATGGTAGTCAAAAATAATCTCAAACCACCGTCACTATTTCTCGAAGGTGCAGAAAAATCTTAATAAAGTACAGCTATTCGCAAAAGTTGCTACTGTTGTGATAAACCGCTACTGAGTGATACGCCCCCGAAATATAACTATTTATCTTAATGTCTACAAGATAACGAGATTGCCAAAAAACCACATTGCCACCCACAAATCTATAGAAGGCAACACTAAAAATGGCTTATCTAATCCACAAGTCACCCACCCTTCACCAACATTAATATTTGTAATTTAAGTAACTTAGGTTATGTTAAATTGAAGTTAATGGCGGAATTGATTGCGGCTGTGTGGCGGGAAGGACCCAATAAGTGCTCAGCCAATCAGAGACGTTTTGATTGGAGACCATGCTCGGAAAAATTTTAGATCGTTTTGATTCACTCGCCTTCGTTAAGCCCCCACCCTAGGCCGTGACAGCGAACAAAATGGCGGCTTAACGAACACGACGGGGTGCCAGAAGTAGACATTATAGGGCGTGTTTCTATCTCCCAAAATTTTAATAATGGCACCCCGTGGCGTTAACGAACAGCTGATCCGAAATCTCAAGTTAAAACGCAATGAGAGTGAAACGCGAATTATGATCCGCGTCATCCTGGCTTGTTATTGGCTGGCAATTATTACCAGCCATTGGCTGCCCGTGGGTTTGTTTACAATTATCACCAACATGGGGGCGAGAGGAATAGATTTCTACATCAATTAAATTGCTAGAAATCTATTCCAGTTCATGACAGTATGAAGTGCAAATCACTTATTGATGAGGAATTGTATGTGCGTTTATATTTAAATTGACGCGTGACACTGTTCATCAAAATTTGTGAAAATAAAAGTACAAATCAACACTCTTGCCATTCAACTGAAAGTTTATACTACTTTGGATGTTTAATGGATGTAAATCAATTGGCTGTCGTTTCTACCAGTTTTATTCATCAGTTCGAAATACATTCAGTACAATAACCTTTTGTGCACTATAAAACTACATTATAGACCATTGCATATTGATGTTGCTGTCTGCTTATATTTACCAATTTCATGAAATGTAATTTGTAGGTTATGCCTAATAAGGCCTATAATTTAAGTGGCCGTTTGAAATGTGAAGTCCTTACTGTATTTATGTACAAATATTATGGTTTAACTAATGAAGCAAGGATTAAAAGTGCAGTTTGCACTGCCACCCTTTTTTTTGTTTAAATATTGATATGTAGTTTCTCAGTCTGGTAACTTCTTGGATTTGCTTGAGATAGATTTATAGTAATATACTACCTTATTAACCTGCAGGCTGAGTTTTTTTTTAAACATGCCCAGGTGCATACAGTAGCACAAGACCTACTGCAGGGTATGTCGATCCTAAATGTAGGCCTATTATAGTGCTCATGTCAAAGGTCGTCCTAAAGTTTTAACTATTGAGACTTGATTTGCATCGAAGATAATTTCAGCCGAGTCTGGCAAGGCTTCATAAACTTGGGCGTGACTTCACATTTTCATTTTTCCTATACAGCTTTTGATACCAACCACTTAAATCACAGTATTTCAAGATTTGCTCTCATTAAACATCACCATCACTTTTTTTTCCCTGGTGGTGGGCTGTGTTGGAGTCTACAGAAAATAAAGTTGAGAAATAAAAATACATCTTAGGTTTCCATGACACAGTTGCATTTTATCCTACTATATCTCCACTCAATATACCAATGTTTCCTAATTCCTCATGCTGCATAAATAAACATGACAGATTACAGCATTAGCAATGATGACAGTAATTTATGAATTGTTAAAATGTTTTTAAAAGATGCATAGAAAGAGGCTTGATAAATCCTGTATCATCAAACCATTTAAACATTCCCACAGAGCTCTAATCAGAAGCTCATTTTATGTGTAACAGGTATGTAAAATAAACCTCCCTCCCAATAACTTGTAGGCCTAACCTGAACATAATCCATGTTAAGAGCTGTTTTTTGGTTCTCAGGAAAACCTACCATTCAAAATCTTGCACATACCGGTAGGCTACTAATCATATTAAGGTGCAATTAACTAGGGTAATTTTAAAAATCATGGCTATCAACTACTGATTTAAATATTCCAGACATCTTTCTTAACTCCACTTTTACTGACAGCATGTAAGTCCTTACTACTGTCTTTCAAGCCATTGACCAGTTGTTTTTTTCATGAGGAACCATTTTAGTCATTCTTCTCTATGTGAAATACAGTTGATGACAACTGCCTGGAAGACTCAGGTGTTTTTTCTTGTGTCGCTTCTCTGGTTGCCTACGACACTTCCTCATTATTAACAGAATGTTTCATTGAATTGTTGTATCCAATTGACCAACTGGTAATATATTATGGTTTGCTTTAATAGTCCTATGATACACTTTTAGATCTCATATATTAATGAAATATACAACAACATAGGCTGAAATGTTGAACCAATCTCCCATTCCCTAACACTCCCAACTAATGGGACATAAGCTACCTAGTGGTTGGTCTCACAATGCTTCCATCTACATGTACCGTACTAGGTATAGTAGTATCATACGTATTGTGACTGTTTCTCCAACTCTGTCAAGGAAACTAATTCTGAACTAAGATCTGGAATGGGGTACACTGTCCCTCGAGGGCAATCAAGGACAACTTGAATCATTCAAGTGATTTTTCTATTTCATTTTACCAACTAACCAGGTGCCTGGAAATGCTAGTGAAGGAGGCAGCTAAGTAGGCTAGCCTACTGGTATTCACCATTCAGAGAACATTCTCAGCGACTTGTCTATGCATAGGCCTATGACACAATTTTCAGAAATTGATACAGTAGTCACAGAACACTAATGGAGCCCAGTACGCACAGCTTAGCATAGGACGGAGTGGATTCCAGCCACAGATTAACTTATGATCTGTCAATGGGTTTTCAAACAAATTGAGCACTCACCCAAGTACAGGGGTCTTGACCATGATGTTCCAAGCCTCTAAATGAAACACTCCTCTTTAAGACTTTCTGGTCTTGCATCCATGGTCGATAAACATTCTCCTGATCTGTGTTCTCAAGTTTCTGATGGTTATGGACATTATTTTTATCCTTATACATGCCCTATTCTTAATTAGTTCAGCATAAGATCATTGAATCCCCTTAAGAAAAATAGGGAACATCCATGTGTTATTTGACCATAGGAAAGGGAGAATTTAAAAAACTGAACCTCTAGGGACATTGATGCAGATGACTCCGAGTAAGTAGGCTAGATCAAAATGAACATTTTTCAGTGTTGCCTTAATAAAGGTTGATAACTTTCTACCGTTCAACATGAATAGGCCTATATTGGATGGGAAATATTTTTATTATTTGCAGAGATTACAAGGATGACTTGTTGATGTATCGTTATTTTGTTAAGCGTACATAAGTTCCAAGTCCATATCGTGTTGGAACCCATATTTCAGTGCTGCCTTAGTAAACGAAATATTCAATGTCTTTCAGTCGGTCAACACGGTTGCACTTAATGGTAATAAGAATGAGCATTATTCCAAAAACCAGAAGAAAAAAAACCTGTAGGCTACATGCAGACCTAACTTGTCAAATCAATCATGCCTACAAGACAACAGAAATGCTCTATGAAAAACTATTAAAACCCCATAATGGTAGTCAAAAATAATCTCAAACCACCGCCACTATTTCGCGAAGGTGCAGAAAAATCTTACTATAGTACAGCTATTCGTAATAGTTGCTACTGTTGTGATAAACCGGTACTGAGTGATAGGCCCCCGAAATATAACTATTTATCTTAATGTCTACAAGATAACGAGATTGCCAAAAAAAAACACAAATCTATAGAAGGCAACACTAAAAATGGCTTATCTAATCCACAAGTCACCCACCCTTCACCAACATTATTAATATTTGTAATTTAAGTAACTTAGGTTATGTTAAATTGAGGTTAATGGCGGATTTGATTGCGGCTGTGTGGCGGGAATGACCCAAGAAGTGCTCAGCCAATCAGGGACGTTTTGATTGGAGACCATGCTCGGAAAAATTTTAGATCGTTTTGATTCTCAGGGCTTCGTTAAGCCCCCACCCTAGGCCGTCATCGTGTCCAAAATGGCGGCTTAACGAACACGACGGGGTGCCATTATTAAAATTTTGGGAGATAGAAACACAGCCATAGACGAATTAGGCACAGCAATGTCGATAGTACCTACCACAAATCCGATAATGATAGCCGGAGACTTCAACTGCCGCATTGATGTCCCATGCAGGAAAACAAACGCGTTACTTGAATACTTAGAAGAAGAGGGCTTTTCCTTAACGAACAAAAGTGATGAGAAGACATACATAGCTTTCAATGGCACAAGCACGATAGATCTCTTATTCATAAGCAACGACATAGAAACATTGCACCAAGAAGTACTATCCAATGTTGTAGCAAGAAAACACCTCCCATTAGCAACCACCCTCTCAGTTAACATCAATATAAACATTCAAAAAGCTCCAGAACCCCTATTTCGAGGAAAATAGACATGAACAAATTGAGCACTATAGACATGGAAGGAATCACGAACATAATCAAATCTGGAAACATAGACGCCGCGCTAACACTGATCGAGAATCATATCAATGACGCAACTCCTAAGATACGTCAAAATACAAGAAGAGCAAAACCATGGTTCACTACCGAATGTTACCAACGGAGGAAGGAGACGCTAGCAGCATTACACAAGATAAAAAGGGCAAGTACACATACAGCACTACAAGAGTATGTCGAGAAAAAAAGATATTATAAGGAGGTAGTTAAAAGAGCAAAGGAAAGCTATCAACAATTGAAGGAAGCTCAACTAATACAGGAGGCTGAAACAAACCCTTTCTCAGCCCTAAATCCCAGAAGACCCAAATTCCCAAAGGACATTCCTATGACAACGTGGATTCAGCATCTTACCGCAACCCTACAAGCGCGGGACACCAGACCTATTCTGGTTAGCAACCCTTCTCAACTACCAGTGCCGATCACGGCACAAGATGTCCTAATTGAGATAAACAACTGCGCAGAAAAGAAATCATGTGGTCCAGATACTATTCACTACGAGCACCTGAAGATGACAGCTCCGCTGTTAAAAGGGCTATGGGCAGAGCTCATGAACGAATGTTTACTTCAAGGTCACATACCGTCAAACTGGAGAACCTCAACGTTGAAGATGCTATATAAAGGAAAAGGTAATACAGGAGACCCGAATTCCTATCGTGGTATCGCTTTGGAAAACACAATCTTTAAGATCTTGACGAAAATACTCACTAGAAGACTCACAGATTTAGTTGACAACAAGATACCTGAAGAACAGTTTGGCTTCCGGAAAGGAAGGAATACACTACAAGCCGTTAACTGTCTTTTAACGAATGTAGAAGGCGCGCTAAGACAGAAAAGAGGAAAGCTATATGCAGTATTCGTCGACTTCACCAAGGCGTTTGATCTAGTGAGTAGAAACACTTTGCTCAGGAAACTTGAACTTGAAAATATGATCGGAAAAGAACATTACCTTTTTGGGATAATAAGGGACATTCTCCACAAAAACAGCCTACAAATAGATGACAGTATAGTTCAATCATAACGAATAGAACAAACAATTGGTGTACTTCAGGGTGACCCTTTGAGCCCGTTACTATTTAACATCGCTAGAGCTGATGTCATTGAGGATATTTACCTTGAGGGGGCGAAAATTTACATCTACGCGGATGATATGGTTGTGGCATCGACATCAAAGGAAACCTTGCAATCGTCCATTGATAAACTTACCACATGGGCTCAACAAAATGATAAACTGCACCAAGACAGTAATGCTGGCATTCCGTAAAGGCGGGAAACTATCCGCAGATGAGCATATACTACTAAATGGAGAACCCCTAGTCAATGTAAATCATTTCAAATACCTAGGAGTAGTAATGCAAATGCAAGGGAACGTATTCACGCGACATGTCAGGGATAGAACAACATCCGCCATAAAAGCAATGCAAGACATAATGCAACTGGGAAATCTATCTTTACAAACCGCAATTAATTTATTCAGAACGAAAATAACTCCAATAGTGACATACGGCATTCAAATAACTTGGGATCATTTGACACAAAGTAACCTTCGAGAGATAGAAAGAGTTAAGTCTACTTTTCTAAAGAAAATTCTGCACTTATCAAAATACACGCCATCTCGTCTAACGTACGTACTAGCAAGGGAGACTTTCTTCATAGAAGACCTGCGTTTGGATAACTCCCTACCTTCAACAGTGCAATACCAGAGACTGATCGAAGAACTAAACCTCAAGCGTAAAGACATATGGCCCGATTTCTATTCCACAGAAGCTCTTATTTCGACGGACTGGATGAATGCCAACTTTGAACTACGGCATACGATCACCCGGTTTGCAGTCCACGGTTTTCATTTGAAGATATGCACAGCAAGAGGATTTCCTGACCCAGGCCCCCAATGCACCTGCTCTCTGTGTGGTAGTGCTTGTGATAGATATCACGCCATTTCCTGCGCCCAGATGAAAGTATCGCTAACACGCTTCTGCTGCGAATAACTATATATATAGCAAACAGAACCTGTCAGACACTTTGTATATAGACACTTTGATGAGTAAGATTTAAGTTATCAGTATTAGTTTTGTATTTCGGCATGGCTATTTGCTGCAATAAATGATTATTATTATTATTATTAAAATTTTGGGATAAACACAGCCTGTGTCCTTCGTGACAAATCTATTGCCAACATTGATATATATATATATATATATATATATATATATATATATATATATATTCAAAATTTATTATTTTCCTATCTGGACGTATATTTCAGTGCCTAGCGAAAGGCGCAGTTTGTTTGTGTTATTTTCATGAATAATCAATAACTCAGCGCAGAACATACTGTTCAATTACGTGTAATAAAGGCTATTTCATATGGCTTTTTACTTTTTATGTTGCCAGACTTGCCGGAGCACTACATAGTCTCGGGCGTTGCTCTCTCTCGGAAATTCTGTAACCAAGAGAGACGAATCTCTTATAGTTAGATGCTCTTTGTAACCGCCATTTTTCGAGATTGTCGCAGTTGGTCGCAGGAACACTGATCATTCAGTTTAAAGCTTTACACTCAGTAGCAAAGCAATAATAATGGCATCTGTGACTGGTGATAGCGTGAACTCGTCCAATGGAACTTCCAATGGAACATCACATAGTAATTATTACTTTTTAGAACTACTGTAATATTAGTGTTGTTTTCTGTTCTTGTAATAACAGTGTTTATGGACAATTTCTGACAAATCTGAGCTTTTATATTATTATCTATATAATGCCGGGCCTCCAGTGCAAAAATAAAAGTAACTTACGACCAGTATCCCACAAAACTTGGAAAATGAGAACTTTTTTCAGAGCTGGGAAAAATGCTGGGCTAAACGTCTCAATTTATGTACATTTTGTCCTCGTTTTAAAAGGAAGGATGCTTTTAGTTATACGCGACCGTTAAACATGCGATCATGAGCCACGAGCGTTTTAAATTAGTGCTCGTTTTCGCTCATAAGCAAATTTGAGGTAGTTCTTGTTGTTTTAAGGGGCGGGAAAATTTGAGGTATTCGATGTTCGTTCTTAGTGGTGACTGCTGTGGCCAATATATTATCAAGTCCGTAAGATAGTACAATGCGCAGGCGCGAGCCCACCGCGCGCATGCGCCCATGTTTTGTTTTTCAAGAATTGATATCCTAATACGCAGCGTACTCTATAAACTTAGTTAAGGCTTGATATGGGGTCAGGGACACTCGAAACATAATTGACGCTAATTTAGAATATGACTCAAAATATATCTGGTTTTCGGAGTAGTAATAATGAAAATGTAACTTCAAAACCCTAGGCTGTTGGTTCGCCGGGTAGACGCCACCAATCAAAGAATATGGGAATAGCGGAAAATAGTCAATTGCGCATGCGCGCGGGGTGGAAAATTCCCAACTACGTATGTGCGCGGGCAATATCTCGATAGGACGATAGCATAATAATAACTCAAAAGCTCTCTCTCTCTCTTTCTTAATACTGCTCAATTGCTTTGTGTTGCTACCTTCTTGCGCATTGTCAAAGCGACGGACTACGGAAATCCTGTCTCCCCGGCGAGCCTTTTTCCAATAGAATGTTTAGGCACTCCGGCTTCTGACAGTTTCTTGTTCATATCTCGCAGGTTGTTCGTGTACTTCAGTCCAGGGCTAGGTTAAGGTTGGGTTTCTAATGGAATCTTGTCGAGAAATTGTCGCTGAATTAACTACATCTATCGCGGTCTGACGCGTAGGTACGCCGCAGGGTGGACCAAAGGAGATCGGCATGGCGTGCAGGAGCTAGTATTACGATTTCATAATTTCTCAAAGAACCATACAAAATTTGCTATTCACAGCCTCAAATGGCATTTTGTTATCATTTTAATATACAGTAGGCCTATTTTCCTTCTAATATGAGTATTGTGGGTGCACTGTTAATTTTTTGAAGGCTGAAACATAAGATAGAGGCTATAGACATTTTCCCACTGAATGTTCAACCCTTTGACTTTCAAGGTTCATGCCAAAACTGTCAGGGTAATGATCCGTAGTTACTGTCCATCCACCAGCTCATGGTCTTAGGGGACTGAAGGGGAGAGGAGAGACACTCCAGCTGCGTGGACGTGCCGCTGCAGGTATTGCCAACTCAGCACATGTTATTTACGCTATGGTTACTCACTGCTACTTTCGTTTAGTTTCAATTGTGAAATCGTACGGGTCAGTAGTAGGTTGGCACTATTGTCGTTGCATTCCTGCCACGGACCTTAAGCTGGTGGACGGACAGTACCAGCCTTTATTATTTCGTTATTTTTACGCATGATAACGGCAATTTTCAGGGAATATGAAGGCAATTTAAACTACGTTTATATTCCGCGGGAACCTCTGACAATCTGTATTTATATTGATCCTTGTCTGAAACATGTGCTCACAGAGTTTCGTGTCTTGTTGAAGTCGTGGTTGGTGGCTAACGTGTGTGTATTTTTCTCAGTTTTTGTTGGTAATTTTGGAATCTTGACATTTACCAGGCTATCAAATAATGTACAAGGTGGCCACTACTTCTGGAAAACTCCTGGATTTTTATTAGGTATGGAAAACGGTGAAAAATTTGAAAACCTCTGGAAAATAGCCACTCTTAATTAATTATAAAGTTCTTTCCATGCTAAATCATACCCCCGCTGCAGTTTTGGGTGAGCACTCTATCGTTAATGAAAGAAATTTCCTCAGGCTACCTGTTTCTGTGTGGGAGAACACGCGATAGCCTAGTATTTTTGTAAAATATATTGAGTATAGAAAACTTCACCGCAATAAAATTGCAGTCTGCATTCATTTTTCGGAACTCGTGTAGTATACGTTGCCCGGCGCCATTAAAATCCGAAAAAATTTCTATAGTAATGGCCAACAGCAGTTGAATATTTCATCGCTAGAGTGTGTTACTGTATTTTTTCAGAATGCCAACATTATTGTTTCCAGACCAATATTTTCATCCAGCTATCCAGTTTTCGTTTAGGCCAATAAAGGTTAGGTTAGGCTAATAGATAACACCCCTGGTTTTTGTCACGCACAGTGGGGTAGTCACGCATCAATAATCTTTAACCAGGCCAATGATTTTGCCTAGTAGTACAATCAGTAAGTTGGCAGCATTACGTAATCAAACATGGCAACGTGCTTTTTGATAAGTTTATTACTTGAAAGTTAATGTTGACAATTTCCTTTTTTGGAAGTGTTGACGTGGTGTTTGTTAATGGCAAATGGCTTTAATAATGTGGCAGAGTAAATACAAACCATTTTCAGAGCGCTACTAAGTAAAATAACGCACTTTTGAAACGGGCAACGTATACTACAGGAGAGCCCATTTTTTTTTTTTTTATGCAGATATTTCAGTCGCAAACTGCTTTATTTTTGTCTTGAATTAGGCAACCGATAAAGGCCCCCTCCCGGACTCGTGCTTATTTTTAAGTCTGAAAAAAAATGAGAATTACTCCTGGAAAACTCCTGGAAAATTGATGACCGGTTTGAGTGGCCACCATGGATATATCACTTATTTTCAGTAATAACAAGTGATTTAGACACATATTTTATTTTGATATCTTTATTTGTCTTGCTTCCATCTCATTTTATAAAAAGTGTGTGCACAGCTTGATAAATACCGCAGACAGTTTTCACACATCCATCAGATGAGAGCTTAAAAGTGAAAAGGTTAAATAAACTATTATTTGCAAGGAATTAATCTCATTCTGTAAAAGAAAGCCAGTTTGTTTTGACGTGTTCCTTTTGTCCAACACTGATTCATTGATGCAATATCTGAATTCCGATGTTAGTATTACCACAATAGATAGGCCTGCGCATCGAAAGCTTAACGTATTCTGCTTTTTCACAACTTACCGTACATTCTCGATATAGCCATTGCATTAGTCTACATTTGTAGTTTTGTGTCGTCCATTTAAAGAAACTTAATGCTGGAGGCTGTTGATAAATGTTGTTCGGCGGAGCAACTTTTAGGACCTTTGAGTACTCGAACACGTAGCCAATTAACACTTTTCTATTCCTGACATTGTATTTGAAATTAAATTTAATTTTGCGTGCCGGTTTTCTTATTTACTAGCCGCGCATGCGAAAGTTTACTAATTAAACAGCACAGAAATCTCTTACCCCGCTGCGTAGCCGTGCACGTTAAATCACTCACTGCGACCGCGGCGTGGAGTTGCAGCAAGTCCGGAGATAGGAAGTATGAATACCACCACACTCGCCACAGAGACACGGGTTATCAGACAAGTTCAATACATACCGAAGTACACAGGGCTTATATCCCCAGCTCGTAATACGAATTCTGTCTGTTAGGTCGTCAGCCCGAAGGCTGGTTGGATCCTCAAATAGTACCGCCGTTAGGTTATGTGGGTAGATACCCACAAAAACCCAAGGCAGCGCTATATTGAGGCTTACTAGGCAAGATGAGTGAGGTAGTTTGCCATCGCTTTCCTCACTGAGTCAGAACAACAGTACTAACCCTATGAGTAGAACCTTGCACAGCATCCACAGGTACTGACTGACAGGGCCGGAGAGAGCGGCCCCAGTGCCGGGGGTATTTCTGCCCCTGCCATTTATGCATTTTTGTGCAACCCAAATTCACTAATCACAGCCATGTATTTAGCTTATTATACATACACATATATACTTTTAACTCTCCATAAAATGCATTACCGATTTTAAACCATATTTTTATAAAGTTTAAATGTCAAGTCATGAAAGCACTCCAATTAGTTTTAATAATTCTCACTCCCAAATAAACAGTACCCCATTCGCTTTAAAAACAATGCAGTTCATATAACTAAATACTTTTAAACTTAAAAATCCAAACCATTTGTTTCTAAAATCATTTTCATTGCCATATTTTTAAACTGAACTGAAAGGTTGGAAATAAATTATGAAAACACTAAATTCACCATAAACTTGCATCTTTAATGGCTCACTGTATTTGTACATGTACAAAACAATCCTACAATACAAACAGTTATATTAACTTAGGCTAAGACCCCCCTTTCTGGCCTTTTTCTATGAAAAATCATCCAAAACACCCAAGCTTGAAAGTCTATTTTGGCACATTGTTGAGCGGAAAACGTTTTTTACGCGTTTGAGAACTGAGAAAGAGCGTTCCATGCTCGCAACTGTTGCGGGGATGGTAACAAATATTCTCAATGCTAGATTAAGATTAGGAGATAGGATTTCCAAATTTAAAGTTTTAACTTGGTTGAGAAGGTCCAACGGCGTAAGAGTTTTGCTACCAAATTTAACTTGGTAAATTATTTTCAGGTTTTGTAATTCATCAGAAAGGTCGATTCCTATGTCATTAGAATAGCGCCGTACTAGCTTAGCTGAATTTTCCGAAATTAATTCATCTGCTATTTCATTGCATTGCCACAAAACAGAAAACCCACTACAAAGAGATTGTACTGATTGATACAGCACTGTCATGTGCCCTATGCTACTGTCCAGAATTACATTGAACACTAGGGTGTGCCCAAAATTTCTTTTTTTAATTTTGAAATTGTAATAAAGCCTCCATGGCTTAGGCGGCAGCACGCCGGCCTCTCACCGCTGGGTCCGTGGTTCAAATCCCGTCACTCCATGTGAGATCTGTGCTGGACAAAACTGAGGCAGACAGATTTTTCTCCGGGTACTCCGGTTTTCCCTGTCAAAATTTCATTCCAGCAACACACTCCAATTTCATCTGTCATTCATTTAATCATTGCCCCAGAGGAGTGCGTCAGGCCTCGGCAGCCGGCACAGTTCATATCCTCGCCGCTAGATGGGGGCTTCATTCATTCCTGACCCGGTCGGAGACTGGTAGCAGGCTGTGGATTTTCAATTTTGAAGTTGTAATAGTGCGGAAAAGTTGCAATTTATATAGATAAAAGAAAATAAAAAGAAATTATCGAAATCGGTTGACATCTTCCGGTCGCGCATAGGCCCTAAAAATTAAAAAATATGAAAAAAGCTAATAGCTTGTAGCGTCTTCAAATAGAACCTTAAAACATTGTGTGTTAATTTGGTTTAAATCAGTTGATATCTTCAGGTCGCGCATAAGCCCCAAAATGTGACAAAATATTGAAAATTTCACATTTTCACGAGATTCTTTTTGTATCTTTAATATACTTGTTTTAAAGTAATAGTTACAGTATTTTTATTTTTGAACAAAAGAACAATACTAGAGAAAACAGTACCTAAAAAAAGATAGTTATTTCCTATGACATGATGGGTGATAACAGTAACAACGGGCATGATACTTTTCAACTTTCTCTATATTTGAAAAGCTTAAATATTTAAGTGACAGTATAGTTTTTAACAACAAACTTATTTTTATAGGAAAGAAAAAACAAGTTTTGAATAAATAGTCCATGTTAATTGAACCCGTTCATTTGTACTGTTCTCTATTTTGTAGCCGAAGGTACTTTGAAGACTGATTTACTGGTGAAGTTAGGCACGGATGATCTGGACATCAGAGTGGTTTTTATAAATCCATCTCGAGGTTCAGCTCCACAAACTTTTCCCGAGGCTTCCGTGACGAGTTTTACACAGTGTTCAACAGCCTGTGTGTGAACAGGGAATTGCTTGAAAGTAATGTTCCAGTCAGGGATTGAGTCACTGTTGATAGTGTTGATGTGCGATTTGACCTGGTCGTCGCTGATTTCTGCCAACAATGGGGTAGAAGATAATTCACAGTCCATCCAGTTGATCATTTCTGAGTAATCTTGCGGATTGAAGTTGATTATTGGTGACCTGAATGTTCTTACTGTTTTCCTTCTTGCATCGATCTGCCTCGCCTTCAGAATTCTTCGAAGTGCAAGCTCTCTTATGTGTTTCTTGTCATCTTGAGTCATGGCTAACAGTAAGTGTTCTGGGTGGGCGAAGAAACTATTCCGTTCTATCAGCGGAACAGGCTCTGGGCAAAGTCAATTAAACAACAGTTTAAACAAACTAGTATTTATTTACTCTAAAATACATAGCACTGTTGACCCGACACGGAATGAACTGAACTGCGTGTGAGGTTGAAAACAAAACACTGTGTGTGTATTGTGTGTGCATCGTAGATGGCAGCACTAGATTTTGAAAAAACACCGATACTCTTGTTCAATTGTTTATATAGGTAAAATGTATTCTAACACTTCCCCTCGAGTGAGGTGTTGAGGTTTCTTGTTAGGTCTGGATGTGGAGTCCTGCAGCCTTCGTGCACCAGCTGTGCTAGGGTCTCGGAAGACCTTTAGTCAGGAAATCTGCAATCTGGTCCGACGTTGGGACGTAGTCCACGATGAGCGATTTGCTCCGGATTGCATCACGTACAAAATGATGCTTAATGTCTATGTGTTTCGTCTTGGCGTGAAATACGGGATTCTCGGCAAGTTTGAGTGCACTGCGGTTGTCACAGTAGACCGTGAGTTTGGACAGGTCGTCGTGCCCCAGCTCTCGTAGAAGTCGCTGTAGATGTATGGCTTCCTTTATGCACTCTGCTAAGGCCATATATTCCGCTTCTGTAGTGGATAGGGCGAGAGTATGTTCCTTTCTGGCATCCCAGGAGATCGGGCTTCCTCCGAGCAAGAAGATGTAGCCTGTATATGATCTACGATCCTCGGTGCAGCTACCCCAGTCTGCGTCCACGTAGCCTTTGAGAGGTTGGTGATCATGTTCATAGGATAGGCCGACGTTCGGTGTCCCCTTGAGGTATCGTAGGACACGTTTCGCTGCGGTCCAGTGCTGAGGGCCGTAGCAATTGTTGAATTGGCCTAAGTAGCTGACGGCGAAGGCGATGTCAGGCCTGGTGGAGACGGACAGGTATGTCAAGGCTCCCACCAGCTCCCTGTATGGGAGTTTTTCTTCGTCTTCGGAAAAATTCAGGTTTTTCTGCAACCTGGTGTTGGTGTCCACAGGGGTGGTTACGGTCCGGCTCTCCGTCATGTTGAATCGGTCGAGGAGTTCCTGAATATATCCTTTCTGGTCCAGGGTGATTCGTCCACCGGTTTGACAGATCTCAATGCCCAGGCAGCACTTGGCGAGGCCAAGATACTTTATTCGGAAGTGTTCCCCCAGTTGACGTCCTATTTCAGAAGCTCTTTTTGGGTGACGACACGCAATCAGAATATCGTCGACGTAAACTGCGATCGGGATGGCTCCAATAGACCGAAGGATCTGATACAATTTGTTGTACCAATTTCGTCTGGCCTGGCGCAGGCCGTACAAGGATTTCTTCAGAAGACAAACTTTGTTGCCTTTTCGAAACTCTTTCAGAGCATCATTGGCCTTGTTAGAGATGTCGTTTGTGGGCTCCTTGTCAATGATCCCCTCCAAGATCTTTTCGAAGTGTTTTGGGACCTCCATATATACTTGGTCGTCGAGGTCTCCATTTAAATATGCCGTGGTGACGTCATACTGTAGCACCTTCATCTTTAACCTGGCGGCGAGAGACATCAGACGAATTGACCCAGGACGAGCGACTGGAGCGAAGGTTTGTGTGAAGTGGATCCCAGGCTGTTGACTGAATCCTTGTGCGACCAGCCTCGCCTTCCGCTTCTCGAGAGAGCCATCGGGATGGAATTTGTTACGGAGAACAATCCTACTGCCGATGATTTTGATGCCTTGTGGTCGATCGACGAGTACCCAGGTGTCGTTTTCCAAGATTGATCTAATCTCATTGACGATGGCTTGGAACCATTCGTCGGCCTCGGGGCTTTTCATTGCCTGACCCATCGGGATTTCGGCAATGAATGTCTCCTCGACGATTGTGCTCTGCTCGGTGTCTCCAGTTTCTGTAGCTTTTCTGCCGCGAAGATTGTAGTCGCTGTTCTCGGCGACGTCCTTGGCGTCGCTAGGTGGCACTTCGACCATGGTGTCATCGCTGTCGTAGTTGTCTTCTGCGCTGTGTAAAGATTTGATCATCGATTGAAGAATTGAAATGTCTTATTGCGGTTCTTCTTCTGGATCGAATCCTCGAAACTCTTGCACTTCTTCCTCCTTGTCCAGAGGAAGTTGTTGTCCAGCATGGATTGGTGCATCCCAATAAAACTCCGTATGTTTCGGTTGGCTCCTCTGGCTCACATCTTTCTCTTGAATTTTTGGGGCGGTGACGATTTTTCGACGATTGCGCTCGGCCTTGGGTTGATCTTTGTCTTTGCGCTCCATGTCTTTGCGCTCCAAGAACTTTACGTCTCGGCTCACTATCACCTTCTTGTCAGGAACCCAGATCCGGTGACCTTTGGATTCTGTCGAGTATCCCACCAGAATACAGTCTCGTCTGCGTTGCTCGAACTTGTTTTTACCGGGTTCTCGGTCTAGATAAATCGCAGGGCTCCCTATGATTTTCAGGTGCGAAATGTCAGGAGGCTTACCCGTCCAAATCTTGTATGGGATTTTTCCCCCCAATTTTGCTGATGGTAACCGGTTCCGCAGGTAATGTGAGGCGTTGATGAGCTCAGTCCAAAGTGAATCTGGTACGTCAGACTCCGCAACATTAGACATCTGCCGTCGTTTAACAGGATGAGGTTTTTCCTCTCCGCGACGCCGTTCTGCTCCGGATTGTAAGGTACGCTGAGCCGTCGAGTGATGCCCTTGCTCTTCATGAACTTTTTCCATTTCTCCACTGAAGTATTCGCGGCCATTATCCGACTGGATTTGTTTGACGCGCCGACCGGTGAAGTTCTCAGCGAATGCGACGTACTTTACGGTTGCCTTGAATGCCTCAGCTTTTGATTTTAGGAATCGAACCTCGCACCATCTGGAGGCGTCCTCAATAAACGTGATGAAATACAGAGATCCGCCCATGGATGTGATCGGATGTGGACCCCAAACATCGGTATGGATGATGTCAAGTGGTTCCGATTCTCTCTCGGAACACTTTGGGAAGGGCGTTCTTGTCATCTTCCCCTTGATGCAGGTATCGCACTCCAGCTGAGACACTTTGTCATCTAGTTTTATGCCAGTCACTAGCTTATCGCGCACTGCGTGGGTAATATCACGCGTGTTCGCATGTCCAAAACGTCTATGTAATGTCTCAAGTGACACTGTCTTTTCATTTCGCGACGCAGCACATGCGTTTTCCTCGTGTTCGCGCACATAATAGAAGTCCCCAACTCGATCCGCACACAACTCTATTTCGCCACTCGCGTTCACGACCACTGCACCTTGTTTACAAAACACATCGGAACCGTGATCGGTGATTTTGCTCACCGACATGAGATTTGTGCGTAAGTCCGGCACGTGAGATGCATCATTAAGAGTCACATTCACTTCGATTCCCGACACTTCGGTTTTGAATGAAACTGTCCCTTTTCTTGTGATCGGAGTTGAACTGTCATTTGCAAGATTGAGTGTAGCGCATTTGTTCATGTCGAGTTGACGAAAACTTTTCGGGTTGTGACACAGGTGTGTTGTGGCGCCACTGTCGAGGCACCAGGCATGACTCTGCATTCATCATATCGCTCATATTGGCCCGTATTGACGCAAATTGAATTCAGTAATAATAAAATAAACTTTACTGAATGACTCTGCGTTATCGACACAGCACCATTACCAACGTGGTAGCAGACGTTTCCAGATTCCGTTGCTTGATCCTCGTTGGATTTTTTGTTTTTCTTGCCGTACCAACAATCCGATGGTTTATGGCTGATTTTCTTGCAGATTTGACACTTTGGTTTGTTTTTTCTTTGGTTTCCGTCCTTGTCTTTGTGATGCAGCGAATTCTTCTTGGGCGGGAATTTTTGATTTTTCGCGAACATGACGGCGGATCCATCGTTGGATGTTCCATTTTTTCGGGCCTCACTGTCCTCTGTGATTTTGGCTCTCAGGGCTTCAGGGGTTGGCAGCTCGTCACGTGACTCAATGGCGCAGCGGAAATTTTCGAAGGAAGATGGCAAGCTGTACAGCAACATTATCGCTAGTTGATCTGGGTGGATGTTTATCTCCTTGTCGCCGAGTTTGTCAACAGTGTCGAAAAACTCGTTGAGGTGCTCGCGCATGTCCCCGCCGTCCGCCATTTTATGCAAGGTGAGCCGTTTCAGGAGCGTTGCCTACCGCGCTGGTCCTTGCGACTGATAGATATCGCGCAATTTCGTCTACATGGTTCGTGAGGTTTCACAATTTTTTACGTGTTTGAGTTCGGAAGGTGAGATGGCCAAGATGATGTCTGATTTCGCTTTCCTGTCGTTTCTGTCCCATTCCAACATGGCAACAGCGTTGGCGTTGTCAGCTGCCGGTTCAGGTTTTACTTTTACACAGCTAACATATCCCACATGTCGTTCTTCACCAGGATGGCTTCCATCTGGAGATTCCAGGTATCGTAGTTTTGTTTGTCGAGAAGTTCGATCCTCGCGCTGTGTGCAGCCATCTCGTGATACAAAACTTGACCGCGATTAGCAGCCGAACGCGTGGTGAGATTAGAAGGGTCCTTTTTGTTCACACAGAATTGTTCGTGTTCCAGTTACGATACTGGGCCCCATAACCTATCAGCGGAACAGGTTCTGGGCAAAGTCAATTAAACAACAGTTTAAACAAACTAGTATTTATTTACTCTAAAATACATAGCACTGTTGACCCGACACGGAATGAACTGAACTGCGTGTGAGGTTGAAAACAAAACACTGTGTGTGTATTGTGTGCGCATCGTAGATGGCAGCACTAGATTTTGAAGGAAAAAAAAACCACCGATACTCGTGTTCAATTGTTTATGTAGGTAAAATGTATTCTAACACGTTCGATCACAGGGTCGACAACATCAAGCAAAGGTCTTGGGAAATACCTGGTAATTGTATAGCTTGGTAAACAAGTTTCGGGCCGTCTGTAAAGTGTTTACTTGTTTTGATAGTAAACCACATGGGCATGTATGATTTCAATACAGTGAAACCCCTCATATCCGAACCCCGGAAATCCGAAATCCCGGGTAATCTGAACGAGGATCTTTCGACAATTTGAAGTTTGAAAAAATACACACAAAAAAGAGAAACTTATTTATTTCGTCATAAAACAATCATATACTCTGCATTAGGACCGTATTTTATATAATTAGTTGACAAATTAACAGGAAGAACAGTTCGCAGAGTGTAAAAGTGCCTACATAGACTACTTATCCCATCCAGGATTGAGAAACTGAACCGTTGGTTATTATGCATGTGAGATTTTCGAAGTGAAATGCCATGTCCTGTGGTTCGGATTCCACGTAAAGATTTACGGTCACGTAAAACTGCAATCTTCCTTCCTACCTTTTCTTTCCTTCCACCATTCTTCTTCCACGATCTTGTCCCAGTCCAGATTTCTTTTTCTTACGCTGTTCTTCACTGAATCAATCCACCTTGTTCTAGGTCTTCCTCTTGCTCTCTTACCCTTGCACTTTGTCTCCAGCATCTGTCTTGGTATTCTATTTTCCTCCATCCTCTTTCCATGTCCAAACCACCTTAGTTTATTCTTCTCAATTCTCTCATTTAGTTTTTCCATCCCAACTTCCTTCCTAACATCTTCATTCCTCACTCTCTTTCCTTGTCTTTCCTATCATACTTCTTAGGAATTTCATTTCACTGGCTTGGATTCTACTCTCTTGCCTGCTTGTCAGGGTCCAAGTCTCAGCTGCATAAGTTAATATGGGAACATAGTACACTTCAGATAGAAACGGAGTTGGGTGAAGACCAGTTTGGTTTCAGGAGAAATGTAGGAACAAGGGAAGCTGTACTAAGTCTTAGGCTGATTTTAGAAGGTAGAATAAGGAAAGATAAGAGAACGTTCATGGCTTTTGTAGACTTAGAAGAGGCTTTTGATAACGTTGATTGGACTAAATTGTTTGACATTTTGAAATCAATTGGAATAAACTACAGGGATAGGAGGGTGATATACAATCTGTACTGAAACCAGACAGCAGTCATTCGAGTTGAAGGACATGAGAGAGAAGCTGGTATTCAGAAAGGTGTAAGGCAAGGCTGCAACTTATCACCCATACTTTTCAATCTTTACATTGAACAAGCAATGAAGGAAATTAGAGAAAAATTTAAAGTGGGAGTGAAGATTCAAGGAGAAATAATTTCAACTCTGAGATTTGCTGATGACATCGTCATCTTGGCCGACAAGCCTGAGGATTTGAATGAGTTTTTGAATGGTATGGACTCCGTCTTACGGAAAGAATTCATGATTAAAATAAATAATTGTAAAACAAAAATACTGGAATGCAGCCGAAATAAATCAGAAACCTCTATGGAGATCAAATTGGCAGGTGAAAAGCTAAAGGAAGTAGGAGACTTCTGTTACTTAGGAAGCAGAATAACCAGTGATGGACGAAGCAAAGAGGATATAAAAAGTAGGTTGGCTCAGGCAAAGAAAGCATTTCTACAAAAAAGGAATCTGCTGACATCGAATATAGATTTAGGTATTAGGAAGTCATTTTTGAAAGCCTTTGTCTGGAGCGTGGCGCTCTATGGAAGTGAAACTTGGACTATTGGTGCAGCAGAAAAGAGGAGAATTGAAGCATTTGAAATGTGTTACAGGAGAATGATGAAGATCAGATGGGTAGATAGGGTTACAAACAAAGAGGTATTAAGACGAGTGGGAGAGGAGAGATGTTTCTGGCGACTGCTAATGAAGAGAAGAGATAGGTTGGTAGGACACATACTAAGACACCCAGGAATAGCAAGCTTAGTTATGGAAGGAAGGGTCGAGGACAAAAACTGTAGGGGTAGACCAAGGTTAGAATATGTTAAACAGATTGCCTCCGATGTAGGGTGTCGGAGCTATGTAGAGATGAAACGATTAGCTGAGGACAGGGAGGCATGGAGAGCTGCATCAAACCAGTCAAAAGACTGAAGACTCAAACAACAGTACACTTCATACATTACCTCCTTGCTTTTCCTTGATACTTCCTTATCCCAAACAAGTTTTCTTACACTTTGATAGAATGCATTGCTCTGCTGTACCCTCCTGCCAATCTCCATGTCCAACCTACCAGTTTGCATCAATTCACTTCCTAGGTATTTGAACGTGTCCACAATTTCCAAACTCTGACTTCCAATTTTCACAGTGCCCTTTCCTTGTCTTTCCCCTCTTGTCATCACCATGGTCTTGCTTTTCTCTATACTGATTTTCTGGCCGTACTTCTGAATATTTTCGTTCAGTGCATCTAGTTGTTTTTGCACTTCTTCGGTGTTTCTTCCCCAGACCACAATATCATCTGCAAATAACAGTAACTTCATTTCTTTATGTCCATATGCTTCCTTTGTTTCCTTTACAATTTCATCCATCACCATTATGAACAAGAGAGGTGACAACACACTCCCCTGTCTTAGTCCAGTCTTGTTCCTAAGCCAATCTCTCTTTCCAACTGGGGTCAGTACCCTGCTAACACAGTTGTTGTACATTGCTTGCACCATTGCCAACATTTCTCTTCCCAGTCTCTTCTTAACCATGGTTTCCCATACCTTCTCTCTGGGGACACTATCATATGCCTTTTCTAGATCTATGAAAGTCATGATATAATCCTCTCCATATTCCCAGTTCTTTTCCATCACCTGCCTCAAGCTAAAGATTGGGTCCACTGTGGATCTTCCACTCCTGAAGCCATACTGTTCCTCTTGCAACTCTCCTTCCACCTTTCTTCTCATTCTTCTTTCTAATATCCTTTCCAGTATTTTTACTATCTGTGCTATGAGGGTGATCCCTCTATAGTTATCACACACCTTCTTGTCCCCCTTCTTAAACATTGGTATTATTAGCCCTTTCTCCCAGTCTTCTGGTACACATTTCAGTTTCCACACACACTTTAGCAGTCGATACAACCATTGCATACCAACAGGTCCAGCAGCCTTTATCATTTCTACACTGATTTCATCCACCCCTGTTGCTTTTCCCATCTTCATTTTCTGTACTGCTAATTCCACCTCCAGCATTGTTATATCATCTTCTGTTATAGAGTCGTCAGGTTGTGTCACTTCCATCTCACCAGTACAATTGCTCACATTCAATAGCTTATCGAAATACTCCTTCCATCGTCCCGTTATCTCTTCTGGGTGTGTTAACAACTCTCCATCTTCCTTTTTCACTAGCTTTGTAGTAACTCTTTCTTTCCTCTTACTTCTTAGAAGCCCATTCAGCATCCTTTTACTGCCACTTACATCTGTTTCCATTCTTCGTGTAAATTCTTCCCAACTTTTCTTCTTTTCTTCTCCTACCACTTTCTTACACCTCCGTTTGCTGTCGTGTTACTTCCTTTTGCTTTCTTCCGTTTGATCTCTGTTCCATTCTTTCCATGCAGACTTCTTTTCTTTCACTGCTTTCCTCACTTCCTCATTCCACCATGGTGTCTCCTTCTCTTTCACTCTTGGGGCTGATAACCTCGATGTTAGGCCCCTTAAAGCAACAATTATCATCATCATCTCTTTCACTCTTGTTGACGTCGCTACCACAAGCACTCTCTGCTGCACCAACAAATGCCTTTTTAAAGTGGGACCATTCCTCTTCTGTTTTCCACTTCAGTAACTGGGATTTGTTGCTTCAATCTCTCCTGGAAATCTTCCTGTACAGTTTTGTCTTTCAATTTCCATACTTTTATTTTACTTTCTCTGATCTCCTTTAGGTTTTCCAATTTTTCCCATCTAAATTTTGCCACCACAGTTCTATGGTCCCCATCAAATGCTTCTCCTGGTCAAGCTGTCACATCCATCAGCTTTCTGCGATTTGTCCTTTCCACCAGGAAGTAGTCAATTACTGATTTTGTTCTTCTATCACCCCACCCATATCTCGTAATTTTCCTGCTGTTTTTCTTCCGAAACCATGAATTACCCACTATCAGTCCATTCCTTTCACAAAAGTTTACAAGTTCCTCTCCTTCCCGGTTCTTTTTCCCGTATCCATATGGTCCAACGACTTCTTCCTTTCCTTGTCTCTCATTTCCGACTTGTGCATTCATATCTCCCATGATCACCACTTCTACATCTGAGATTACTCTTTCTACATCCTCCAGGAATACTTCAATATCTTCTTCTCTGTTTCCAGTCTGTGGTGCATACACTTGTATGAAGTCCATCACGTCATTCTTCATCTTCATTCTAATTTTCATTATTCTGTCACTCACACACTCGACCACTTCAACATACTCCTCCATTTGTTTCGAGGTTATCAGTCCCATGCCATTTTTTGCCTCTTGGCCACCACTCCAGTATAATGTATATCCTTTCCTCAATTTCTTCCTTCCTTTACCTTTCCATTTCACTTCACTCAGCTCCATCAATCCAACATTCTCCCTCTCCATGAAGTCTACCACCTCCTCCACCTTGCCTGTCAGGGTCATGACATTCATGATTCCCACTTTCATTTCGGTTACTGGTCGCCCATTTCTCACAGTTCCGCCAGTACCAAAAGAACTGCGCGTCGCCTGCAGGGTACGCCCTAACCTTCTCCGAATCATTTGAAGTGCCATTTCCATTTTAGGCTATTATTACGATGGGGTCGCCACTCCCAAAGGCATTTTATGAAGCTACTGCCAGCTATTATACAGGCCGTCCCTAACATGGGAAACAGACGCCCTTGCAGCCGCCCCTAACCTGGGAAACAGACTCTGCCGATTGATGATGTACTCATACTATTCCCTGAGTACTGGGTTGCCTCTTCCGCAATCTCCACCATTCCGAAGTCCATCTTCTCCGCTGCAGATTCCGTTGAGGTCTTCGCACGTAACCCTGTGCACGGGGCCTATGTTATACCCCATAGGACTGGGTCCTCACCAGAACTTAGAAACACACAAAATATCACTTAATCTTTCACTTGAAATCAGTTATCTTCAATATTGTAGAAGTGACGAAAACCTTCCCGCGGAAGCAATTGCGCGCCAGCTTCGGACTAAGAGGACATCGTTTGGCGTGGCTGCTGCGCGTTGTTCTACGAAGCGCAATGCGATGTCAACAGCAGATGCAGCTTCAGTATACGTCACATTGTCTGCCGAAGTTTCCTTCCTCACTGTCATTAGCTACATTGCCGTCATGTTGACTTTGGACCAGACTCACTATTTCATGTTCGCTGTTTGCGCCAAACCAGTCTGCCTCGCTCTATGTAGGCTACAGTCCTATACCGTAACGGGGGCTGGTCATTATGTTATGGATATCTTGCGGCTAATCTGAACAACTTGAAATCCGAACAGGCTACAGCCCCAATTAGTTCGGATTTGAGGGGTTATACTGTATAAACATAACTAGTTCTTGATGTTGAGGTGAGGGGCTTTCTTCACTCATGTACAATCTGAGAGTTCCATTTGCTTTTGTCAACCACCTCGAATGTGATAAGTGCCCAGGATCTCGTACAGCCAAATTTTCTGTACAGGTTCCTGATTTTATTGCCTTGGAAATATCAAGTAGGTATTGCTGATCTTTGCTAAGCACGTTTCTGTCTATCTCTGGGATCTGACAATCAATACTCGGGAAGTTAACCAACGGCATTTTTTGGCAGCCAACTAACTTTTCACCGATTGGTCCTTTAGAAGTATCAGGCCCTGTTATCTTGCCAACCAGGTGCTCAAACATGTGGCGTAATGGCAACTCGTAGAAATGGAGGCAAATTGCCCATTGTACTGGTTTCCTTAAATAAAGTTCAACTCGGCGAAGACCAGTTTTCCAACCTGTATTGACAGCAGTACCATCACATTCGATGACCATTAGATTTTCAAGAGAAATACTATGCTCAGACAGGTAAGAAATTACAGACTTGACAATATCTTCAGAGCTTCCAGAATTTGGAGTATCGTGGCCAACGTAGAGTGAGCCGGGCTCTTGAATCAGCGAGTAATGCTCTTCCTTAATAATTCTACGAAACCTTTTTGAATGAGCTTCCTCTATCACCACCGTGCCATTACGCGATCCAGAAAACTTTGACTGAAATTGAGTTTTCTTTACCTCATTATTAGTTCGTATGAAATAATACTACGGCGATTACATTTAAATACAAATTATTTATCAAACACCAAAAATGCGTAAAAAGTAACTTTTGGGTTATTTCGGCAGATTTTGGCGCTTATGCGCGACCGGAAGATATCAACTGATCTAATCCAGATTAAAACACATTGTTTTAGGCTCAATTAGAAAACGCTAAATTACGAAAAAGTCTAATTCAAAAATAAAAGAATAATCGCAAAAATGTTTTTTTTTTTTTTCATATTTTGTCAAACCTTAGGGCCTAAGCACGACCGGAAGATATCAACTGATCTAAACCAGATTAAAACACAATGTTTTTAGGCTCTATTTGAAGACTCGACAAGCTATTACATTACGATAACATCTCATTCAAAAATGTAAAAAAAATATTGCAAAAATGAAGTTTTCTTCATATTTCGTCAAACTTTAGGGCCTATGCGCGACCGGAAGATGTCAACCGATTTCGATAAAAAAAAGTTCATTTATTTTATCTATATAATTCGCAACTTTTCCACGCTCTTACTACTTCGAAATTAAAAAGTGACTTTTTTCGGCCCACCCTATTGAACACATCATTTCTGAAATTAGATTTTGCATCATTACTGTCTTCATGACTGTCACCGTCTCCATCAGCTTGCCTCTTTCTTTTCTTTCGTCTCTTTTCTTCCTCTTCAAGTTGTTGGGGCCATTCTATATTTTTAGCCACTACTTCAGCTTCACTATATATACGGTCCCACCCTTCACAACGTATAGTTTTCAAGTCAGAGAACCTAAATTCTTTGCCTCTACATCCATAGTTCCACCTCGGAGTTGAAGAACTCTGTTGATAATGTCTATTGGTTTTAAAACCTGAAAGAAAAAAAAATAGTTTGTTTCCTTATTTCATGGATTCCATGAAAAGTGCAACCTTGGCATGTTTTCGTAAACTATCAAAAAACAGTGGTATGTTTAACTATATAAACAGTATATATTTTAAATGGCCACATTTAGTGATGCATATATTTTTAAATCATTATTATTAATGTTTATTTGCTTCACTTAGAATGTGTTTGGTGTTGGAGCTTGGAGTGTCTTTTCTTGCAATGTTGGCAGGATTATTTTTGTGGTTAAATAAACAGATGAACAGCTTGCCTTCTGTAGGTATATATCCAGTGAAGTTTCTAGAATCAACTGATATACATATTGCATGTAAATTATACTATATATTTATATTATGCATGTTTGAATCAGTATCTGCACTGTGTAACACCCTTTACAAAAAAGTGGATAAGTTAGTTTTACAGCTTAACTGTACATTCCTATGTTGTGGTTTTCTTCAAAAGTGAGGTTATGCACATATTCAACAATGTTTTGAAGTTTCTTTTCAGAAATATTTAAATTAAGATTAAAAAAATAGTGCAACGGGTGTTACAATGTCAATGTAACGGGTGTTTCATTGGTGTAATGTAACAACCGTTACATTTAATATTTATACATAGAACTTAGGTGTGCACGATTTCACAAGGAATCTCCAAATAAAAACACTGTACGTGCACGGCATTCGAAATTTGTAACAACAGGATGTCTTGTGTAAGAAAATATCCACCGGTCACCCGTCTGCCTCCAACGAAACTGTTGAGTTCTTAACCCCTTGCAGTGAGCCACTATCTTAATGAACAACATCCTGAACGTTGGATGGACCTCGATCACAGATTAGTGTCTCATGCGCTGGCCTCCCCAGTCGCCGGATCTGATCCCGTGTGATTTCTTTTTAAGGGGGTTTATCAAGGATGAAGTTTATGTACCACCTATGCCAGTTAACATTGCTAATATTATTGAACTAAGGAATTGGATCCATGCGGCTATAGCAAAAATTAACCAGGATATGCTCCAGCGTGTGGTCGGAGTTGGACTTCCGTATTGATATTTTCCATGTGACGCGGCGAGGGCTCATCGAGCATTTGTAGCAAGCAGACTGAAAAGAAAACTAAAATAATAACTGGGAAAGCATCATTGGTATATGCCAAAACTAACTTGACGAGGAAGATGATGTGAAAATTATGTTCTTAAAGGCTGTTGGTAAAGACAGGAAAATATTTAGCCCGGACGAAAATGATGTTGCATTCGTTCAGTTCCAACAGATTGCAAATTGCCAACACCTGACATAAAAATGAGAGGAAACTATTTTCCGAATTTAGAAATGCAGTTCTTGAGGATTCAAAATGAAAAAAGTAGAATTTGTAACAATATTACAGCTAGATTTTGTCTTATGTTTCTGTATATTTATAAATATGATTTCCAATGTGTATTTAATAATGAATAACAGTTAGAATACAGGGAGTTTCAGAATAATTTTTAAGAAGCTGTTAAATTTGTTCATGGACTCTTAATGCTTAATTTACTCAATTAAACCAACAATCTTACTTTAATTTGCCCTGATACATTATTATCTTCTTTAATCTGATGAGAGGTGTACGCCTCCCCCGATTTGTCCTAACTGCCAAGGAAGCCACTCTCCACGATCGAAGCAGTGCCCTGAGTTCTGTAAGGAAGCAAAAATTCAAGAAATAAGAACTCTTGATAGGCTTTCATATCACGACGCTCGCAAGAGGTACCGTGATATGAATGCCCCCGAATTTCGGGTATCGTTTGCAGCTGCAACGACGCCCTCATTCACCCCTGCCGCATCTTTACCGAGTGTAGTACCCTCGACGCCCGTATTATCAGCTGTATTAAAATCACCCCTCGCTGTACCAGCGAAAAATGTCAGCCCGAAGGAGGTACAACAACCTTCTTCGGCCCAGCAAAAGAAGGCGCCGGTTATACCATCTAAACCGGCGCAATCGGAGAAGAAGTCATCTTCCTCTCCGAAACGGTCGGCGAACAAGTCTTCCCCAGCTAATACGAAAAATATAGGGGAGAAGAGGGAGACGGTTCGCCGCCGTCTCTCTCGCCCTCCTGCTGACGGGGTGGCTACTGTCTCTGCTGGCCTTTCCGCTCCCATTACCACCAAGGGAGCGAAGCCTGCTGAAGCCAAGCCCGTACGTATGGAGGAACTCCCCTATAGAAAAGAAAATAGATCGGCGGAGGAGAGGGGAACGGTTCAGCGCCGTTTCTCTTCCTCTCCTAAAGGCAGGGCTGCTCACGTATCTGCTGACCATCCCGCTCCAACCACTACTAGTGGAGCGGTGCCAGCAGGAGCGACCTTGTTTTATAAGGACCCGGCGTCTGTGGGGAAGGGACCATCTACTTCCCCAAACACGCGTCGGCGCCGATCCAAGAAGAAATCTCTTCGGGGCTTGTCGGGGACAGACACCCAGTCTTCCGACCGGGAGAAAGTCCCTCGACACCGCTCTCGCTCTTCCCCAAGAGCGAGACTCGTGAGGTCCGACGACGACCGCGCGCAACCCAAGAGAGCGCCCGCTCCATTTTCTTCGTCTTCGGACGGAGATGTGGAGATTGAGGTGTGCTCTCCTGCCCCATCATCTCCAACTAGAGCTGGGGAAGGGTGGCAAACGGTCAAGCATAAGTAGAAGACCCATTTCTACTTAAGTCCACACCATGGCACTATTACAATGGAACTGTAATAGCTATTCTGTTCATCTCGCTGAGTTACGCCAATTAATATCTTCGTTTTCGGCAACCATTGTCTGTCTTCAGGAATCCAGGTTTCGTCCTGGACATGAGACAACAATGCGTCACTTCAAACTCTTCTCTAAAGACCGGATGGACGGAGCTGTGGCCGCTGGTGGCGTCTGCACTCTCGTCCACTCTAGCCTCTTTAGTGAAGAGGTGCCGTTGCGTACTCAGCTAGAGGCAGTTGCAGTTCGTACTTCGTTGCCAGTAATGGCAACAGTATGTAACGTGTACATCCCACCTGATTCTCAGCCGGATTACGACCAGCTGGTGGATCTAGTCTCTCAGCTCCCCCCTCCTTTTCTCCTTCTGGGAGATGTTAATGCCCACAACACCATCTGGGGCTCCGCTACCACTAGCGGTAAAGGGAGAGATTTTGAGAGGCTGATCAGGCGGCTGGACCTGTGTCTGCTGAACACAGGGGAGCCTACGCACTTCTCTATTGCACACGGTACTTATTCAAGTATCGATATTACCCTGTGCAGTCGTGCGCTGGTTCCCCTGCTACAGTGGGGTGTACACGATGACCTTTGTAATAGTGACCATTTTCCAATTATCGTTACTCTTCCGAACCAGAGAGCCATCGAGTTACCAAGTCGATGGCTTCTCCGTCGGGCTGATTGGCCAACATTCACGGCACGTGCGGTGTTTGCCGAAGATACCTTTGAGAGTGTCGACGATCATACCATTCATATAACGAATGGTATTTTGGCTGCTGCTGAGGAAACAATACCTTCCTCATCCGGCAACTCACGCCGGAAGCTTGTCCCTTGGTGGACAGCCGAGATTGCAGCAGCCATTAAAGATCGTCGACGTGCTTTCAAATGCTATCGGAGGCAAAACACTATGGCCAACCTTATCACCTTCAGAAGGATGCGTGCTAGAGCCCGATATCTGATTCGGGAGAGTAAGAAAACGACGTGGGAAAAGTATGTGTCGTCCATGACGGCGCATACTCCTTCATCTCAAGTGTGGACTAAGCTTCGTCGGATCTCCGGACTCCCGACATCACTGTCGATACCCGGAGTGTCCATCAATGGAGACATAATCACGGACCATCTCGCCATTGCCAACAGCATTGGCTCGCACTTCTCCGATGTATCCTGCTCCGGGAGTTACGATCCTACATTTCTGACTCTGAAGCGGGAGGCAGAGACTCACCCCTTGTCCTTTGCCACTGCTGCTTCGGAGTCCTATAATGTACCATTCTCTGAATGGGAACTGCGCAGTGCGCTTGCACTGTGCAGGGATACGGCTCCTGGACCGGATAACATACATAATCAAATGTTAAATCATCTGTGCGAATCCAGTATAAAAAAACTGTTGATCCTCTTCAATCGTATATGGATTGGAGGGGAGTTTCCATCTCAATGGCGAGAGGGGATCGTGATACCGATTCCTAAGGCTGGAAAGGATCCCAAGTTTGTAAGCAGCTATAGGCCCATTTGTTTGACAAATGGCCTATGCAAGCTGCTCGAAAAGATGGTGAACCGTCGACTGGTGTGGTTCTTGGAGGATAAGGGTCTCCTGTCTGAGTACCAATGTGGATTTCGCTCTCATAGGTCCACCACTGACCATCTGGTGCGACTTGAGAGCGCCATACAGGAGGCTTTTTTCCGAAAACAGCACCTAGTCACGGTTTTCTTTGACCTCGAGAAAGCCTACGACACCACATGGCGCTACGGGATCCTTTCCACCCTTCACAAGTGGGGACTCCGTGGTAACTTACCGACTTTCATTGCGAATTTCATGTCCGTCCGACTCTTCCGTGTAAGGGTCGGTAGGACATTATCGCAATACTATACCCAAGAAAATGGAGTTCCTCAGGGTTCAGTGCTGAGTGTCACCTTGTTCGCGATTGCCATTAATGGCATTGTTGCCGCCGCCGGGTCCGCGGTAGTTCCATCGCTGTATGTAGACGATTTAGCTCTGCATTACAGCTCTGGAAGTATGGCAGTCGTGGAACGGCAATTGCAGTTAGCTATCAACCGGGTCGACAGGTGGGCTCACGACCGGGGTTTTCGTTTTTCAGCAGCGAAAACCTCCGTCGTCCATTTTTGTCGGCTACGGAGGCTACATTTACACCCTGAACTACATCTCAGGGATGCTGCGTTGCCGTTGGTTGACACTTATCGCTTCCTGGGGCTCCATTTTGACAGCAAGTTAACGTGGCAGCACCATATACGGCAATTGAAAATGACATGTCTCAGGAAACTGAACATGCTCAGGTTTCTTAGTGGCACTACGTGGGGGGCTGAGCGTGCGGTGCTGCTACGGTTCTACCAAGCCCTCGTCCTGTCCCGGCTAGACTATGGTTCTGCGGCATACGGTTCAGCAAGGCCGGCAACCTTGAAAATGCTGGACAGTATCCACCATAGTGGCGTTAGGCTGGCTACCGGTGCCTTCCGGACCAGCCCGATACCCAGCCTACTCGCCGAATCGGGTGTTCCACCATTAAATTATAGACGCCAACATATGCTTTTAGCATATGCTGCCAATGTGCGTCAAATGCCGCAACACCCGACCTATCAAGCTCTCTTCGGTACCCAAAACCACCAGGGGTACGCCAACCGGCCTCGTGCCACTCGGCCGGTTGGTATTAGACTTGATAGCTCGTGCACTGAAATAGGAGTGGCTGTAGGTCCCTGTATGATCCGGACATCTAGCGAGGTGCCTCCGTGGCAAGTCCCGAGTCCGGAAATTCGGTTAGATCTTCACCAAGGTCCTAAGGTGAACACGGATGCGTCCGTTTACCGGAGGCAGTTCCACAGCATAGTTCACCAATTTCCGGACACTGGCATTCTATACACGGATGGTTCGAAGGTGGACGAGAAGGTGGGTTGTGCTTACGTTATTGATGGTGCAAATACCAAGATCTCTTTGCCTGAGGCCTGTAGTGTGTTTACTGCGGAGCTCGTTGCCATCTATGAAGCTCTGCAGTTTGCACTACAGGATGCTCGAATCCACTTTCTCGTGTGTACCGACTCTTTGAGTTCGTTGCAGTCAATTGCTACATGTTTCCCGCAACACCCCCTAGTGCAGCGAATCCACGACCTACTAGCCGGGCTGTGCCACGCTGACACTCTAATCACCTTTCTGTGGCTTCCAAGCCACATGGGAATTGCGGGAAATGAGTTAGCGGATCAAGCTGCGAAAGAGGCGGTATCACTACCACCTCGACCAATGCAGGTACCCGCTAGAGATATTCGCTCTCAGTTACGCCTACAAGTTCTGGCTTTTTGGGAGAGTCAGTGGCTAGCTGACCCACTGCCCAGTAAACTGAGAGCGATCAAGGGAACTACTCGCGTTTGGCGGAGCTCCTTCCGGGCCCGGAGAGAGTCCGTCATTTTGTGTAGGCTAAGGATAGGTCATACAAGATCCACCCACTCGTACCTAATGAGAAGGGAAGACCCCCCACTTTGTACCTGTGGAGCCGTATTCACCGTGGCCCACATTTTCACCGAGTGTGTGGATCTTGCTGACTTACGAAGAAACCTTGGTTTGCAGACGACACTCAAACTTATATTAGCCGATGACGCGGTGGCTGCTGATCGCGTTATCCGCTTTATAAGTGAGAGTGGGTTAGGGCCAGCAATCTAAATTTTCCAGTGAACTTTGACTCAACGACTTGTTCGTTTTTGAATGATGATGTTTTGTTTTTTCCGTAATTTTTGTTAATTTTTATAATTTTTATTTTTTATTTAATTGTTTGTTTTTGTTTTATTAATTTTTGGTCTTTTTAAATTTAGATGTCCACCTAAAAATTTTAAATTCAATTCAAAATTTGTATTCTTTAATCTGTGTTAAGAGGGGCAGATGACCTCGTAGTTCCGCCCCTTAAAACAACAATAACTAACTAACTTAATCTGATGAGCATTTTGCTAATTTTGCTCAGTTATGAGGTTTTCTGTCAACTGTGTAACACCCGTTACAATTCCTGTAACACCTGTTACATTCATAATAGGTAAATAACAAGAAAAAAACTGTGATTGTCCTTTTTTAAATTACCGTATATGTTCAGCTTTTCTCGAGTTTCTTTGTACGTCGATAAAATTTGTAAGTTTCTATTAGCAGTCATCTCAGAGTTTATTGATTTTTACCGTCTACCTCGACAAGTGGGTTGCATTTAAGTAACACCTGTTACAGTGTGTTCTTTAAACATTTTAAGTACTGGGAAAAGTTTTATTTCAGAGAATAACAGCCCATAGTACACACAGAAGTAAGAGCTTTTTTTTGCATTTGATGAGATTTTGAATAATTGTTATTTTATTCTCAATATGTGTATGGAATAAAGATGTACCACAAAAATGTAAAGGAATCATCTACAAGACCTACTTTGTGCCAATTTTGACATATGGTTCAGAAACATGGGTGATTAAGGAAAGGGACAAGAATAAAATACGAGCAGTGGAGATGAAGTTCCAGAGGAGTAGGGTAGGAGTGACAAGAATGGACAGAGTAAGGAATGAGAGAGTCAGGGAGATGGTAAGAGAGGAACCATTGCAAAATAGAATAGAGCGATCTAGGCTACAATGGTATGGACATGTGAGGAGGATGCAAGAGGAGAGGATACCGAAGAAGATGTTTGGAATGGAAATGACGGGAAGGAGGCCAAGGGGAAGACCAAGGGACAGATGGGCAAAAGGAGTTAAGAAGAGTGTGGAGGAAAGAGGAGTGTGCTGGGACACAGTAAATGACGAGAGATGGTGGATGGACAGGAAACGATGGAGAGGCTTATGTTCCAAGCAGACCCGACCAGCGGTTGGAAACTGCTCAAGATGATGATGATGATGTGTACTTTTAACTGTCAACTGTAACACCCGTTACAATGGAATGCCCGATTTTAAAAAAACATTACATCAGTAATATTTAATTTGCCATCAATATACTGCAACTGCACGGAAGATTAAAACCATTTATTCAACAAATAATAATACACAATTACGAATTTCCATTACAATAATTCCCCACGCTATAGACTTATAGACTATAAGAACACCGTGCAGGATTTGAAAGTACACCTCCAACAAAGGAAAATAATTGTGTGTTCGACAAAACCTTTTTCTCTCGCTTTACCGCTATAATGTAGCCCGCAATAATGCAATTGACAATGTGTGATTCTATCCCACCAGAATCAGTAGCCTGCTGTTCGTGAATGTTACTTTGTTATGGTACTGCGAGAGACTTAATCTGGTTGCATGGAGGCGGAGGCTGGTGATGCAGAGATGTCAGCAACCGCACCCGCGTAGTTCCGAGAATTGAGACTGGGGTCTGCTCTAAGCTACTAGAAACCGCTGAGACTGCAGTTTGCGCCAACCTAAACGTAGTGATGATCTAGGTTTGCACTTACCCGAGTGGAGGAGACACCAGGCATAGCAGCAATCTTCTTGAGAAGGATGTAAAACTAGCGGTGGAAGAGAGTAGAATAGTTTCGTGCTGGGCCCATTGTTTTGCGAAACTGCCGTGCCAGGACTCTTAAGAAGATTAGCTGGGCACCCCAGGGTCATGGACAAACGTACCCTCGTTAAGAGAGTAAGTTCAACCAAGTCCCCTCATATGACAGTATCTCGCCAAACATGAGCCGAGTGAAAATAAATGAAGACTATAAGACACAAAAGACAAGGGATAAGCAAGAAATTGTCGAGACGACATGTATTTCAAATATGCAAAAGATCCAAAGCGAGAGGAACGATAACAAGCTAGGATGAACGTAAAATAAGTGGAGCACATCAAGATACGTCCACTGCCGCAAGGGAGTAGAGATTAAAAGAAAAAAGATGACGTTGAGAAAGAAAAGATGAAGAGCTGACGTAGAGTCTTGTGAAAATCTGCACTGTAACAAAGTAGGCGTTAACAGTCCCAAAAGGAGCTCCCGAGTAAGGTAAAGAAAGAAATAAGAATACATATTGAGACGAGAACAGAGGAGTGCGTTAGGCCTCGGCAGCCGGCACAGTTCATATCATCGCCGCTAGGTGGGGGCTTCATTCATTCCATTCCTGACCCGGTCGGAGACTGGAAGCAGGCTGTGGATTTTCGTTTTCATTGAAGCGAGAACGAACTATATATTTGAGAAAATCGTGCATAAACACACCGTTAAACAGAAACAAAACAAAATAGGCTTATAATGAAGTATACGATGCGACAGTACACGTCTGTCCTAAGATCCAGGTGCATAGCAATGCAATGACCAAAAGATCTTGCACTAGGCACATACCAGACCAGACGGACATCATAGGAGTCATATGAACATCCCAGAAAAGCAAGGAGGCCGAAGCACACACCGCACCCACACGCGGGATCTCAAGACATGCATGTACTGTATGCACAACGCCAAGTCCAAGATGTACAACACCCAACTAAATACTGAACACAAGAATAAAAACAAGGGATGGGGAACGGGACCAAAACATAAACACCAAGGGAAAAGGAGAACCAAAGGATCTGCAGAATAGCGAAACATGCTAGTACAAGACTCGTGTAACAGTTCACTAATTCATGCATATCGAGAAAAGGAACATGGCGACTACTTACCGAGATATTGCTGTGTTTTCGTCAGGTGAAAAACTACACAAATAAACAAGCGAAAAGAAATCCAAATATATTAATAGAAAAATATACGTATTTCACCTCGTCTCAATATTGTTACGGCTGTGAGTTTGTTTCATCGCTCGCCGCATGAGTCACAACTGCCCCAGGGCTGGGCTGTGCTCTGCCTCAGTGTATTGCGTGCGCCTTATGCAACAGGATTACTAGGACTTTGGGATGGTCCAGAATATTCGTGACCCAGCCAGCGATGGAAACCTCGAGAAGCCGTGAACCCTGGATGGGTCTAGAAGCATTTGAGTCACCGGCTTGCTATATAAGAGCGACCTGTCAAGCAGTGTGTGTGTGTTTTTCGAGCTAGTGCAAGCGTTTATCCTGAGCGACAGAAGTGTGGTGACTTGCGAAACCCCTAGTGAAGCCGATTCTCTTGACAGCGAGGGAGTGAGAAGCATACAGGGGACTGCCTGTGTTTTGAGCTAGTGTGATTTCACTGAGCGACAGAGGTATTGTGGCGAAGTGCCGTGCGAGTTACGAAATCCAGTGACATTGTTTCCCAGCTTGTGGACAGCGAAGCAGCGTGTAGCAGGTTATCGTAAGTAACTGTAGAGTGTGTACATGAGGAAGAGGTGCAGGTATTCCACGGGTCTCATTAGTGGGGGATTAGCTGCATGACTAAGTGAAAGGGGCAAGAGCGCTCCATAAGGAAGAGACTTGAGGAAACTGGAGTAAGGTTCTAATTGCTTGTATTTGCTGTTGAGTGGTGTATCTTTCTGGCCGTAATAAAGTTAATTATTTCTTTAAAGGAACAATCTGTGTTGTGCTTGAACCCACCGTAATCCAGTTAACAAAAGTGCCACTAGCGGGGTGGCACGTAACAACTGGTGTCAGAAGCCGGATTACGAACTCAAGCACAACACCTGACTGTCCTGGTATCAAAATCCGAGCAGGTCATTTCTCTCTAATTTTCCTGTGAGTGCATGCCCTTTACAAGACAAACAACCAAAATGGAAGCGCAATTTGCAGCATTGCTAGAAAAGTTAAGTGGCATGGAAGCCAAGATGGAAGACGGCCAGAAGAAGTTAGCCGAGGACCTAACTGCCAAACTAGAAGACGGCCAGAAGAAGATGGAAGACGGTCAAAATAAGCTAGCGGAGGACCTGAAGAGGATAGAGGAAGGCCAGAAGAAGATGGAAGACGGTCAGAATAAGTTGACACAGGAACAGAAGAAATTAGAACTGGGTCTGCGTGAGGAAGTCACGGCAGTGGAAAAGAAGTTCGACGCCTTACAAGTGGAAGTTGCCGAGCTGCGCCAACGCCCGCTGATGGGGGTGGAGGAGAAATTAAACGCCTCACAAAAGGAAGTTGCCGAGCTGCGCCAACGCCCACTGATTGGGGTGGAAGAGAAATTCAACGCTCTACAAGAGGAAGTTGCCGAGCTGCGCCAACGCCCGCCCACCGTTACACCGGGAATATCAGGAACGGGACATAGCAGAGTGACGCCCCCAACCTTCGACGGAAAGGTCCGTGGAGCACCTACTTACGTCAGTTCGAGGCGGCTTGTTCCATAAATAACTGGAACAACACAGAAAAGGCTACAGCTCTCATTGTAGCGCTGAGAGGTGATGCCCTTAACGTCCTTCAGGCCATCCCGACTGGATCCCAGGACTACGCTTCACTGATCGCCCATATGGAGTCCCGATATGGAAATAGCCATCTTCAGCAGGCCTACCAGATGCAGCTCCGGACCCGGGTACAGAAGAACGCGGAAACCCTGCAGGAGTTCGAGATGGACATCGCACGCCTCGTAAGGCTCACCTATCCAACAGCTCCGGCCGACTTTCTGGAACAGATTGCAACGCAGACCTTCACCGACGGGCTACGGGACTCGGACACTCAACAGGCGCTGTGACTCGCGCGCAAAAAGACCCTGGCAGATGCGCTGAGCCACGCACTTGAGTTCGAGACGGCAAAACTGGCATCTAGAATGCACGCGCGGGTGCGTCAAGTGGACGTCGACGAACCAGCAAAAACCAACGAGACCAAGCCCCTGGCCGACGAATTGATGGAGGCGCTAAGCCGTTTCTTCGATAGTCGCGGCACCACCAGCAACGACACAGCCGGAAGACAACCGGAGAGGTGGCCCGGAAGAGGACTACCGACCTGCTGGGCCTGCGTTAAGAAAGGCCACCTGAGCAAGGACTGCGGTGATCGCCGCCGCCGAGGTTATCCGACGGGAAATCAGTCAAACCGCACGGCCCAGGGAAACGAGTATTAGCCAGCCTTGGGGGGCAAAGGTTGGCTTGTGACAGTCGTCAAGCCCCGGCAGTCCAAGTGCGTGTGACGAAGTTATGGAGGGACAATAGCAGCCTGATGGTCGACGGAGTCGTCAACGGAGTGAGCTGGCCCATGCTGATCGACACGGGAGCGTCGAGGACCATCGTCAATCCCACCGTGATCCCGAAGTGGAGAGTGCAACCCACACAAAGAAACCTCCAACTAATAACCGCGACCGGAGAGACCGCACCGGTACATGGCGAAGCATCACTGGAGCTTGTCCTTGGTCGACGGGCGGTGAAGCATCCAGTTCTTGTGGCTGACGTATCAAACGAAGTGATCATCGGTCTGGACTTCCTGGACCAGAACAACATCATCTTGGACCTGAGTAGCAACACTCTGCACTTCGGAGGTGAGGAACTTGCTTTGCAACCAGCACACGAGGCCGTCACCGCACGACGAGTAAGGCTGAGAGAGGACATCATCGTTCCCGCCAGGACGGAGGTCAGCGCTGCCGTAATTGTCGACGGAACCTCTGAGGGAGTGGCGGCTGTCATCGAGCCAAAATATGAGGACATCCAGACAAAAGGATTGCTAGTTGCCAAGACCCTCATCAACACGACGTCTTGGCCGTACGTCCGCCTGTCCAACCTGAATGACTACGACATTACGGTTCACCGGGACACCAACCTAGGAGTCTGCGAGCCCGTTGCCTGGATTGCCCGCATCACAGATACGACGGACGGACACCTGCAGACAGACAACCGAAGAAGACGCGCACTGCCAGAAGAACTACAGAAGCTGTACCAAGGATCCCAGGACCATTTAGACGAGGAACAATCACGCCAACTTCAGGACCTGCTACGCGATTCCAGGACGTCCTCTCCGTGGGGAGCAAAGACTTCGGCAGGGCAAGCTTGGTCCAGCACAGAATCGACGTTGGGGACAGTGCACCGATTAGGGGCCCCATTCCGACGTGTCCCGCTCGCCAAGCAAGCCGAAGTCGACCGGATGGTAGAAGAGACAAAGGAGCAAGGGGTGATCGAGCCATCACTTAGTCCTTGGAGTTCTCAGGTCGTGCTTGTGAAGGAGGACGGTTCCACCAGGTTCTGCATGGACTACAGGCGGGTGAACGACTTCACGAAGAAGGACAGCTACCCTCTACCTCGGATCGACGACACGCTGGACACCATATCAGGATCAAGATGGTTCTCCACCTTGGATTTGAAGAGTGGCTACTGGCAGGTGGAGATGCACCCTAAGGACCGCGAGAAAACAGCGTTCTCTGTGGGCAGCGGGCTCTGGCAGTTCACCGTTATGCCATTCGGTCTGTGCAACGTCCCTGCGACCTTCGAAAGGCTAATGGAGTCCATTCTGTGGGGACTACACTGGAAGACCTGCCTGGTCTACCTAGACGACGTCATCGTTCTGGGAAAAAGCTTCGAGGAGCACTACAGCAACCTGAAGGAGATCTTGATGAAGCTACGGGCTACACAGCTGAAGTTGAGCCCCAAGAAGTGTCAGCTCTTCCAGAAGCAGGTCCAGTACCTTGGGCATATTGTCTCCGAGGAAAGGGTGCGCACCGACCCAGAAAAGACCGCAGCTGTGAGGGAGTGGCCAGTTCCGAAGGACAAGTCCCAACTACGAAGCTTCCTGGGACTCTGCACTTATTACCGTCGCTTCGTGAGAGGATTCGCCGACATCGCCAAACCACTGCATCGACTGACTGAGAAGGACCAACTCTTCACATGGACAGCAGAATGCCACAGTGCCTTCGAACAGCTCTAGCAGGCTCTGTGCACCGCACCTATTCTGGCCTACCCCAGACCTGGAACAAGGTTCGTCTATACCGATGCCAGCGACTTATGTATAGGGGGAATCCTGTCGCAAATAGTGGACGGCGAGGAGAGAGTAGTGGCCTACTTCAGCAAAGCCTTGTCAAAGCCAGAGAGGAACTACTGCATCACCAGGAAGGAACTGCTCGCCATCGTGAAGACCATCGAACACTTCCACAAGTACCTGTACTGGCAAGAATTTCTCATCAGGACCGACCATGCATCCCTGCGGTGGCTCCTGAACTTCAAACAGCCCGAGGGTCAACTCGCGCGGTGGTTAGAGAGGCTTCAACAGTACAACTGTTAAAATCAATTAAACCCTCGCCGCTAGGTTCGCAGATGCAATGGAGCGAGTTTCACACAAGCGGCGCCGATTGCGTAAGCTATATTTCCCCGTGCACAACCTCAAGGAAATGCATACCGAGGATACCTTCAGTGGTACTGTATACATCGGTTCAACGTTTATTTTCGGCATCAAGAAGAATTTAGTTTTGTGTGAAATATTTTTCTGTATTAATCTGAAACCTGACTTTTTGCGAGACGTTTATTCGCGATAACATCCGAAACTCTACAGAAACCTCCCATTTCCGATATTGGCCTCTAAATTTGTATATCTCAAATTAAAGTCCAGAAACAACGCAAAATAATTTATTGTCTCAATCTTGCGAAATGATAGTTTCAAAAAATAATCGCAAAAATGCTTCGAAATACATAGACTATATTTTAAAAATCTATCCGTCTGGTGAATTTGCGATATCAAGTGTGGTTAAATCGAAACTCCGTTATAGGCCTATGTCTATTTTTCCTTCGAACTATGATTCCATTGGCTATATAATTAACCGGTTATCTCGATGTGCCCTCTTGTCGGATTATTCGTGTACTCGTCTCTGAATAATTCATAATAACCGATACCTACTTCGAACGTTCATTCTCCAAAGTGACATTCTCAAGACGGCCGTCTGACAGCACGACTTGCCTGCGGGAATCTCGTCAAACAGACCACGATCGACGCCAGTTGCGTAAAACTATAAAACCCGTGCCCGGCCGAGAACATGTGTCCTTGAGGACTGCGGGAAACACGGTGCCGATCATACAACATGTCCATAACTGCTCGTGAATTTTAACCATGCCCAACCTCCAGCTCGCCTCGCCATTCTGCCAAGACATATAGACAGGCAGACAATCGTTGAACGGCCAGATGCGATGCCGATTGCATAATATCGCGTTCTCATTGTGCAACTGCGAGGACAAAGTGAATCTCATAAAACGACCGAGAGCGGCAGCGATTGCGATACATCGCGATATTTCTCTGCATTCGATGACGAGTGCAACTGGATTTTTGTCAAATGGACAGCAAGCGGTGCCGATTGCGTAATAATAACTTACCATATTTTTCCGTGCCCGACCTCAAGGACAATAGAAATCTCGTCGAACGACTATAAGTGACACCGACGATGTAATCGCGATTTTTCTCGGTGTTCTATCTAAAAAACTACGAATCGCGTCAAACGGCCGAGACCAGTGCCGATCGAGTAACGTCTCGATATTTCTCCGTACCTTACTGCGAAGACACAATTCGGTGACGATCACGTAACGTCGCATATATTTCTTCGTGGTCTACCGCGGGGACAAAGGAAATCTCCCCAAACGGCCAGGAGCAGAGCAACTTCTTGGTAATTATAACTTCTTGTACACAAGACGGCATATTTGATGAATCAACTCATTTGATATTAAATATCCATTATTTATTTTTATCTAAATTTTTATGACACCATAAGTGAATCTTATTGACTGCTTTAAACACAGTTCATTGTTGTTTTCCTTTGCCGCGCGATGAGGTTCTGGTTGCCGACCCCAGACGTATTTTGAATTAAAAGATAACTAAAATTAACTAAAAAGTAGCTAATTTTTACTTCATCCTTACAGTAGACACCCTGTAAAGTTTATTGATAATCCCGTCTCGCAGATTATTACTGCGCTTCTGTCATTAATTCCTTGCATTTGACATTACGCTGAAAGTCGATAGAACTGTCTATCTACCTATAATCACATCTCGCAGATTATCGCTGCATTTGTATTACTCTTCGTGCTTTGACTGTTTGTAAGCGGGAAATCTTGGTTTTAAGCGATGCTTGCTGTAGTTCTGGTATTCGTGCAATTTTGTGACAAATTTTTGAGTGATTTAGTGTTTTTGTAATGAATTCAAGTAAGAAACAATATCAGTCTTTCAGGGTGGCATATTCTTCAGAATTTTTGGAAACTGGCACAATGAATTCGATAGTCTCGCATCACCAGGAGTTTGTAATCTCTTTCCCTGTAGTCTTTTCTCGCTATTTTTAAGACCTTGCGAAGCATGTACACGTTAAATTTTTGCCCTTTGGGATCTTCTGGATTTCTATTTTTGAAAGTTGACAGTTATGGTGTCCGTTATATAGGGGTTTCACTGTATTATGTACTCGTTCCCCTCTAAAAGTACTAGAAGTTTGTAACCGGAATTCCCAAACATTCTGTATAACAGAATATTCTTGTTTAATATTCGATGACTTACTTTAATGGACCTAAAGTTGTCTGGCCTCACTTAACAAAGGGAATGCTGTGAGAAGCTGCTTAATCTTTGACAGAGAGGTGATCATACAAAAACTATTTTCGACTGGTGCATAATAAATGATTCTTTAAAAAGTAAGTGTGTCTTTGGTTATCAATCCGGAGACCCGGATTTGATTCCTTGCTCTCCCAAGAAATCTAATTCTTGTTTGAGGTGCTGGAACAGTTTCATTGATTTGCAAGTGGTGCCATTTTCGAAATTTATAGCTTATGTTGTTCTATCTGAAATGTTGCAGGCATGAGGCACAGCGCCATCTCACAACAGGAGACCGACTTGGTGAATAAGTCTCTAAAACAGTTGGCCACCGCGAAGGACCCCGTGGAGAGGCTGAGGTTACTGTGTCTGTCCAGAGGAACCAAGGGCATAGTTGGGCTCGGCAGGTAAGCGCCAAGGCTGTTATATAATTTGAAGCTCATGATTCGTAAGGTATGACAAGTTCCTAAATAATCAAGGCAACTATATAGAAAAATAGAGGAATGTATGTAAAACCTAAAAATAAATGTGGTTTCAAAATAAAATGTTAGCTTAATTTAAAATAAATAAAACTGCCCGTACTTAAATAACAGCCCTCGTTATTGAAGAATTCAGCACTGTTTTGCAGCTCGTGGTGGGCAAATCTTGTATTGATTTTTGTCCACATTTGAGATCAGGGTGATCTGAAAATGTTATGGCATCTCAGCCAAACACTCGCCATGCATGTTTACTCCTTCACGGTGCTAAAATTTCCATTTTCATGCCCGTTGGCGGTCGCGTCATGTCCTTAATGAAACGCTCCTCCCCACCTCGACAGATTCCACCAACTCCATGTACAGTAGCATTCTCCCCAGGAGAGCAGCAATTTCGGAACACGAATGCTGTTTACGTCTATTGATTCACAACATTACTGTTTCCCAACAATGTGCACTAACCATAACTCACAAACCATGCATGCGATAATCTCCTACAATCTCGTAACGAGGAAGTACTGTATAATACCATTACTTTGACTAATGCCCCAACCCTCCTATAAAAGTATGATGACAACGGTAAAGCTGCTGGTCTCTCACAAAGGTGGACCGGGTTGGAGGTTTTCGAGGTCTTGTCGATACGGATGTTCGTAATCATCAATTAATATTCTCCCTCCTGTAAACCAGGAAATCACTTGGTTATATGTGGCTTGAACCTGTCGCAAAAAAAGTCAAATTCAGCCCTTATAGGCATGTGCCTCGTTTCAAGCAGAACTTGCTGCACAAACACTCTTCATGAAAGTCCACCAGGTAAGGAAGAATTAAAGCCCTCGCTACCGTAAGAACAAGAGCTATGGTGTTCAATGTCATTATGAACTGTTGGGGCCTTAAAAATACCAAGGAACTGGAAGTTTAATCTGGAGGTGTTCTTTAACGTGTCAGTTAATCTACTGACACAGGACTCACGCATTTAAGCAGCCTGAAATGCCAACTGAATGTACCGGGGTTTAATTCTGTAACCTCTGGCCGGCAAGCGAGTGACTTACCCATTGACCTCGCCAGGTCTGACGAGAGGGTGGGGCAAACGGGGTTCATGCCCCAAGGCTCGGATTTCTAGGGAGGGCCAGACCAGGCAGTGATTTAATATTACCTTTATGTGATTTGAATTTGCTACTGGCCAGTCATTTTATGATTAGGCTACAATGAACTGTCTTTAAAATGTTACGAGGATTGGAAATATATTCTGTCAAGAGGACAATATTCTTTCTTTACAGAGCACTTGTAGGAAGAACAGCTGTCTGAGAACGGTTATTAACTCTGAATTTAGCTGAAGTCATCACTTTGCAATTTATACACCAAATCTCCAAACAACTTCATCCCTTCACATCAACTTCGTCAAGGCCACAAGATCCTGAACTACTCTGGTGTGTTGGTCAGTCACTTCAGGGGACGCCTTTCATCCTCAAAATTCTGCCGCTCTGTCCCGCCCAAGTAACGTGTTGGCTTCCTTTCCATGGACACCAGATGTCTTGAACGTTCCTCCTGGTTTAATGGGATTGGGGACACTGCTAACAGCATAGTAGTCACATTTTGCATCGCCCCTTTAAAACTTTTATTATACTGATCGTAGACCACAACACAACTAATACGGTATTGAGCTTAGTGCATAATCGGCAAATTAATTTGATCTTGGCCTTTCATAGGCGCTGAAAGACTAACGTCATTCTAATAATGAGAGGTGTATTGGCAGTTGGGTGAAGACCAATTTGGTTTCTGGAGAAACTTAGGAACAAGGGATGCTGTACTAAGTCTAAAGGCTTATCTTGGAAAATGGAATAAGGAAAAATAATACAAGGTTCATGGCATTTGGAGACTTAAAAAAGGCTTTTGATAATGTTGATAGGAGTAAGTTGTTTAAAATTTTGAAATTGGAATCAAGTACAGGGATGGGAGGGTGATATGCAATCTGTACAGAAACCAAAAGGTAGTTATTCGAGCCGAAGGACATGAGAGTGAAGCTGGTATTTCAATCTACACATAGAACAAGCAATGAAGGAAATTTGAGAAAAATTTAAATGTATGTATAAGTAAAGATTCAAGGAGATTCGATGACATTGTCATTTTAGCCGATTTGCCAGAGGATTCGACTGAATTTTTAATTGGTATGAACTCTGCCTTGAGGAAAGAATTCATGATGAAAATCAATATACAGAATGTAAAACAAAATTAATGGAATGCAGCCGAAATAAATCAGAAACTCCTATTGATGTCAAATTGGCAGGTGAAAAGGTAAAGGATTTAGGAGGCTTCTGCTACTTAGGAAGCAAAATAACCAGTGTTGAACGAAGCAAAGAGGATATAAGAAGTAGGTTGGCTCAGGCAAGGAAAGCATTTCCATAGAAAAGAAATCTGTTGGCATCAAATTATGGAATAAGGTATTAGAAAGTCATCTTTGAAGCCTTTGTCTGGAGCGTGGCGCTCTATGGAGTGAAACTTGGGACTGTTGGCGCAGCAGAAAAAGAGAATAAATCATTTGAAATGTAGTGTTACAGAAGAATATTGGAGATCAGATGGGTAGATAGAGTAACGAAGCGGTATTAAGACGGAAGTTGGCGAGGTGAGATGATTCTGGCGACTTCTAATGAAGAGAAGAGATGAGTTGGTAGGATACTTACTAAGACACCCAGGATTAGCAGGAAGGGTGGAGGATAAGAACTGGAGGGGTAGACCAAGGTTAGAATATGTTAAAACAGATTGCCTTGGATATATTTTAAGGTGTGGTAACTTGGTAGAAATGAAATGATTAGCTCAGAACAGGGAGGCATGAGAAGCTGTATCAAACCAGTCGAAAGACTGAAGAATCAAACAACATCGCCAATACATTATAACTATAATTATTTGTTTTTGAGTCTGAAAAGTTTCAAAACAACTGAGCTGGGGATCAAACCCTCCTCTTCTCTGTTTTGCCACACACCAGAATTAAAATTTCTTGGCCGAGTCGGCCACACTACACCGCGAGGTGGTCGATCTAATACAAATTAATGCCCGTCAGGATATGCTTTGACGTCAAAAATCAAAAATCAAAATCACTTTATTTGCAATGAGGTGTCAACCTCGGTGGCAAATGAGGTACATAATTTACAAACACTACACAATATTAAAAGAATACAGTAACAAACACTACACAATATTAAAAGAATACAGTAACTTAATGTACTATTCACACATTGATTGAACTCCCCTCTCACAACTGCTGTAGGAATTACATAGCACGTATAATGTTTCTAGGAATACAGCACTAAGTTATACCACTTCTTTCTTTTCCCTGGTTTTGTCTATTCTGCTCTTGAATAACTGGACTGATTTTGGAAAGGGATCAAACACCGCCCTTGGTAAACTGTTCTAGTCCTTCACACCCTTCCCAATGAATGAAAATTTACCCCAATCGCTTCTGCTAAAGTGCCGTCCAATTTTGAATTTGTGGTCTGCCCTGCCAATATAATTACTTTCCAATTGGAGCCTCCCACGGATTTCCCCCATGCTTCCTCTCCTGTATATGCTCTATATAACCCTACAAGTCTGTTTTTCTCCCTTCTCTTACTTAATGTTTCCCACCCAAGCTTTTCTAACATATCTGATACACTGCTTCTTCTCCTAAAATCCCCTATCACAAATCTTGCTGCTTTCCTTTGAACACTCTCAATTTCTTTTATTAGGTATTCCTGATGCGGATCCCATACACTGCTTGCATATTCCAATATTGGACGAACCAAACTTAGGTAACTTTTCTCTCTTATTTCTTTGTTGCATCCTCTAAGTAGTCGCATAATGACATGCAACGATCTGTATGCTTTCCCAACAATGTCTCCAACATGACCCTTCCAGTGCAATTTACTATCAAATCTCACACCTAAGTATTTGCACTTGTCATCTTTTGGTACGATTACCCCATCCAATGTATATTGAAATTCAGTTTTTAATCTCTTGTTTGTGAATATTGTGACAGTTGATTTACCTCCGTTAACCTTCATGTGGTTCTCTTCAACCCAATGTTGGATACTGTCGAGGTCCCTTTGTAATATTTTACAATCCTCTATATTATTTATTTCCCTATAGATGATAATGTCATCTGCATACAATCTTATTTTTGATGCTATATTGTTCCCTAAATCATTTGCATATATTAGGAAAAGCAATGGACCAATTTTACTACCCTGTGGAATTCCCTTCTCAACTTTCTCTTCCTGTGATACGTAATTCCCTACTCTGACTCTCTGAACCCTTGAATTTAGAAATGTTCCTATCCAACGTACAACCTTCGAGTCCAATCCCATTCTCTCCACTTTCTTTAATAATACTCCATGTTCCACTCTGTCAAAAGCTTTGGAAAGGTCTATAGCTATACAGTCCAACTGTCCCCCTAGATCCAACCGATCTGATATGTCCTGCTGAAATCCCACCAGTTGTGCCTCACAAGAAAATTTCTTTCTAAATCCATACTGGTTCCTCAGGAACCAATTTTTATCTTCACATACCCCTCTAATATATTTTACTATTAAACTCTCCAAGATTTTACAAACTACACTGGTCAGACTTACTGGTCTGTAGTTCTCAGGTTTACTTCTATCTCCCTTTCCTTTATAAATTGGTATTATTATAGATTCCTTCCATTCCTTTGGTATTCTACT